>OZ030015.1:6422500-7122500 GCA_964023405.1 Apodemus agrarius | reverse complement strand
TTGAACTTGGTATGCTCCTGCTTCAGCTTCCTGAATAGCTTAGGGCATTGTGTAGAATGTGTGCCATGTAGGAAGCAAAGAAAAATGTTAAGTTTGGCCTGCTGGTGCAGGATTGCAATCTCAGGTAGTAATGATTGAAATATTGTAAGAGAACCATAATATGGTGAGTTTGGCTATACAGGACCTTTATGTGACTGTCTGTGTCTGGGCCTGATATGTATACATGTTTGTGTAGGTGTATACATGTGTATATGTAAGTGTATGTGTATACATATGGAGCTCATAAGTCAACTGCTAGTGTCTTCCTCAATCGCTTTCTGCTTTATTTTTTGATATAAGTTCTTTCACTGATTCTAAAACTCATCTGTTTTACTAGGCCATCTGTCCAATGAGATCCAGAGACCGTTCTTTCTGCCCCTTTCTCCTGCTAGGATTGCAGCATATGGTGTGATCTGACTTTTATATGGATTTTAGGGATTCAAACATAGGGCCTTATGCTTGCATGGCAAGTACTATATGAACTGAGCCCTCTGCCAAGCCCTTCACAACCTTTATACTCATTACCTTTTATTAAAGGCCATCTCCAGAGCAAACTGCCGTAATTCTTGGTGTTTGGACTTTTACAATCCACTGTAGGTCACATACACATGCTAGACCCCAGCCCCAAGCCAACTCAACACACATACACACACACACACACACACACACACACACACACACACACACACGCACACATACAACCAGAGCTCTAGACTCTTAATTTCTAAGCACTCTGAGGACTCTGGTCCACAGACAAGTGGCAGAGCCAATCTCATTCCTCTTCAGAAGGCATTAAGAAGAGAACATGGAACTACTTCCAAACTAAGCGTGCAGTAATGTGGGAAGTTCCTCATCCCAGGCACATGCTCTAGGCTGTTATGTTAAATATGTTTCACTGTTACTCTTGTTGAATAGGATTTTCTCCTTCCTCTCACTTTCAAAAATGAATATAATTTTTCCAAGTTTTATATTTTATTTTATCATTCAATGGGGAATGGCTGTCATGGACTTAAGAAGACAGTAATCCCATTTCCCCATAGCCAGCCTAGAAGAGCAATTCAGAGACCTTTCCTGAACAGTTTAGGCAAAGATAAAATGTTGGGCAAAGCAGAAGGGTGAGGCTGAGTGGTAAAGCCAGCTTAGCCTAAAATTCAGTATAAAGGAAGAAAATGCTGACCTATCAGAGAGAGTAGCAAATGTCCCACTGCAGTGGTCTGTCTGCTAGGAAGTATAGCTTTGCACCTGCACTCCAATCTAAGCACCTACATTTATCTAATCTTAGTCCCATAGAAACTGGGGCGGTCCAAGTTCTGTAAGGAAGGTGAGCAAAAGTACAAATAGCAAAGTCATTTGAAATACCTTCTACCTCCAGCTGCTACCCTGTCACCTTCAAAATAGAAGTGCTTTTCTGAAAAGAAGTTTTATTTTGGGAAAAGTTTGTCTTCCAAGGGCAGTCCATGAATGCAGGAATAATATAAGACCTAGAAGATCCATCCCAAGACTTAGAATCTGTCATCCATATTGGTTTTCCCTTTAAATAGGATATAGAGTGTCGTAAGAAGAGATATCTCTAATCAGCATGTCATACCTGCTCACACCTAGGATACTTGAGCCTATAGTCAACGTGGACATTGAATCACCAACTTTCCCCTTGCCATTTGTCCCAGGGAGCCAGTGATCAATCACTAATCTTTGAATAGGGTTGTAGCATTGGCTAAATCAAAAAGTGCTTGCCATACAAACATGTGGACCTGAGATTAGATCTACAGAACTCACTTAAGAGGACAGAGATGATGGCGCATACTTATAATCCCAAAGCTAGAGCAATGGCAAGGTAAGAATTCCCAGACCTTGTTGGACAAATTAAGTATAGATTCCTCTGTGTGTGTATGTGTGTGTGTGTGTGTATGTGTGTGTGTATGTGTGTGTGTGAGAGAGAGAGAGAGAGAGAGAGAGAGAGAGAGAGAGAGAGAGAGAGAGAGAGAGAGAGAGAGAGAGAGAGAGAGAGAGAGAGAGACTGTCTCACATAGTAAGGTATAGAAGTGTTTGGGAAAGACACATACTTTCAGCCTTTATATGCATAGCATTCATACATCCACATGCCTACACACACACACACACACACACACACACACACACACACAATCTTTGAATGAGTAAATCCCCAAACAGCTAACTAGAGGTGTCAGATATAGTACATAGAAAGATGTTGTGTCTGGGAGCTAAAACTTCCCCCACACAGCCATGTACTTGAGCACTTGGTCCTATCTAGTGATGCAGTTTTGGAAGTTTGTTGAACCTTTGGGAAGTAGCCCATTGCTGGAGGAAGTAGGTTGCATGGAAGATGTCCATGTGTTTGATAGCCCAGCCCTGCTCCCAACCCTCTGTCTGCAGCCTATGTTGAAGAAGTGAGAGGATCCAAAGGAACCCATGTTCCTGCCACAATGGTGTTCTCTGCCTCTGTATTCTCCCCACCATGAAGGACTATGCACTCAAACTGTGAGCCAGAATGAATGTTTTCTTCTTGAAGTTGCTTCTTGTCAATATTTTGGCAATAGAGATGTGAAAAGTAGCCAGTACATCGGGTAAACTTACTGGTGCTTAGGCAAGTGGCTAGAAACCAGAGGACCCAATCACAATATGTTTACAAGTCCAGGCAAATAAAAATCCCATTTTTACTGGTCTAGAGTATATAGAGATGGTTTTGGAAATATAGATGCATACCACTCAAGTTATATTTGTAATTTTTAAAATTATTTTTAGTTTTTATATACAGGGCCTCATTTAGCTCAAGCTTGCTTTTACCTTGCTACATAGCTAAGAATGACTTTGGATCTTGTTCCACCTGCTTCCACATCCCCACTTCAGGGTTAATAGGTATATATCACCAAATCACATTTATGTCATGCAGGAGACAGAACCCAGGTCTTTATGCATCGAGATGAGCACTGTGCCAACTGATGTGCATCCCCAGTATTAGGATCATCACTTAAAGGCATATTCTTCTTGGACCCATGGATTATGTATGCGAAACTCAAGGGTAGAGACCAGGAGTCTGCTATTTCAATCAGCTTTTCCAGGTGACACAGATGTTGGACTAGCTGTGCCCATAGAAAATCTGATGCAGCCCAGGTCAATCCATTCACAAATTACCAACTATGGAAAAGCTTGTTCTCTGTGTAGACCAAAGTCTCAGTATTGTGCTTAAGGTGATTTGGAAACACCTACCAAGGGTTTCCTGTCATCCAACCGATCCCAGACCTTGAGTCTTTGATTCTTGACTTGTAGCACAGCCATGTGGAGAATATATTATGTTTCAACATGACACAGTGAGGGATGGGCATGAGCTAGGCCTGGATTTAAGCATGCTTCTTAGAAAACCTAATAAATGACAGATATACTTCCATGTCATTGGCCTCCTACATGATCACAAACCCCAGTAAAATAGAAACCATTGACTACAGATCCAGAAGCACCTTGAAACTCCCAAAATGTGTTCTAAAGCAAAATTTCACTCATTTCTCTTTGATGTCAAGGGGCAGGTACTGATATTCCCCAAGCCTTTTCACTGGACGTGGCTTCATTTCTAACTTCAATAGACCTTCATTGGAAGGACTAGAGATGTAGAGAGGGTAAATGGTTCATTCAGGATCACTTAGCATCATGCTTACTGCTCGGACCGCACTACTTCCTTTCTCTCATTAAAGGTGTGAATGGTGTAAACAGCTACTGGAAGACCACAGGAGCAGGAGATTTTTCTCTTTTTTCCTTGTCTTTCTTGTCTTCCTTCTTTTCCTCTTTCTCTTCTTTATCTTCTCTGTCTCTCCTCTTTCTCCTCTCCTCTTCTTCTTCCTCTTCCTTTCCACCTATTCTTTTTTAAATTTATACTTTAATTATCCTTAGTTATGTGTGTGCATCTGTACATATGAGTGCAGGTGTCATTGGAGGCTAGAGGCATCACCTCTCCCCCCACCCCCACCCCGGAGCTTGAGTTACACTCATCATGCATGCTAGGATCTGAGATCAGATCTTTTGTAAAAAGCACTATGTATTGTTAACACCCTATATGCAGCCATCTCTCCAGCATCTTTATTTTCTGTGTTTATGACAGGGCCTTATATTCTAGCCCACAAATAGACCACAACTTAGCATAGACCCTGTTAGCATTCCATGTACATCAATGTACCAGCATCAGCATCCCAAATCCTGGTACTGTGGGTAGCATGCATAGTAGAACCTAGTCCTTTTTAGGACTAAAAGTTTGTCTGGGCATCACCTGCATACATGATGACCAAGCACCTAATTAAATGAGACTTCCTAAGAATTCTCCCATCATCTCCTCTAGCTGAATTGTCAATGCAATGTCCTTCAATCACTACACATTCATTTTCTTAGTTACATGGCTTATTGTCTTTCCACTGTATAGAACCAGAAATTCTCCAAGGACTCAGAGTATATCTTTTCATTCTCACACCAAGCAATTTTAAATGTTTCAAATAAATCTAACAGGTGCTTTTTAAATAGGCCACATTTGCAATATTATAGACCTAGAACAGAAGAAGCTGTGACCTATAGGACAAATCTAGTCCTCTGTCTGCTTTTATAAATTAAGCTTTATTGGAAAGCAAACTGGGTCAGTTCATTTCCCTATGAACATATCACTGATGGCTGCATTAATGTATATCAGCTACAGAATGGCCCACAAAGGAAAACTATTTACCCTGAAGCTAAAGAATACACTGGAAAAGAGGTGCAAATATGTCTATGTCATGAGTCATTCTCTTAGAACTTCCCCTTTCCAACATGCAGGACACTGGCTCTCTGCCCTCTCACCTCCCCCCACTGTAATGCAGAAGACATAAGCCCTGAGAATTGGGATTTGCAGCTTGAAAGCCAAATCGTGTCACTGTGCAGAAACTGTGTTCTTTATATGGCAGGAGTCTTGCCTTATTTATGTGAAAAAAATTATTGCACTTCACAGAGGTAGTAACACCACTCTATACTTTATATTGGGGCTAAACAATTTTAGAACAAAGCTCTTGGAACACGAGCTTCTCAGGATCATTTATAAAGAATGAGAGGCAATTAGTCAGGAAAACCCTAGATATTCACTAAGATCAGCTTCAGTTTTAAACTCATCTCCAGGTTCTATAACTGAATTGTGCTTTTGGCAGTTTTCTCAGCCCTAGAAAATTAACATAATATATAGAATTAACATTTGGTTCATTTAAATCTTGTATAATACATTAGGGGAAATCTTTGAGCTATGTGCAATTTATTATTCAATACAAAGAACATTTTTTTAAAAATGGAGGTTTGTGGTAGCTTGGGTTTTTGAGTCCTCCAGGATAACAAGACAAACAAGGTGTTTGGGCAGGGAGAGGAGATAGCTGCAAGAAAGTCACTAGTGAGGAGGGCAAATGTACAGGCGTGGACAGATATGCTGACTCTTTCAGCTGGAGCCAGTCAATCTGGAGAACCCAAAGGTTTGTCTTCAGGATTACAGAAAACAGAAGCAAGCTTCCATGGAGAATGATTGCCCTTCAATTAGGTGTGGGAGTAGTTGACATTGAATAGAAGGTTCACAATAGCAACCCAGTATCAGACATTATCTTATTGACGGCAGCAGCCAATGGCCAGAACTGTAATAAGCACAAAATCATTTAGTATAGCTTCTAGCAGTAGTCATCTTTTAACTGTTTGTATATGTCATGCAAAGCCTATACAAACTTTAGATATTCCTTCAGTGTGGCTCTTGCTTCTTTTGATGAGCAGTGCTGCCTCACCTGTTCCATGTTTTCAGTAGATCCATCCAGAATGGCAGATGACATGAAGATGCCTAGCAAGTCCTTGACCCTCTATAACATGCTTCCTTATCTCCAAGTTCTTGTGAGTTCTCCCCGGCTATGTTACTGTGCTTCCCCTCAGACCTTACACTGCAGTCCATACCCCTGATGCGATGATATCTAGAGATTGGAATGTGGGAAAGTGATTAGGTTAAATGGGGTCACGAGCTTAGGGCTCTCTCAACACAGAATTGATGTTTTCCTCAGAAAAGAAGGGGAACAAAGATATTCTCCCTTTGATATGTGAGGACACAGCAAGAAAGAATCAAACTATAAGCCTTGGTGTTACAAGTCCAGTTTCCCAAACAATAAAGCATAAGTAACTGCATATTCTGTCCCATTAGTGGCATTTTGTTTCAGCAGCCAGAGAAAACAAATATAGTCACTCACCTTGACACCCATGTCCTTTAGAGTTATGAGTCCCCTGATGCCTTTCATGTTCTTCTTACATTTTCAAAGGATGAAAAGAGCAGAAGAATCTGGAGTGGGTCCGTCTCAGAACCCCCACCCTTCTTTCTGAGGAATCCTATCACTTGAGCTGAGCAGTGAATTTATTTGAGCTGAGGGAAATGTGATGTGTTTTTCAAATCTCCCTTACCCAGGTACTGAATTGGCCCTGCCGAAGTAGAATGGGGTATTAACTATATCCAAAGCTATGTGATTAACTTATTTGTTTGTCTATAGAGCTAACATGATAAAAGGCAGGAAGCTGGAAGACACTGTTACAGCCCAGTTTTGAAGTGGGATTGTGAGAAAACCAGAGACGTGGGTTTTAATTCACATGCCCTCACTTGCTATTATTACTTTAATGGAAAATAACTTTTTACAGTCTTTCTCCATTTTAAATGGAGAATTGCAGCATTGCCTAATGCAGGATAGGAAGTTAATTGGATATGCATGGATTTTCTACCCCTCCTCCCATGCTCTTTTCTTTATACACATTCAGTATGGTTACAGTTTAGCTTAGAACATATATATTTTCCCCCTGAACTTTTTCAATTGCTTTTTTATCAGGTTTACAAATCAAATCAAATAGGTATATTGCAGAGCTCTGTGATATTATTTTTTGAGTTGATAGCACAATGTATTGAATTATGCCAGCCTGTGCTCTGGCCTTGTTCCTCTCTGCAGAAAGAGAGCAACCACAGACTGTGTAAATTCACCCAGTACCCAGCATCACTAGCTAAATCAAGACCTGCCATTCAGGCTGCTAGAAGAGACAAAGCAAGTGTTTGTTACACAAATCAATTTGGTCCAAAATACATCGCATTGGGCACTCAACCATTGCTCACATGATATTGTCAGCTTAATCAAATCATGCCTCCAAGACTCTCACAAGTTTCTCCTTTTCTGAGAAACAACTTGATTGGTAGAAGAGTAAAAAACAGGGGCTATTCACAAGTACACATTTTATTTATTAGTGTAAAGGGTGTTATACAGAGAAGGGAGAAAGCTGGCCAGGAAAAAAAAAAAGATGCTGGGTGTTTACCAATTCGCTGGAGGGAAAATCCATGAGTCATGCATGTCCTCTTGAGGGTAATGGATTTCCAAGGTGTGAAGGTAGAAGTCAGGAGACATATACACAAAAATACAGATGTATTTGATAGACTGGAATGACTCAGAAAGACATACTGAGGGCCTACTATGTGCCAGGAAAAGTGATTCATAACTATGTTTGGCATTACATAGGACACTTGCCTTGAAGTAGTTCCTGTCTATCAGGATTGCTTGATCATTGAGCTCAAGCCTGGCGCCTGGAGAGATGACTCCGCAGTTAAGAATACTTGCTGCTCTTTTATAAGACTAGTGTTTGGTTTCTAGCATCCATATTAGACAGCTCACAATCACCTATAATTTTGGTTCCAACGAGGATCTGGTAAGGTCCTCTGGCCTCTTTATGTACCTGTGTGCATGTCTATATTCACACATAAAGACTCACTAAAAAACCACATAAATAAATAAAATAAATCTTTAAAAGTAAAAGAGGATGGGGCTAAAGAGATGGCTCAGTAGTTAAGAGCACTGGCCATTCTTCTGGAGGACCAGGGTTCAGCTCCTGGGAGCCACACGGAAGCTTACAACTAACTATCTATAACTCCAAGTCTAAGGAATCTGGCACTCCCCCACAGATATATATGCAGGTGAAACCTCAATGCATATAAAAATAAATATTTTTTTTCAGTAAAGAAGAGGAAAGGAACATTTTTCTAAAGTATGGTAAAAAATAATTATGACTAATAAGGGCTCAGGAGAGGACCCCGGAGACTCACAGGAGGCATCTGAAGCAGCCTGTTACAGGCTTGGTAGTCAGCTATGTTAGCACAGTTCTCACCCTGAGCCCAGGACTGACCTCAAGCATAGCAACTGGGGCAGCAGTGAAGCTTTCCTCCTTTGTATATGTTTTGCAGTTGTCCTCTGTCCTGTCCTTAGACAGTCCCCAGCATCTTCACCTTCCTCTTGAGAGCTTGTGACGTGGCAAAAGCAATCCCATTTATGGTGTTGGACTTCCTGCTCTGTCCTAGCAGATGCCTTGGTAAAGGCAACTTCAGTCTCTGAGTTTCAGATTTCCAAGTTGTTCTGATGATTCCATGAGGCGAGGCATGGACACCTCTTTTTATGATTATCCAGCTCATGGTATCCAAGCAGAGTTTTCAATTCCCCTGATCTCTTTAGTCATTTCCACATTTTCTTAGAAACCAGCACTGGACCTCAGCATTCGACAGCACTGGCAGGCAGTGACCTTTTGCCTCAGCCTGGGCAAGGCAGAAGCAAATGGCTCTCCTCTCAGTTACTGCTACACCTGGCATCTGTGTATCTTCTAGGTAGCTTAGAAACTTTCTGAAAATTTGTACAAAATATTGAGATACAGGTGTGCACTCCCTCCAGCACATATACTGTATGTAGTGGGTGTGCAGCCTTAGTATGTCCAGGAATGCAGAAGGGGGTTAAGGAACACATATTTATAGGATGATGGAAATAGTGACAGATACCAGTAGTCGTGATCCAGCAAGAGTCACAGATGACAGAGATTCTGGAGACATAACTAAGCTTGTGATGGATGTTATTCTCAGTCCTTATTCTTTAAAAGATGGCAGACTTGTTGACTTTACAGCGTCCATGTTACCTTCTTTGAAAATGCAAAGCAAACTCTGAAAGGAGTGCATACTTCTGCATAGTCTTGCACATACTTCATCATGACCTGAAGCACTGAAGTGGACTTGACTTAATCTTGTTCCTTGCTGTGGAGCACTGTCTCATCCTTGTCCTAGGGACTCATCTTTCTCCCTCTCCCTTCATCCTTCTACTTTGTCTTTCTTGATTCCTTCACATTGACAAAAAACAAAAACAACAACAACAACAACAAAACATCTGATGGGCATTTCTGGAATGTTGGAAATCCTATATGCCTGTGTTTTGTTACATAGGTGATGATGGTTTTAAGTTTTCTTGGTATCAATGAATGTTGCTGACTCTAATGAACTTCATAGGGTGGACATTTCTTCCTAGAGCTTCTACATCTTACATTTTTTAACTTCCAGGCTCCTGTCCTTCCTCTGTCATCTCCTCATCAGGTCCGAAATGGCAGGCAGACTGCTTCTCACATCCCAGCCTCCGTCACTAGCTTTTTTCTTCTCCTTCTAAGGACCTTTGAAAGGATCTTAGTGTTTCTACTGGCCTCCCCGTGAATCTGGGATAATCTAATTCATGCTCAGGCAATAAGTGATTTCAATTCTCTCCATTTAATTTCCCATCTCCTCGTCCTGTAAAGCAACTTTTTCACAGGTTCTAGGTATGAGAAAGTCATTAAGAGACCCTCTTTGTGTTACACTTGAACTCTTAAAAGTGCCTTATTGTGACTGGCAGAACAGACTTTTTTTCCACTTAATTCAACGTCATCTTAATCAGAAGAACTGACCCTTGATTCGGTCATTGGGAACCTTTGAATTGTAAGCAGGAAATCTGGATATTCAGTTGTCATTTATTTTTGAAGCTTAAATATAGATCAAGGATTTCCAATGAAAAATCAATGTGCCCTGCTGAGATCAGGACCCATAAGCACAACAGAGACAATAAATGTCAAAGACTTGGTGCAGAAAAAAAATAATTTAAATGTCCTTTGCACTAATGATACAGCACAATACTATGCTTGTTCAATAGAGTTAACATGGCTATGTGCTTAAAATTAACTTCATATTTCCACTCTTAAAAACATGTGACTTCCAGACATTATAAAGTTACATCTGCTGCTCATATTTTATTTTATTTTATTTTTGTTCAGGGCTGCCCAAGTGTGCTTCCTCAGCACCCTTGAGCTATATCTAGCACTGGGTTATGCATACATGTATTTTTAATTTCCCAAATATAGCCTGGTTCTTGCTTGCTTTCTAATCATTGCCCAGTCCCTCTCCGTAGCTGCCTGCTGCCACAAAGAGCTCCCCTTTCTCTCTGAATTCTAATTTCTCTTGTAGGTTTACATCTACCATGCTTTACTCACGCATCCTCAGTATTAACTTATCTGTGGCACACTCATGAGCCAGACTCCTGGGCTAGTCTGAAGAATCTAAGGTTCAGAAGGGCTTAAGTAACTAGGCCAGTACAAGATGGAAGTCATTTTAACTCAGGTGCCTACTTGTAAACTGCCCTTACCTCATTTTTCAACATCCAGTTCCTCAGTACATGGTTAGGACGTACTAGGAATGTTGACTCTACAATATCTAAGTAACCTACTAAGATAACACTGGGGCAGGGACAGAATCTGAAAGGAGCTGATTTCTATGGATATTCTCTCAAACAGTCATCCCTGGATTGGTCGATATCAAAATCCAATTTCACTAGGATTAGCTGTGGGTTGCTCAGAGCTATTCATTGAATTAGGAACGATTACAGCGGAGGGAGCCCCGCGGTTCTTTATTAAGGTCTTTGTGGAAACACTAAGTGATCTTCAGGAGATTAAAGTGCCGCTGGTGTTATCTTAACATTTATAACCTGTGCCAATACCCGGGGAGTTTGTTTATTAAGGAAAATTCTTCAGCCAACAGCCTGCCTTCTGATAGGGTTATGCCACAGAAGACCAACACAGAACCTGGTAAGGTGGGTCTTAATGTTCTTGCTCAGAGCTTCTGACTCAGGCTTCTAACAATCCTGTTTTTTGTGGTTAATGGATCTCAAATTCATAGGGTTTGTGGGTCTTTCTGTGAGATTAGAAGGCTGTTTCTCAGACTTCTGTGTGTCTGTGGGTCAAAGAAACAGAACAAAACTGAAATGTTTTTGTTGGTGACTGACATGATTAATGTAAGGTCCCTCCATACTAAGTAGGACCACCTTATTTTCTCATCCTGAAAAATTATCCACAGTAGGTGAATAATCATCACTTTATTCATTTTCAGACATTAAGTATAGGATATTGATGATCTTTCTAGTAATGGACAAAGAGCTTCCCACCTTGGCAGAGGGAGTCAAACATCTCTCTCTATAACCAAATACCTAAAGGGAGGTGGCTAACCTGCTGAAGGAACAGTTCTTGTCTCTTCTCTGCTTAGGTTGTGACATTCTCCTTTTTTTGCCCCTAGTTGGAGGCTAGCTCTTTCGAGAAACTCAAGAGTCAAGAGATGATAGTAAAGAATAACATAGTCATTTCTGGAAAATAGCCACTAATTAAGTCTGTGCTTCTGGTTTTATAGGTTGAGTGGGAACCTCTAAAAACACTTCTTCCATAGTATAAGCTCTGCCAGCTGTGGATGGTTGAGACTGTGCTTGGGAAAGGGGTCTTTACAGATGTAATGAAATAAATTATCTCAAAGTAGCCTTACTTAGAATGGGCTCTAAATCTAATGGCTAGAGTCTTCGTAAGAAGAGAAGGCTGGACTAGCCTTGAGTGAGCCACCCAAGGAAGATGGCCATGCAAAGACAGAAGCACATGGGGATCACAAAGCCCCAACCCCAGAGACACCTGGAAACAGAAGCTGGAAAAGGCAAAGAAAGAAGAAACATGGTTCTCTGGACACCTCTGTTTTAGATTTTTATTGTCCTTACTATGGTATGAGAAAGTCATGTTTTAAGCCACTAAACTTGTGACAATCTGATCATGAGCAAACCCAGAGATCATATTGTTTATAACAGAATGCCAAGTCATAAATCAGGGAGGGGCATTATGCTGGTGGTTTTAGAGCTTTTGATCTGTGATATTGGAGCATAGGCCACTGTAGAGATATACAGAGAAGGGCTGTCTGTTCAGTGGTAGCAGTATAAAGGAATGGAAGAGCAGGCTAAGGTCTAGTACCCCCCAGTGACCTCACTTTCTTCCATTGTGTATCACCTTACCAGGTGCTGCTCCCTCCCAAAGGGACAAGGGTTACTCAGCAAGCCTGTAGCTAACACATGTAGTGACATACCAGATCTGAATCCTTGCAGTCATAGAAAAGCACAGGAATGTTCCAGGAATATTTTCCCTGAAAATTCCAAGAGATATGTGTAGAACACTCACAGGCCCCAAATGAAGTAGCAAGTACTCTCTTCCATATATATGGTGGGTGCTCCTTGATCTGAGCTCATGGCCACATGTACCCACCCCATATTTTGGTCCCTGTCCTAAGTCTGTAGGGCATGGACCACTATTGTCCTCTCACAGATGAGTGGACCATAGGCACAGAGATACAAAGAGCCCTGATCCAAATTAGCAGTTGGTGACAGTGGGATTGCATACTGTAGGGAGTGACCCTCAAGTCCTGGCTGTCACATAACCTTAGACACAGGCATGCTCATCTCTTTTGCTTTTCTCTCTCCATAGAGTTTGACATCCCTACTCCCTCCTTCTCACCAACCTACACAAATTTGGATTTCATTTTACATATTCTCAGTAAAAAATTATTTCTGGCATAGGTATGACTACATAACAATTTATGAGTATTTGTATAAATGTGTGCACTACAAAATGATTAATCGAGCATTGTATGTTTTTATCAAAGGAAACACCACAAAGATTTCTCCAAAGTCCTGTTTGACTAGAGATGATTAATTTTAATTTTTACATGAGCAGCATAATGCTATTAATCATTTAATATGTTTAATCATAATCTCTGTAATTCCTAATTAGGCTTATTAAACTGATGCATTCAGCAATTGTGCACAAATCCAGGTCTAAGTCCCTTTCTTGGGAGGAAAAGAAACCCATTTTAATTTTTTATTCATATAGCAATTTTCAATAGGGTGGGGAAAATGGACTGGAAACCTGGAATCTTAGCGATTGCTCATGCTACCATAGGGTCTTGTGGAAGGGCATTGGAACCTCTTACTCTTTGGCAAGGTATCAATATCATGGTTTAAAGGTGATTTCTTTGTTATTGATGTGGAAACCGACATGCTGTTACTAGGAAAAACAAAAAGCAAAAGCAAAACACAGTGAGTAGTCTGTGTGGGTCCCTGGGTTACAGAATGGTGGTGGTGGTGGTGGTGGTGTGGTGTGTGTGTGTGTGTGTGTGTGTGTGTGTGTGTGTGTGTACATGTGTGATCATGTGTGTATATTTATGTAAGTATCATGCCATGATGTGCCTGTGGAGATCAAGGGCAGTTTCAAGTGTCAGTTCCCCTCTTCTTTGAGGAAGTCTCTCCTAATTGCTGTATATACAGGACCAGCTGCCTGTGCACTTTCAGGAACTGTCCTGTATCCCTTGCTGATTTCACTGTAGGACTGCTCAGATTATAGGCGTGAACCACCATGCCCAGTTTTGTGCAGGTTCTGGGACTACAAACTCAAGCCTCATGATCGTACAGCAAGCCCTTTCCAAGTGGACCTCCGCCAGCCTACTAGCTATTCATTAACTGGCTCTCGAAGCTGACAACGGTGAAGCTCAGTCATTTATTTATTGTTCATTTATTAGTGGTACACCCATCTTTTATGCTCTCAGTCTGTCACAGCATCAGCCAATCACTCAACAGACATTTAACATTAATGTAGCATGCTGGTCACAACTCAGTCCTCTTGTCATCTTTAAGTGGCTTGTAACAGCCACTTGCTTTTGTATACAAGGCACTTTTAGGTCTACAACTTCTACTCACTTTTCAAGTTGCCTCTCTTGTTCAACCTCCTGGTATTCTATCTGGCTCTACATGGACTCCCCAAAGGGGAAGACTTCTGCTTATATCTTTCTGTTTTCACACATGCTTTGCACTCTTCTGGCCCAGAATCCATCCCCTCCACCTCTCCTAATACACCTGTCTACTAAGTCAGAGTTGATGGGCCTCGTGACCCCCAGTGGCAAGTGTGACTTGAACTTACTCAGCTGCACCCCCCCCAAAGAACTGCCTGTGTTATAATTGCTTTTCTTTTCCCACCTCTTCCTGCATCATCTTCCTCTTCCCTTTTCAGGCAAAATTACCTGGCTCTCAGGGTCACCTTGTACTTGAATATCGACAAAGGAATCTGGTATGGTTTCTAAGACCGAATGGCTTAGGTTGGTGGTGCACAAGGCTCCAGGAGGTCTCATCTTCACCATGTAATCCAGAGTGTATGAGGAAGGAGGATGCCAATAAAATATTCTAGCACACAGGAGAGACTCTGAGAAGATTGCTAATTATGCTTCTGTTATTGGGGTGTTTCTTTTACGTCTCACTGTGTAAGACTGTCTCCTCTAAGTCTCTATTATTGTACACCTGGCTGCCTGCACTGACAGTTTTTATCCTAGTTCTATGCCTCTAAATTGCTTATAAATAGATAGGGATGACTCTTTGCTCATGAATTTCAGTTTTGGCAAAGCCCCTACAACAGTACTTTCAAAGATATACTGAAGTGGACTGCACCTACTGCCATCTACAGGCAGTGTATGCTAATTGCAGAGAAAGTACAGAAAAACAAAGTTCCCTAAACTATCCTTTCTGAGTGGAGGAGAACAGAAGGAAATGAGGAGCTGTATGTTGTCTGCATCAGCATAACCCAGCAGAGCTTTTGTACAGATGGGAATATTCGTTTTTCCTTTTTTTCTTAACACAGGCACTGCCTGTGTGGTGATTAAACATTTTTCTTTATTATTTATTTATTTATTTATTTACTTACTTACTTATTTATTTATTTATTTATATTTCTTTTTTATTTTCTATATTCTTTGTTTACATTCCAAATGATTTTTCCTTTCCTGGTTCCCCCCTCCCTATAAGTCCCATAACCCTTCTTTCCTCTGCCAGTTCCCCCAATCAACACCCTCCTACTTCTCTGTACTGGTAATCAATCCCCTACAATGCTGCTTCAAGCCTTTCCAGGACCAGGGCCCTCTCCTTCCTTCTTCTTGAGAATGATTTGATATGTGAGTTGTGTCTTGGGTGTTCAGAGCTTCTGGGCTAATATCCACTTATCAATGACTGCATTCCATGTGTGTTCTTTTGTGAATAAGTTACCTCACTTAGGATGATATTTTCCAGTTCCAACCATTTGCCTAAAAATTTCATGAATTCGTTGTTTTTAATTGCTGAGTAGTATTCCATTGTGTAAATATACCACATTTTCTGTATCCATTCCTTCATTGAGGGACATCTGGGTTCTTTCCAGCTGCTGGCTATTATAAATAAGGCTGCTATGAACATAGTAGAGCATGTGTCCTTATTGCATGCTGGGGAAATCCTCGGGGTATATGCCCAGGAGTGGTATAGCAGTGTCCTCCAGAAGTGTCATCTCCAGTTTTCTGAGGAACTGCCAGACTGATTTCCAGAGTGGTTGTACCAACTTGCAATCCTATTTCAAATTCAACAAATACAAACTTATTTAGACTTTATTTAGTGTTCATTCCTTGAGATTTAAATTATCTCATGGGGTCTGCAGCAGTAGATAATATAGATTTGTACAATGAAGAAGCTAAGTTAACATCTTTTTAAAAAGTTGAGTCAATCATCTTATTCACTGGATGAACTGCAAACCACCAAAGGGCCTTTGCAAATTTTTGACATTTATTAATATTTTATCTGTAAAGCCTCAGTACTTTTATATGCATAGCATAAGAATCTGGCTAGCATTGAGAAATACATGTTCTTATTTTTAATGATCCTTAATACTTTTTAATGAGTTTTTCACTACCCACCCTGAGCCCCCAACCCCTCATGTTTCCTTTAGTTTTCCCACAGTGCTTGTCTTCTTATTCCAATAGTTGTATATCTATTTAAGAATGGTTTTTATTGTGCCTTGCCCTACGAGAGTTATACTGCATGAAGCCAGGAACTTTTGACTCTTTTGATTGGTATGGAATCCAAGATTCATGTGTGGACACTCAGAAGATGCTCAAAACACTTTTTTTTTCTGTAAATAAAAAAAAAACCGAAAATTCTTTGTCAGATAGCATCCTGCCATGTAGAGGAAGGGACAGTCATTGGGACCGAGTGTTTATGGGCCACATCCTCCTTTATTGGGGAAGAGAGAGTATTGGGACCGAGTGCCAACTCAGCACCTCTTTCCTTTCTTCTTGTTCCTTTATAGCAGACAGATGATGCAGCCCCGACCGACGGCCAGCCCCAGACACAACCGTCTGAAAACACAGAAAACAAGTCCCAGCCCAAGCGGCTGCATGTGTCCAACATCCCTTTCCGGTTCCGGGATCCAGACCTCCGACAAATGTTTGGTGTAAGTACTACCTTCATCCTTTGTTTTCCTCCTGGTTGAAGTTCTGAGACCTTATCATTCTAAGGAAGAATGTTCTTATAGGATGAAGGCAGTTTAGCATCTAATACCTGGGTCTACAGTGAGTAGGACCCCTGAGGGGTGGCAGGATACATTTATTTGTTTTAGTTGTGCTTATGGGTTTGCTGCTTTGTCAGTTGGTCATCTTCTAATAAGTACCTTAATTGTCAAGCAGAAAATAGACTCTTTTATTAACCACTGATGATAGGGCCCATTCAGCAGCCCAGGACTTCATTTTGTAACTGAAATACATGTTGAAACCCTTGTCTGCTTACCTAGAAGAGCAACCCAGAAATGACCCTCTCCCGGTGTCCCCTGGCACTGTGTACTGCAGCTGCACTGAAGCTAAGCAACGTTTTCAAAATCAGCAGCTTTCACCACCACCAAAACTACCAGTTTCTAAATCTGATTTGAGTCTTGCATCATACAGTTCCCTAGATGAGGCTTCAAGGGTATTCACTATGCAGCAAAGGTCGCCCTGGTCTAGGCACCATGGTGAAACAGAACTAGCCAGAAACCACCATTCACCCTGAGGAAATAAATGACAGCTTTGCTTTCTCACAGTTCATCATGACCCTGAATATTTTTCTGGAAGATGTTTGAACAATCCACCCAGGGAAAGGAAGAGTTTACCATTTATTTAGTCTCAGCTGTGCCAAAGGACAAAGCTTTGACAAATCTCAGACAACATTTTGTGTTTTGAAATGTAGTCATTCTGTATATCCATGACATCCCAGTAGTGGTTGTAAGCATCTGTGCATTCAACCAAAGAGCTACATCCTTAACACTTGACTCAGGACAAAGGTGGGCTGCTTGGAGAATCCTCTAAGAGTCTGAGCAGAGCTGCAAATATGGCAGAAACAGTAAGAAGAGGCCAGGTCAGGTATCCCATTGTGAGCTAAGCCTGTAGTGTCCTCAGCATGAACAGGAAGCCCTGGTCCATTACTCAGGGGCTCCATGATTTGGAGGAAGAGCTTGAACCTTTTATTTCTTTAAAACACACACACACACACACACACACACACACACACACACACACATACATATGATGCTTATCAAGTATGCATGTGACACAAAAGCAGAGCAGGCATCCTAATATTTAAGAGACCCAGGCTTGAATCCTGACATTTCAGAGGAAAAGGTCAACTTTTGCACTTTTATGGCTCTCTCATTTGATAATAACCTTGAGTTACGCCCTCTAACTCTTGCAGAAAGAAGATACCCTCGGGCACTCTCAGGTCAAAGATGACTTTGAAAAGTGCAGAGCATTCGGAAGTTAGAGTCGAGGTTAAGTGTGTGCAAAGCAGTGGGACCCAGCTTGACTGATGGGCAGCTGCAGGAGTGATATTCTCTTTGCCATGTCAAGCCAGAGGGATGTCTTGCTATTCACTCTGTCTTTATTCATCAAGTGTCACTGTGATGCTGACTTTGAACTGGATTCTCTTAATGACCACTCTCGTAATCCTTCATGGTGACATGCAAGGCAGCCAACCCCAGATTCTCACCCTTAAGGGTCTATTTTCTTCCCTGGACTTTTTTGATTATCTTGAACTTTACCTGAGGCAACAGGGCTAAGTCAGAGATGTAGTCAAAATACTCGCAGCTGGAAGTCATACAGAGGAGAGGCTGCAAGTACTAATGTCTGAATCTCTGTCCTTTAGGGTTAGGGCAGATGTCCAAGAGGAAAAAAAAACTTGTCATGTGACATGTTACCTGGTATTGGACTCAGATCAAAATCTATTTGTTTCAAAGTCAGTTTTCTTTTCCTTCTTCTCTTGAGTCAAAATTCTCCTACAGCTAACTAACAAGATGTTGATTTGATATGATGATAGATATACTGTTAGCATCTGTCAGTTAAGGGAGTGCAGTATATGTTTATGAACACTGAAATTAATTCTACTTATCACAAACAACATCTGTGTCTGTGTTAAAGAGTATGTGTGGATTTTGTGTGGTGTGGGTTTCATCTATAAAAATCATTGGGCCATATGGATTCTGGACCCCTTGCAGTAATTTGGGAGCCCTCTTTGGATTTTACAACTGCTATTTTGAAGAAATGGAATTTTCCTAAGACGAATATGGGTGGCCACAAAGCCGTTCTATAACATGATACATTTAGCAGTGTGAATCATACTGAGAGGCATCTGGAACATTCTGCTTGGCTCTCCGTGGTGCAGTTTAGGGGACTCAACACAGTTTCCTCTTTCAGATCGTAGTTACTGTAAGCAACCATGGTTTAGTCCCAGTGAGCTTCCTCTCAAGTGCTTTGGCCAGGAGACAATGTCTTTCTTTTTCATGCTATCTTTTGTCTTCTGTCTCCTTTCTAGGTCAGGGTTAAGTGAGGATAGTTACAGAGAAAACTAGAAAGGTCGTTGTGCCTCCTGCCCCTGTTGACTCTATTGTTCAAAGGAAGCACAGAAATTTCAATGTCAAAAAAGACACAAAGTACCCTCTGTCAAATTGCCTACAACTTGGCAGTGTCCAACTTGTCCAAGAGCAGAAACTCCCCCCCCACCCATGTTTTGCACAGTAGTTACTTGCCTAATGGTTCCAATAGGTGTCTCGTGTTTTAATGTGTGCTTTTTGGGTCTCTCCTGTGAGATTGTATCTGAGTCGATTCTCATCATTGTTCATTTTCCATTGTTCATCTTCATCTTTGCCAGGAGTACTTCTTCCAAGGCTTCCCTTAAGTTGTACTTCATGTTACATTTCCTAGCATGCTGTCTTCTCATCTGGTATATTCATTCCTTGGGTGAAATGGACATGCTACAATGTATAACGCAGTATCCTAAGTCATTTCCTATCATTCAAATCGCTATGAGTGAATGGGGCTAGTGTGGTTGTTAGGATCAATTATTCTAGATGTTTCTGTGGGATCAATAACTGAGAAGTTATTGATTTTACGCCTGGCTTTGTGTCTCTTGAGGTGTGCTGGAGCACAGACTTTCACATTTGAATTCTGCCAATCGCTCTGTTTTATTTTGCTGGTTTTGGAGGTAAGCTCTGATTCTGCATGTAGAACTAGCTTCAAGCTTGCTGAGCAGCACAGGGTGGCCCCAGCTCTCCATCTTCCCACCTCATCCTTCAAAAATGGTGGGGATGATAGCATCCAACAGTATATTTGAACTTTTTCTTGCCCATATATAATGTTCAAAAATTATATTTTATTTATTACATCTTCTGTCAAACAGTTGGAGAATTTACTACCTTGACTTTGGAGATACTTTTGTCATTATTTATCTCCCAATTTTATATGTGAAGCTCACAGACAGTCGTGATTGAAGACTTCCATATTTTGTATTTCCCTATTAAAGTTATACAATTGAATTCTTGATCTAAAAAAAAACTATGTGGATTACAACCAATTTAATTATAATCTGTCACTCTTGAATACAAAATACTTATTATAGGTTAATATTAAATTTAAATTGTCCGTGTTTGAGATGAGAGTTGGCTATGATATATCAAGACCCCCGGTACAAGACATGAAATCAAAAAATTGTTTTTCAGAAACTGTGTGATTAGTTGGCACTCTACAATTTGTTCCCTACCAAATGATGCCATACCCTTGCGGTTTTGTTATCAGTCAGTAACGTGATTGCGATGCAGATACATAGACCTCTATTCAGTCCTTACTACCCATGTTAAAAAAAAATGAGAAATGGTAGCCCACACTTATAATCCCAGCACTGGAAAGGGGCGTAGGGACATCCCTGGAGCTTGCTGGTCAGCCTGGCCGACTGGGCAACTCCAAGCCAGTGAGAGATACTATCTCACATAAAAGCGATATCTCTTGAAGAAAGACACTTGAAGTTGTTAATCTATCCTTCACATACATACACATGCTTACATATACACATTCATGGGCATCTGCACAAACCTATGCATCTATACACACAGAAGCACACCTGTATATATACACAATAAATAAATGCACTCTGGATAGGAAAGTGATATTCAGATCTGTCATTACTTATACTAACAAAATACATGACTGTTTACATGTGTAAACGACACTTGGGTGATGCGTTTCTATGGCTACAGCAGAGGTGGATTTCCTTGCACCTTTTATGTTAATGCAACAGTCCATAAAGCAGAACATTAAGAAGAGTAAAGCCATTTTGAGAACACGTCACAGTGCTTCCTTTTTCTATACTGAATCACTTTAGGAACAACTCCAGAGAAGAGCAAACCCATTGATTCTCCAGTTTCAAAAGGTCAGCCCTGAAAACATACAAACAGGTCGCTGTCTAGAAACTGAATAGGTTATATTTAGGAATACTTATATATAAACATATACAGTTAAGCATACAGTAACCATTAATAAAATTAGAGAGGGGGCAGGACTTTGACAGAGAGTGGGAAAGGGTATATAACATGTGATACAAAGAGGAAATATAATTAAATTATAATCCCAAATGTAATGAAGAAAAATTTAAAAGGTACACCAGAACAAAGTCTCTCTTCAATCTCTATGCACATACTCTGAATTAAGCTTTACTTTTGGGTTTTATGCTGTAGCTGGTTAACATCCTTCACAGTTAGTGTGTGTGTGTGTGTGTGTGTGTGTGTGTGTGTGTGTGTTATTTGATCCAAGGTTTCTGGATTTTGGTCTTGATACAGACATTGAGATACCTCATGTGAGTCCGAAATGCTCTGAAAGCTTGCGAACATTGTCGAGCAAACAAATGCTAGTTATGTCTGCAAACGAGTCATGTCTATTTAAATTGAAGATGTGCCAGCTGTGTTGGCATCATTAGTACCAAACTTCTCAATTAAACCAATGATACTATAAATACAGTGTACAACTGTCTCGGAAATCAGGCTTGCTTCAGCATTCCTCCTATGGCTCGTTTAACTGGCTTCCAGAACCATCCACCCAGTGCCACCTGCCAAGGAAACGAACACTGGAGATCATTCCAGGGCATATGGTGTCATTGTTTCATTTAGGGAATGACACATGCTAAGACGTGTTTCTGATCAGTTTGTCTCATCCGGTTCTTATTTTAAGGGAAGTGTTTTGTGTAGACTGTTTAGGGAGGAGTGTTCCATGGGTGACATTTGCTTCATAGTGTTGGAAGATGTCTTTTTCAGCCTTCTCTTTCCATAAATATATGTGCTTCTAGGCTCTGATGCCTGAAATAAATATAAAAGCATCTGTGGGAATGGGATATTCTGCAGAAGTTGTTCTGAAGTGCTTACACAGTGGAGGATTCTTTACTATGGAACTTGGTTCACCTCTGAACGACCAATTCTTCAATTGTCACATTGGGAAGTTTTCTTTGTTTTTAGTGAGTTTTTTTCACTGCCCTAAAAATTGGCACAAAAGATGTACCAAAGGGCTGGCAAGATGATTGGCTGCTGAGCTTGACACACTGAATTCAATACCTAGACGAATGACCTCCACACACATTCCTTGGCATATGGACACACACATCAATACTCACAACACATAATGTAATTACGATTCCAAAGAAAAAATTTAAAGAATAAAATAAAGTTCTCTAAACCAAATGTTTAATGTGTACCAACTGTAGGGTCGGTTAGTGTGGTACCTGCTGGTACTTACCTGGCATAGTGACAAACTACAGGCTTTTCTCCTTGGCTCTTTCTTCTCATGTCTTCATCCCAGAACCTCTCTATGAAACAAGGTAGTATATCTGCTCACCAAAGAGTCTAGGAATAAGGTTGAATAACAGACTTACCTTAAAGAATAGACCCTGTGACACAAAGTGTCCAGCTTTGAGATTCTTTATATCCTATAATCAGAACAATTATTACTTTAAGCATTTGATATTTCTAGGCTATTGCTATATGTGAGCTTTTCTAATTGTTGTAAGGATTGAATTTTACATGCATTCGAAAGAACAGTCTGTATATTGCATATATTTTCTGTTGTTTTTCTTGAGTCATTAAGATGGCAAAGACACTTGTCAACCAAGCATAATGACTTGAGTTCAATTCCAAGAACTCACATGGTAGAAGGAGAGAGCTAACTCTTTCAACCTCCATATGCTCATAATGGCGCACACACACACACACACACACACACACACACACACACACACATACCCCACAGATAGACATATAGCTGGATATAAAAGTTTTGAAGAATAATTCTTGAGTACTAGCAGGTACCTTTTGCCATTGACTCTCCCAGTTTCTTGAAATTCATGACCTGGCAGTTTGCTCTACGAAACTACTCAGCTTTTTGGAATCTTTATTCTTAGTTCCCTTTGATTCTAGCCTCACCTTCATCCAAACACCACTCTCCTTTGGTATAGAACAATTCTTAACAGACTCATCCAGGGAAGAGAGAACAATACAGACTCTCATAGGGTACCACATCGGCAGTGAATATCCAGATTGCACATGCAGGCAGTGGATGGCAGGAAAATTCCAAATGAAACAAGGTCTACAGGAATGTATCACCCCCCCGGCTTTTGTTTCTTTGTTCAGTCATTTAAAATGGGTGTTCACCCTCCCACTCTGCATTGAGGAAAGTATTCCATCTTACTCTTCCCTGACCCCAATTTTCTATGACATCTAGGAAACATAAGAACCTTAAGTTAGAAGGATTCTGGATTATCAAATGTTCATGCTCTCAAACCTTTGTGTAAGCCCCAGTCATCGATTACTTGATGAACAGTGTTCACCAAGACTGCTAAATGTAAGATGTTTTTACTAAAACACACACACACACACACACACACACACACACACACATACACACACACACACACTCACACATACACACACACTATTCAGATTTGAATTTCATATAAACAGCAAATATCTTCTCTAGTGTACTAAATATTATGCAGCACTTATTTATTCTATAAAATTTGAAATTTAACTGTCAATGTCCAATTGCATTTTATTTGCCTGTCTGGTTGTTTGATAATTGAAGTTTTTGTTTCTGGGCCTTTTATAGAGCCAGCTCATGGTAGGGATGGAAAATGTGTTTGTGTTAAGAATACAGGCTCTCATCTGGGGGGACATGGTAGCATTGCCCTAGGCCCATCCTGGCTCTGCAGATATCTGGATTATAACACACCTTTTGTGTGTACACTT
Source organism: Apodemus agrarius (assembly GCA_964023405.1). Classification (NCBI taxonomy): domain Eukaryota; kingdom Metazoa; phylum Chordata; class Mammalia; order Rodentia; family Muridae; genus Apodemus; species Apodemus agrarius. The sequence goes on along the minus strand of OZ030015.1, from coordinate 7,098,884 downwards.
TTTCACATGCTCTGGTTGCTCTGATTTTTTTTTCTGTGAGCTCAGAGCTAAAACCTTCAAGATCACATTTTAGTTGGGTATTTTATTATCCAAATCTCAGCTCCCTTGGGGTGTTTATCCCAGTGGCTGGTAGAAATGTTGTATAGGTAATGACTAGCCATTTTTAATCTCTGCAGCTCAGTGCCTGGGAACACACACACACACACACACACACACACACACACACGTGTGTGCACACTCACAGAGTGAAAGAGAGGGGGGAGAGGGAGAGAGAGAGAGGAGAATAACACAGAATTAACCTCTTGGCTAGTATTTTGTTCTGGGCTCTGACAGGGTCCCTTCCCTGGTAGAAAGGGCTATAATCAGAAGATAATAAATACACCAGCATTTCTAGCATTTTCTCATTTTAAGAATGTCACTTAGTAACAGGAGAAAAAAATGCATGCTCTTAACTAAGGGAAAGCTCTCTGACTTGGGGAGTAATTATTTGTGTATATTATATAATTTATCTGATTTCTCTCTTTGCTCATGATATATTTCTGTTTCTTTGCAGCAATTTGGTAAAATATTAGATGTTGAAATTATTTTTAATGAGCGAGGCTCAAAGGTAAGCAACTTGGTTCAGTTTGTAATGTCTTAGCTCTTTGTGACATGTCTGTCAGGGACAAGGGAAGAAACTGCACTGCCTGAGTCAACACCCAGAGAAAAGCACTTTAGTGGGACAGTCCTTAGAGGCCACCTCCCATTGCCTGAATGTTGAGAAATGCATTGGGTTCCATTTAAAATATGTATGGGCTAATTCTTAATTTCTGGTCCAAATATATATAGATACAATTACATATCTTAAATTTCCACAGGAAAATTACCCATGCCTAAAAAAAATAATTATGTTGCTACATTTTTTGTTGTTTTTCAGTAATAATTATGTTCTTTATATTAAAAAGTGAGCTGACAGTCTCAGGAGCAGGTAAATATGTGATCACTCTGTATTAATAAAGTGCAGTTCTTTTCCTGGGTTGCAGAGGAGATAAATCTCATATACACCAACCTTTTGAACACAATTTTATTCATTAGTATGCTACAGATCCTCATTTTGCATTGTGGTATTGCTTCAAGTTTATTTTCTTACTAGGAATCCAGTGTTTAAATCACTTTTTTTTTCCTCGAGCTGACAAGTGTTCATGGAAGGCTCTAAGAAAATTCTAGTACCTTCACAAGAAATGTAAACACCCTCAGAATTCAGGGTGTGCTCTCTATGCATGGCTATAGAAGTGTGGTCCTAAATCTGTCGCATCAGCCCCATCCAGGAGCTTATTAACAATACAAACTCTGCATCGCCAGCCCAGCCCTGCTGAACCAGAAACCCTGAAGCTGGTCCCAGCAATCCATACCTTGGCAAATCTCCCAAGCTTGTCCCCAAAATGCCAAACACAAGTGTCTTTCATTCGCCTAAGGCTAAGCCCTCACCTGAATATAGAATTGCTTTTGCCCACAAGTATTTCATCACTGTCTCGGTTGATGGCATAAGACACCCTCTCTCTATTTTAACCTTTATGTACCCTGAGAAGATTCAAGAGCCTCACGCATACGCTCCTCATAGGAAATAATTGAATAAGAAGTTTGAGCATTGTCTGGGATGTTGGATGAGGATAGAAAGTGATCATAGAAGCCAGATAAAGCACAGCCATGAATAGCTCAGCTTCTATGACAGCTACGGTTAATCTGAGGAACCTTCATCCCCCATATTCCTTCCATCCTCAGCCTCGGAATATGAGTGTTGAGACCATTCTTATCAGATCTAGAGATGCTTTGTATCTTTGGGCTTTATAATGCCCCTTCTATGGGCAACTCAGAACAAGTGGGCATCCAGGAAGGCCCCAAGCACCATGGTGTTGCAGTGTGTCCCAATCACAGTAACCACACTGTGAAGCAAATCTTAACATCTTATTATTCCTTACACCATCTGCCTTCTTCCCGATACCTCCTGTGTAGATATAACATTGACCGAGTAGGATAGTGTTGATCAAATTGAGGAAACAAAATTTGAGTACTCGTTTTTTCACATACAAATAGTTCTATAATCTGTCAGATGAATGGAAAGTTGATCTATTAAAAGTCTGCAGTTCTATACATTTAGGGACCTGGTCTTTCTTTGTCAACTTTAGCTACTTTCCATTCTTGTAGTCTGACCTCTTAGCTAGGGTGAGAAGAAGAAGTTTTTGTTTGAAACCATCAAGTATTTTTATGCCTGCAGATTGAGGTATGCCAAGAGAAAGATACAGTTAAGGCTAAATCTGGCTCAGGCCTGGGGGATTCCCGGTTAAATTGGAGGAGATGATGGAGACAATGTGTCCTAACTCTGTCCTTATTCTGAAGCTCTTTATCTTATCATTACCATGTAATCTTTAGTTTTCATAGTTTTCGTCCTTGTCTGTGGCTTGTTTAGAACATGTCCTAAAATTACATTTTGTTTAGTAAGATTTTCGTCAGTTGAAGAAAGCTATTCCATTCCTTTCCAAGAGATGTTTGGGGACACCACTAGGGTATTGTTGGCTATTTTCAAAGTACAAGGCAGTGCTGTTTTTAGGACTTTTCCCATCATCTCCTTGATTAGCCTGTCCCTGGTGGCTTTAGGGGAAAGAGCATTTTCATTTTCAGCATCTAAAGCCTGGACTTTGTTGGACTGTTTCATTTTTCTTTGCTTTTTCTTCTTTTAGGTTAGGTAACATCCAGAATGCACTTTGGTCTCTCTGCGGGGGGAGCCCTCACTCTCCACCTTGCAGGTGTGCACTCTGGGTGATGCCATGTCCCTAGAATGTCCCTGAGACTGTCTAGCGGGGAATGCTACCTGGAACAGCACCTGACACATGGACAGTAGTTACATTTAGCATCTTTTATATCAAAAGGGCCTTATTTAGAGGAGCATTTCCACCTTAGCCTTTAAGAAAAGAAATCATTGTTAGGAACTCATTTCCATCAGTTGCTGCCTCTATTGGCAAGAAAACTAGTGGCCCCAAAGGGCCAGAAACTCTCCTCTTGGACCTTTATTTTCTATAGGGCACTACCTGAGGCAGATGACACAAAGCTGAGAGAGGATAACTCTCTCTCTATGTGTGTGTGGGTGCACATCCACAGGCACAAAAATACAGGTTTCAGAAACACACAGCCTGCATAGTTGACATATATGAAGATACTATAGGAATGGAACATCTTCAAAAGGAATGACAGACTTGCTGGTCAGAACTGGACTACACGCAGGCATAATGAATGAAACAATTCAGTTATTCTTTTAAGAGATTTAAAATCATTCTTTTCCTTCTCAAATGTTTTTTCCCCCAGAGTAAGTCAGAATTAGATATTCTCTATTATACCTAGGAAATATGCAGTTTGGTCTTTGATTTAATGTATACACATCTGTAGACCAGCTCCTCTTTAGTTGAATCATTCTTGAGGAAGAAAAGATGTGCTTCTAGCCCTCAGCTTTTCTTGAGCATTAGGAAAGAGCAGTCGTGAGCCTCTGCCATTAAGTGTGTTGTACTCTGCTGTAACACGAGGGGCTGATGAGACTCTGAGCACGTGGTTGGAGGGAGGGAGGTTCCTTGAGAGGAGGAGCTAAGCTGAGGATGAATGAAGGTTAAAGAAGAAAGTGAAGAAGGAAGGGCAGAAGGTGGTATCTCACAGAGACAAGAGGCTATACATTCAAAAGACATTAGACAGATGTCAACTTGAGGTTCTTGGTCTCCAGGAAATGGGTTTCTCTTACCTTCTCGACATCTCACCTGGTCTCCATACTTGCTCTCTATATTGGAGATGGAAGGGCTTGACTTTTTGTTTTGACTAGAATGTGTGGATTCCTCATTCCAGGACATAAAACAGGGTATCCATGTGAGGGCCACCACGGACAAACTTCAGGATCATAAGGGAGGGAGGAAGATAACAGGGGAGTGAGAATTTACTATTCACTTAAAGGCACTGTGGACATCAAGCCATGTTCTAGGGAACCATCTTGGGTCAGCTGGCCTGTTGTTCATATCTGTCTGTCAGGAAGCCTTATTCTTTCATCTCTGACTGCCTGTCCAAAAGTAGAACCTAAGATGGTATGTCTCTCAGTGGAAGGACATCTGAGTTCAATCTGAACTCTACTCCTATTTCCCTCTCTCCCTCCTTCCTTCCCTCCCTCTCTGTTTAATTATGCCATGCTAGTAATCAAACTTTGCCGGATGAGCTTTTGATCATTGAGCTACACCCCAAGGTCCCCCTTATTTTTTTTTTATACTGAGTTGCTTAGACAGACCTTGAACTTGTGATTGATTTTCCTGCCCTGGGCTCCCTAGCATTTGCTCTGCTGTATCCAGCTCTGTGTGGATAGAATGGACGTTAGCTCTTCTTACACCCCCCACTGTTCCACACTATCATGGCATTTCACCCCCACCAACCTCTTCAATCCAAATGTGTTTTATTCATTCTGAAACAGAGACAAAAGTAATCAACTTTTTAAGAATGTCCAAGTGCTGTTTCCTTGAAATGTGATCTTGACCACAGGAAAGGCCAATACACCGTAGCGTCCACTTTCACAGACACCAGGGCCCAGGGCTTTAGTGACAGAACACCAGGCAACTGGGAGGAACGGGTGAGCATATCTCTAGTCCTGATGGAAGTTTCCACATGGGGCTTCTGATCATTTTCTGACCCAAAGAAGCAATACCATTCCTGTTGTGGATGGAAGGTAAAATTCTCCAGGCTTCTGGATGTGTTGGGGATGACCTTCAGAACAAGTTCCACTTTGAACATGTCCTTCACAAGTCTCAACACGTTATTCAACAATATTCAGGTCCCAATAGAAACAACACCATTTCTTCCATCTGTGAAGTGGGAATTATAGTTTGTCTTTTCTTGCCTGAAGAGAGAATACAGATCCCTTATTTCTCTTACCAATTCCTAAGTGTCTGGCTTGGATACTTGTAGACTTAGGCCTAAAGTCGAGAAAGGTCACGTATGAGACATCTTGGGCATATGGTTTTTACTGTGCCCCCTACATCTATGCATAAAATTAGAGTCATAAACTCAGCCTTCTCTGGTGATGAAGCTCTCCAAAGCAGGGATATAACATTTTACTTATTCCAACACATATGACTTGGTTCCTGTGGGTGTGGAATAGAAAGAAAGATCAGGAAAATCCAGCTATGGAATTATCTAAGTAGTTTTCTAAGTCAAAAGGATATCTGGTTTCTGCTCAGGGTTTCTTATGTGACAAATACAAAATGAGGCTCTGGAATCAAAGCACGAACATGCTTCTGTCCCTTCCTGATGCACAACTGAATTTAGGAACCACTGGCCACGATCGAGTTGTGAAGTGGAGCAACTTGTCCCCTCAGATTCTGTCCTTTGCCATTAAACATCCTTCCTTTCTCACCAAAACTAGAATACTATTAGCAAGTAATTTTAAGCAACCAGATTAGGTAGGCAACATGTACAAAGTTGTATGGAACATGTCACTGTATATTAATAGGATCACTCAGGCATATCTTACTTATGAATCTGGAAATGCTGGGAAAAGCAATGTGAAGTTGTTCAGTCAGAGTAACTACATCTGATCTTTGACTGTCTCTTCTATTGACAAATATCCATCTCCCAGCACCTGAACAGCTCAAACCTTCCACAAACAAGTCTGATTTTGTAGTGTCTCCTAGCTCATGCATCCAGAAACCCTTCTCCAGTGTCCCTCAGTTATGAGGTCATCATTGATGTCAACGATAGGATGGCTACCCCCACTCTATATGTGTGATTACTGCACATCCTATTTGTAAAGTTGAATGTCATCCGTGAAGATGAAGCAAGTGCCTCCTCTGTGCAAATTGATGATCCCCACACAGTGAAAAGTTGCTCCCAACTTACCCCAGTGTAACCACATTTTTTCCAAAGGTTGGTGTATATGTTTCTAATCAAAATGTCCAAGCGAGCTTAAGGATTTCAGAAGTAGTAGAATGTCAGATGTTTATACTCATCATAAGAACCATGTCGGTGAGGAGAAATTCGGATTTTGACAAGATAGATTACCAGGGTTTGTGGTAGAACCTGCAGTATTAACAGCAAAACCTATACTTGTGAAGCAAAGGGTGGACTTGCTATGTGTCAGTCCCAGCAGGACCCAGTGTGCTGCACAGATTCGCCCCACCTGGAGAGTATGCTTTCTACCTGCTGATAGAGCAGATGGCTGCCAGCCTAGTACCACATAACATTGTTTTCTGGTGACTAAACTAATGTAAAAGGTCAAATTTCAATGTCTTTTATTATTAGGGGAGGGGGAGGGGAGGGCGAAGCACAGCCGTAGAATGAAACTTGCTTATCTACATTGTTAACCAACGAAAATTTATTTGTATTCATTTCATGTGATTTATGTTTTTGTTTATTAGAACCACAAGATCAAGATTTATTATATAAAAAAAAGGTCTTTCCTTTTTTTTTAGGCTTGTTCCTTTTAATTTTGAGAAGCAAAGGCTGTACAGTTGACAGACTTGAATAACCCTAAAATTGCATGAAGAAGAACTGTTCTTAAATCCACACAGCATGACTCCGTAGGCAATGTGACAGGACTTGAGCATTCACTGTTGAATTCTGTGCACACGTTTTATTCTGTTTTATTTTTTAATTTGCATGTCAAGACCTGGTTCCCTTTCTTTTTCCTTGTTCTTTAGTTTCCTCTCTGTGGAGACTCTACACTTATTTTGATTTCATTTTCCTTTTGGTTGGTTTCTTTTCTTCTGTAGTGATGTTTAGAAAGGTACTTTTTGTTTGTCGGTTTGGTTTTTGTTTTCATATCCATCTTTGAATTCTTTAGGGGTTCCAGCTAACGGGTGACAGGAAAAGAAAAAAAAAATCTCGTTCACATTTGGTGCTTAATGACTGCACATCTTAGTGTTCTTATAATTTCTCTAATTTGCATGTTACAGAACGGAAGCAAGGACAAGAAATAGCAATGAAAGCGAGAGAACTTTACCAAGTGGTCGTTGACTGAAATAATAATATGCATGTTGTTCTCCTTCTCCCTCCTGCATGCAGGGATTTGGTTTCGTAACTTTCGAAAATAGTGCGGATGCGGACAGGGCGAGGGAGAAATTGCACGGTACCGTGGTAGAGGGCCGTAAAATCGAGGTGCATGTCCAAAATATTTTCCTTTTCCTCTTTTTTTTTTTATTTTTATAAATGTCTGCTTCACGCTCATTCGTCCTTCCAGGTGCATCATTGGTGTCTCGTGTGTGACCCTATTCCCTTCTCAGTGTTTATATATATTTATATATTTATATATATTTATATATAAAAAGGAAAACTGGCCTTACTTTTTTCGTTAAATTTTACTTTACATTATTCTTTATAGGATTGCTTGAGAGTAGATGGCAAAACCGAGATGAGAGGAAGGTTAATCTGAAAGGTTCTGTTTGTTTTAGTTTATTTTCAATGTTTTATGAACAATGGGTGCGGTAGGATCCTAAGAGGACACAGTATTCAAACCAAACCAAATATAGCAAGCTTTGTTTTGTTTTGTTTCTTTTTCAGTCCACTCTAGGGTTGAAGAGGGATCCACAGTGGTTTGCAAATTAGACCAAATTTCAAAGACAATAACATCCAAAAATACTAAGGCAGAAAAAAAAAAAAGAAAAGAAATGAGAGGAACTTGTCATTAATGTTTCACTTGAAAACAAAAGGCAGCTTGAATTCCTGAGTTCTTCCGATTAGACCATGAATAAGCAATCAGCATTTCCCATCTCAGCACATGGCCCCTGTTGATTGGCAATGCAGACCCCACATTCCCGACATCCAGTGCCTGCCCTTTATACCACTGGGTTCCTCTTCAACACAATCAAAGGGTCATATCTGTTAGAACTTAAAAAAAAACAAACAAAAAAATTACCAGTTAAAAATGCTTTAGTCTTTGGAGTAAGATGTCGCATATTTTGCCTTTTTATTTCCCCCCTCGACGGTAACGCTTAGGCCCCTCACCAAACTCTCAGTAACCATGGTAACTGTATACAAACCCATGCTGGCGATGGTGGTGAATGGTAAGTGACGAGTCCATCTGCCGCTTCACGTATTTAGTGCTGATATATCTCTATACATATCTCTCTACCACGTGAATTTTTTTGACTTGTTGTATTAAGTTTTCTTGATGCTCCATTTTTTGGGTCTTTGGTACGCCTGTAATTGAGTGTACGTTCTAAGCCAGCCTGGGAGGCTCGGACTGGACTGAGTTACCAGCAGTGCACATCTTACTCAGACCCTTAATTCCATATTGTGTTACACAATGCACCCTCTCCTTTACCCTTCTGTTAGCTGTGACTTTAAAGCTGGAATGATTTGTTAATTCTTGCAATGTAAAAGGCTCTTGTTCCAAGTGTTGAATGCTAGATGTTGCTTTTCAATGGTCCACCCCCCCCAAAGTGTTGCACACGGCTTAAACTTGTCTGTCCCTTTCCTTGACATTTATGTCCCCTGTATTTTGTCTCCCCCCTCTTCTCCACTGCATGCCCCTTCCATATTAACTCGATTTTTTTTTTTTGTTCAAAAACCTATTTCTTGTTTCTGTGTTACCATGGAGCACACGCATGCTTTTAAATCTTCAATTATGCAGTATCTTTTAATTTGCTTTTACTGTCTCTTTATTAAACTTTTAAATGAGATGACATTGCTTTATTGAAATGATTCGTAAGTTAAACTGGTTATGAAGTAAATGTAATTACAAAAATGTATGATTTGGGGGGTATGCATCTATTTCTATTTGTAAATTAAAATGCATTTTAGTTTTCGTTTTAAGTTCTTGGGGTTTTTATTTGTGTGTGTGTGTGTGTATGTATTGTTGTTTGATTTCAATAAGTAATGACAGTCATAATGCATGCAACTAATGGATCATGGGCTGGCCCCAGCATACAGACTCACTTCAGTTTTCTATGTGTATAGGTTAATAATGCCACAGCACGTGTGATGACAAATAAGAAGACTGTCAACCCCTACACCAATGGTAAGTACAGACCTCCCTTTCATTAGGCTTCTGTGCCTGTCGGGCCACAGCATTCTTTAACCAGGGAATCTGTTTCTTTTCTGTTCTCGTCTTTGAAAATTTTATATATGTATGCATTTTCTCTTTCTCATGTGCATCCATCCCTCAGTCTCCCTTCCAGTGCTCCCAAGGAGAGTCCATCATATTGTCCACCAAATTCACGCCTTTATTTGTTTGTTTGTTGTTTGTTTAAATCCACTGATTCCAGTTAGTATTGCATGGGATGATCCATTGTGGTCTTGAAGAACCCATCAGTGGTCAAATTCTTAAAGAAAAGTGACCTTTGCTCTCCCAGGCCCAGTAGCCACAGATTGCCAACAGCTCTGCCAGGGGTAGGGCCTATCAATCTATCCTGGAATTCTTTTTCTAAAAAAGCTGTGCAGGTCGTGGGCTGGTAAGCACAGCTGCTGTGAGCTCGTGGGTGCCATATGCCACATTGTCCCTCCATGGCTACTGTCTCGTTACTGACCGGCTACAGTGAACTACCTCAGAGATGATTTCCATAGCAAAGCAAATAAAGTTTTCAAATTCAGCCATCCCATCCCTCTAGAGTCCCTCCCTCCCCCCAGGACTAACACCAGTCATGACTCACATCATTTAACTTCTTGGAATGCTAGCAAATTAAGGAAAGAGTGAAAGTCTTGTTTGTTAGCTTTTAATCCATGTGGCCTTAATAATTTGTCACTCATGGAAGTGTAGTTACAGAATGTGGTTCTGGCTTTCAGACTTCTTGGATATTAAAGTATTCTTGAGGAAGCTGTTGGCTGAGCCTCATGGGAAAGTGGCTGCATGAGTGGGTTGTTTTCTCTGATGCAGGTATCCCTGAGGGCCACTGGGCCAGGTGAGTCTGTAGATGTGTACTGCAGACTCCTGTAGGATAAAGGATTTCTGTGGTTATCACCAATATTTCCCAGGATTTATCATTACAAAGAACTGACATGCAGCTATAGATGTAAGTCAGCTGAAGGATACTTGCTGAGCATGTCTGAGACTCTGGGTTCGACTCCCACCGTCACCAGAAAAAATTTGCTTCACATTTATACAAAGAGCTATTAAATTTGTTCTCATAGTTTGGTCCATTTCTCCTTCTCAATGTAAAGATCTATTAAGGAATAAGAAGGGAGGTCTCTGCTTTTATGCTAATTAGCAAGAAAGATGACTCAGTAGGAAACAGAGCTGAGTCCTGGTTCCAGCACGCACAATCAAGCCAGGTGTGACTATGCACCTGCTTGGAAGGGCAACTCGGTACAGGGCGGAGGCAGAAGGCTGGCTCCAGCTGGCTGGCAGTTAGCTTAATTGGAGATCCAATGAATGACCTGGCCTCTGGTAGGAAAAAGCCAAGGAACCATAAGCCAGGACATTCAAAGTTCTGTGCAGCACCCCCCAACATGTGTACATGTACACACATACACACACACACACACACACACACACACACACACACACACATACTACTCATGTGCATATGTACATATTCAACACACACGTAAATAGAAGTGATCCAGTAAGTTAAAGTATCAGAACATGATAGAATAATTACATCCATTAAAACGAGCAGTACAAAGGTAACTATAGGATTATAGTGAGAAAAAAACAGACCTGAATAAAGAAACCCATGTATACTGTGACTTCAGCTGATGTCAGTAATTCCATGAAAATGGTTATACTGTGTTGAATATGAAGACCAAAAGACATTCATCTTTGGTTTATGGGTTTTAAAAATAATGTACTTTTATTACACACAACAGGAAAATGTAAGTTTCTATTTTTGAAGTTTTAATTATATATGAAACATAGACTTATTTTAAGGCAGAAAATAACCAGAGAGGAAACAAAGTGAAAAATGTTTTGGCATGTACTCTTGCCAGCCTGGCTTTCTTCTTCTTTTAGGAGAAGCCACTGTTTCAGACTTTTTCCTATAATTCATTTTGCATTTTTAGGCATAGACATACATAGACACACAGCTCTGTGTACACAGTGTTCATAGTGTGATCTGCATATTCCTAACATAAATACCATTAAGACACACATAGCTTTTAATCAGCTCTTATGAGTCAACTGATACTTCGGTGCTGATCCATACAGCAGAGCTAAGTCCTCCTCTTGGCTATATCGCATTCCACAGGTTGATTCAGATCTTCAGATACTCACTGATGTATCATTATTTTGATTTCTATTTTTGTACTCTTACACATTAGCTTTTTATAGTTTCTTCTTTCATCTTTTCTGCTGGTGGCAGCCAATTTGACGATGTCAGTGTTCTTACCTTCAAAAGCAGTGCTTTTAAACAGATATATACCCTTAATGTAACATGGAAAGGACAGAAGAATAATTTATTCTGTCCAGTTTCCCCAACCTCAGCAATTGTGGAAATGCCCTTGAACTGTATAGATTCTCTGAGCCCCCAACCTCATAGGGCCCTGAAATTACATGTTTATGGGGATTTACTATTTGGGTAAAATCCATAGCTCTGTAACCGGCAGGTGTTCACCCAGGCATCCACCCAATACATTGTACATTCAAAAATTCACGGCATGGCAAGTGTATATGTGTGCTACACAATTTTAAGTGTACTTGCATGCCACGGGAAGGTGTGAAAGTGTGTTGAGTGAAAAGACAAACAGACATACAGGAGTCTGGGAAGATGGCTCAATGGGAAGAATACATAGGAAAGAGGACCGGGTGCAGATTCCCAGCACTCATGCAAATGTCAAGTGGTTGTGGCTGTTTGCCTCAGTACCCATATTTAAGATATGGAAAGATAGGTGAAATCTTTTAAAAACTGGATAGGGAGGTAAGAGACCTTCCTTATTAAATAAAGTGAAGAAGGATAAACGTGGTGACATCGCTCTGAGCTCACACACATGCACATATGCAAGTCCACAGACATGTAAGCACACATACCTATTCACAGGCACACTATAATACATACATACATATACACACATGTCTATATACATCTAATCACACATACATATCCATATGCACATACATTCAAACATATATACATATTCACATGCATACTATAGTACATACATACAAACATACATACATACAAATGTAAAACAAAGAAATCACATGTGATTCTATAAGCCATGTAATGTGTATATGTATTTATTTTAAAGGGAGCATTATTAATTAAATTCAATCCAAGAAATAAAAACTGACTTATGTAGAAATTTTAAGCAGACGTCAAAGCCCATTCATTCAAAATGGCTGGTATTTCTGTAACACTGTGTGTTATGTATTGTGTGAGCCCTTTCAAACCCAGTGCACCCAAGTGAAGGCCCTGGAAATTATAGAATTATCATCTGTATTTTAAAAAGAGGTCATTTGAGTAGAGAATGGAGCCTCTTCTTTCATGTACCAAGTACTGCCACTAAACCTAGAATTTTCTTCAAAGTATAATAGAATACAATTTGAGAAAATAAAGGCCCTTAAGATCTTTATGAGCGTATGGGTTTTGTAAGAGTTTTTGGTAATGAAGCTTTGCATCATTGTGATGTAAGTGCCTGGCATAAAGAGGAAAGGTTTGTTTTAACTGATAATTTCAAACGGTCCCTGCAGTAGCCCATGGTTCTGTGGGCTCTGAATGAGAGAGAGCATCAGGATGATTGGATATGAAGCAGAGACCATACCCCCTTTGGCAAGCAGGAAGCTGAGATGTAGACTGGACCCAAGGACCATGAGTAAACTTCATGGGCATACTCCCTGTGGTCAGCTTTGAAAGAGCCTGCATTTTCAATCCTTCCATCAAATGCCATCATGCAATGAATCTATCAAGAGGTTAATACCTTAACTATGTCTGATCTAATCACTTCCCAGTCTCATCATCTAATGAGCAAGCCTTTGAAAAGTAAGCCTTTGGGGAGCACTTTATAATCAAACCATCACAGAGAATAGAATGTCGATACCTATGAAGACATACTGGGATAAGAAAGTAATCATTTTGAGATTCTCTCCTTAATTGTATGACTTATAACCCATGGACATAATACCTTTTCCAAAGTTTTAAGTTGTTAAACGTCGAAGCCAATCTTTAAGTTTTGTAATAAAAAATTAGTAGCCAATGTCATGTTCCTGAGTTCCTTCCGTTACACATCCAACAGAGGTTTCAGCAGTTTCAGGCTCTCCAGGTTGCCTAAGACTGATCCTAATGCAATGAAAAGGTGACACAGGAGAGTGAGGAGGGGGATGGGCTGCAGAAGGCTGTGGCTGAGACCAGTCTGGAGGATAGGAGAGGTAATCAATACAATGGTGTTCTAATGTACATATATTAGAAAAGACAATAGAAGATGGAGAAATTTTACTAATTCCACCTGTCAGAAAGCTCTGCAAAAGAGGGAATTAGTCTCTCTCTCTCTCCCTTCCTCCCTCTCCCTTCCTCCCTCTGTCTCTGTCTCTGTCTCTGCCTCTCTTTCTCTCTTTCTCTCTCTATTTCTTCTAAAAGCATGGCTGTGGATAGATAAGGAGAGGGTGGAAGAAGTAGGCTTTGTACAATTGGATAACAAATTGAGAACTAGATTTGGAGGCAAAAAGCAAAAACGTTGGCAAAGCATGGCCATTAGATAGGATTCGTGTTTCCTTAGAAATGTTTACAAAGCTAGAATTGGGCAAAAATGTATAATCATAGAGATAGGAAGTCTTTTCTTCTGGTGTGAGCTCTGCTAGTCACTGCTGATATGTATCCAAGCTTTTCAAATTCTCCCTCCATGGATCTGTACAGTAGGAGATGGGCATAGATTGGAACCAACACCCTAGGTAACTGGGACCTTCCAAGTATGTAAAGTTGTGCTATGGTGCAAGGTAGAAACCGTGTCCTTGGTTTTACTGTCTGCTTGGAGAGCAACAATCTACGAGTACAGAGAAGCTTCCATCTCAAGTGGCGATCTCATTCAGTCTTCCGGGCCAGGTTGGAGGAGCAAAGATTCAGATGTTAAATGAGATGTCAAGCAAGGGAACCAAAAGAGCAAACAGTCTGAGAAATTCGGTCTTGTTTTTGCATTGTTTGGGATATTTGACTATTATTGTTTTATTCTTTGATAGTCTCATTCATGTATTTGGCGCATTCTGGTCACACACATCCTTATTTCCTCTTAGCCTTGCCCTGCCCCAGACTCCCTCCATCTGCCCTGCTCCCTTGCCTTTTGGTTTTTGGTTTGGTTTGGTTTGGTTTGGTTTGGTTTGGTTTGGTTTGGTTTGGTTTGGTTTGGTTTGGTTTGGTTTGAGGCCACACTGCTTGGCCACAAGCAAAACCACTTGTTTGGGTATGAGTGTGGAGCTGGCCACTGGAGCTAGACTATCGTTAAGAGTGGCTCCAACAATGAAGATCATGACTTCCTCCAGCTTCTACAAACTCCATGAGGCCCTTCCTGGTTTTGGTTGAACATTTAGAGGCTTGTTCTTGTGCAGGTCCATAGGTGCCACAGCCATGCCATGCTGCATTTCACAGCCCATACCTTCAAGCTTCCTTTTGTTCATAATCTATCTCTACCACTGAGCTCCCTTCTCAGCCTCATTATTACTTCTTGTTTGAGAACAAGGTCTTACTTAAGCTGCCCATCCTGACCTTGAGCTCATTGTTGGCTGTAATCATAGTAGGCTTTGATCTTGAGATTGTTTTCCTGCCTCAGGCTCCCTCAAACATCTCGAATGACAGGCCTGACCGACAGTCAGTCTTAAACATTTATCTTCTAAGTGTTTACTAGGTGAAACAAGAGATTTCTGAGTATACAGAACAGTACAGTTTGATGACAGAGGAACACAGTTGGGAGTTTTGACTGGCTGTTCTTGTCTGAGCAGTTACCTCTGGTCACCTGTAATAAAGCTGTCTGAAGGGATTCCTAACATAAACTTGCCATTTCTTCCAATGTTTCACAAGGAACAGAAACCCTACACTTTAGGTGAAATCTATACATTGGCTATGAATGTATGTTGTTAACAAAAAAACAAAACAAAGCAAAAAACCCAGAGTGACTCAAAATATATAAGGACACAGCACATGTGCCCGATGTGTAAATAACTGCTTTGTTATTTTTATCAAATGTAGCCTCCTGCTCCATTTGATCAAAGAGGTCTCTGTTTAGAATATATGCAGGTCATTTTCTAAAGTTTTATTACACTCACTAGAGCAAGGCTTATAAACCAGGGATCTTGTCCAGCATTTTTCTGAAGCAGGCTAGTGATAAGCATGGACAAGTGACATTTCAGGGAGGCAGGGAGTCTGATTTGATGCAGCTCTCTGAAGTCTGAGCTCAGAGGGTAAAGCTCCAGGAGCCTGCCTGGGCTTTGCTCCATTGCCTTGCCGGATGGGGCCCTGGGAGGCTGGGAGTGGAGGCTTTATCTGCTTTTCTCTTCTTTGTAAGCCTCATTGTTCGGCTTAATGTCCCTGATGAAAATCTCAGAGTTTGCCAAGCCTGGGGACATACATAAACTGTCTCAGAAATTAAAACTGGGATCATTTTGTCCATCTTCCTGACAGTGCTGGCTTGTACTTCCAGCAAGGTTATCCCAGGGGTCTCTTCTAGGTACAAGAAGAAGCCAGGGAAAGGATAAGTCCATTTGTGTGTGATTTGCATACATTTACATAAGGCTTCTTGAAGTCTGTGAGTCTGAGCAATTCTGCTCTGAGGTGACTTTCAAAGGCAATTCTCATTGCCTTCCCTGGAAGATGGCAGTCCTTAACAGGTTCTTCATTGCATGTAGAACCTTTGGCTTCTGGAGGGCAGGGGACCAAATCTTAGCCAGAGGGAAATGATATCATTTAAAAGACCACAGGAAAAGCTCTTTGTTCATTTTGATTTCTTTAGAATAAGATTAAGTCCGTGTGTATGGAATATTGAGTATTTGTCAAGTGCATTCAGTGCCTGGGATTGTGCTAGGCAGGGTTGCCTCAATTTACTTTCAATTCTTATATGGAAGAATGGGAGAGAAAACAAATAAGAAGAGAAAGAAATGAAGGGAGGCAAAGAAAAGGAAAGAAAAGCAAGAGATTTGGATACTGTTAGCAGCTATGCAGAAATGTAACTGGAAAGTGAAACAATGAGTGCCCATAAGACAAGGCAGGAGAATGGCCTTGAGTATCATGTTTTAGAAAAGAATTGAAGACCCAGATAATACCTGGACACTTGGGAAAGAGTTGGGAAGAGTTCTCCAAGCAAGGCCAGGAAATCTCTGGATGTTCAGTTAGCCTTCATGCTTTTCGGATGGAAAAGATCAATACCCTGTGTCTTGGAGAGATGGGGACAGTTAGACAAAGTGAATGGACCTTGCTTAGACTATGTGGTCTTATAGTCCAAGGCAAAGAATCTGTGCTTATCATGAGTTCAGAAGGAAGATACAGAGTTTGGACTACCGGTACAGAGCAGACGGTTAGTTTCTTACATGCCTCTTGGTCATTGTGAATAGAATGGGCAGGGAGGAAGGGAGAATAAATGGAGTCTTTTATTTTTCACGTTTTAAAGTGTTGATTTTTAGTTGTGTGTGTGTGTGTGTGTGTGTGTGTGTGTGTGTGTATGGATGTCAGTGAGCGGGTGCATGTGAGTGTGGTTGTGTAGATTAAGTACATGCAAGTGTTGATGTTTACAGAGGGCAGAAGAGGATGCCAGATCACTCTGAGGCTGGAGTCTAGGGGGTTGTAGTATAGCTAACATGGGTGCTGGGAGTGGAGCTTCATTACTCTGCCTGAGTAGTACACTGAGCTATCTCTCCAGCCACAGGGATAGTTTTTAATTACTGTTATTGCTTTATGTTGCTTTGCTATGACTTGTCTGTCAAGAACCCAATTGTAAAGAAGGAAGCCACTCTTCTAAGTTTAGTGAAGTACTTTCTACTGGATTGCATGAGATATGAGGATAAGGTAGCAGCTATTGGGAAGCATTTTAAGTGACTCGATTGTTAGAAGGGCCATTGGCTGAAGGGGAAGACTAGAAGAGAATCAAGCTTCAGGGCTGAAGGAAGAGGTGAAGGTAGCATCCAGGGCAAGCGTAAGACCCAAAAGATATTACAGCTTCCTGTCTGCAAGTGGGTAGCCTTATTTAGAAAAAAAGGTCAGAGATAATAAGGGATATAGAATAGTAATTGAGGCCTTAATTGAAGATGACTTAATCAGGTTTTCATGCTGTGGATGGTCAACCTCTCCAACATGAAATACCTTAAGGTCCAAGACCAAGCATCCCCCTGCCTCCAGCTAGGCCCAATTTCCCAAAGACTGTTCAACCTCTTAAAACAGAACCACCTTCGAGAAGCCAAATGTTCAGACTAAAACAGAAGTACACAGGGAACATGTCTCATCCAAACCATAGCAGCATTTAGATACAAGCCATTTCTAATTTCGCATGTCCATATTTGAAATATGCTTGGTATTTGGCCCTTGTTCTGAGAAACATAGGCCTACAGGATGGAGCTCACTTAGAAAAATGGCATACCTGGTATACATGAATCATAAAATCTAAACTGGGTATGCTATTCCAAACCTATAATCTCAGTATTCCAGAGTAAGAAACAGGAATGAATTCAAGTCCAGCCCAAGCCACATAAGATTCCTAGGGTACATAAGACCCTGGTCTCAAAATCTATTCTACTGCTGAAATTTCCACAGATATTAACTAGGAATATCAGAGCCAATGACATTCTCTGAGGCATATGTATTCTTTCATTTGTTATGAAATAACTCCAGCCCCCACACAAAAAAAAAAGGAAAAGAAAAAAGAAAAAGAAAAAGAAAAAGAAAAGGGAAAGGAAAGGAAAGGAAAGGAAAGGAAAGGAAAGGAAAGGAAAGGAAAGGAAAAAGGAAAGGAAAGATTAAAAAATGCAACACGTCTGTAATGTGCTTTTTAGTTTATGGTTATTTAGTATGCTTTCTTCTTAATTGAATGTTTCTAAGAAGCCAGAGTGCATATTTAAGGCATCTTTCTATTTAGAAAACTAGAGAATACTGTTAATGTCATAGAGAGATGATTTGAAAGTTACCTTCAGTATTTAGCAATGCATCTCAGATTTGTTGAAATGTATTCCATGCCAGATCTTCAGGGGATAAACTAACATTGCTTCTGTTCTTCACAAAGCACACAGCAGAGAATTGGAATTCTCTACTATCTAGAGGTTATAATCAGGAACACTAATCATCAGAGTATGTTCCCTCAAAGAGTTGTATTTATGCAAGGGTTTAATATCTATGACTTTAACACAGGCACCATATAATGGATTATCCAACAATGTTATATGAAATAAGACAAAAACTAAAATTATGATAGTAGATTTACTAATATGGTTGAAAAATAAATCCTGTCTTTTTCACAAAGTTCACCTGTAGCCGGTCAGTGATTCTTCATCCCATTTCTCCCTCACTAGCAGAAAACTAAAACCATAGACCCCCCCCAAGCCTGCAAGTGACGTTGTGCATGTTCAACTTCCATAGCCTTAAAATTTCTAAACACAAACTAGCACAACCTCTTAGTCTGTTTTCACTGTGGTTACCTGAAGGGATAGAAGTCCTGACTCAAATGTGATGTAATTCTTCTGTGCTTATTTTAAGGCTGGAAATTAAATCCAGTTGTGGGCGCGGTCTACAGCCCCGACTTCTATGCAGGTAAGGAACTTTGCTTTGCACGTCAAGTGTTGCTTGGTCTTTTCTAAATGTGCTTTGCCTGTACCCCAGTCATGAGTTTTGCAGCTCAGCCCAAAGTAGGAATTGCACCCTAACACATTCCCAGTGATTTCTTTGGACAAAACCAAGAGCATTTTAAACTCTTCAGTAACTGAGAGAGAGTCATTAGTGACCTTGTAAAGTAAGCATGGGGCTCTGCTCCTGGTGACATTTCACATGAATTTTCCCTAGGAAAGCGTTGGGGACATGCACATTGGACAGATGAGTGGTGGCGCATACCCATTTTAATGCAGTGCCCACCCATGCACCCGGTAACTACATTTTCCCATTGTAGCTGCTTTTCCCACCCCCCTAATAAGGCAGAGGCTTGAGTCTATGACTTCAGCAATGTGTAAGCTGAGTTTCCAAGTTAGAGCTTATGTAAAAGTTAGGAGGGAAAAAATAACTTAGGTCTTTCTCCATGAATGGATTTGGCTTAGGGAGTCTGTTCTTCTCTACTTTGCCTTATGCATAGTCTCTCTCCTCCCTTCTTACCTGCCTGAGTATCAACTACCCCTTAGTACAGAAATAATACCAACTCAGACAATAAGGGGAGGCAGCTAAAAGCATCTACAGCTAACAGCCCTTGCTTTGATAGCCTACCACTGACCCTGAGGCCTTGGCACCAGTGCTGTCTTGAAAGCCTAGCACCTCAGGGGTGTGAGGAAGGAACCTTCCTCTGCCATGCTTCTTTGGAAGCATTTACAGTTAGTGAACAGTAATCTGAGCCACTCGGTGGTAAATCTCAGTCGCCCACCTCTTGTCCTTTTTCTGAGACTAACCATCACTCCTGGAGATGATGTGAAAGGGAGAGATTAGCTACTCCAACACACGAACCACACTCATAATGAAACATAGGATAACACTGGCAAGGGATCATATGGTAAATAAAATTTTTATTTCAACTCTACAGTATTTGTGATTCCTCTTCCTGTGCAAGTATAGATTAAGTCTAGGGATTGCACCACCATACAACAGCTTTGTTTACTGTGATAGGGGAGGGCACACTTGACTCTAAGGCTTCTCAATAATTATTTTGTGTGCACCCTACCTCCTAAGATGACACACAGAAGAGCAAGGAACATGGACAATGAACCAGACAGCCAAATTTTTTGTCCAGGTGTGACTCTGGACAAGTCATTGAACCTCTCTGTGCTTGGTAGCATCAAGTGCATAATTCATTAGAATTATGGAAAGGCTCTATGAAGCCTTGACTGCTTATTCAGGACCATAGAAATGTTTGATAAATAAAAACGAGCAAGTTACTATTTAACCCTTGTGTCATGGTGGGAGGCAGGCATTTTACCAGCTGATTCTGAAGAGCTTTGAAAAGAACACTGTCAGCCTCAGATTGTTTTCAGAACTTGGAAGAGAGCTTACCTGTGCATCCTCAGCATGTCTACTGGGTGTGTTAATATTTGGGATTAAAGCATGGCCATCTGAACAGGAGAAAGCTAGGGTATATCTTGTCCAAAGTTGCAAATATACCAAATCTCCCAAGAAGATCGGTGAAGATCTGGCTTCCACACATGCGCACAGTCACAAATCTGCAGCAGTGGATCCAAGGCAAGGCAGGCTCTTTAGACCTGTGAAGGATCATGGTATATGCCTGTGTTTGGGAGAAAACCTGGACACAGGAGGAAGAAACAGGAAGTCTTCCCTTATGGAATTTGGAGGGAATGCAGGTGTGGTCTGAGAACGTTGTATAGTTTTCCCTTCCTAATGGCCATTTGTGCCTCAACTCATCAAGATAAAGTCAATAATCTCTTTTACTTGGGATGCTTTTTCAGAGTGTATGCTTTCTGACTCTGAAGAACACAAAAATAGGGTTAGACTGACTTACATATGCAAAGGTAAAAGAATCTGCATTTCTTCACTAACAATACAACCTTAGTTGAAACTGCCTTAAGGGCCAGCCTCAGCAGAGAGGTATGGGGGTGGGGTGGGGGGGAAGAAGGAAAGTAAGTTTGGAGGGGTGACATGTATCCAGTATTTTCTGTGGCTGGCACTCTTTTAAGTACTTTCCATACATAGATGTATTAAAAGCTTGTGAAAGTTTTGCAAATTATAACACAAAGCTATACAAAGGGTGTATGCTTCCTTTAGGGTTTCAACAAAATAGTGGGGTTCTGATCAGTTCCAGGGGCTTAGTTCTTTGTAAGTTCATTTTATTTTATAAATATTAATTCTTTATTTATCTGTTTCCATGTGGCGTTCATTCCACTGTTCTAAGTCCAAACCAGAAAAGTGAGAAAGAAGCCACCTGATCATTCTGGGTTGTTCTAGCGCCCCCACCACAGTAGTATATGAACTGGTTGTGTGAGGACAACCATGAAGAGACCTAAACAACCAATGATATCTATGATATTTTCCCCCCAATAAATTAAAGTTTATTTTTTAAAGCAAGAAACCTGGCATGGAAGCACATGTTCTTGGGAGGCTGAGGCAAGAGCATCTCCTTGGGTCTGAGGCTGGAAAGGGTTATAAATTGAAACCCTGTTTTTTTAAAAAACGCAACACAAAAGGAGGCCAATCGCATGAGCTCAGTTGGTAAAGCACCTCATGAGCGTGAATTCTGGGCATGGTGACCCCACGTGAGTGTGAAGTCTGGGCAGGATGACCTATGCCTTCCAGCTACACACCCATTACTAGGAATTTACAAAGCATTGTAAACTTCTCTAGCTATGAAAACAGACTGGCTTTCTCTTGCAATTTGGAGGGTGCCTCACGCCTTTCTTTGGGTATTTCATAGGTCATCCCTATGTATGTCCGAGATGGAAAGCCAGACTCATTAGTCATTTCTCAGTCTAAGATCTGTTTTTGACAGATTTCATGACACTCCCCTCACATAATTATTGATTTTCCTTGAGCTTAGGAAGAAAGAACCACCCAGCCTCCAATTGTCTCTCAAAATGGGGCATGGAAAGTTCACAGATTTTGTAAATTAAAATCAATATTTTCAATCTCTGCTAAAGGTAATTTTCCTAATTTAGTGGACTTTCTCCTAACATTTATTTTCTCTTTTAATTATAAAATGGCAAGTTATTGATTTTCCTATAGAACCTTCTGGTGCCCCCCAGTGCATTTTTATTGCTGATGTCGGATGGGGGTAGGGAGGGAGGGCCCACTTCTTAATGAAGACCTTTAATTACTAGCGGAACAGTATTAATTTGCTTTGATAGATTATGACATTTGCATGCGCACACACATCCTGGGAAGCATTTAGAAAGCTGTATTAAAAGGTTTCATTTTAGAGGTTTATTTTTGGTGTGGTTTCTCCTCTAGTCATACTTACTATGAAGTGTTTTAAATTCTTATGGAATACAAGTGTGGTGAAGCAAATAAACATAAATCTGCATATTCTAGGAACAGATATAAATCTTCTCCAAGGATAGGTGGGTGTTTTCATATAAAGCTAAGCAGTATTGATTATTTCCCCAAGTCTAATTATCTTCAGACTCTATGAGGTTTATTCTCTAGACAAATGATTGATAAGTCAATTAAGGCACAGATAGGTCTTAAAGATTTTGACCAATATGTACGGCCCCAACATCTTGGTGTTTAAATAAAATTTGGGGTGCTAATAGAAATAGGATATTGTTGGGTATCTTCTCCCACCACTATGCTCCAAGTTACTTGGTGCAATTAGAAAGAACATGTCTGTGGCTAGAGAGATGACTCAGTGGTTAAAAGCAGTGACTGCTCTTCCAGAGGTCCTGAGTTCAATTCCCAGCAACCAGATGGTGGCTCACAACCATCTGTAATGGGATCTGATGCTTCCTTCTGGTGTGTCTGAAGACAGCTTCCCAGAACCCAAGTTAAAATGTGAGGCATTATGGTATATGTCTATAACCAACTTGGTGAAGAAGACAAAGATGGATTCCTAGGACCTTACAGCTGGTCAGTCTAGCCTATTTTTAGCACCATTCCCCAGTTTCAAAACAAAACAACCTAGATAGTCCCTGAGGAATAATTCTTGAGGTTATCCTATTACTTCTACATGTACATAGGCAAACACAAAATCATGTGTACACACATGTGCACCCACATACACACACATGCAAAAACCCCTCATCACTTTTAAATGAAAACATAGTGTTTTTTAGAGATAATATCTATCCAATAAAGCTGTTGATTCAATATACTTTTAATCTTCATAATAAGTGAAGCAAAATAAATAAAAACCAGAAAATTATTCAAAGTTGCCATAGTGGTACTGACAAATGGCAGTGTTCTGATCCTCAATTGCCAGTAAGATCCACAGTACAGGGCTTCCCCACACTGTATATCATACCAGCCAACTCATTTCAGAGATTAAATATTCCATCAGTGAGGCTAGAAGGTGGCAAAGCTTAACAAGATTCTGAAGATGTAGCACTTGAACACACATAACTCACTCCCACGGTTCAGGAGCACCCAGCCTGCAAAGGAAAATTGCAATTTAGTTACATTACTCCGGGAACCACAATCAATAGAGAAGGGAAAGGGAGGTCTAGTGAAATGCAGAACAAAGATAGGGTTGTGTCTTAAAGATGAAAAAAGTTGCACACACACACACACACACAAACACACACACACTGAGAGAGAGAGAGAGAGAGAGAGAAGGAGAGAGAGAAGGAGAGAGAGGAAAGATACAGGGTGGCAAGTGGAGGACTTTCAGATGATGGAGGAGAAGCGGTCTTAGTAGCAATTATTCTCCTCAGCAATATTTGAGAAGGGAGGAAGCAGACTTGGTTGATACAACTAAAAGTAAAACATATTTTTGTTTTGTTTTGAGAGGGGTAATAAAAAAAAAGTATTAGAAGAAGGGCATTCTGGGACAAAGTTCCATGTGAAAATTGATCAGGTCTTCAAGTAAGCTGATCTCAAGGTCACAGGTAGGATCAGGTACAATAACAAGGGCAAGAGAACTTCACAGGCTCTAAAGTAAGATATAAATCTAAGGGATTAGTGTGATCGCTGGAGTCACCTCCATTGCCCATGTCCATATCAGGGAGCCTGGCCCTGGACCACATCACATGAGAACAAGTGATAGGATAGTGGATTGAGATCTCAATGTGAAATTTAAAAACAAAGAGTTGGGATATAGCACTCTGTGATTGCATGTCTCAAAAGGGCAGCTGTATTTGACCTTGGATTATCTGTACAAACGTGTGGGTTTTCTATGAGCATTTGGCCACTGTGAACTATGATTCACCTCAGAACTGTGTCAGAGGAAAGCAGCACGAACCCCCTTTCCCATCCATCTTCCAATTTGCTCTTTTTGGAGTCCAGTACATTTCATAGGATGACCTTTCGCCTACTTTTGCATGAGTCTCTCTCTCTCTCTCCCTCCCTCTAGTTTTCTCCTGTATTTTGAACATGTTGACATCTGCAAAATAAATGTAGGACTGTTCAAAAGCCATGGTGTGATGGTTAATATTGTCTACTCGGATAGCATACAAGCGTCAGGGCATGTTTGGAAGGACATTTAGACTGGGTGTGTTAGAGTCATTGCAGTGAAAAGAACATAGGTCCCAACATTCAGCGGATAAAAGGGAGATAGCAAACAGTGTGAGTATTCATTGCTGCTTGATAGCTGACTGTGGACACAATGTGACCAACTTCGGTCATTATGGCTCCTTCACGTTGATGGGCTCTACCCTTGAACTGTGAACCAGAATAAACCTTGCGCTTTAAGCAGTTTTTGTCAGCATACTTATCACAGGACCTGGAAAGGAAGCTAGCACACAGAGTAGCTGTGATCCCAGGTACACATTTTATTTTATTTGAAGACTGAGCTTAGGGTATGTGTGTAGTAGAATCCCTGGGCATCAACCATGCAATTTAGCATATGACTCTGCCACCTTGGAATATGGTGGTGTATGCTTGCAAGTCCCCACTGCCACTCAAAGCCCTCCAAGCAGTAAATATTCAGACATCCCTCTTGGCATGAATGTCTTGACATTCCCCACCCAGAGGAATACGCTGGACTTAGATGCAGAGTTTTGTCCTTAAAGAGGCTGTTCTTGTCAGACAGTGACCTTTGGCTTTGGGATGCTGTGAGTAATTTACACATCTGCTAAATTCAAATGCAGTGCACTTCAGTGAGCCGGAACGGGGGCATCCAGATTTCAGTCCCCAAGCGCAGGATTCTCAGCCTGAAAATGTTCCACTTCAGAGACCTTATCTTGTACATCTGTTTACCTTTGCCTCCTCATTGGGACGAGATTCACTTTGCCTCATGCCCTCTTCTTGCTGCATCTGTCTTATCAGATTTCACTCCATCCCAGCCCACATTTGGCCTTAATTTTTATCCGCATCCTTCCCTGGTCCACAGAGGGAACACAGCTCATCTTTGATGGAGCCTGTGGGGGATTTTGATCTTCAGATAGGATCAGGACTTGCTGAGCTGGTTAAAATAAATGCATTTCTTAAATAAATCTGTTCTTTTTCTGTTGCATGGGAAGTCTGTCAAGGCTTACTCCTCCGAAGACAGTGGGAGGTGGGGCATTTCTCATATAAGAACTGCATGTAGGTCACACAGAGAGGGTGATTCTCCGGGGTTTTGTAAGGACTGCACTATCGTAGTGGTCAGACTTGGCATGAACACGCAGAGCTCTGCTGATGCACCTAGACTTATCATGATATAACCAAAGTGAGACCACTTCAAATAAAAAAAAAGTTACTTGCTTCCATTAACCCATTCATGCTGATCAAGTATGTGTAGCATGTGTACATATGATTTGTGTGTGTCCTCATGGGTGTGTTGGAGTTTGAATGTGCAATTTCTACTCCTATCTAATTTGAAATCCAGGTTGTTCTGGGGTTGTTCGTGTGGCTCTCTGTGTGAGGTCAGCTAGTCTGTAAGCTTTAGGGGGTTCTGTTTCTATCTCTTGTCTCTCAGTTGGAACATGGACTATACACATAAGCTACCATTGTCCAGGCTTTACAGCAGCTCCAGGGATTCTAATTCTGGTCCTCATGCTTGTGGAAAAAGTTCCTTGTGCTTTGAACTATTTCCCCCCCTCCATCCCATCTCATTCTTTAGTACAATGTTATAGAACAAAGACCGTATCTTGTACATCTTAGCCACTGTAAAAGTACAGAGCCATGCCTTCCTTCAAATACCAAATGATGTCAAACAGCACTCTCAGTGTACAAAAAGGACACTGCGCACACAAGCATATGCACACATACACAACAGCAACAACCTGGAGCTTGTACACGTGTGCACATATACACATATACACACTGCCAACAGCAACAACAATCATTGCATATGCATTAGGAACCAAAAAGGTGATGTAAATTGGGTCATTAAAGAGAAATAGTCCATCTGACAGGAAAAGAAGAAAAAGTTCATGGCACTGGTAGGAAGGTTGGTAGTCTCAGGCCTCAACCTTTAACTTTAGAATCCATTAAGAAATTCTAAACGAATAAAGAAGATGGAGGGACTCGATCTTTATCTGTTACTACACGTGGGAATTCTTGGGCGAAGTGGAGCTCTTTCCAAAGGCTGAGTCGTATTGATCTGCTGAGATTAGAGGATGCCTTCAACAGAAATGTTGCTGAAAATACCACAGGAAGGAATATGCGTCCCGGAATGTGTCCTATGAGGGGATGGCTGTCACTGAAAGCACAGCTAGAAAACAAGGAGCAAGAACGCTGCTGCTCCATCACATCTAATCTGTACCCAGGGGCATCTACCCAGGGGTAGGCAGGAGGCATATACGCATGGCAGGAGGAAGCTGAGAGAGAGGGAGACGATGGATTACAGAGCTGCAGGAGATGAGCCTTAGGGAATAAGAGTCTACCAATACCCACTTTGCTGGAAAATTACATATTGACGGCTAAGATATTCATTGTATGCCAGTTTTCAATATTAAAAAATTAAAACGAACAAAATAAGCAATTTAACAATATACTATATATACATATGAATTTATAAGATAATAAATTAAGAGTTTACTTTTCTAAAAACATAAATATCCATATACCATTAGTTATTAGATATCACTAGTTATGAGACTGAGATGGTTCAGTCCATAAATTATGCAGTTTATAAGCAGAAAGGACCCAAGTTTGAATCCCCAAACTCATGCTAAAATGACTTGAGTTCAGTCCATAGGACCCACTCAGAAAACTGGCCATATCAGTGGACTCTTATATAGCCAGTGCTGGGGAGGAAGAAATCAATTCCTGGGCTGAGCCTGTAGGGGAATTTTCAGGCCAGCGAGAGTCCCTGTCTTAAGAAAATTAGGAATGATACTCAAGCTGTTCCTTGTTATTTGCACTCTCGTGAGTACACACACACACCACACCACACCATACCACACCACACCACACCACCACACCACTTGATTTAAGCAAGGAAGTGATCACAGAATAAATTTCCTTCCATCTAAACCTCTTCCTAGGCAAGAGACTTATCAGATACCTCAAACAGGAAGCAATTTAGAACTATTTATGTCAACTACCCTTTGATTATAAACTATCTAGTGATATACATTACTATTATTGCTTCCCACACTTAGCAATCTTTAAAAAAAATGTTGGCTATAACTATTTGTTCAATTAAATTGTGTGAGTAGACTCAAACTGACCAAATAGTCTATCATACCCTTCATGCTAATTATGTGTTCTGCAAACTTAACTATTTCATCACCTTTTAATTTTTAAAAATATTTTTTAATTAAGGGTACTTGGTTTGTGCAGCCCAGTGTAGTGAAACTCAGAGTATCAGACCCCCTAGAGCTGAAGTTACAGTGTGCTGTGAACTGCCTGGTAGAGGCTGGGTGCTAGCAGCCTCAGGTCCTCTGCAAGAGCCATGTGAGCTCTTAAGCTCTGTGCCATCTCTCTAGCTCCCCAACCTGCACTGTTTTGCAAATGTCCCACTGTTGAAGAACCAGCTCACACAAGGTACCATCCCACACAGTTGAACCATGTAGCTAGGACTTAATATGTTTCTACAACTTCCTCAGAGCTGTTATAACCCATTGCATTCAAAATATTGGTTTATGAAAGATTAATAAGGCCAGTGGAAAACAGAATTCAGTATCTACATTAGCTATTTACACCAAAAGAAAACAGCCAGGATTAATTATGCCACATGCAACATTCTAATGGAGTTTTCATTAACTGTGTACCATTATGGAGACTAAGCAAGGATTATTCAAAGAATAATGCCAAAGGCTGTTAGTGTTTGAGAGATTAAATTAGTTAATGGGTTACATATTCAAATCTGATGCAAAGGTTAATCAATGTACAGTCATCATCATACTAAACCCTTTATCGTTCTAAGACACAAAGACCCCAATATTAGAGATATTTTCTTTGGAGAAAAAGAAACATCTATTTGGGTCTTTCTGTTGCTTCTTTGATGTGCATATGAAATGAAGAAAATTGGAAACCAGTTCTACGTAATTTCTAAGAATAATTTCACTGCCTGAATTAATATATTTGCTTTTATTGTATAGTGCACCTCTCTCTCTCTCTCTCTCTCTCTCTCTCTCTCTCTCTCTCTCTCTCCTGTGTGTGTGTGTGTGTGTCTGTGTGTCTGTGTGTGTGTGTGTCTGTGTGTGTGTGTGTGTGTGTGTGTGTGTGTGTGTGCGTCTGTGCATGTATTTCTGGGAAGCATATTTGAGCATCTGTATGTAGTTACTTTCTGAGAAATTCAGAGGTGAAATCCATTTTCTCTTAAGAAGGCAACTCTTAAGATGTTATTCTATTCTGTTCCAAAGAATATCCTAGAGTATCCTAAAACATGTTTCTGCAATAGCTTGTAGAACATAACGAGGAGGAACAGGGAGCCACTTCAGGCAGCTTTTGAGATTCTTCCCTGTTCCAGGGCCTAGTCATATTCCCAAGGATATGATGGGGTAAGGAAAACTAGAAAGAAAGAGAGGTAGAGGCCATTTCTGAATACACTGGATAGACTTCACCATGAGTTGATTTTTACTAGAAGCAGAAGTCATAAATAAATGTAGTCTGATGGACTAGAGACCACATGTCACATAGACAGCTGGAAGTGTCTGAACCTTTAACCAGAATAGTCCCTACCCAGTAAGAAATTAGGACCACACACTGGACTGGCCTAGACTTTCTTTTCCACAGACATACCTTGTTATCACAGACAACTGATAAATTTAATGGTTTGCAATGAATTCCCAGTTTTAAAGTATATTTAGCAGTGGTAATCTTGGCTGCCCCTTTTTCTTAAAGAAACAAACTAGTTCTGACAATGTCATAGTTTGAGACTCTGAATATTTATTACAATTAGTCTTATCATTGTGACCACTCAGCAACTATTTGCCCGGCCCTTAAAGTTGACCTAATCCTAATATTATTTAATCAACCTGATATTTTAATCCCTATTTTACAGATATAGGAAATAAGTTTTAGAAATAATTCATTACTTTACCAAAGTCAAATATTCTACAGTCATTCAGACTGGAAAACACAACCAAGTAGTTGTGGTTGTGTTTCACACAAGAGTTTTGAAACCTGTTTTGTTGTTGATGCTGTTCTTGTTTGGTTGGTTATTTGTTTGTTTGAATTACACTATCAAACCTCAAAAGTCCATTATTCTCCCATCTGTGTCTCTTTCCTCTGTCTTACTTCAGTCTTGCAAGCAGGGGATTCTTTTCTCCTTTCTGTCCAGAGGTGTCTGCTGAATGTCAAGGCCTAGTACAGATTCTTAAATGTGACCAAGGGACTCCCTGGTCATCTATTGATTGGGAATCAGGTGCTCTAGCTGTAAGACATCTAAAGGTCACTTCAGTGATTCAGGGACAGTGGCTACTGACCATCTCCAGGTCAGGAAGGATGTTGGATTATCCCAAATCATGTGTCACTATGGAGAGGCTTGGAGAAAGGAGTCTAAATGTCAGAATTATATAAAGCTGGTAGAATCTTTTTCTTTTCTGGAATTTTTCTTTCTTAGCCTTTTACCTCTCTTGGCAAAGTGGGGGGTGGGGGGTGACAGTGCAGGCAGAGCATACTTGGTTATTGAGCTAGAAGCCCAGTGCCCCAGAGTGCTCATTCTCTGTTCTGGGCTGCTTGTTGAGACCAGCTTCAGAATCCCTGAAATCTCACTGTCCAAGGAACACCTTCAGATGCTGGCTGTTCCTGAGAGCGAAGAACCTCAAGTCATAGCCCAGACCTGCTCAAGTGAAGCGTGCATGAAAAACAGTCACAGGACCATGAATCATAGCAATTTGTGAAATGCATGGCCCTGGATCCCTCCTGTCTCTATAGCGCCCTTGTAGTCCGGTGTTAGGAAATAAAACTGAATGCCATGGTTTTGCCTGCAACTCAGTTGCTCAGCTTCCACGTGCACTCTGGAATTGTTTCTCTATCACTGTTCCACCCCCACTGGCTCACAGTTTGAATAGTGAGTCAAAAAATGGGAAGGACATTTTACCTTCACATGTTTTAAA
This sequence comes from Apodemus agrarius, assembly GCA_964023405.1. NCBI lineage: Eukaryota > Metazoa > Chordata > Mammalia > Rodentia > Muridae > Apodemus > Apodemus agrarius. The sequence continues at coordinate 7,068,766 of OZ030015.1, read as the reverse complement.
GAATATTATTTAAAACTCAAGTGGAGGAATCTGGTCAAAATCATTTGCATTTAGCTCCTTAAATCATTGTCACTCTCAGCACAATCCTAAATAGCTCTTTGTTTCAGTATTGCTATCTGTTTAATGGGTATACTATTTAAATATAGTGCCACTTTTTGCTTAAGGGAGGGTTTTAGTATATATCTCATGCCTCCCTCTAATTGATGATCCTCCTGCCTTAGCTTCCCAAGTGTTGAGATTATAGGTATATGCCACCATGCCTAGCCAGCAATTCCTATATTACAAGTTGTTAAGAACAGATGGTATTCCAAGGAAGAACTGGAACTTCTTGAGTTTCTGGGTGCTGGGAAAATAGCTAAATTAGCAATGAGCTCTCCAGGCAAATATGAGTTCTATTTACCATAATACTGTGCTGGGATTATATCAGCACTGGGAAGGTGAAGACAGAGAGATTTGTGGGTTTGCATGTCTTACACCCTACCTTCATGGTGAGCTACAGGACAGTAAGATACCCGTTCTGGAAAATAAAATATGTGAAGCCATTGAGAAGGATGTCCAATGTTGACCTGTGGCCTAGACACTTGTTCACATGGGTACAGTATGCATGTAGATACACACACACACACACACACACACACACCCCACAGCTTCTGGAATTGTTTTTCTTAATTTAACCTTATATTGAGTTAAATTGTTTCTCTTAAAACCAGAGGTAGCCTAAAATTTGGAGACAGATAAATCAAAGAGTCACTTAAAATTTTATTCAACTAATCAATGAGAAAATTATAAGCAAATTCTTGGAATTGTTCTTGGAACTTCTATGCAAAGCCTAAAATTGTGACAAAAATTAAGAAGCAAAGAGAAAGATAAGAAATGATGCATGTCTTTATGAATAATATGGAAATCAAAAGTTAGAAAAATAAATTAAGTTGAAGGATTATTTACAGAATGGATTTGCTTTCGGGCCCTTTAAATATGGAAATCTCCAAGTGCAATTGAAACACATTTTGATTTATAAGAAATATATATATATATACATATACATATGTGTATATATGCAACATTTATATATATATGTATATATATACACATACATATATATATGTATGTATACACACACACACACACACACACACACACACATATATATATATAGATATATATATATATATATATATATAGATAGATATATACAACATTTTCCAGTGATGTTTGTGCCCAGATAAATGGGAATATCCCTGTGCTGGAAGCTCTACTGTAGCTGTTCAGAAAAGCTTGTCTTTCAGATTGTTATAAGAACATTAGAACTGTGGTAGTGTTAACTTAATGCTCATCTGATGTTCAGAAATGTGTGACTTTAGAAGCATCCACAGCCCTTTGTGGTTTTGGATTCATTTGTCACTCAGAAACAGTATCTTCCCTTATAGAGTGAATGGGAACAGCCCAATGCTTTGAGTCTAACAGAAAGTCAAGTTTGGGAAGATGCCACATGGGAGGACAAACTGGTAGGGTGTCTCACTGACCCTCAAGACAGGGTCAGTGAAGGGACCGCTGAGCACACTAACTTTCTGGGACTTATGAAGGCATCAAAGACAGGGTAGAAATATCTATTTCTATCAACAGAAATAGATATTTTGCTAACAGCAAAAGAGTAAGGCATTGGAGGGTTAGTGTCTTCTGAGGACTCCTTTCTTAGCTTGTGGTGATGGCTGACATCTTTGTACATTCATCTGGTCTTTGTTCAAGACTGTATCCAAATTACCTATGGAAGAAAAACAGCACTCTCGTTCTATTGGGGTCCACTCATATGGCCTCATTTAACCCAATTATAATATTTGAATTATATTCAAATATTATATCCCTTGGAATGCCAGGCTCTGAGCTCCTGGGACTTAGGACTGGACCACACAGGGTTTTGTGGCATGCAGTGCCTTCCATAACAGGATTCAGCCCACACTCCTCTCCCCAGAGAAGGAAAATGCACAGGTCCCTCTCAAGGATCACATGGTCCACAAATGCATAGCAGCCTACCTCCACAGTTCACAGAGCAGCTGGTACTAGGAGAGGCCACTCTTCCCCAGGTTACCGAGCAAAGGCCATCTACCCTGTGATTGATGAGAAGGACAAACAATATTGAACTTTTTTCATAGAAATGCTTACCTGGCACTCATGACACTGAGGTCTCAGCTCCCAGCACTACAGAAACTGGGTATAGTAGCCTGTAATTCATATTTGGGTGGTAGAGGCGGGAAGATAAGGAGTTCAAAGTCATTCTTGGCTAAAAAGTTAGAAGATAGTCTAGGCTACATGCTACTGTTTCTCAACAAACAAAAAAACAGGGTGTGGGTGGGAATATTTGGCACAGATTTATTACAGTGGACTATATCCCACTTACATCCCTGATGTGTTTGTTGTTTGTTTGTTTGTTTGTTTGTGTACATTTCTGAACCTTTGGATTAGACCCCCTTGCTATGAGGTCTGGGAAGCTGCCCAGTTCCCCTCTTGTTCCAGGCTATATTAAATGCCCATATTGGATTAGAAAGCTTCAATTGCATGTTCTGGAGATGTGGCGAGCTCATGGAGGAGAACATTTCACAGAGTATGGCCCTTGGTCCTTCCAGGACAAGAGCCTCTAAGGCTTATGATATGGGTGACTGCAAGAAGCTGCAAGGTGTGGCCACCCTTTCCGAAGTCTAGTGACATACAGAGAAGTTGGCGGGTTTCTCTTTTAGCAGGGGGCTCATTTCTCATGTGCCCATAGCTGAGTCATTCACTTCAGATGTTTTTTCCCTACTTTTATGCTAATTTTTAAAGCTCTTAAAAATAACTCAAAAACAATAGAAGAGACACACATTTATATCAGTAAAGTGAGTAATTATTGGACACCTAATAATTTGCTATTCTTCAATAAGGCTTCTGGGAGGAAAACACATGGGTTTTCTTTTGCCTTAAAAATATCTAAAGAACCAACACTACTGACCTTCTTAACTGAGTGTGAGCAAAGACAAGTAAACATTCCCTGGTAAGTGATGAATGCAGAAGTCTTTTCTGTGGCTGGGGAGATGACTCCACAGGGAAAGTATTTACCCTGGAAGACCTCAGTTAAATCTCTAAACATCAAGGTTTCCGTTTGTTTGGTTGGTTGATATTTTGTTTGTTTTTAAACAAGCCAGGCATAGTGGCATGTATTTATATTCTCATTGATGTTGTAGTGGAGTCTGGAAGATCTCTACAGTGACTAGCCAGTCAGCCTAGGCTACTGGGCATGCTCCAGGCCAACTCCTACTTTTCATGTTTTCCTCTGGCCTCCACACACATCTGCACACACATGAACATACACACATGCACATATATTTTCCTCTTTTATTTTGTTTTCCTACAATGTGTTTTAATGATGTTTTCTTTTTACCCCAACTGCTCCATAACATCCCCTTGTCCCTACCCAGCCAAAGTAAAACTGTGGCATTAATGACCCCTGAGCTTTCTCAGTGTGGCTTGTGGCAGACAGCAGAAAGACAAAACCATTCTTACCAGTTGTAAATATGTAATGAAAATTGTCCTGAAATAGATTATTAATTTTTCCAAATACCAGTGAATCATATTGCTGACCACATAGACCCAGGTTGGTGCTCAGAACTATTTCTTATTTGTATGTTTGTTTTTTGTTTTTCCTTGTGTTTGTCTTTGTCCCCAATCATGTGCATTTTTAAAAAGACAGTGTGTTGGGTTTTTCCAAAAAACACAAAGAGTTTCACAAATAGCCTCCAGAGCTAGCAAATCACTCTATATATAGTTGGCACTTAAAAATCCCTACAGACAGAACACTGATCCTTATAGCCCTATCATCCCCCCGATGAACCCAGGAAGAGAGCAGGCCAAGCTCAGGCAATGAATTTGCTATTACACAGCCCTTGGCCCTCCTTTCTAACACTCTGTTACAGTCAGATACATTACTAGACCCAGTGGCAGGAGAAAACCCATGAGGAGCCCAGCAGAAAGCTCTACTCTTCATTGACTTGACTAGCATGGTAGAGGTTTGTGGATGCATTTAAGACAGTATGTGATACACAAACCCTTTAAGAATGGGTGCACCACTGTTCAAGTTGGTCTTACAGAATCCCTGGTATCCTTTGGTTTTATATGTTTAACAGAAAAAAAATGATCTTGGGGGTGATAAAATGAACTGGCCACTCCTAGGGACCAGGCATACAGAATATCCCTTTTGTGTGTGTATATGTGTGTGATTATACTTGTGAACATTTGGAGGGAGCATCAAAGTCAACCTTGGGTGTCAGTCCTAAGTTGCTATCTATATTGTTCATTTGAGAGAAGCTCTCTCACTAGCCTGGAGTTCTCTAATTCAGCTAGGCTAGTTAGCCAGTGAGTCCCAGTGATCAATCTGTCTATCTCTTAAGTCTCTGCCCCATTCCTCCCCCCCATTGAGATTACAAGTGCTTGCCATACCATATGGGGCTTTAAACATGAATTCTGGGAACTGAACTAAAAACCTCATAAATGTGCCTTTTGTTTTGTGGTTGTTGTTTTTGTTATTGGTGGTGGTGGTTTATTTGTTTTGCTTGTTTGTTGTTCTTTTCTTTCTCTTTGGATTCTAGTAATCTAGGGCCAAGCCTAGTAATTCACAAGGATTATGTCCGGAGGTTTGTTCCATTGACTCTAAGTGAACATTGATAAACACCCTTTATTTCTTCTTTCCCTTCTCTAAGTTTGTTGCTTAGAAGTGTCACCTGCTACTTGTTCAGAAGCAAGAGCTTCTGTCTTCAGCTGCATCTCTGCTTTTGGTCCAGTTTCCTGGACCCAGAGGAATGGAAAGAGGTGTAGGCTTAATTTTAAACCTTTTCCAGTTAGAAACAGTCAAAGGAAAGATGCTCATTCTATTAGAAGCATATGAAGAAGACATGTAGGGAATGTACTTCCAGTTGTTTGGAAGAGGAGCTGTGTCTGAAAGAGGCTTACTTATGAGTGGTGGTGGGAATGGTGGTTTCTCGGAGGGCGGCTGCCTTTGCAGAAGCTATGAAGTTGCAGGTTTTTTTTTTCTTCTGTTTGTTTGAATCTAGGTTGTTCATTTAATAATTAATAGCAAGGTTAAACCTTTTGGCACTATCCTTCTTGTCTGTGAAAAGGCATATGTCCCTTCCAGACTGAATTGCTAGAATCAGGAATAATGGCCACCTCCCCCATGCCCCATGCCAGGGAAAATGCCCAGATGAGCAAGGGTTTTATGTCACTTCAGAAGTCCCACTGGCTTCCCTTTGCCCAGATAGAGACTTTAAAATCCTACCTGTGACAGCCTATGTGCACCTTCCCAGAACTGGGGATGCAGAGGGCTTTAGTCTTCAGCACAAGGTTGACGAGCTTTGGAACAGGGCCTGATCATCCTCAGAGAGAGGGCTATCTTGCTTGCAGGCACAGATAAGCTATAGTTATCAATGGCCTAGGACTTGGCAACCAGAGCTGCTGTCCAGCTAACCATATGACTCAGCCTTAAAAGAACCCAGGAAAGGGCTGGCTATGTGCTCCACGGGTAACAGCTCTTGTTTGCTCTGCAAGCATGACAACCGGATGCAGTCTGCAGCACCCAAGTTAAAAGCTGAACCTGAACATCCCCCAGAATTAGGGGTAGGGGCAGGGGATCCTAAGAGCTCACTGGCCAGCCACCTTGCCTAGACAAAAGGAGCACATTTCAGGTCATTGAGAGAGCTTGGCTCGAACAGTGAGGTGGACAACCTCAGACAACTACCCCTATATCCTTTCCTGGCCTAGAGAAATTCAATTCAGTGATAGGCTGAGTAGCAAGTACCCACGTACTCGCAGGCATTCACCACATTACACCTCTGTCTCTCTCTCTCTCTCTCTCTCTCTCTCTCTCTCTCTCTCTCTCTCTTGCTCTCACTCTCTCTTTCTCTCCCACTCTCACTCTCTCTCTCCCATTAATCCTAGGAAAGAGGTAAAATAGAAGGGCATCTTAGAAATAACTGGTGCATATATTTAGACTCTAAGCAAATGAATTCCTAGCCGTAAACGTCAGACAGTAGAAGTCACCTCTCAGAGAGTTTGATTGGAAAAGTACTATTTTTGGCAAAAAATAAAAATAAAAATAGACCCCCTTTAAAAAAACAAAAGAAAAAAAGGTGTTTTAACTCAACTTCACTAATTAGTCCCTGCCCAGGGTCAGGTGTCTCACTAGGTGCCGTGGGTAAAATGTTAAGTATGATTTGGCCTGCCTTGGGGGTTTCTGCAGGGAAAACCCATATGTAAATAGGGAAAAGGATCTGCCAGGGAATTAAAATGGGTATGAAAAGATCATGAGGAGGGAGTAATTAATTCACTCCTGATGAGTGCGACTGGAAGAGGTCACTTTTAAACTATGCAGAAGGGACACGGAAAAGGCACCTTTTAAAAGGGCTGCACCATATGCAATTACTGATATTCAATTCTGTCAGAGGCAGAAGGACCAATTCCATCTGATTTACCTCAACCCTGAGGGCAAGGAGGGCACAGAGTCCTCACCTCCCCACCCACACTCATCAAGTGGCAGCAGTTGCCAGTAGCCGTGTTGAGAACAATTCTGCACATTCCAGGACACTGCAGACTAGCGGGTGATAGTAAAACTGATTAGTGATGTCTGTCCTGGCTGGAGAGTCGGTAGAACTGTAATTCACTCCCATTGTCACTCTTTACTTATAATAAGTTTTAAGCCAAGGAACAGATGTGTAACAGTAGATGTACTCACCCTGTGTGAGTGATACTCTTTCAGAGTTGGTCTGTGGTCTCTGTTAGAGGTTGGGAGGAGACAGAATTCAAGGGACTCATTGCGAGGTTATGTCTATGCTGTGTTGGGAAGGGCTTCCAATGATTTTCTAAACAGTCTTTATAGGGCCTATTGTACCCTCTTAGCTACTTGACCTACTTTCTAAAACAAATCTGCATTAAGCAGCCCTCTCCCTGAGATGCATGGGCACTACCCTGTTCCTCTGTGGTGTTGTGTTTTTATTGAATTCGAGGCTTTCCTTTAAACAAAGGTCATAAAGTGGGAAAATAACTCACTATAAACACTTTGCAAATTCAATTAGAGGATGTTTTTAGGTAAAATAAAACCCAAGCCTTATGACCAAGCATAGATTTTGTTTTACAAAAGGTCAAAATCATTGTGTAAAGATTGTTTTGTTCTACTTTTCTACTAAGGGAACGTTCAAAGACGTGAATCTAGGCTGACTTTTCACAATCCATAGCCCAAGAAAAATAAGAGAGCTTCATTAAACCCTGCCAGGATTCAGCTTTCTACTCAAAATCTGTGTTGGGTCCCAGTAGAATTCTACACATTGCACTAAAGATATTGAAACTTGACCCAGGGGTTTTAACAACAGATCCTGACATGTCCTTTTGCTGTGATTTTGGCTAAAATTAGGTGATTTTTCTTTTTTTGAAATTCTGGCCCATCCTCCACCAAGAAACTTAAGATCTTGTTTCAAAGGTGGAATTTTAACCAGGGGTGCACAGGAGACAGGGGGAGGCTGTCTCAAAACCCACAAGCCAGTGTCTTCATGTTGGATATTCAGAGTCATAGCTTTCTATGTGTCCTTCAGTAATCTACATTTCTCTGTAAGAGTTTGAGCGATGAACAAAATCAGATGGATACCCACCCATGGCAAGGGTATGATTTCAGCGTATTCGCTGCTAGAACAACTGCCTGTCCTGGTGGGTAGCCCATTGCCAATGACTCATTTTAGAACTATTTCCTCCTCACTGGTAGGGATTTGCTCTTAATTCCCTTGCCTGTCATAACCAGAAATGTTTGTGGAGGGTCAGTTAGACCCTGGCATAGTTCTTGTATGATGACAAAGTGAAGTAGAAAGGAGAAAACTATCAATTCAGCAGAAGTTCATCAGGGGCCCAGCCAAGTTCTTAGTGTACAGACTACTGAGCAATACCAGTTGGGTTCATTCTTATGCCTGGCCTATTTTGGGTGCAAAGGAGATGGAGGGAGAGATGGCTGCTCTTCAGGTCCAAGCATAAGACAAGTGTGATACAGTCAAGCTACTTTTTCTTATATGACAGAAATAAGATTTAGTAGACATGGTGACTGAAAGAAGAGACGGGGTTGAGATTTTAATGAAATCTTTGTTTTGAGGAGACTGGACAAATAGCTCAGCTTATAAAATATATTCCAAAGAAACATGAGAGCCTTAGTTCAGATCCCTAGGACCCACATGAAAAGTTCAATGGCTTGCCAGTCAGCTTACCTGAATTGGGGGGGTCTCAGGTTTTAAGAGAGACCTGTATCTCAAATACAAGATGGAGAATAAATATTTGATGTTGAAATACACGTGCGCGCGCGCGCACGCACACACACACACACACACACACACACACACACACACTCACACACTCACACACACCACTTTATTTTAACCTGGAAATAGGCTTCAGACTCTAAAGAAGCATGCAGAGAAGGTGGACATAGGTTTGAAGGAGAATGTATCTTGTTAGAACCTTCAAGAGCTGGGTGGTGGTGCACAGGCAGGCAGGACCATCAACTTTCTTGTTTCTGGACCCAGTGACACTTGGGAGTTTGAGCTACATGTCTATCGATCTTGGTGTAGCGTAGGACAGGATGCTAGTCTCCCTTCATAGGGAGGACTTGCTTCTGAGGTGTGCTCAAGAGGTAGGCTTCATTTTGTGGAAGGTGACAGTCCTGCCACAGTACCAAAGAGGGTCATTGATTTGGCTCAGCCAGGGAAATGAACAGAGAGTGGGGAGGTGGTTTACCCCACGGGCACCAGGCCCCTCTGGTTCTTTGCAGTCCTTGAGTTTGAATTCAATAGCAGTAGCAGAGTTAAATTAACTTCCGAAAGAGTCCTCCTTGGGCCAGCCCTCCTTGATGTGAGTGGGTAGTTCAAAGGCAGCAGCAGAAAAGGAACTGTCTCGGGACACGGCAAGGCCGCCATTCCTCCCGCTGTAAATTTCCATTTTACAAGAAGCCTCCTGCCCCGTCCTTTAAATCAGGCAGGGGCAAGCCCTCACTGCAGTGCCTTCCTACCTGCAGGTCAGTTAAGCAGACACTGCAGTAGGAGGTAGGGAGCTCCTGGGATGCAACCTGCAACAAGCAGGCCAGCAGTCATCTCCCACAGTGTCGGGCATGCGTCCAGGATGGGCCACATGGGCCACAGCGAAGACATGTCTAGCATTTTCTTCTGCCTTGCCTTCCTTCCACCTTCCCATAAAGAGCTCCAGGATGAATGTTTAGGGCAGGGCTAGAGGAAATTGCCTTGAAACAAATCAACACCTAAGCTTCCCATTTGTGGAGCAATCATTTAAGTGGCAGTCCTTGCCATGGGCACCTTTGGGAGGTAGGTATGTTTATGCCCATTTCTCAGGTTCTCAGATAGGAATCCTGACATGCAGAGAGGCCCAATGACTTATCAAGATCACATGGCAAAGTGGTGTTTCAGTCCAATTTACTGTCTGGTTATTATTAATATTTTCAAAATTTGTTTAAGTTAGCATATATTAATTATACATAATAATGGCTTCCATGATAACATTTCATGTATATATTTTTCATCAGTTCTTCCATTACCTAATCTTTTTCTCCTCCCACACACTCTAGTTTCCTTCCAATGTCTCTCGTGTCTCTCTCTCTCTCTCTCTCTCTCTCTCTCTCTCTCTCTCTCTCTTTCATACTTTTTTTATAATTTTCATTTTTTTTTTTTTTGGTGATCAAATGAGTTTACCTAGTGGACACTTACTGGGACATGGGTATAGGGCTGTCTGCTATTTCTTAAGACCCCTTTTGAGAATGCCATACCACTCCCATTGTGTGTTTGAAAGCAGGCTGCTACAGACTAACCAGACCCTATAGTTCACTCTCATATGAAATGGCACAGCATGTATTTGGTGGGCTATGGAAGCGGGTGGGTTTCCTCTTGTCTCTTTGGCTTCCTGTGCTCTGAGATGTGGCTATGTTTACATTTCTCTGCCTTTCTTGTTTGTATTGCCATGCTTCTCAGATGTAGTGTGCTGTCCCCAAACCAGACACCATCTCTTTCTCTGTCTCTTTCTCTCTCTTGTAGGCACGGTGCTGTTGTGCCAGGCCAACCAGGAGGGATCTTCCATGTACAGTGGCCCCAGTTCACTTGTATATACTTCTGCAAGTAAGCCCACAGCTGTGGCTCTTTTTGTTTTGTGATATGTATATATGAGTTCACTCATCTCCCTTGCCATGTAAGTCTCTGCCCCTCTGATTTCATCCTCCTTCCAGCTGTGTTCTCCATAAGGTGGAGTGGCATTTCCTAAGCATGTCTGTTTCTCCATTGTCTTAGCATCTAAATCCCTCTGCTTGCTCCCATTCATAGTAATCCTGCCTCCCAGGTATGCACCAGCCATTCTCCATTAAATCTGTCATGACCGATAGCCAGAATGGGACATGGGAATTGGTTGGTGGGAAAGACTGTGGGAGGGAGGGAAACCAGAGGCCACTGCCTGCATTGATCAATAGCTCTGCAAATTAATGGTAACACAATTTAAATGTGCAAGCCACCCAAAAAATCCCCCATAGCCCAGCAGGTGTCTTGGTCTGTCTCTTTGTAGATGGAGCGCACTGTGGGAAATATAGCCAGCTTATGGCTTATTTGCAGGACTTGTGCGTCCAATGTGAGGGGAGTTAAATTAAGGGATTTTTTTCCAATTAACTGGAAAGCAGTAATTCAAAAGCACTCTGGTTAAATTCTATATATGTATATAATTACATCTAGATGTAAATATAGCCATCAAGTGCTAGGGGCAGGAGACTAAGCATAAGCTTGGATGGAAATCCTGCAGATCACTCTCCCTGATTCCAGAGCAGACTGGACAACCAAAGCCAAACCTAGACCCTTTGCACCTCCTTCTTTCCCATCTTAGCCAGGACTTAGTTCTTATTTATTATCCAATGAAAAGACTATATGTAGTGCTGGGAGGTTTCCTTCGTTGGCAAATGTATCCTCTCTAGAGCTAGTGCCCAAAGGGATGTCTGAAGGTCCTTGGGATGGCCAATGGGCTTCTGAGAGAAGGTTCGTGTTAAAGTGGAAGCTGGTCACACAAAATGAAAGCAAGGAGATTTTTCATTGCTGGGGGGAAAAATCCGATACCTCAGTCTCCAGAGTGTTAAGAGTGAGATACACTAGAGAGGTCAACTGAGTCCAAAACGCTAATGGTGACAATCCTGGGCCACACTGATTATATAAAATATGAAGATCGACAGCTATTTCATAGTCAAACTTAGTTGTGAGCTGGTTAAGTGAGGAGGGTCATTTTTTTGTTCCTCATGTAATTTTAAACTCTGACAACAAGTGGTTCTTTCTGAATGGAGCCAAATTGTCCCTTGTGAGTCACTGTAGATGTTAGCATTCTCCATACCTGCTCCAGGTAGGTACTATACTGCTTGCTTTGCAGGTGAGGGCGTTGGGGCACAAAGGACAGTGACTTCTCTGGAGCCAGGGGAGCTCCTCAGTGCTCAGAGGCATTTGCAAACATTTGATTCTTTCCACTCGCCTGCCCATCCTGTTTCTACTCCATTTTCTGGAAAGTTGTTGATGCACAGTATCCACAGAAGCCCTAGAAAAATCTCTCTACATATGTATTCTATAGGACAATATGGGTGGGACTTGGAGACAATAATTATTTGAATTCATCAGGCTAATTAACTACATGGGGGGAGAGCAGTCAGGTAACATATTAGACAGATTGCCTCTGTATACTTATGATACTCTTCCCTCTTATTTACAGAAGTAAGCCAAACACAACTTGGAAAGTACTAATTTAAAAATTTCCAGATATTCTAAAGCAAATTTGGGTCAATATAGAAACATCACACAAATACTCTGTTGCAGGAAATGATGTCAGGAGATAGTAAATTAAAGCTACAGGCTAGACCCCATCCTTACCTATTCTCTAAGGATTGTAAAACCAAACTGAATGAAATGTATATTATTGCCAGGTATAGTGATACATAGATTTGATCCCAGCACTAGGGACAGAGAAAGGCAGGTACATCCTAAGTTCGATACCAGCCAGGCCTATAGCGTCATAGAAAATGTGCATTTTGTCTTGGGTATTGAGAGCTTCTGGGCTAATACCCACTTATCAGTGACTGCATTCCATGTGTGTTCTTTTGTGAATGGGTTCCCTCACTTAGGATGATATTTTCCAGTTCCAACCATTTGCCTAAGAATTTCATGAAGTCATTGTTTTTAATTGCTGAGTAATATTCCATTGTGTAAATATACTACATTTTCTGTATTCATTCCTCCATTGAGGGACATCTAGGTTCTTTCCAGCTTTTGACTATTATAAATAAGGCTGCTATGAACACAATGGAAGAAAGAAGGACAATGCCCTGGTCTTGGAAAGGCTTGATGCAGCAATGTAGGGGGTTACCAGGACAGAGAAGTGGGAGGGGGCTGATTGGGGAAAGGGCGGAGGGAAGAGGGCTTGTGAGACTTATGGGGAGGAGGAACTGGGAAAGGGCAAATCATTTGGAATGTAAACAAAGAGTATAGAAAATTTAAAAAAAGAAAATATGTTTTTTATATTTATATTACTTCAATGAATATTCTTGATAGGGGCCTGATATTCCAAGCTATACTGTCTCTTACAGAAGCAGTGTCTAAACCTTCATGCAAAGGGTCTTTGTTAGTCCTAAGAGTATGTGGTGACATCACCACCTCACACATATTCCACAAGCTTATCGAGCTCTTATTTTAAGTAATGTCAGCCAGCTTGCCTACACATCTTCAATGTCTTATTGTCAAGGATCGGCCACGTGACCTTTAGAAAATATGCTAATGGCCTCCTCATATGCTATTGTTTAATTATATTTTAATCTGTTGCTCCAGTTGTTGCATGTTCAGGTTCATAGCAATTATTTTCAAATATATTAAAATCAATGCCCTTTTCTATAGCAGTCTTAAAGGAAGCAATTAATAGCTAATTTCTTTTTTTTAAAGTTTTTAAGAGGCACAACCTAGTTTCTTTCAGTAAAAATCCTGCTTGGGTGTTGATCTTAAGCAATGATATTCAGATTGGCAAGCTGGTTGACTATTGTGTCAGAGCAAGGAGCTCCACGAGAGGAAGGTGGTTCACAATGCTGGGGTACACTGCTCAGGCTTCCTCTCTCTGCCATTGCTTTTTGGTCTAGCTGTTTGCAGAAAGCTGGCACCTTGGCAAAATTCATCCCGGTTTGCTCTTTCTTACCAGGTTTAGAACAAACTATAGCTCCCATTCCTAAAGCACCCAGCCAACTGCCCAGGGTCCTCTTCTCTCATATCAGACTCTCAGAAGGCAAACAGCTCTATTTTCTCTTATCCCTGAGACCCAAATGATGCAGAGATGCTCAGTAGGAATTCTGGAGGCTCCCCCATGTCTTAGCAATGTTTTAGGATACCCTTTCTAATCTTGAGGATACAGGTATTTCTATTTTTTTCTGAAAGTTATGATCCTGAAAGTTATGATATGACAGACTCTGTGGATTGTTCTTATGTATACTGACTTCTGCTACTATTCATCAAACTGGGAGCTCTCTCCATTTTTATTATGTTTTTGATTACTTAAAATGATGTTTACATTTCAATATACTTTGATCATATTCTTTTACCCTCCAAGTTCTTCTACATCCTCTTTCTCTCCCTAACTTCCCAACTTTTAAGTTCTAAAGCAAAACAAAACAAAAACAAGCAAGAATCCAATTCAACAACAAACTTCTCCAAATCCAAGAAAACAAATTAAAATTCTGCAAATAAAAAGCAAAACAGAAAAATTGAACCAAATGAAACCAAACCATAATGAAATAAAAGCACAGAACCCAAAGCAATCCAGTGGACTCTATTATGTGTTGGTCAACTGCTCCTGAGCATGAGGCTTGCCCTGGGGTGGTTGTCACTCCACTGGAGAAAACTGTCTTTCCCCTCCCACAAGGGGTAAATGATTGTTAACATTTACACTAGCAGTTAGTTTTCATTCATTCATTCATTCATTCATTCATTTAAAACATAATGTAAAATACAATAAGGTAAAACAAAAACTATGAAATCAAAGTTTGGCAAGACAAACCAACAGAAGAAAAAAGCCTAAGAGAAGGCACAAGAATCAGAGACCCATTCAATCTTACACTCAGAGGACTCCCATTCAAACCCTAACTGGAAGATACACACACACACACACACACACACACACACACACACACACACACACAAATGCACATACACATACACATACATTAATGTTGAGGACCTGGTGTGGATCCGCATGGCTCAGTTGTATGCTACTTTAGTCTCTGTGTGTTTCTATGAGGTTTACTCATGTTGACTTAGAGGGCTTTGCTTCCTTGGTACCCTCTGTCCCCACTGGCTCTGACACTTTCTGCTTCCTCTTTCATGGTGTTCTCTGAGCTCTGAAGGGAGGGATTTGATGGAGACATCCCACTTAGGACTAAGTGTTCCAAGGTCTCTCACTCTCTGCCTAATGTCTGGCTGTCAGTCTCTGTATGTGTCCCCATCTGCTGCAGCAGGAAGCTTCACCGATGATGGCTGAGCAAGGCACTACTCTATGAATACAGAATGTCATTAGGAGTCATTTCATCACTATATGTTGTTATGTTAAGACCAGAATGATTTAGTTTGCTCAAGGCTCCTTAGCTAACGAGTCTCAGGTCCTTGTGCACCTATACTGTGTTGAGTATGTTTTCCCTTTTGTTGAGTGGGCCTTAAGTCAATCCAGTTGTTGGTTATGCCCACAAGCTTTATACCACCATTGCTCTAGCATATGTTTCAAGCAGAACTCCACAGTAGTTCAAAGCATTTGTGGCTAGCTAAGTGTTTGCATTTCTCCTTTGGTAGCAAACAGAGTATCTTCCTATACCAAATACAACAGAACAGAAGGTGGTGGCTCTATGTAGGCACCAGGTCAACATTTCCATGTTCAGTGAGTTTGTAGGTATTGTAGTCAACAATGGGTCCTTGCTGTCAGTTTGTGGAGAACAACATATATATATGCATAGTCCTGCCAATAACCATTGCTCTTTGGTAATTTCTAAGGGTCCCCTTTGGCAAGTAACTCAATCAGATGTACTGAGACCTTCTTTGATAACATAAGATGTCCAGTTGAGACTGTCTCCCTCATTATTTGGCAAATTTAATTTAGATCACCTTCATATATGTATATAATTTAGACAGTTTATACTATATTAGGTTTTCACATGGTTCTCAAATGCCCCTTAATTTTAGCTGTTTCTCCATATATTCCCACCCATAACCACCTCAATTCTCCTTTAATCCTCCCATTTCAGTTTCTATCTTATTCCATCCAAAATTATCTATTCTATTTCCCTTTCATAAGGGAACTAAGTTAAGGAACTGCTGCTCCCTCTAGTTCCTTATTCTATACCTACCCATTGTGGTTCCACAGACTGAAGATTGGTTTTCGTTGACTGAACATATTATCCACATATGAGCAAATACATACCATATTTGTCCTTCTAGGTTTGCATCCCCACCAACAATGTGTGAATTTTCTTTATTTCAGTTTCCCTGATTTCAAGCTGTACCACAAAGATATATAATAAAACTATCATGGCATTGGCACAAAAACAAGACATGTTTGTTTTTCAGTGGGACCAAAATGAAGACTCGGACATTAATATATGCATATATGGACCCCTGATTTTTTTTATATATGTAGAAGTCAAATATACACATTGGGAAAAAAGACATCATCTTTAACAAATATTGCCAATCAAACTTGATGTTGACATGTAGAAGAATGCAAATAGATTCATAATTATCATCCTGCACAAAACTCAACACCAAATGGATCAGAGACCTCAACATAAAACCAGATACACTGAGCCTGACTGAAGAGGAAGTAGGAAATGATAGCCTGGAAGTCAGTGGCACAGGAACAGACATCTGAACAGAACACTGTTAGCACAGGCACAAAGAACTACAATTAATAAATGGGACCTCATGAAACCGAGAAGCTTCTATAAGGCAAAGAACATCGTCATTTGAACAAAGGGTTCAGCCTACAGGATGAGAAGTGACTTTTACCAACTACCCATCTGAAGGAGAGCTCATATCCAAAATACAGAAAGTACACAAGAAACTAGATATCAACAAACCAAATAGCTCAATTTAAAAATGGGGTACATATCTAAAGAGAATTCTCAATAGAGTTTTTCTCCATTTGTAAATTAGTCCTTAAATGTTTTCAAATTAAATTGTCCATATTCTTAGCCAATAGAAAATAATATGTAAATAACACCCTTACATACAGTAGGGGAGATAGTTTTTAAAGGAACCCTGCTGAATGAGACTATAATGAAAATAATTCCCAGTGAAGTCATCTGCTTTTAAAGGTATACTTTAGCATAATGTGTCCAATATTATGTAAATCTGCCTGATGTGACCGGCCACATGCAACAGTACTAAGAGGGAGAAATGTCACTTGGGACTGCATGTCAGCACAACCCAACACCTTTGCTCTTCCCTCCTGTCCCCATGGTTTATTCTGACTTAAAAGCATCATGGGGCACTGCATAGCCTCCTGTATGTCCTAGTAAACAGCTCTCAGTTAAAGTCAGAGCAAAACATCAAGAATTTAGGCAGGATTTGGTCCTACTGATGTGACATGTTTACCATGTTATTAGCCAGGCTGTGAGCCATATGGTCCTTTGTAAGAGAAGTTTTGAAGTGGGCAGAGCTGATGACCTACTTGACCTCTTCTTGATATGTTACCAACTAACGCCATCTCAGCTACATGCAGAGAGAAATGGAAGGTAGCTTGAAATGCTAAAGATGGAAGTGATGCTCTTGTTCTTGCTTCCACACAGGGATAAAACCTGATTGGAGTGAGCAGGTGGAGTGATGGCTTTGGGTCCTTTCTTTTGTATATTACAGTAAATGCCATCAATGCTGTTGTCTCATAAGCTTATGACTACATTTTTAATTGGAATTTTACATGTCATAGGAAGCAGGATGCGCCCCTGTGCGTGTGCACACACACACATTTGGCATAGCATCTTTGTATGACCCTGTAGAGTAGTCCATGCGGCCTTCTAGAATTCTTTTCTTTCTCCAATTTGATTTGAGGACTACACTCAGCAATGGGTAAGGAAAACAATAGCCCTGTGTTTTCATTTAGAGCAAGTACTCATATATGCATTATGTACATATTCTCTATCAACATGCTTGGGTTTATCTAACATGCCTTGATCATCACCTTGAGACCTCTTTGATATTGTCAAGCTGTTTCATTGAGGGTAGCACCCATCACACAGATCCAGACAAAGCAACCCATTTCCTTCCACATCCCCCACCAAGATTGTGGTAGGCATGCGCAGTAGCAGCCTTACATATCCATGCTTCAGAGTCCTCATTTGTAGGCCAATGGTAGGATTCTGCATCCATCTCAACAAGCCCCTCTGTAATGACTGTTTTGGGTCTTGTCAATGTTGCAGATTATACAGGTGAAAGAAAACATCTCCCTTTGTTCTTTTTTTGTATGAGTTTCTTCCTCACTGTAAAAACAATCTTTCACAGATTCAATTGCAAATTGTACTTAACCTCTTATAAATTCCAATTCGGTAAAGTGTTTGTTATTGTTGTTTGTGATGAGCACTGTTATTGAAGTGTATCTTTTCTTTTTATATGTTACTTGCATGCCATTATACAATTTTAATTGTACAGGCAGATTTTTCTGCCTTTTCTTATATAGTCAGATTTAAATTTCATGGGATATTTTTCAAATTCCCATGAGGAGCCCATTAGTTTGATGTTATTGCTGAATGCCACAGACTGGGCTGCCTAAGTAGCAGACATCTATTTCCTCATTACTCAGGAAGGTGACATCCGAGATCAAGGTGCCAGCCCGGTTGGGTCCTGATGATAGCTCTTGCCCTAGCTTTCAATTTCTACCTTCATGCATCCTTACCTGGTAAAGACAGCAGGCAGGAGTCAGCATACAAATCTTTCTCTAACCCACATTTTTCTGAAGACCTCCTCATCCAAGCCTAAGCTCTTAGCTCTTCTGTAAAGCCCTAAATCCAAATATTTCAGTGAACACCAGGACATCAGCACTTAGGTCTGGAGTAGAAGGGGGCATTTCAGTTGGTATCAAACACCTGGACAGAGAACTACCACATCTGCAGAGAGTTGTAAATGCAAGCTCCTTTAGAAAGAACTGTGCTGGTTCATCTGTTGCCAGTACACACATGCATATTTTCATAATTCTAATGAAGCCATAGCTGAGCATTGCAACCATGTGGGGAAAACAGTAAAGGCAGACATTAAGGAGGAAATTTTTGTCTGTAGTCCTACTCCACAGAAATCAACAGATCAGAAGCAAATGTTCAGAAACTTCAATATTACCAAACTGCAGAATCATTACCTGCTCTATTCACTTGTAGGAATCTCAAGGGCAAGTGGTCTTGGTATGCTTTTAATTGATATGTGGAGCACAGGTTTTATGGAAGTGACTGTGAACACCCCTAAAACAATAAATTACCTGGCAGAAACAGGCATAAATCAAAGCTGCAATCCCACACTCAGGCCACAGAAGGTGCTGCTGTTGGTTTCTGTAATTAAACTGAAGCCCAAGATTAACTCAGAGCTGCCTCCTCCTTCTCCCCAATACAGAAGCTGTCAGCAGAGTCTGCTCAGTTCACAGACAGAGCACACAAGGGTCACTGTGCTCCTGACACATCGGTTTGGAGAGCTGGGCTTTCTCTCTTGTTGCTGATACTGGGCAGCTGCCTCTAAAATGGCTTTTCATAATATTTTCTGGAGGCACTGTGGAATAGAACTAACACCAGGACCACGATGAGCAAGCGAGGCTTGCAGACTTCAGACAGAATGTAAAGAAAGAGAAAGAGGGTGAACCGAGATGGGAATGCTTTAATAGAATATTGTTAAATTTAAAGATGAATGGGAAAGGTCCCTGTGGAATAAATATTGAAATTCACCACAGAGGCAAGAAGAGACATTAGTTCTTTTATTTTACTGACTAGGTCCAGTGTAATACCTCTGCATAGCATATTTTCATGTACATTTTAATTGTTCCCCTTGGATTACTTTTTCAGGATACTGATTTTAAAAATCACTGATTACGAATTTTGGGTCCCTCCTAACTTCCTGTTTGCCCCCAAGGTAATGGTCTTAGTTGGCTGTACCTACTGGTAGACCTGAAACAATGAGAAGAAATAGTTATTTACTTATTATATCTCAGGTCATTGCTGGAACATTTTAATGATCCTCTCCTACAATCCTCACTACAATTAATATAACACTCATCGCACCATGAAACAGGCTCAGATGGATTAAGGAAACTGTTGCAGAGATACGTGGGCTTTTTCCTCTCATATTATGTCCCCCATAGTCTTTCCTCCTAAATACCTTTTAACACTTAATCCTCAGAGGATGCAAAAAACTTCACCTTGGGTTCCTAGAAATATCAGAGCAGGGACTGTTCTCTGGGACACTAGAGAAGTTGGACCAAGATCCTGCTTTCTCATACCTATCCAATGCTTTTGAAGAAGCTGGTTTTCTTCATCTCTGACCAAGGCCTAACAGAGTTGCTCTTTAGAAGGACAACCATGTATAACCTGTCAGCATCTGTTCTTCCAGCTCTGACATGGATGACTTACAGATCACCAGAGATTCTACACCTGTACATAGTGAATAGCTGAATTTCAATACAATTTCATTTATAAGAATAATCTGCAGCCAGATTTGTCTCAGGGCTCTCCATCACCAATCAAGTCATTTATTTCATTCTTATTTACCAAGAAAAGACATGCCAGGTAGCTGTTACCTGAGGGTGGGGGCAAATATTCTTTTGATAATCATCTTGGGGTACCTCTAGAATCTTATATAATTGTATCACATTTCAAAACTATCATGGGCTAGAGGGATGGTTCAGTCGGTAAGAGTACTTGGTGAGAAGGTGTGAGGACCTGAGATCAAAGCTTCAGCAGTTATAGAAAATATTCATCACAGACACATATGTACCTGTAACTCCAGACTTGGGGAAGGAGGGTAGAGACAAAAGGATTGTTGGTACTTAGCTCTAGGATTATCTATACATCGGTGAAGTACTGTCTTTTACTCAGTACTCTCTGGTTCCCTAGGATCTTGGCCGTATTGCTTATTTTCTTACTTATTATAGTGTGTACTATGTATGCAATCAGTGATGATGTAATCAATCTCTGTCTCTGTTTCTCTCTCTCTCTCTCTCTCTCTCTCTCTCTCTCTCTCTCTGGCACAAATATTTCTATAGAGAGCAATATATTTAATTGTGTGTTCATGTATTCAAGGAACATACTTGGATCTGATTCATGGTGAGCTAATTCTTAATGTGGCTTAACTGATCCCAACACTCATTTTGGTATTATCTCTAGATGCCACGTTTTCAGAACAGATTCATG
Organism: Apodemus agrarius; assembly: GCA_964023405.1. Classification (NCBI taxonomy): domain Eukaryota; kingdom Metazoa; phylum Chordata; class Mammalia; order Rodentia; family Muridae; genus Apodemus; species Apodemus agrarius. Next base: position 7,048,293 of record OZ030015.1, on the reverse strand, counting down.
GAGGGAAGAGATGGCTCCTTGGTTAAGAGTGTGCATTGCTTTTGTAGACTACTCAAGTTTAATTCCTAAGTACCCACATCAGGAGGCCCTCAACTACACATAGTTACAATTCCAGGTGGATTGGAGGCCTCCGGCATCAGCAGATAGCCATATGTGTGCATGTCTACCCTCTTACATGGAACTTTAAAATGTTAAATATCTAAACAAACAAGTTCACTTGCATTTCTGATCCCTTTACCATCATAGCTTGATTGGCATCTGAGACAGGCTTACTCTTAGTCAGCCAAAGCACATTGTCTCCCGGTGACTGCAGGTCATTTTATTTCCATGGAAAATTAAAACGGCATCACTCTCTGACTATTGCCGATGGTTCCCTGACTTTCAGACATGGCCCTACAATGGAGCACAGGCTGGCTTCAAACTCTTCATCCTCCTGCTTTCAGCTTCCGGAGAGGTGGTCATGTGCTACCACGGCCAACCACAGCCCCCAGTTCTTTGAAGGGAAGAACCTGCCAGCCAGCAGTCTTTTTATTTTTTTCAAGTGACTACTATCTTGCATTCTTCATTTGGTTATTAATCTCAATGCAGAAGAGTGGCTTTTGTCATTTTCAAATGGGGGTCTGCCGTTTGCAAAAGACTGCCAGTTGCAAAAGCTCCCATCCCGTGGTGTGCCCCCAAACATCTTATTTGTCTTGATATTTCTTTCACAGAACTACATGTGACAGATAAGGAGTCACTGGAGGCTGCGCTTGCTTTGTGTCAGACAGATATTAAAACAATAAACTATGCTGCCCTGGGATTCTAGCTCACACAAAGCCAGAGAACAAGGCCGAGATGAGATGTTTCTGAAAAGCGGGGAGGCAGACTTGCTGGGGTAATTCCCTGGAAACAGCGAGGCTTGAGATAGCATTGAAAGGAGACTTCTTTTTTTCACATTTGCTTAAGAGGATCAACCATCAGAGCAGCTCCCATGGTCTGTCAGTTGGTCAGTCGGTCAGTCAGTCAGCACCTTGAAAATACCCACCTACTCTCCAGCCCCAGCAGGGGCAAGAGAGAAAATTGTCAGTAGTCTGAGAGGCTCATGTTGAGAAGTTTATTTTTCAAATGCTGGTCTGCACTTCCTTTGCTTCTTGAAAGTAGTATGGATTTTAAAAATAGTGAGCATCGGTGGGGAGTATTCTTCACTCAGATCTCTGAAGGGGCAAGTATACACAGGCTTGGTCCCCAAAGGGTAGCAGGGGGTAGTGGATGCCACAGAGTGGGTGATGTAATCCTAGGAGACTCAGATTTGCAATGATCCAGTTCAGCAGCTTACCCCTAACACCCCAGGTCTGCCAACCTGCAGAAAAGTCGCTAAGGACTAAGTGTGGGAGAATGAGCCCTTGAGTATATCTAGAGCTGGAAAAGGAATTCCACGAACTCTTTGCATGGGCAACGTGACTACAGAGACAGAAAGGCAACCAGAGATTCCCTTCCTTCTCATCAAAAGCAAACTGCCCCACTCAGTACAGGGATCCCAGAAAGCAAGATGAGTTTGCTTCTTGTGGAAGGAAAAGGAATCTGAAAGAGTTCCTATCTACCCAAGAATGTAAGCATTTACTTTACTGCTAATGCAAGTTTCCTTAAATTGTGTTGTGAGTTATGGATAAGAACTATCACAAGCCAAACTACGGCTACCACAGAACTTGAATTCAGTGGCAAAGAGATGCAGCCTTAGCCCCAAATATCCTGGCTGCATGCATCTATTCCATCTGTCTCCTTGGGGAGGGGTGTTGTTTGCGTGGATTTCAGGCTTTTGACTCCTAATTTCTTTCTGTGTGAAAACAGGAAAAAACTGGGAAGCTAGCTCCGTAGTATAGTGTTGGCCATGCAAGCATGAGGACCTGAGTTCAGTCCTCAAAACACACATAAGAAAAGCAGGGCATGATGGCACATACTATAAAACCTCAGCTTTGGGGATGTGGGGACAGGCAGATCCCAGGATCTTGCTGGACACCCAGTTTGGTGGTGGCATTGACTAGTCCAAAGCCAGTAAGAGGCTGTCTCAAAAATAAAAGACACGTATGCAATGACATCCAAGGGTTAGCTAGCCTCTGCATGCTCATATGTTCTGCCCCTCCCCCATACAGCAATTGCTTCTACGTAACTGAGTGCTATTTTCCACTAACAGATGCTGGATCCCACCAATGGCTTCCCAAAGTTTGCCCAACACTTCCCCACACCATGGAGAAAGAATCTGAGTTTCAGTGCAGTGTGTTCTGCTTGTGTTGTAACTGTGATGTGGCCAACTGTCTTTGTTACATAGATTGGTTTGTGTACTTACTTATATGAGGGCATTAAAAGAGATGGCCATCAGAGGTCTTTCCAGACTTCTTGAGTTGTGGCAGGTAGCTATTCAAGCAATAGGCTGCCCCCTCCTCTTTATCTTATGCAGGATCTTTGAAAGTTCACCACAGAGCCTGATTGTACTGACTGAACAACTGTGCAGTTTCCAAATGGTTCTGCTTCTATATCTTATAGAATATAGGCCTTGGGGTTCTAGCTTCTAAATCAGGGACATGATTAACAGGTACAGATGACTCCTGGCCTACAGGCTTGTTTGGGGTGTTGATCAAAGACTCAGAGTAGTTTCTGTTTGTTTGTTTTGTTTTATATTTTATTCTGTTTTGTTATTTAGCTACATGCTGATGCTAAACACCAGATGGCCTCAACACTGAACACTGGCAGAACAGCTAGCCTCACAGTGATGGCTGGATGTGAAATGGACAAATGTATTTGCATGTCATACATGTCTTGGGAGTCACTGCCAGCCCCCCTCTAAGGAACTCAAGCTCAAGAGTTTGTAGCGACCCCAGAGAACCATGGGTAATCCAGCCCAGCATAAGGCAGCTAATTCATCTCACTTGCCCTGTTTCCTACCTGGAGAGGCAATCCATGGAACTCACTGTTCCAGCCAGCTGTTAGATAGATCATGAATGATTTAACAATTGAACCTTTACACTCTCTCTCTTTCTCTCTCTCTCTCTCTCTCTCTCTCTGTATATACATATATATATATATGTATGTATATATATATGCATACATATGTATATATAATTTATATTTATATTTATATACTCGATAAATAATTATTTTGTTTCTCCACTCCCTTCATGGTTTTGTGTGGAAAAAAAAGTGGACATTGGTGCTGATTTTGACAAACTAAGAGATTATGGCTCTATCTAAATTAAAATAGATTCCAACCTCTATGCTCCCTCCAACAACAGAAAGCACTTTTGCAGATGTTGGTGGCAGTGCTGCCAAATTAAACACTCCAAGATGGAGATTCATTTCTGTTTTGTTGAATGAAATGTTACAGAAACCTTGCCTGGGGGGAGGTCTGTCAATACCTTTGAGTCAGAGGGATCAGGAGGACCTCTTCTACAGAAAGTGCACACCCAACAGCCCCGAAGCACCCACTATGCATCTGCTGGATTAACCCTGGCATTTGTAACACAGGAGAGAAGACAGCTAGATTCACAGGATGTAGGAATGGTGTAGTGGCCAGTGAGCCCAAAGCTGCTTTCTTGCTCAGCCCCACACAGATGAATGATTTGAAAAGATTCCCGTGCATGGTTAACAAGTGTGGGTTTTGTTGTCTTTCAAAATTGACTGTTTTGAGTGAGGGAATTTTTGTGCTTAGGGAACAGGAACCCTGCCATCCAGAACAAATCCCCCTGCATTCACTGGGCCTTGCTTTTCTGTATGGTTTTCTTCCAGTGATCACTCATTTATGTACAAGCAGATTTGATTCAAATCAAGCTATGGGTGAACAATATGTGAAAACAGTATTAACAAATTAATTGCATATAGAACAATAAGTATAGAAGCCCAAAGAGTTTTGTATCCAAATAACTCCAACTTTAGAAATGAGGTTTCAGTGGATGTGGGTATTGTGCACCCATGTATGCATTCCTATGGTGGATAGAGGTGGTCCTGGGTGTCTCTGTATTACTTTTTGAGACACAGTCTCTCACTTAGCCTCAAGTGCATAGATTTGGTTAGTCTGGCTTGCCAATGAGATGAGCCGATGTGGGTATTGTGCACCCATGTATGCATTCCTATGGTGGATAGAGGTGGTCCTGGGTGTCTCTGTATTACTTTTTGAGACACAGTCTCTCACTTAGCCTCAAGTGCATAGATTTGGTTAGTCTGGCTTGCCAATGAGATGAGCCAGGGGATCTGTCTGTCTCTACTCTCCCCCTCCCCAGCATTGGAATTAAAGACTTGTGTCACCATATGGCTTTTGATACAGGTTTTGGGGCTTGAATCTGGGTCCTCATTGTCTGCAGGGTACCTACTTTACCAGTAAGCCATCTGCCAAATTCTGAAATATGTTTCATATTCCAGTCTTCCAGATTCAAGTGCTGCTGTAGGGAAATAGAATCACTGAGAACTTATAATAACTAGCTTGTGTGTTCAACAGAGACATCTACCAACACTACTGTAGTATAACCCTAGTTGCTACTTACACATGTCTACAGGTTGATTGGTTTACTTATGATAACCTGGCTTACCTCCAGGTGTGTAGAAAAACTCCAGTAGGAAAGGAAAACAGATTGGCCTTGGATTTTTAGCAACATAAATCTATGGCCAACTCTGGACTGAGCCCCAATTAGTGGAAGAGCAATGGAGATTCGGGGATGTTTTGAAATCTCAGAACAGAAATACATAAGGGCAATGATGGCATAGTCTCTCCTCCAGCATATCCCCAATAAGGATTATACCAAGGGAGTGTGTCAATGAATTCCTCTGCAGATTCACCCAGTCCATGATGGATTGATGCTGGCTCACTCTGATGTAGTAGAAACACAGAAGAGAATGCTGCAGCTTGTGCAAGCAATAGGAGGGAAGCCATACTGGGCTAGCTTCAAGAAAACAGAAAGAGCAGAGTAGAAACTGGGGATGTTTCAGGGTAAGATGAAAAGATAAGACACAGAGTCTCAATTTTGGAGGCTGCTGAATTGCTCTAGACTCCAATTACCCCCAAGAAAGCAAGAAATAGCAATCCTCCAGATTCATGTGGTTTTTCAAAGAACTAATGGGTTAATGTGTGCGTCTGGCAGTTAGCAAGTGTTAATAAACAGTAGCTGCTATCATGCAGTTGAATCCCTTCCATCTGATAATGGAGTCTCAGAGGCTACAATTCTGCCAACTGCGATCACATCTATGCTAGCATTACTCCAGTGATCACTGCCTCGGGTTTTGACAAGTGAGATCCAGAACCTTTCAGCATTCCAATCCAGAGGAACCAAGCAAGGCCTTTTCCTTAGAGTGAGCCACCTGCCTAGGACACGTCTTCACGAGACTTTCAAGTTCAAGGTTACCCAGCCACCCAGTTTTCTCCGTAACTGGACTGCTGCAGAATTCTCATTATCTGACAATATAATCAAGATATTTGAATAATCACGGGACAGACCGTTTTGTCTATGTTGGAGACACAGTAGTCCCCAACATATAGCTCTCAGGATTGTCCAACAGAGAACTGTAAAGACGTGTGTCTCTACAGAGGTTATCAGGAAAAAGAAAAAAAGAAAAAAGGACAGGAAGAGGAACACAATCATGGTAGAAAATGGTGATATCATCCTAAAGGGGACAAGATGTAAGAGCTGACAAGAGGAGATGAAACCCAACAGCAGAACAAAATTTGCGTCAATGAAACATGTCAGTCTTTACAGACTAAACAAAAGGGAAGGAATCTGCCCGAGCTCCTCGGAGGCAGGAATTTTTCTCAAGTTGGAGAAAAATGACGCATCTCAGTGTCCTGTTAAAGTCCTGCTCAAGTGAAGACTTAGATCAATACATTCTGCCTCGGCACTCAAGCCTGAATAGTGTCCTGTCTCACCCCTGCCCCTCTCCTTTCCAGACCACACATCTCTCTCCAAGTTCAAATTCTTGCCAGTTCTTACAAACACATCCTAATCAGACCTCTAACCGCCTTAGAAACTTCTGGCTAATTTGAATTTGAGTAAAACTTTTGTACCATGACTGTTATGTAAAGAGATTCAATTATGGTGCGCAGTGTTTTGTGAGTAACTACCGCCCATAAAAAGTTAATTAATCAGGGCTGTGTCAATTTCCTGGTGCCGTGTCAATTTGCTGCAAGGTAATTAATCACTAATCACCCACCAGCCAGCCAGCTGAGGGACGATCCACCAGCCATTTATTGTATCCCCCTCCCCGCCCCCAATAAATGGCCAGCGCAGCCAGCAAAAAACACATCTTGCCTTTCACAATATTTTTATCGACACTTTCGGATGCTGTAGCTGAATGCAGCAACAAGCCTCCGCAGTTCAATGGAATATGAATATTAAAGAAAGAAACGAGCGGAGATTTATAGGGCATTGCATTTCTGTTATGTCAGTTTTGAGATTAAACCAAGCAAATGAACAGTGAAAAATTACTCTTCCATGTGGAGAATGGTGATTAGAGTTGTACATTAATTAGAATTTTTTTTTGTTTTCCCATTCAATGCATTTCAAATGAGGATGTCCTATAAGGAACCAGTTTGTCCAAAATGTAGATTTATTCACTTCCGAGCAGCAGCATTTAACATCATTTGTGCTGAAACAGGGATGGATCCCAAATGTGGTTTCAAACATAAATACATGTGAGTAGAAGAACCAGACATTCTACAAATTCAAGGGCAGTTTGGGGTTCCTATATACATGCCCGGAAGAAAATCACTTTCCCCCCACACCCTAAAAATTAATTGATTAAAAGAAGACTTGTGTATTTTGATCTATAACTTAATATACCCTGTCATATCACCTTTGCCCCCAATGCCACTTAAAAGGGTGATTTAGTCTTGTATGAACTCTGTGTTCCAAACTAGCTCAGTGGACTTTCATTTTGGATCCATTTGGAAAACAGAAGCTAACATTTTTTGGCCATTTAGAGAAAAGGAATCAGATTTTTGGAATTCTCACCGAGATGTTTCCTGCAGAATGGCCTGCCTCTGCAGAGCTGGGCTGGCTGTGCCCCTAGTGCATTTGTTAATGATGGCATCATATCTTAATTTATAGTCTGACACATGAAATGTGAGTCCCTGCCACAAGGGAATCTGACAAGACCCTGAACCTGCTGCCGAAGGCACATTTTCACCCCCCCAAATGCAAGCATTCGAATGCTTCTTACCATCCATTACCTATAGAATAATTCAACCACAAATTACCATGTGCATGTGTGTCTTCATATCTTCAAAGGGTGGGGAAAAAGCAGGGTTTCAGAACACAAAGTGGTAGGGAGGCACCACACAAAGAGAGCCTCACACACTCTCGGGTGGCAACACCTTTACCAGGGCATCTGGCAGTCTCATGCAAATTCAACCCAGCACACAAATGCAAAGAATAATTGCCCATTAAAGCAGCCTGTATATTTTTATGGCTGTGCTGCAGAATCTGCCCCCCTGTCGGGGTATGCATCTGCTATTCTTCTGCCTCTCCCAGAGCTCTAAAACTTTAATACGCAGTTTATAACCCTCAAGTATTCTCCACTGGCTTTGTATTTCTTCTCTTGGGATTTCCGAGCTGGTGAAATGATCTCATTTGTGTTTATTTTCGAAGGTAAGCACCATGTTCATAAAGGAGACAGAGAGGGAGGAGGCACTAGTCACTGTAAATACATGAGCACGGAACATCGGAGGCCCTAGCTTTGTCTTTTGAGGAAGAGGTGGCAGGAAGCACTAGACCCTCTTGAAATGGCTTGTTTGGATGTTTGCTATACCCACATGTCTTCCTTTCAAAACCCTTGATTTGCCTGATGCTTGAGTCTCACAGAGTCCCTCTTGTTTCTTTGCTTAGCCTCTGTTCCATTGAGTTTCCATGGTATAGAAAGATTCCTTATTCCCAAGGGTGAAGTGACACCCCACCCTCTACTTACCTACTCTTACATTCATCGCTCTCATTGGAGAGCTTTGGCAGGGACTGGGTAGAGCTAGAATTATATATATATAATCTTATATATATGTAATATATATAAGATTAATATATTAATATTAATATATTAAGATTAAAAGATAATATATATCTTTTTCTGATCCTGCCCTGTGCTCTTCTGATGTTCTACTGCAGCTTATGAACTGCAATTTTATTTTGTTGGCACCAGACTTCCAAATCTTTGATTCATGCTGTCCAGGGTTAAGAGGGTTTGTAGAAGATTTCCCTCCCTCTCATTTCTCCATCCAGAAGGAAATCCAGAATTGAATCCTGCATCCATCCACAAGCCAACTTGAATATTGCCGTTGTCCGTGGTGGTTTTATTTAGGTATTTAATAACCTCAAGTTATTGATTGGGAGTTGGGGAAGGCATCTCAAGAGCTACGGTTCTAAGCATGCTAGGAAGTTGTCATCATTTCGGTTTTCCAACATCATTTTTTGCTGCTTGTTGTTTGGTTTTTATTTTGTTTCTTTGAGATAGGCTTTCTCTACGCAGCCCAGGTTGGCCTCAATGCCTATACTTCTGCTTCAGCATCCTCAGCACTGGTATTACAGGTAGGAACCATCAGACCCAGTGTACATAGAAATATTAGCAAAGGTGACAGATTTATGTATTTTATTTTAGCACTTACTTATTCCATTCCAGAAATGGGGAGGGCATGTGCTTTTAATTTGGCATTCCACATTGCACTTACTAAGCATTTATTATCCTTTTACTGGATACAAACTCTTGAACCCGAATGTACATAGATGATAAAATACTTTTAATTCAACAAGATAAGTGTTGTACCGCAGAGGAAATTAAACATTAAGAGGGATTTTTTCCCCCACTGTATATTTGAAGAATAAATCCATTCACTTGTGTTTAATCTGTGTCTGGGTATCTGCCCAGGTAATTGCTTCAAATATACATTTAACCATATGTCAGCATTTATAAACTACTACTCCCAGTAAGCAAGTAAGAAAATGCCCATGTTTTCCACCGTATGAGAATAAGAGAAGCCTAATGAAAAGATGTGCTCTTTGCCCTTGAGACTGACCATGTGACTTTGTGGCACAAGACAGCTATGTTGTCATTGGCAGGCATGGAAGAAAAGCAGAGAAAACAGAGACACAGGCAGTGGCTGTGGATGGGCTTCGACTTGCTTGGTTCACCCAGCTGCTGTGCTCAGGGAGAGCTGTTCCTGGGCTGGGCAGGAAGGACACTGTTTGTGGGCTCTCTGGATGGAGTGTTATAAATAGCTTTTAGTGGATACTGCCTGTCTGGGAGAGTTTACCCAGAAAAAGCAGTATTCTGCAAATAAGGTCAGGGTGTGTGTGCCTGTGGAAAGTCTTGGGTTCCAGTCTTTCTGAAGGAGCCATCTGTCCACTTTGTTATTTTTTTTCATGGTCTGAAACTCACTAGTTAGTTTTTTTATTAGATTTATTCTTTATTTACATTTCAGATGTCCCCTTTCCTGGTTCCTCTCCCCTCCGAAAATCCCCTAACCCATTCCCCCTCCCCCTCCTCACCAATCTACCTACTCCTGATTCCCTGTCCTGGCATTCCCCTATACTGAGGCATCAAGCCTTCCCAGGACCAAGGGCCTCTTCTCCTTTCGATGACCAACAAGGCCATACTCTGATGCATATGCATCTGGAGCCGTAGGTCCCTCCATGTGTACCCTTTGGTTGGTGGTTTAGTCCCTGGGAGCTCTGGGAGTACTGATTGGTTCAGGTTATTGTTGCTCCTCCTATGGTGCTGCAAACCCCTTCAGCTCCTTGGGTCCTTTCTCTAGCTCCTCCTGTGCTCAGTTTAACTGGCTAAGTAGCAAACATCAGATATCTGCCTACTTCTGGCTCTTCAGTGCTGAGACTATAAGCCTGTACTATTTTACCTGGTTTTTATTTGTTTTTAAGTATAAATTCCAAGGCTCAGAACTCAGATTACTATGCTGTGAAAGCAAGCATTTTCCTGACTGAGCCTCAAGAACCATTTTTGAAACCTGCTATCGATGCTAAAATCAGGGTAAATTAAACTGAGGATTTTAATACTTGTAAATGCCACATTTGTTCAGTTTCTCCTTTCACATCAGACTGGTGGATGCTCTATCTAGTGGTATCTCTGGACCATTTCATAGCACCTCTTAAGACCACAGTAGAGATGATACTTCTAGGACTTAGGGCAGATTCTCCCTTCCACTGTGTTTATATGCAGGTCTGGGCAGTGATATAAAGCAGACTGTGGAGAAGAGGGACTCTGCACTCCTAGAAGCAAACAGGAGTTAGGGACCAAAGGAAGAGCAAGGTCTGGATTGAGTTCAGTTAGCTGCACATGCAAACCAAAGAGCCGGGCAGACAGAGAACCCCGTCCTCATGGAGCTTGCTGTCCAGCACCGAGCAAGAGTGCTTCTTCTCTCTTTATGAAATTCAAGCTACTTGATTTTTGAGACGGGGAGCCCAGAACATCTGTCTTCAGAAGGATATTTTATTGTGTGGGGTATATAAAGGAAAGAGGAGAACAAAGAAAGAAGGGAAGGAGAAGAGGGATGGAAAGATGGAAGGAAAAGGAGGAGAGGCAGGAGGAATAGAGAGTCAGAAGGAAGGGTGGGGGGAGGAAGGGAAGGAGGAGAGAGTCACAAAGAATAAGAGGGTGCTATGCTCTCCCTGCAGTCTTGATTCCCACACTTTCTTCTCATTCTAGCTGACCCCTCCCTCACTTTCTTACGTGACTTGCCCTTGTTTCATTCAGGACAAGAGGATGTCTGGAGTGGAACCCACACACATGCATGCGCACACACACACACACACACACACACACACACACACACACGTCCTTTTAGCACTTGGGAGGCAGAGGCAAATGTGTCACCATAAGATGAAGGCCAGCTTCCAAGCCCTATAAGGCTACACAGAGAATCTTCTGGGGGACCAGTATGGGCCTCACTTTCTATGTGAGGACTGTTGTCCACAGCAAGAGGCTCCGACTTGCTCACAGGGCCTTGGCCTCCCTGGCAGCCATGTTTGAATCAGACACTGCTCTGTAGCCATTCATGCGTCTCCTTCAGTGGGAAAGGATTGTGCTAACAAGCTTTGCTTGGAAGAGCACAGAGCCTCATCTCAACACCCACAAACACTTATCCAGCCCAGGCAAAGTCAAGGGGAGGGGCATGGAACGGAGCCCCTGCCTTCCACCCCGAGCAGCACTTGTTCTTTTCACTCCAATGTCAAGCTTCCGCTTGGTTCCCATGACACCTCTTCTAAGTCCTCCAAGACGGTATGCCACACCTGGTCATCACTCCTGTGCCTCCATAGAGGGGGATGATAAAGGGGTGAGTGCCCTCGCACGGCAAGCCAGCTGCTCAGCTGCACTGGACGTTCTCATTTTCCTTATTTTAAAAATGCAAAACATTCTATAACATTTTTATTTGAACCCTGGCTAGACAGAGTCAAAATCAAACCATTCCCATCTGTTTTCTCCCTGGTCCTGAAGCAAACATCTCTTGGCTTGAATTTCTGCTTTGCCAAGTAAGGCGTGAACCTCTATTTCTGTCATATTGGTTGCAATGCAATCCAGGAAACCTGTATACTCGAGACTGATATGAGAGTTCAATAAATACACACCCTTTGTCTTTAATCATAATCATAATTGTAAAACAGTTCAAAAGAGGAAGATGAATCCAGTCTGTCTATGATCTTGGTATTTTACTTATATTCAAAGAAAAGTATCACAAAAGACTTGACTCCACCTTCAAAAGAATGTACCAAATTCCAGACAATCGCTGACAGTTGGTCTTCACCTCAAGGGAATAACCCTTGCTAGGAATTCATACAGAACTGTGAACAGCCTTAACTTGTCTGCCTGCCCTGTGCGTCGCATTGATGGAGGGGTTTGCTCTACCACCCAACACGTGCTTCCCGTAGGCTTATCCATACTTCTCCAATGTTCTTTCCTGTGTGTGTTTGTGTGTGTGTATGTGTGTGTGTGTGTGTGTGTGTGTGTGTGTGTGGTGTGTGGGTGGGTGTGTGTGCTCGCGCTCCCACTTTCCTTACCCAGTTTCATACCTGAGCATGTGTGAGAACGACTCTTGAATAGAATAAGATGCACAGGGTAGGATTCTTCTGCTCCTGAAGGTGACAGTGGGAAGGCATAGGCCCCTTTGATCAGTGTGGATACAAGATGGAGACTGTCTTCAGGATACTGTGATTGAGAATGCTCCCACATGGTCACAAGCCCTGCAGAAGCCTCAGAAAGAGAACTTGGGTACAAGTGGCCATTACAGAGTTCCTGAGCTCCCAGCGTGGCCTCATTTCTGGTTTCTGGGCCCTTACTGTAGCTTTCACTAGCAGTGGGTTTTCACTTACAATTTTCAGGAAACCTAGTCTCTGTACGGGATAAGGTTCGAAGTACAATGCCTTTAAAGTAAACTGGGGAGTCAGCACAGGTAGAACATTGTAAGGCTCAGCAAGCGGCAGGACGCATCTTCTTGCCAAGCAAACAAGGTCCAGAAAAATGGTCCTCCCCGGGCTACATGCACGTCTCACTGTGTCCTGGTCTCTCCCCTCTCTCATAGTGCCTGGCTTCCCATATCCGGCCGCCACTGCTGCAGCTGCATACCGAGGGGCTCACCTTCGAGGCCGTGGTCGCACCGTGTACAATACCTTCAGGGCTGCAGCGCCCCCACCCCCAATCCCGGCCTATGGCGGGTAAGTGTTGCACCCTCTCAGGGGAGGGGCTCCCTGCACCTGCTCTCCCTCCCCAGAGGCATGAAGTGTTTGCCAGTGCATGATGGTCTTGACCACCCCACCAGAACCTCCCCAGCATGCAGCCTAACGCGCCTGCTGCAAAGCACCTTGCAAAGAGTATTGAAAAATGAGTGTAATTTGTCTGGTCATGGTTGGTGCCTCTAAGCATCCTACATGTCACATGTTGTTATGTAAATTCTCTTTGAGACTGAATGCTGGAGAACAGAGAAATGGCTACAGCCAAAGATGTATTTCTGCTGATCGCAAGCATCTGGTTATTAAGGAGGTTGGACTCTATTTACCCCTTGAATGCGAAGGGACATGAGGCTTCCCTTATCTAAAATTCACTGGGGTGATCTCGCTTCCCTCCCCATAGACATTTTTGCACTCTCAGGCGTGTCAACTTTCGCCTGAGAAAATTAGGTGTTGAGGCAAACAAAACATCCCAGACAGGGAAAAAAATTATACTTAATTTGTCTTTTACGTGCCTTTTCCAAAACAGTCCATCCTGTCCTTTCTCTTTCCGACTGCCACCCAAGGCCTTCTGTGATTGGATGTTGTTACTGACAAGTAAAAGTCTAGGAAAGGTGGGGAAGAAAGGAAGGTATGGGAGATGGACAGAGGGAAAGAAAAGTTGACTGTCTTACAGGCAAGCTGTGCTGAAATAACACTTCTGTTCTTCTCTAACAGGGAAACTAGGAAGGACATTCCTCCACCTTGGGCACAGAGAGGTCCCTCTAAGTGTATAGTACAAGGTCTAGGATACTCGTGATTATTACATGATAGACACGGGTGATGTTATCAAGTGGATAATGTCCTGGTCTCTGAACACTGCTTAAACATCCTGTGTTCCTTAAGATAGCCCCACCCTCAGGGCAAAGCATTGCTTGGCTAAAAGCTCGAACTGTACTGGACTTACTGCTGTTGCATAGAAGATTTGCCTATACTCAGGAGACTCTGATGCAAGCTTTTCCAGGCCAGTGACTAGCTTTTGGGTCTGTAGAAATGCTATGTTGATGCTCAGGACCATTCTGAAAAGGGTTAAAAGCCTTTTCTTAAAAGCTTTGTTGCATATAAATCTTTTAGGAAATCTCAATTACCCCAGCTCACTCGCTATACAGATGACAAAGGGAAATATTCTTCTCATTATTTATTCACTGCTTCGCCCACTCCGAAAGAGCAGAGCTGAAATGTGTGAAAAAAGCAAAGGTCCCTGAAGGCTGGAACATCTTTAGGAACGAGGATAGGTGGAATCGCCAAAATGGGAGAATAAAGGCAACAAAAGAAACGGGATCACCGACATCGAGTCTCTCTGTAAATCATCAGTGTGAGTCAGAGCAAGGTTTCTTACTGGGTCAAAATGATAGCAAGAGAGATTGTGTATGATAAGAAAATAAGAACCAACTGACATTAAAGTATCTCCATGTCCCCAATATATCTATCTGTATGCTATAGAAAGGACCTGACCTTTGACGCTAATCTGTACAACACCCACCCAATAGGAGCCCATTCCGTACATGTGTTATGGAAGGCACTGGGTGGGAGTAGAAACACATAAGTAATCATCTGGGTTTATGCTACTGCTAAAGAAAGATTCATAAGCCATAAATGCAAAATAGCACATGTATACTACTTTGTTCTGTCTGGAAAATCATCATCTTAGTACATGATAATTGTAGCTCTTCTGTATTATACCCCTAGTCAGTATCTCCCTACTATATTGAACAGGAAAAAAATTAAAGTAAAATTATATGGCCTATCCTCCCATGAACAATTTTAAAAAACCTCAACATAACACACCTGCTATAAAATTGAAATTTACTAACTTATAATGAATGTGCTCTTTGCCTGGAATAACCGTGCATAACTAATGAATGCCACATTCGCCAGGGAGAAGCAGGCACTTCCAAATGGTACACAACATGTTCACGACTCCTTTGAAAGGAATGAAAGTGTAGCATTTCAGGCGTCCTCCTAACTATACTGGCTGCAGTGATGGCTTGCACTCTACAGCCTCCACAAATGCGTCATTGGTCCTTGTAGAGGACACAGCAGAGCATACATATTTGCACATGCTAAGACAAAGGTATTAGAGTTTAACTGGGCTGGGAGAAGATCTTACGGCTGAGACTCTGGAGTCAGATGTTAAAACAGAATTGTCAGGGTCAGAAGCTGAGGCAGTAGCCCGCTGAGGTAGACCAATTGCTTTGTCAGCATGAAGACCTGTGTTTGAATCTAACACCATGTAAAAAAGCTAGGCATTCACAAGCATGTCTGTGACCCCAGCATTGGGAAACTGGAGATAGGCCGATCCTGGGAGCTCACTAGCCTGCCAGACTAGAACAAAAGTGCAAACTTCCATTTCAGTGAGAGCCTGTATCAACACAGTACACTAGAAAGCTGTGGAAGATTCAGAGGACCTGCACTGCCCTCCATGCACACATAGAGACACATTCATATTACACCCATACCCCCACACACACATACATTAACAAATAAATTATAAAGATTTCTCAATATGGGACAGAATGCTGATGTCAAGAATCAATAAGACCCAAAGTACTGGTGAGCAATGGAAATTTGTTTAGCTACCAACATTTTACCAATTATACATAGCTAGAATTCAATTGCATGGAATTGAAGGGGGAAAAACCACAATCCAAGAGGAAAGTTTCCTTTTATCATCTGGATTCATTGGCTTAGATTATGAGGAAGGTAGCCGATCTTTTGGAGCAAACAGAGTGGTAGCCAGAGCATACATTTCCCAGAGGAGCTAGGTACCCGATCCTGAGTTGAGTAGAAGCAATAAGCAAAAATGCTGCAGATCCACCTGTTACCAGGGCCTGCCGTATCCATTAGAAGGTGGTCAAGAAACCATAGACTCCCAAAGCTGGTGTCTCAAGCACCTGCTGGAGGAAGGTTGCTGGGTTTATCCGACACCTTTCCTCCTGTGCCCCTCAGCCAGGCACCTCGCACTTGGCAGCAGCCACACCCTATGCTCTGTTGAATGCTATCTGTACCACAGTCACAGCGTTCTGTTGTATGCTATCTGTACCACAGTCACAGCAGTGTCCATGGATGGGATTGGGACCCAATACACAAGGTAATGATCCTAACTGACACGATAGATGGTAAGGTAGAGGGCTGTTTACCAGAGGAGAGTCCTTAGCGAAGCATGGGTGTTCAGACAAGGCACTGCAGAAGAGAAGGCATGGGTGACAGGATTATTTCTATCTCTTTCCAGACTTCCATATTAAGATCTTGTCCTGGGAGTACCCATACACTCAGCCATCTAGGAGTTTCTGAGACATTTCCTCACAAAACATATTTATTGAGGAAGAATTTTTTTTCTTAATGTCACCAGATGAAGATACATTTATCTACAAACTCCTTTGCATGCAATATCCAATATGAGTTTATGTTACTAATATTTCCAGCCCCCAAAGTGTTCCATATTCTAGATCCATATGGAGCTTTTATATTTTTCTCTCTGATAGAAAACACATACACACACATACACACACACACACACACACACACACACACACAGGTGCACATGCACACATATACACATACTTACATGTAAACTATAACAGAATTCATGGCCACCTCTGTGGAACTTGGGGTAGTCCTGGGAGGTATATAGCAGTGACATGAGCATCCAAAGAAACTTATTAAAGACACTTTTATCTGTATCCATTTTTGCCACACCCAGCAATTAGACTGCATAGATTATAAAGAGGACCTATCTTGTTTTCTCTGGCATACCTAAATAAAATTCTTTGGAAATATCAATATATGACCATTACTCCTGGAGCAATACTTCTGCCCACGGACAATAAAGGGATCATAGAAATAAGCAGAAAACCCTAAAAGCAGCCAGCCACTCACTATCAACTGCCAACAGTAAATGAATCTGACTCCAGAGAGTGAATGCATAGTAAATACAGTATTTTACCAACCCAGAAAGCTACAAGCAGATACACAGTTTCCTTGATAGGAGAATAAAACATGTACCTGGCTCCACAGGGCTGATGAAGGATGAAATAGGAAGAGCCATACAAGGTTATGGCTCAGTAAGGCCCATGCTAGGACATGATTACTGGACTGCGGCTAATCTTCTTGAGGTTGATGTGACTATTGACATTTTTGTAAGTTGCCCGTGCTCCCCTCTCTCAGTACCCCACCCCCCTTTTTGATTGGTATACAGGTTGATCTTACATTTCTGCCTTCATATATCCTTTCCCTCTTTCCTAGGGAACTCCTCCAGTTCACAAGCCCCATACTATCTTTAAGCACAGACATAGTCATTGACAGAGACACACCAATATTTTATGTATTCCATGGTTACCCCAGTTAGTAGACTGTCTCAGCAAGTCCAATGGATAAGTATTTTCCTATTTCTCATTGTCTTTACTGAAGTTTTGATGGAGAAGCCACACTGTCCTATCATGCAATGAGTCATATGCATGAAAAATTATCCATTAGGGAGTTGCCACTCAAAGGGACTTACAGGCTGGCAATATAGGTAGAATCACATACACACTCACAAGACTAACATCCCATACAGCACACAGCAGTTAATCCCATTCCTTACGTAGCAGCACAGACTTTGCTTCACCAGACATAAGAAGTTACTAAATAGATACTCATGAAGTGTGTAAGGTGTATGTTGTATGGTGATACAGCATGCTGCTCTTAGGAAACATCATAGCTACATCATCAATCTAAGCCTAAACATTGAGCATTGGCTATGGAGCCTTAGTCCTTGTGCTAGGCTGTCTATAACATTTACTTTCCTTGTTGCCACTACAAAATATCAGACAAAAGGATCTTAAGGAAGGAAGGAAGGAAGGAAGGAAGGAAGGAAGGAAGGAAGGAAGGAAGGAAGGAAGGAAGAAAGAAAGGAAGGCTACATTATGGCTCACCATACATGGGTATAGTGGGGGAGGCATGATAACGTGAGCCTGAGGCAGACGCTCATACTAAATCTTCAACCAGGAAGCAGAGAAAGATGAATGCTTGTGGCCTCCTGCCTTTTCCTCTTTCTGTTCAGTGTGAGAACCCAGGAGCATGGCTGTCCACAGTCAAGCAGTTCCACCAACAACAGTTAACCCAGTGTAGACCCTTCCTTACAGACATGCAATTTGTCTCAAGGCAATTCCAATTTCTGTCAATCTATTGACTATCTATTTGCCACTGAAGTCTTGGATTAAGACTTTCTACACATCCTCAAGTAACCTATTAGGACACTTATACATAACAATTTCTAGAGTTACCTAGAAAAGTATTTTAGGACAACTCCAATTTCCATAATAATGATCAAATCCAGTATCCCAGGAGCAAACCTCTTAAAGTTGTTCTGTACAAGAATAAACCGTGAGACCCACACATTCACTGGTCCATGCATAGCAAGTAATGAGCCCCCAACATCCAACATCAGTCAATTCGACGGTCATCAGGAAGATATTGGCACAGAGGCTTGGGCATGTGTGCCAGACACCAAAAAGTACCCAAGGAGCCTCCCATCTCACACATGGGGACAATAGTCACCCCACTTCTGGTCCCAAGATATGTGTGGCCCTTCCCACATATTCTATACTGCCGCCACTAAGGGCATGAGTTCCACAGATGCTTTTGGTAATCTGATTAAAAACATGCACTTTCCCTGGGGAAATGTACATATACAAACACATACATAGTTCTATACAAATTTCAGTGTGTGCATGGAGCCACCTGATAACCATTCTGAGCAGTTACATTTGAGCATATTCCAAAATGTAATTTATTTCCCAGGTGTAAGGGTCAGTAGGGAAGAGAGGTTTTAAATGCCTTTCCTACAAAAATACATTTGTGGTTGGTATATATTCTACTACACAAACAGATTGCTTAGTTTGGGGCATCCCCTGCCTTTATTCCTTTCTTGTTCATTTTCCTTCTTTTTCTTCTTAGAAGGTAAACTAATTTGCTCTAGTGCAATCATTCCTTGCTAGTCTCCGTCCAAATATTTAACTACCACTATTACTTTCTTAAGAAAATGAGATGTGCATTTGCATCATGTTCTGGCAAAAGCATATTGCAGTCCTGGAGTGATTGACAAGCAACACAATTACCTTTGCATGGCTAGACAGACCGTTTCTGCATTAAAATAGGGCCACATCTGCTCAGTGCATGGAGCAGCTCCTGTCTGAACTATGGGAACCACTGTGTATCTAAAGCCGCATCCGTCACACTGTTGCATCTCCATCTTCTTTCCCTACATACATATCCGATATTTTCAGTGCACCTTCTTGCTGAGGCTTTTGGAAAGCACTGAGAGGTGTTCCAGCAAAGGCCAGTAGGACCCTGTAAGGGCTCTCCCACACCCAACAATGCCCCAACACCAGCACCTTAGGGGCTGGAATATCATTCATTCAGTTTGCAGAATGCTTGCCTAGCATGCACAAAGCCTTATACTTGACCCCTATCACTGAAAAGCCTGACACAGCAGTGCACACGTGTTCTCTAAGCATTTGGGAAACTGAAGCAGAAAGCTCAGAAGTTTAAGATTGTGTTTGATTACCTGGTGAGTTCAAGGCCAGCCTGGGCTATGTGAGACCCTGAGAGGTGGGGAGAGAGAGAATAGGATCCTAAAGAGTCTGAACTTCAGTTTTGTCTTACGTGTAATTAAAAATACACCTGGAATATGTCACTTAGCAACACAATGATTCCATTCCTTCTTAAACCACAAGCAGTGACATAACCCATTTCTTGAAAGAAATAAAATGCTTTAGCCAGGTAGCATCTACCCAACGAGATCTATTGAACCAAGACCTCTGGGCTGCACGTAAGGCCCAGCCATCCATGTTTCAGTTAGTCCTCCAGGTGAGTCCCAGGCACATTCCAGTTCAACCACCACTGCCTGCCTACTGTGCCATTAAGATTTTGGCTATGGGCCGGGCGGTGGTGGCGCACGCCTTTAATCCCAGCACTTGGGAGGCAGAGGCAGGTGGATTTCTGAGTTCGAGGCCAGCCTGGTCTACAGAGTGAGTTCCAGGACAGCCGGAGCTATACAGAGAAACCCTGTCTTGAAAAACCAAAAAAAAAAGATTTTGGCTATGGAACCAGAAGACATGGGCTGGAATATATATAGCTTAGTCAACTTGTTAGTGTCTAGGGAAGGATTGGAAACATTGTCCGCAGAAGTGACACAGTTGGGTAATAAGCACAGGATCCTTTGATGGGGCCCATCTCAGAACAACCAAGCTGCAAACATTAGTGATGCTTGTTCTGTGAATATTTCAGAGGTAGCAGCACTTTTGTAAAGCTGTCAGCCCATTCCAGTGGGTTCCTTTTCCTCCGACAGTGAGATGAGGCTGGCTATGTCAACTCACGGCTTCCCAGGATTATTAACATCATGATGGTAGATCACCCACTGTCTCCCTTGTGCCTCCCAAATGTACTTGGAACAAGTGAGCAAGCTGGAATTCTTGATCTAAAAGCTACCATCTTCTAAAGGACTGCGAGGACCCAAAGCTACTAAGTGTACCCTTCCTCTGGGTCCTCCAAAGAGCCAGACTCCTCCCAACTATAGTTCCTTGCACTTGCTAGTAGTCTCTGCCTGCCTGCTAGTTCAGGTTCTTCTGTTCCTCCATTCTGCAGCAAAGACTGTAGCTGCAACTGCAGCTTGATGCATGCCTGTGGTTGCTCTCTCTCCTCCAGAGGTCAGTGGAGGAAGTGACCCATTCACAATGCCCAAAGCAGTGGTGGGGCAAAGGAAGCTTTCCAATATAGAAAGACAAGAAAAATATTGCATCCTTTTCCTTGTGCTTCTGAGAGTGAGGGAGCTTTCCCACAGTCTCCCTTCAATTCCATGTCTCATACATTTGGATGTCAGAAGTCTCAGAATAACTTTCTGTAGCCATGGTGGACTACAAACCATGGCAACTGGGTTATTTTTCAGATCAAAGGCTCCCCGAAGGCAAACAGCACAAAGCGTTCTTCCTGGCTTCTGGGAGCTTTTGATACAGATGGATGCAAAGCCTGTCATGATATCAGCCCCCGTGCACAACCGCTCCTTCTAGAGAGAGCAGCAGCCATTTTCTCTTTAAGAACCTAGTCTTGGACACACCACATGGCTCCCCACCCCTGTTCAGTGCTGTGTCCTACTGAGTCTTCAAGGCCTAGAGTTGACTTTTCTCCCTATTATCCACAAAATGCAACAGGCCCTGTCTATCCTATAGACACTTAGGAAAATGCAAGACTTCCTTATTCAAATGTACACTAATTGTTTAAAAAGTATTACTTTTCATTCACACCTCTTTTGTCTTATGTATAGGTAGGATTCAGGATTATTTTTCAGTTTAACTCTTCCTTTCTTCCACTGCCAATAACCATGACAGCTGAATACAGAAGCCAGACACAAGCCTCAAACTGCAGGCTCTCAACAACACTAATAATAATAACATAGAAAGATAGGGTCTCACCAAGTAGCTCATACTGGCCTAATATTAATGCTGCTGCTGACTCCCAAGAGGAAACATTATAAACATCCATAATGACCATTCTTTGACCAGTGATTAAATTCTACCTGGGGTTGACAAAGAAATGACCCTCTGTCTTCTACTCCTCTTTAGGATCTGGGTGCCATCCTCTGAACAGATAGTTATTATGCCTTGTCTGGGCATGAAGTAAGGTGTTAACAGTTTAAATGAGATATGCAGTGTATGGGAATTCTTTCGCTGCAATTCCCGTGGCCAAACAAAGGATAAACAGAAATGCATTTTCCATGAGGTAGAAGCTAACGGGCAGTCTAGACAGATGGAGCCTGATACACTGATGGAGGGCTACACAGGAAGGGCTATAGCTCAGCTTCAGGTAGCCATTGGGTCACAGTTGTGGAATTTAGTGCCTCAGTGCTAAGCATATCGGTGGCCACTTAGAAAGCATTACCTAACCAAATCGGACACATGTTTGCACTTGGGTGTCCCAGCGCACAAAGAGTAAGACAAACTCAGATGTCTTAGTGACTATCCCAGCTGCAGAGTCACTTGTTTGCCAGGGAAGCTGCACATTTGTCTGTGCTCTTGCACCGTGCCTGGCACTTCAGTGGTTAGCTTTCTGGATATTAGGGCAAAAGACACTGGGAACCAAGAGGTAGCATGAAAAGAGGCATGATGGCGTGAGAACATGTCACGGATGTGCTCTTGCCGCGGCTTGGCTCGGGTCTCTGCTTCAGGGCCCTAAGTGACTATCTGTAGCTTCCCTGCTTTTCATCAGATCTGGTCTAAGGCCTGTCGGCAGAGTCTGACCTTGCCTTCTGACCCCACAGCAGTACCTTTTTACATTGCTAATGTCAAAGCCTAGCTCAGGACCTTACACACCTCTGCCTGCCCGTTGGATTAGTGGTGAGCGCTGCTTGACAAGTGCTCTCGTGAACTGTAGCCCTTCAGGATCAAATCCAAACAGCATCTGAAATCCATTCCTACCAACCTCCTTAGTGTGTGAAATCCCTGCCATGCTTTAAGGATAATGGTATTGGGGCTTAGCCAATCAACTCTGAAAGGACCCTGGGAAACAAGCGCACTCCCGTGTTCTCCAGCAAGCCAGTGTCACTGCTGTGTGTGAGCGTGTGTGCTTAGGTGATAAACTGCACTTTCCCTTGGCTTAAAATGCTTGGCTTTTCTGTGTGCTCATCCTGCTCCTGAGACCCTTTTGTATCATAGCCGTGCTTCTATTAGGGCCCTGGTTTGACTTAACAATGGGTTCACTGGTCCTTTGCCAGCATCATAAGTCATCCAGAAACTTCATGGGAAGATGCCACGGGAGGTTGCTGCTGATGACAGTCCTATGAAAACAACAGTTCAGAAAGAACAGCATTTGCCCTCGGGTTATCATGCAGTTCTCTCAGAAGTCCAAGTACATCCAGGGTGTATATGGCCTCTGTAAACCCGCTCAGATACTTAAGAAATAGAGCGGAGTCCTATGGTGACATAGCATTGAGCTTCCTGGCCTTGATAATCCGAGGGACTTGGAGAAGTCAAAAATCACCCCTTGCCCACTGAAAGTGGCTTCTTTCTGGGCTGCCGATTCTGTAGAAGTATGCAGAGCTTCTACCAAGTTAGGCTTGGTCCATCTTAAAGTAGGACTTTGCCTCAATATGAATACTTACAAATATATATATACAATTGAATTCCCAAACCCCACTCATGAATACATAAGGGCTTGATGCATACCAACACATATTTGTACTCCCATACATTTGTACATATGAAAATAATGTATTCTGCACTTATACATATCTACATATCTAGACACATATCTACATTTATAGTTTTCTGCTACATTAACAATAAAAATCTCACAGAACTGCCACATATAACACTACACTATGAAATAATTACAGAAGAAAATGGCTGCCCCCATCTGGGATACTTGAGAGCCCCCAAGGCCATTCAGTTCTAGCCCATCCTGAAAGTGCTTTGCTGCTAGGCTCTGCCCTTGCAAGCTCATTCTGCAACAGATGCTGTGCTTTATGTTTGCTGAGGGAGGGGATCGGTGGTTTGATTCTAAACTTTAATAACTGTCAAGATACTCAAGTCTGTGTAGGCCACTTGAGAATACACAGGAGCTCTCTTTGCCTTTCTACATTGTACAATGAGTGTAGGAAGCTGAGTGTAGGAGGCTCATCATGGTGTCCAAGCCAAAGCACTCTGACTCTGGTCCACCATGAAACTCGGACTATATGGAACCCCAGCAGAAAGCTCCCGATTTGATGGACAACTGTTGTCTCCAACCTCCTTAATCAGTTTGAGACTCTCCTCAGTTCCTGTGTTTCGGATCATGAGACCAGACTAACCTGGCCCGTGTGGGGTTGGTGTGTCTGCATGGGGAACTGCACTAATCCGAATGTTTCTCTTTGTGTGTGCACCTCTACAGTGTTGTTTACCAGGATGGATTTTATGGTGCAGACATTTATGTAAGTATTCATTAACGTGCATGCTGTCCTCCTCACACCCAGGAGTCATTCTTTATACAAGTTTGCTGTGAACTCAGTGGGAACAAATTACCTCTTTTGGGTCAAAAGGGAATTCTCACCATGTTTCTCAGGTTGGAAGGGCTGCTGGTCCTGAGTTCAAAGGGCGTGTGACTTGCTCTTTGAATTAATGACTTGGATTTGACCA
The DNA here is from genome assembly GCA_964023405.1 of Apodemus agrarius. Taxonomy (NCBI): domain Eukaryota; kingdom Metazoa; phylum Chordata; class Mammalia; order Rodentia; family Muridae; genus Apodemus; species Apodemus agrarius. The sequence continues at coordinate 7,024,430 of OZ030015.1, read as the reverse complement.
AGGAATAGAGGAACATGACTGTACCCATTTTGGAAAGATGTGCTTTTCCCCCCTCTAATGCCAAAGTAAAAACTCCACCCACAGTGACATTTCTTCTAAAGTTCTCAGTATGCTCTGTGTGTTTTCTGTTGGATATTCAGAACAGCAGCTGGTAGTTACTAGCTGCAGAGAACCGAAAAGTATTTTCATGGCTGGTAGTTTTTTGTGCTTTCCTTACAAATGTAATTATTTATTGACAGGGCTGGGAACAATCCATTCCTCTCTTTTCTCTGAACACAGCAATAAACATCTAATTATGCCACCATAACATGTTTGACCTGGAAGGTTAGGCCCCTCCTCTCTAACTATTTATTCTTTTTATTTCCCTAAACAGTTCCTTGATCTAGTACTGTTTGCCAGTTGATCCCATTTCATGAAACTCCTCTTTAGGAGGATTATGTCTCATCTTCAGGACCATGATGAACTCTCCTTACCCAAAGAAGCCACATCCTGATCATCCTGATGTTCCCATGATGCTGCACTAGTGTGATGGAAATAGATTAGAACTGAGTTTAGACTGAGTTGGCATAGAGTAGTCTTCTCTCTCTCTCTCTCTCTCTCTCTCTCTCTCTCTCTCTCTCTCACACACACACACACACACACACACACACACACACTTACAATGTACCATTGGAGACCCCAAGTTAGTAAACAGAATCATACTTGTTTTTCATATACTAGACAAGAAAAATCAAACCTTATCTCTGTGCAGATTGATGCTATTTAGTAGAAAGCAGGAGACCCTGGTTATTTCACTGTATCCCCTTTGAGTCTCACAGTGCAGTTTTGCAGCAAGGTAACAGTCTCATCAGTGATGGGCTTAGTTTCATTCTGATTGCATCTGAGACACTTGCTGTCACCTGCAGGGTAGTACAATTTTTGCCCTCTTGCCAGACTAGTATGAATGAACATATCCTTCATTTATCCTGAGAACAATTGACTTCCTTCTGTTATGAAACTTAAGGTGCCCCTTTCTCCAGAACTTCAGTTCATGCCATTTTGAGTGTGAGGTGGGCAGATCCTGGTCCTTTCCTCAGGTATAAAGTGAATTGGAGAGTCGGTCCATAGACATAGCCTCTGTGTAGCCTGGAGTAGGTTGAACCCAGCATCATTGAAATTGGGGTTTTATGATTATCTCCTTACACTTGTGAGGCAGTAGATCATACTTAAGAAAGAAAATCCACTAGAAACAAAACTGCGTGTATTAACATCTGTTCAAGAAAAAAGAAATATGGGAATAAAAAATTTTTAAATTAGCCATCAGTTATTGCCTATGCACCTCTCTGGCCTTGATTTCTCATATGTGATATACTTTGTTAATTGTGATCTTCCATGAATATTTCAAATAGATTCCCTTTTTCTAGCCTTATTGATTCTTTTATAACATGAAGAAAATGTTAGACAGGGGCAAGGATGCCACAATAATGGGAAACAGGGCTAGGGAGATGACTGAGTCAGTAAAGAGACCGCCATGCTAACGTGAGAACCTGAGGTCAGACTCCCGGCAGCAACATTCAAAGTCCTGGCTTAGCCGGGTTCTGGGAGAGACCCTGTATCACAAAGTAAGGCAGAGACCTGATTGGGAGTGGAGAGATGCTAGCACTGTACACCATGGATTCTGGGGTGCTTGGGGCTACAACAGAAATCTCTAGAGCAGAGAGAACGAAGCAGGCTCAAAGTCAGCACGCCACCCTTCTTATGCTCACTTAGAAGAGGCGCTAGTCCTGGAAAGAAAAGCTTGCTGTGTACTTGGGGGGCATTTAGAAGCCTTTGCAACTCAGCAGCACAAGTCCCCTGTGCTGAGTGGGGCAGCCCCCAAGGTTATCAGTGTGAAGCTTTCAGGAAAAATCAGATATTCATCAGGTTCTACTGCCTTGTGCCTACGCTTTGCAAACTGCTTTCTTTTCAATTTGCCCAGCCCATTTTTCTACTCTTTATATCATAAAAACACTGTGAATTTTCAGTGTCTGTTCCAAATATGTGATGAGGTGACCCTGCTGAAGTACTATGTTAGCCTCTCCCTAGACCAGTGTTTGTCCTCTGGGCTCTACAGACCACTGTAGCACAGTGCTGCTGAAGGAGTATGACCCTCTTAAAGAGAAGGGAGCTAGACCTTGGCACCTTCCACCTCAGAGGCAGAGCAGGGGACCATGGTCCACTTTAACCTCAAAGGAGGTAAATAGCATGAATTATTTCCTACACTCTTGAATTCACACAGCAAAGCTCAGTCTCAGTAGGAACATCATTCTGAATGTGTGGTTTTAAGCCACAAGTCCCACTGTCCTGATGAGGTATCTGTCTGAACAGTTAGTCCCACACATTTTAAAGTGATGGGGGACATAGAGATCGCTTGAAAAATCATTTCAGATTTGGTCTTATTTAAAGAAAAGTCTCTGACCTAGGCCTACAGTCTTCTTATAATATTGTACAATAAATAGGTTCATGGATGTATGAGCGGAATCAATCTCTCCTTGAGGTTTAAGTCTCTTATTTTTCTATAATTCGTTAGGTAAAGTTCCTAGTTTTGGTCTCCTCTGATCAAGACATATTATTCCTGCTCAAACTCTTCTCTACCCTTTAGCCTATCAGAGAGGACCATCCACACTCCCAGGAGAGAACTCTCTGAAGCCACTGCCCTGTGCCTTGGGCCCTGATGTCTCCCTCCCCTTGACTTTGTCCTCCATGGTCTCTATCCCCTGTCACCCAAAGTTAAATCTCATAGGCATTTTTGGTACTTTTGATACTGCCAAGGCACCAAGGATTGGAAAGACCCTCCAGACCCCTACAACAAGTTCCTACCTATAATGATCTTCTTAAAATTGTCAGTGAAGTGGAGGTTGAAGGAAGCTATAGTGAGTCAGTCATGTCAAGAGGTGCCATAGACCCCACTCTCAGGAGAAGCTATGGTGGAGACAGTATCCCTCCTATGTAGGGGAGATGTCCTGCCAGAAAGTCAGCTCTGGGAAAAGCTCATGCACTGTTCAGACAGCTACATATCAGAGACAATGGAGTTTCCGAGTCAGAACAGGGGATGGGCAGGATTATCTATCACCAAAGCCCTTTTCTGGGGTAGAGGGCTAAATCACACTCTTGTCTTTTAAAAAAAAATAGGGATTTTCTTTTATAAATAGCATACTGAGTGTGAGTGCTAACATACATTTTAGTGTAAAGTATTGAAATAAAGTAATTAACTAATCTTCTTAGTGCTGGGACAGGGTAGGTTTATTTGATATCTTGTTTGAGGGTGCAGTAGTAAATCATGACTAGAAATCGTGGCAGTGCATGCATGTGGCCACTGGCCACATGGACTCTCCAGTCAGGAAACAGAGAGACATGATTGTCTTTGCTCACTCCACGTTCTTTTTTTTATTCATTCTGTGAACCCTGCCCATGGAGGGTGCCATTCACGCTTAGGATGGGTTTTCTTGCTTCAATTAACCCAGTCAAGAAACTCCCCACCAGATATACCCAGAGTTTATTTCCTTAGTAAATCTAGAGGCCCATCAAGTTGATAATTAACCATCACACTCACTTTAATTAAAAATGTGCCAAATTAAATAATAAGGAAGCAATATAGTAAGAGCAATATTAATTAAAAGTTGTAGAAATAGACTTTTCCAGACCTACAGAGCCAGGTCCTCTGTTGATGGATGAAGCAGTAGATGTCACAAAGCTAGACACAGGTCAAGGAGTAGAAAATAAGTACTCGTTGACATTTGCAAGGAGGATCAAAGAAGATGGCATCCGATCCAAAGCCATGATTGGAAATGGACAAAGAGATGGAGAGAAATGATGATAGAGCATTGGGAATGGGAAGAAGGCCTGGTGGAAATTGGGGTAAGAAAGTGGTATATCAGGCAATAAGATAAAGTGGGGGGAGAAAGGAGAAAGAAAGAATAGCATATTAATATTACCCAGCATATTAAAAATACCCTAAGCTTCTGAAGAGAAGGAGAAACTCTTCTCTTCGGAGAGAGTCTCTGAGCGCTGGCCCTCAGCATACATGTCTCAACACTCCAGCGCCTCTCATGCTGCTCTGTTGTTAGAGCTCCTGGTTGGTACTCTGTCAGAAAACTGTTCCCTCACTGAAGTCACACTCACAGCGACTAGGAATGCTCATCCCATGCTGAGTGAGTTTGGAAGAACAGGAGTGATCCTGGAGCTTTGGGAACAGAGATCATGAATCCTCCAACTTAAACCCCAAGCTTTTCTGTCCCAAGGCGTTATGTTGACAGAGGTTCAGGTGTGGATGAGCATTTGGGGTCCAGGTAGGGATCAGCATTAGGCTTGCCGCCCTCGGTCACTAGGAGGACTCAACAGTACATTGAGAAATTAAGAGGCTGAGATGCAAGAGGATATGTAGCGCGCAGTCCACACCACAGCATCTCCTCCTTGCCACAGCCCAAGAAACAGAGACTTTACTACCTCCGTGTTCTTCAGAAGAGGAAGCCTTGCCCACCAGAAAAATTAAATGTGGAAGTAATTTAGTCTCAAATTTTTCCTGACACCAAGTCTTGTGCTTACACAATCTGCAAACAGAGTTCAACACCTAAGCACTGGACAAGAGATTAATTTACAATGGTAGGATTCAGTAAGCGAAGGGGAGGGAGGGTAGAGATGATATAGAGATGATAAGGGAGTGGGGCTGAAGAGATGGCTCTGCAGTTCAGAGAATTTACTGTTCAGTCCTGAAGATCAGAGTCCAGACCTTGGAAAGCACATAACAAGCCCCAGGAGTTAGAATTCTGACCTCCTTCTCTGCCCAAGACACATCCACTCAGACAAACAGACAGACAGACAGACAGATGGAAAGAAAGAAAGAAAGAAAGAAAGAAAGAAAGAAAGAAAGAAAGAAGAGAGAGAGAGAGAGATGGGAGGGTCGGAGGGAGGGAGGAAGGGAGGGAGGGAGGAAGAAAGGAAGGAAGGAAGGAAGGAAGGAAGGAAGGAAGGAAGGAAGGAAGGAAGGAAAATAAGATAAGGAAAAAGAGGCATATCTAAAGGGTCGAGTAAACCACTAGCCAATAATATCTGAAACATTCAAATGAGCAATAGAAACTAGAAAGAAGGGTAAGGATAGGGAGAGAAAAGAGAGAGGAGAGAGGAAAAAGAGGAGGGGATGAGAGGGAATTAAAACACATTTGGATGAGAGTAACTCCACCTTTCAGATTTTGGAAGAGGAAGGTTCACTGCAAGTAAAAAGAAGGAAAGTCAGTTGACATTTAAAAATGTATATACTGATCGATAGGGTAGGTCCCCAAATATCTTCAAATAGTCAACCACTGTGCTAGCTATTGTGAAAGCCAGAGACTTATTTCTCTTCCATCTCAAGTGACATACATGAAATAGCCCCATGGGCAACTGCTTCCTTTCATAGCCGTTCTCAATCTGTATGGGGTTCAGCTGAGGTGAGACCTGAGTTCAGCATCTAGAGGATGTGTGCGCCACACGTAGCTGTCCCGCGTGTACCACAGACTCACTGGGCAAGGCTGTTTAAAACACCACTGAAGCCCTCCATATGATCAGTGCCATTGTGACGTGCCCCTTTTTGCTGTGTGAGCAGAAATGGCTAAACTTGCTATGTCAGTCTGGGTTTTCCCTGAAAGGTTATATTAGCCCTCTAAGTCACTGACATCAAAACTAAATCCTCAGGTAAGCCAGAAAATTCCAACCATGAGATAAGAGAAATTCATAATTCCGAAACTGTTGGGGTACAGAGTGAAAGGTGAGAAGCCATGAAATTATCCTTTTATCTTCTTAAAAACAACTCTCAGTATATCCCAAATTCAGACCACACAGTTTGATCTCCACGTTCACTTTTCTTATAACTGTCAATGCTAGAATTTTCAAGTCCAGTGCTGGACCATACCTAGTCCTGCTTTGGGCTTGGCCGGTTACTCTCAATACTGAACTAAGAGAAGCAAACTTGTAAGTGAATTGCTCCTGGGTTGCTGTCTGATTTGTGCACTTTCTTTTATTTATTTCATTTTTTTTGCATTGAAAACATTACATCTCTGTTTCCTTATAGAGTAGTGTATCAAGAGCCAGTGTATGGCAATAAATTGCTACAGGTATGAATTCCTGACTGACGGAAACACTCATCACTTTGGTTGTGGGTTTGCTCTGAAATCCTGACTAACAAGATGATTCTCGGGAGGGCAAATGTTCTCTAACATAGAGCAGTGGAGCCTTGACTGAATTTTCCAGTTTTAATGCAGATGTATCCTGTTACTTCTGATATGTCCACAGTGGGGATAGGACACTTCCTTCTAGAAATCAACATTGTATATGAGTTTGCCATGTTAGAGGTCTAATGTGGCTTTTTAATTTCCTGAATTATAAAAATTAAAAAAAAACATTATTTTAAATGGCCAAGAAGACAGCTCAACAGGTAAAAACTGCTAAGACCTGACAACCTACTTGAGTTTGAGTCACAGAAATCTGGGTAGATGGAGAACCCTGACTCCTGAGAGTTGCCTTCTGTCCTCTATATGTGTACTGCGGTATGTATACACAGAACATATGTACACACCACACAGAATACACACACACACACACACACACACACACACACACACACCCCACTGCATGAACATATATGTACACCCCCCACCACACATACCACAATACATACAACACACACATACACATAATCATACCACAGCACACACACACCATACTACATGCACACAGACACATGCACACACCCACACCCACTACATGCATACTGTGATATGTGTACATAACACACACCACACCATATCACATGCACACACATACATTCCATACATGTAAATATATACACATGCAAATAATAATAAAACAATGATAATAATAATAATAATAATAATAATAATAATAATAATAATAATAAAGTCCTGACTTAAAATGTATCTAAATCCATCAGATATAAATCCATCAGAAGGAAGAAATTTCAAATTAAGGAGATGGCTTACGAGGTAAAACACTTGCTGTGCAAATATGAGGACCAAAGTTTGACTCCTCCAGAAACCAGATAAAGCACCGCTTGTCTGTTTCATCACTACTGAGGAGAGATAAGGCAAAGACACAGAATTCCAAGAAGCCCAGAGACCAGCTACCCTAGTGTACATAGAAATCAGCAAAAGGTGCAAGGCAAGGGCCAACACCCCAGGTAACATCCATTCCCACACCATGGCGTGTGTACACACACGCACACCCACACAGGCCACCAGGTGGAGGATTGTAGGATTTATTAGAATAAATTTTCTTCATAATCATTGTTAGGTTCTTTGAATCCACTAGGATCTTTAAATCAAAAACTTGCTATGCCTCCAGCTGTGAGGTCCTGCATAGCTAATATCTCCTATACTGTTCCTGCTTTCACTAGAGGTACTCATTCTCATTCCACTGGCTAACCTCAAACCAGTAAATCTATAGGAGGATTTAAAAAAAGACAAAGAAAAGAAAAGGTCAACATATCCATCTACCACTGGCCAGCTCTTCAGATGTGGTCTACAGCTACCATGACACATGCTATGGAGAGTGGAAGATGCTAACCCAGATGGCTCATGCCACAGGCTTGTGATCTCAGCACTTGAGTGTGTCAAAGGCAAGAGGATTACAAGTTTAATGCGGGTACTAGCATGGGCCAGTGAATGAGATACTGTTTCAAAACCTGAAGTCAGATGAAGACTTGGATTCATTTGTAGGTCTGTGATAGAGCACTTGCCTAATATGTATAAAGTTCTGGGTTCATTCATTCTCCAGTAAATGCACCTGGACACACACACACACACACACACACACACACACACACACACATATTATGAGTAAAATAGATAAAACTGCACTGTGCACCTCCCCTTTGTTTTTGAGAAGGAAAATAATCTCTGCTTCCATGACACTGTTTTTGTCACTAGGTCTGGAGGCACCAGGCTTCCCAAGACCTAGGTCTGCTGACCTCAGACAGAAGCAGACCTCATTTTTCAGACATCAGCAAAATCTGTGCAGAAGCTCTGACTCCACTCAGTGAGCTGCAGAGCACAGGGCAAGGCAGCTCATCTGAGTCACCTTTTAGAAAAGCAAATGAAAGCAATCTGTGTCTGTGGTGTGGATGTACACCAAGTTAATGCACAGCCCTACTGTGGCTGAAATATAGATTTCATGCAGAAGAGAACTAGGAAAGGCTATGTACAGTATGGGGAGGTGGCATGATCAAGCCACCAAATCCTCACCTCAGCATCACATATTGCAGGAACCACCAGCCCAGTAGATGCTTACATTTAAATACAGTTACCTAGAAACCAAGGGGGGGGCAGTACTCCTTCGGTTAAAGTGTTTGCTTTGCAAGTCACAAGAACTGAGATCAGAACTGAGGGGTTTTGCATTTCTTTTGTTTATTTGTTTAATTTTTTTTAAATCCAAGCATGAAGTCATCTCTTTCTAATCCCAGAGCTAGAAAGGTAGGCAGAAGGTTGTGTAGGGCATGCTTGGCTCGTTCTAGGGAGAGAGCTCATTTAACTAGGCAGTCTGGTGGGTCTGTAAGCCCAGTATTTGTGAGGTAGAGACAGGAGGATGACAAGTTCAAAGCTTTCTTAGCCTACAGAATCAGCTTAAGGCCAACTTTATATTTGTCACAAAATAAAAAGTGAAGTTTTTTCCTTTCTTTCTTTTTTCTTTCTTTTTTTTCTTTCTTTTTTTTTTTTGTCTTTATGACAGACTTAGGAAATAGTTTAATGGTGTAGCATTTCTTCCGCATTTACTAGATCCCAGTACCACAATATAATGAAAGATAAGTAACTTAAAACTTCAATTGATTGTAGTACCCAGATTCCAAGTTATGAGAAAACAGTTAAGATAGTTCACCCCGTGCTAGACAAGATACAGGCAGTACATCGCCCTCAGTCCATGGGACCTGCTTATCAAGGCCCAGACTGCTTACTTTAACAATATCTGCAGACTAGGACGCTGTCTGAAGGATGCTTGATAAAAGATGGAGAGGTGTCACAGTTGCACGTGCTAGCTGCTCAGTTCTCGGCCTGACCTCAGGGGGCTCTAACCGCCTATAACTACACATCCAGGGGGTCCAATTTTCTCTTCTGACCTATGTAACCACATGCAAACATGTGAATGTCATGTATTGACACAAATGCTCTGGAGTAAAAATGAAAACCTCCCCTTGACTGGGATGTAGCCTAACTGATACAACGCTTGTCTGGCAAGCATGAAACGATGGAGGTCTCCAGCTGCTCATGAATTAGGCATGGCAGAATGCAGATGTAATTCCAGTGCCTCAAGGGAAGGAGACTGGATTATTGGAAACTTCAAGTTAATTCTTAATTTCATAGCAAGTTTGAGGCTAGCCTGTGCTACATTTGATCCTATCTCAAAAACAAAAAATACCCCCAAAACAACAAAACAAAAGAGAATACTTAAAAGCAAAGTACTGATTACTGATGCCTGCTTGACATAGACTCTGATTTCCTCTCAATGGTGAAGCCATAAGTAAATATAAGAGAGAAAGATGATTACCCAAACTGATAGCTGACCTTTCATAGGAGAAAAGGAAGAAATATTATAATCAAGTTATAATCTCAAAAATAAAATTAACAAAAAATAAAAAAATAAGTTTTAAAATAACACAGTGTAGGCATCCATAGCTACGTTTACATTCCCATGATAAACGTTGGTTTTGTAGGCAGTGAAACTATTAGTTATCTCCCTTTGCCCTGTAGACTCGAGTCCTGTTTGTCTAATTCCTACCCAACCTCATGGCAGACCCTCTGCAAACCTTGAGGGAAAGGGAAAAATGTATAATCTGAGCCATACCTTTTAGAATTTATTTAGAAGATAATATAACTTTAGGGATATTTTAGGGCTATTTTTCCACATCTGGGGACACACACACACACACACACACACACACACACACACGTTATCCAATTGCCGCTAGTGCCTCACAGCCATTGGCTGGTCAGTTCTAACCCTTTCCTACCTCATTAAATGTAATGCACATACCTGCAAGCATATATCATTTTGATATATCATGAGAGCCAAGAAAAAATAGTGAAGCAGATTAAGTGAAGAACTCTAGAAAGCGGCGCCCTGGCTTCTCCTTGGCCAGGCGTCCTCCTCTGGAGTTCAGTGCTGGTCTGACACCTGCTTTGTTTTTATGACTTGTCAGCACATTAGTGAGCTCCCTCATCCCTCATTAGAGAACACGGTGTTTGGAACACCAGGTGGTGTCTGGCTAAGACCTTTTTTTGTTTTAAATTACACAGTTTTTTTTTTTTTCCTTAAGGAAAGCTGACACAAAAACTCCTGGCTCTGTATTACTGGCGATTATCCACCGAGATGTCTCGGGTGTATCTTTACTATGGGTGATCCGAAGAACAAATTTCCCCATAGAAAAACTCACTCTTCCGGTACATGATGGAGGATTTTAGTGAGAAGCAGTGGCAGAAACTATAGAGAGCTGTTTCCTGCGTGTTTAAAGTTACTGTTGTAGCCTTGCTTCCTCCCTGTGTATGAGGCCACACACAGGGAGGAAGCTTGTCAACTTGGCCATCCCTCACTGGGCATTTTGCAGTTGTCAGCCCTCTGACACACCACCCTACGCAGAGCGAGCCCCTCACAGTGAGGGCGAGAACCCATCCCTTGGAGGACTGCAGTATGTGCATTCTCATCAGAACCTAAATAAGCCCCTGTTGCCTCTGGACACTGGCTCCGGCGTATTAATTGTGCTGAGATCCTTCCAGGGTGGCTGACTCATTGCCCCGGTCTGTTGAGCAAGCTGTTCTTTTCTGGGTTTGATAATCAATGCTCCACTGCCCACAATTCCTCCTCAATAAGCCCATTTGTGCTTCCTCTTTGCTTAATTGAACAATGGCAATTACTGGTACGCAGAACTACATGTTAATTATTTTCCTTTGCAGATTTTTTTTCTCTTCATGATTTTATTTACAAATTGGAAGGCTTTATCATAGTCCCCTCACCTGAGCCAAATTCTGCATCTGAATGTGTATGAGAAGTGTGATACGTGTGACTTGTAGTGTAGTGCTGTGATGTGTGTGACCTGTAGTGCTGTGATATGTGACCTGTAGCAGTGAGAAATGTGTGCCCTGCACCTGTGTGATTATGTATGACCTGTAGCTGTTTGATTATGTGTGGCCTGTAGCTGTGTGATATGTGTGACCTGTTACATGTGTGGTACATGTAACAAGCAGAAGTATATTTTTGGCTGAGAAGACAGAATTTTTGACAACGGCTTACTTTTGTAATAATTATGGAATAATTAAATAAAATAAAGCCTTCTTACAAAATATCAGTGATTAAATGACCACACACACACACACACACACACACACACACACTCATACACACACACAATTATTAAGGAACTTACTGATGTGGTTTCTACAATCAATATGAGGCAGAAGAGAGCTTACTTTTTATAAAGAGATGATCAAAGATTATTTAATAAAATTTAGATTAATATTTGGTAAGTTATGGTAAAGGATGGTCATTTCTGAAAACCTGGAAAGTTCAGGAAAGTAGAAAGAATATTTACTCCTCACCCAGATGCCATCACCATTAACACTTGGGTGCGTTTCTTCCAAAGGGCACGGGGTTCTGCCTTCAGAAGATGTGCTTAGGATTTCTAACTTTTAACACACAGCCAGGCCTGGTCTTCAACCTCCTCTCTCTTTGGTGTCTTTTGACTTCTGCTCTGATACTAAGCTTTCATTAACCTCAACCTTGGATGGGTGGACTTGGGTACCTGCTGTGCTGGTGTGGGCTTCTGACCTGACCACTGGGTGTCACTTAACTGGGCTCTGCATTGCTTAATCTCCTCTCTTCTTGTATTGTAGGGTGGTTATGCTGCATACCGCTACGCCCAGCCCACCCCTGCCACTGCCGCTGCCTACAGTGACAGGTAAGGGTCTTCCTTCTCTAGATGACTTGAAGATAGCTGGTGGGACAGGATTCTTACTTGGTCTTGCTTGAAAAAAATGCATGACTACTGAGAAGGAAACCCCTAAAAGTTAGGTCCTGTGGTGAAGCTCTCCACAGGCTACTTGAAGAGAAGATGGATGCCTAAGCCCTGCTCACTGTGAACGCCTCACCCTGTCTGATGTAAGGCTGAGAAAATCTGTTCTGTCCCTGGATAGCTATTTTTCAGGTCTCCTTATTCCTATATCCATGCATCTTGTACATGCAAACACACACACACACACACACACACACACACACACACACTGCAGTACAACCTTCTCATGGCCTTCTCTGTAAGACCATAGTCTCATCTAGCCCATAAGAAGAAGAGAAGTCTCCCTTCCTTTCCCACATGACCCTCAGGAAAACATTTCCCCCTGCTCTACTGAATTTAAAATAAAGGAATGGGCAGTACCCCTGGCTTTCGTAAGAAGATTCATTGGTCTTTGCAGTGCCCAGTTTGGGCAGTACCCAAATGTACAAACGTAAGCCGACTTTTATTTGTACTGCACATCCCACATGAAGACTGGCAGCTGGAGGCACAGAAATGTATTTGAGAAATGCAGAATTCCGGCGGATGTGTGTGAACGCCTTGGTCTCCAGGCTTCAGCAATGCGATGTTTTCTAAAACAGTTATAGCTATTTCTATATAGGTGCCTTGTTGGGCCGACAGGGCAGCAAACCAACCAAAAAGCCCCAATTGCAATTGCGTGTGTTTCCATACTGAATGCGATTTCCTGGCTCTGTTCTCTGAGGACATCAATGTGAATGTTCACGTGCCCTGCATGCAAGAATGTCCTGGAGGGTGCTTATTTTCGTGATGACTATTTTAATTTGAGGATTTGTTTCATGAATAAAATAATAATGGTAACGATTTGCATGTGTGGCTGAGGCATGCTGGGTCAGACAGGTAAGCAAGCAGGCAAGGGGTGTGGCCCATGAATGGGAACTGTCAGAAGACACTGGGCTCCCGCCTGGCTTGTGGCCATGGTTTGCAGGGGTGCACTTTTCCTGCACCTCCATCCCATTTCTCACAGGAAGGGTAGCCAGAGCGCAGCAGATGCAGAATTCTCCTGCAGTTTAATAAAGCAAAAGAAATCCCTGAATTTAAAATGCCATACTTAGCAGACAAACTCATCAAAAATCAGCTAAGATTTGCTGTCTGGCTACACACAGGAATTACCACTGTTTTCTCATGAGCACTCATAACCCATTTTCCAAATTGTGGAGTATCTTCAAAGAAATCCAAGCCACTGGCCAGACACACTTGTAAATACATGAATTATCCATTTATCCAATCATCAGTTGGCAAGATGCAAGGTGCTTTCATGTAAATTATTATCTTCAGTATTCTCTGACGCCAGGTTAGGACAATTGAGAGGGTCAAAAAGGCTAATAAAAATGATGACAATCTTGAAATACTTGAGATAATTCTACAAATGAAAAGGCTTAAATGTTATTAAATTCCAAGTACTGCAGATCCACACAGTCTCAATTGTAATGTGGCTCAGCTACAGCCCTTAATTATTTTATGAAAATATCTCTAGATGCTAAATTCTCAAACGCCCACTTTGTATGTAATTATAATCATAGTAACTTTAGCCTGCTGTATAATTATAAGAATCTTAAACAGATTTATTTCTTTGAGTGTTTATCTTGCTTCTCCTAAGAATAAGTGCATTTACCCCCAAGTTGGAAGAAGGTTAATTACAAGGATAGACTTTAAATCGCCTGCTTCAATAAGACTAATTTAGACACTTGATAAAAAACAAACAAACAACATTTAATACTATTCTTAGACTTACTGAGAAGGATCACCATATCCCCTTGCATCCTTTTGAAACTGTGAAAATTCCCTGCGTTGTGGAACACCATACATGTAAATATCTGTATAAAAGCTACAATTTTCAAATTATTCAGAGTTCTCATTGGTGACATATTCTACTGAAAAAAATTACCCTCATTTTTGGATTGGTAAATCTTTAATAACTGCAATTCCCAGTTTAGTATAACAGTCGCAGATGAAGGAACCACTAACTATATTCTTTTCCACGTAATTGGCCTCTTGCTGTTTATTAGTGATATCTGCACATTAGGTCCTCTTGGTTGCTGTGGAAATTGATTACTGGCTCTATTTAACTTTATTGTGAGCAGAATACTTGTCACCTATGGAATTATTCATTGAGGTAAATTCAGTAATAGGTGAATTACCAGAAAACAATCTCTAAAATGAGATTTCTGGTTTGATTTATCATTATTAAGTGGTGGTACCTTTTATTTTTAATCAATGCAGACAAGGAAGGAGCTTTATTGAAATACAGTCAGGGGAAATGTGGGAATTATCAGAATAGCTTTTGAATCTCTACTAAAGGTGAAGAAGCTCTCCAGGGCAGTGGTAAATTATTGCAGTTTTATACTATCAGATCACAGTATCTATATGATCAGACCCTTACTTCCTTGTCTCTGGAAGACAGACAGGAAGACAAAGAGATAAACTTCCAAACCAAAAGAAACCTTTTCAAACTTGAAGGGAAAACAGCCAAGTGGAAATTTTAGGGAAATAGTCACTGGTTGCCAATGTAATCAAGAGCAACAACACAGCAACATCCCGTCACGGTGACTGACACTTCTGCCTTCTCCAAAGTGGAGACAAGTCTGCTTTGCTGCCCCACCCTGACCCTCACCCACTGGTAGGATTTTGTACTTACTCAACCCAAATTATACCCTTATAAAAGTAAAGAATCAGGAACCCTTTGAGAAATATTGAACAGCAATAACCTCAGTGCTGCCTGGAAGGACTTTAATGGATACCTTGCAGCTCTCTGCCCATCATCTTCCTGGTTAAATGATCACATGAGCATCCCAAAAGTCCTTGGATATTGATCTTCTGAATGAAGACCATCTGCCTCAGACTAAGCTTTTCCCAAGCCAAAAAGATTGAACTGGACTTAGGTAACATCACAGCTTCTTTGATGAATTGAGGGGGAATAGGTGAACAGCATTCTTCCACATTCTCCAAACATTTGGTAAACACTTGACCTGATCAGTTCTTTATTTGGTTAATATCTTGCTTTGGTGTCATGGAAGCCAACTGTCCAGACTCTCAAGGAGATTGTTTTCTGAACTTGAACCAATCAGAGCATGGCGGTGGGGCCTGTGGTCATCTGGTCATTGCATGCCACTCAGTGTTGCTGATGTGTTTGTGGTATGTATGTGCTGGGTTGGACAGGTCCATCACATTAGCTCCATGAATGGCTTGCTTGGAATAAGCCTGGGGTGAAGGTCTCTCTTTATTGATTGACTCTTGGTTCCTTGTGTTTTATGGCTTGGTCCTTGTTGCATCTTTTGGCTGTCTATATGGGAGTGGGAAGGGGGGAAGGTGCCCTCCCTGTTCAATGAATTATGCCACTCATACTGGGGGAATTTCGGATGTGTATATAGCATTGACGAAACACTCTGCCTAGGAAGACAAAGCCTTGTCATGCTTGTTGTGCTTGCTGATACTCTAACATTCCTTAAGGATTGGTGCATGAAAGTGTCCTCCACATTAGGGAACAGAGAAGTCAGACACAAAGTGGAGAAAGCAGAACTAAGAACAAAGTGCTTTACTGTCAATATTAACAACAAATATGGTTGTACCAGGGAATATGCCTTCTAGCAATCAAAACCTATTTTTTCTTTTTAAACCACTTTAGTATTTTTAATAAGCAAGGTAGTACATAATACTGAAAATTGAGGCATAACAATCTATCACGTAGGAAAGACGGTTTATATCAAGTTCTGTGCAGTTGAGAATAATGTGCTCATTGGAAAATTATTGTCTCTCAGTTGACACTTTTAGGAAATCTACTTACGTAAAATTGATTTTTATCAAATACTTTTTTATCCTAAATATATTTTCTTACATTTTTGTTATAATGAGGGCTTTTGAGTTCCATAATATAAAAATTTATTTTTAAAGTAAGCAAGAAAAATGTATTCTGGAACACAGGTAGATAGAATGGAATCTTCACAATTATGTAAAGATATCTTCTGTATAAGAGATGCTCATTAAAAGTCAACTAAAACTATAAAGCATTTACTTTCTCTAAAGATCTACAAATGACATAGTATTGACATAGGTATGCGGAACCAGGCCACACAGGCATCCCTAGATTAAATACAGATGCTGCAAGTGATAGGGCTTTGCTTTCAATTTATCCTTCCTCGTTTTCTGAGCCCTGAAAGTTTCATTGTTTTTCTATGAGAAGAAAAGAACATATAATATTGGCAATTTCATATATCTCAACCTAAAATAAACCCAAGCAAAATCTTGTCGTCTTACACCCTTCTTAGCAACTTCTGAGAATTTGGAGAGAAATATCAGAACAAGCAAGCCAGGACTTAAGGAGTTCAGGCAGTTGTGGTGGGTACTGAGAACCATCCAGACCAGGAACTCATTATCAGGGCTTATGGAATAGACGATCCATTCCAGAGAGATATAGGTTAGTATCTTTCTTAAATTTTAATAGGTATAATTTGGCACTTCTTAGTATCGTGTTTAAAAGTATATAGTTGATAGATACAGAAATAAACATACATAGGTGAGGAGATGGATAAATGGAAAACTGAAGAGAAATGGACAGTCCTTAAGAATATGGGTGGAAGCAAAAGGAATCTGGAAGGAATAAAAGAAAGGCAGAACAAACAGAGGGAAAGAGAGATTGAAAAAGGGAAAGGGAAAGGGAGTAGAAGCCAATCTTTGCATCTCTTATGTTTCACTATGAACAAATCTACAGAGGATAGAACTAAATTCTTAGGTAAAATCCTAGTCTGATGACTGAAGCCATAGAAGGTATCTGAGTCTATGCCCATTCATGTAGCATAGCCATTCAGCCTATCTTGGGAGTTATTTTCTGGACTCAGGTTTAAGATTGCCAAGTTTCTACCATGAAAATAGACAAATGGCTTTATTTAACATCATAAGCCAGGGGCTGGCATTGGTGGCCTAGGCCTTTTATCCCAACACTTGGGAGGCAGAGGAAAAAAAATTTTTTGTGGGTTAGAGGCCAGCCTGGTCTACTAAGCAAGATAGTCAAGACTACAAAGAGAAAGCCTGTCTTGCAAAATCAAAAATAAGGAAGGAAGGAAGGAAGGAAGGAAGGAAGGAAGGAAGGAAGGAAGGAAGGAAGGAAGGAAGAAAAAAGGTTCATTTTACTTAGCATCTTAGCATTCTTTTCTAATTTAAATATATAGAAAATCTAGTTTCAACATTCTCAAGCATAAATGAGCATTCTGAGCAAAATGTTCACCATTTCAGGACTCTTTTTTTTTCATTATAGAAAGTTTATTTCACAAGAATTGTTCTACCATCTGAACTTGATGATTTTACTTTGTTTTTCTAGTCATGCACTAAAATATAGAATTTAATGTGTAGACTGTGTGGGATGTTTAATGAGAACAGACAGCATAGAGGAGGGGTCGGTGCATTTCCTGGTTTCCCTATTCTTCTTTCCAAAATAGGTGTTATAAGAATTTCAACTCTTCCAGAACATCAGAAGCAAGCCCATGCCTGTTTTTAGGGACATGGGTAAGCATAGGTCTCAAGTTCACAGACGTGCTGCCTTTCTGAGCCAGGAGGGCTGGAAAAGTGGAATTTGGCCATCTACTCTCTCTTTAGGCACTAGTGAGTCCTGCCCAGGCTTCTGTCTACCATGCAGCTAAAATCTTCTTCCCCTAAGAATGGGCCACAATAGGACGTCAAACCTTTGTTTCTTCTCCTCTTAGTTTATACCCTTTTTACTCTGCCCTGGGAAAATAAATCTTTACAATTGCATGGGGGCTTCCAGTTTATATTTTCAGTCTTCTTGAGAAAACACTCTTGAGATAATCTAGGGAAGGTATGACAAAACTCGGTCATGCCAATCAGGAATGACGCTCTCAGGTCGATGGAGTCCTGAGGGCAAAGCATGCGAGGGCTTAGAGCAGACCCAAGGGTACCAGCTGGCGGGGCCCAGTAAGATAAAGTCCCTCTGCCTGTCAGGTAAGGAATGCAGTGTTTCCTCTGTGGCCTGTGATAGCAGCTCACTGAGGTTGTTTTTGGTTTCAGTTCTAAGTCATTTCTGTCACTGTGATGAGCACTTCTCATTTTTTAACCAAAAGATGCTCTGTCACCTTAGAATGGGAATGAAGCAGGAGTGAGTCACCAGTATCTTTATTTATATCCATTTGTGTCCCAGTGTCACTGCTGAAACTATACTCAGGATTTTACTAAACCTCTATATTGAAAACACACATAGGCGGGCCTGCAGGCACATGTCCACATATCCATGTGTATGTATGTGCATTGTCCTACTGTTATGTCATTTTTTCCTTTTCTCATTGAAAGTTTATTTCTACAACAGATTCAGTCACCATTTTGAGTGACACACAAACCCTTCAAGAAGAGAGAAAGAAATGAGTTGTTCCAGATAGTTCTGGGATATTTAAAAAGAAATATATTTCTGAGAGACCCATGATCTAAGACTCAAATGCCAGGCAAAAGCAAATTCTTTAGTAAAACACGAGCATACATTACTGTCTCTTTAAAGTTGTTCTAATTTTACATTCTTCAAAAAGTTACAACAATGCTAATTAAATTTTCTTCCAACATACCCTTTAAGTATTGATTTAATTTGAGAACAACTAAGCTGATTCTGAATTGTGAAGAAGGAAGTAGAAAGGGTATCAGATTTGGGCCTTTGAATGCCAAACTCTGAACAGCAAAGGAGCAATACTGATGTTATAAAATGGCCTATTTCCTGAGTTTGTATTCTTTTTAACTTGGAGACCATCACATACACACACCCATACACAAAACACATACATACATACAATCACACACTCCATACATATACCCTTAAATATGCCCAAATTTTGCCTGAAGAACTAATTATCTTTAATACATAACCTATCATGGCTTCACTAGTGTTATGCACTGTTGGATGAATATGTAATTGAGGCAGTTAAAAAATAGGCCTGAAATAATCCACAGACTGGACCAATAAGGGACCAGGGAGAAATTAGGGCATTCCAAACCCAACAGACCATGGCTATCACAGCCATGTGGGGAGCCGCATCTGCAGGTGACAAGACAAGGTCTAACAGCTCCTTTGGTCATGTCATTACCTAATTACATGCTTTTCCAGTTGCAGATCATTGGCTTGATGGGCCCCCAAAAAGCAAATGAACTCTATCTTTTAAGTATTGCTATCAGGGCCCCACCATGAACATTTAGCAAGTCTTGAATTTCTAGAGGTAGATCAGAAAATTGTAGTGAGAACAGACTGTACAGCCCCTGGGTGAGCCCTTTCTACTACAAATAGTGAACTTGGAAAGTGACAGCCATCCAGCAGAGCAGAGGGAAACACACCCAAGGTAGAATAATCTTACCTCATGAAACGTCTGTAGATGCCTCCCCCCTCAACCTGGGGAAAATTATTGTTGCAAAAACATGAGGACTCAAGTTCAGATTCTCAGCAACTGTGCACAAACAAGGTATGGTGACTTGCACTTATAATCCCCAAACTGGGAAACCCACGGTCAAATCTTTAGAGCTCCCTTGCCAGCCAGCCTAGTTAAAATGCCAAGTTGTAAGTTCAATAAAAGACCCTCTCTCAACAACAAATTGTAGAGCGTATGCAAGACTACTCTTATGTTAACCTATATCCTATATACACTCAAGCACTGGTGTGTGCTCACACATGCACACACACACACACACACACACACACACACATCTACACACACTTAAAATCCTTGCCTTCTCTACTATCTTTTTCCTTCAGATGTTATTTTTTATTGGTGCTAATTTTTCCTTTTGTCACTTTCTTTGACAATAACACTTATACTAAACCTGTCACCTTTTGGAATTAGATGTATTTTTTCCATTAAAACTCTCTACTACTTTCTAAGAGTATCAAAGCAAGTTATGACCCCAGAACCTAAGAGCATAGGTTGACTTCTTTTCCAGAACCAGTCCTTGTTAGCATGTGACATCTAACACACATGCTATGTGTGATTTCTATATATGTATGCAGCAATTTCATGCAAAAAGTCATCTGACAGAAACGAATGACTTTTGATGACTTTCTTCCCCAGTGTAGATCACAGTGATTGATTTAACCCCTGGAATTCACTGCTCTTCAGAACTGTAGTGCATTTCATACTTAACTAACATAAAATATAGTTAGGGGAAAAACTGCTTACTGGCAGGGGGATAGAGTATTGGTGAGTAAGAACTGAAGAGACTCTTGATTTGCTAGCTCTCTGGCATCCCATCTAGGGTTAGTTTTGCTCTACAATAATTCATGGTGTTTAGACAGATGAATAGAGTTGAAGAAGTTCAAACAACTAAACCCAAGTATTTTTTTCCCTTAGTTATCTTCATAATTTACCTTGAAATGCTTTAGCCTAAGATGACAGAAGGGTACCACACATTCGATGGTCCATCCATGGTAACACCCACCTGCTACTGTCTCCTTTCCACTCCCCCTTCTTCAGTAGCCTCTTAAGTGTTTGACATCGCTCAAAATACGTTCCACTGTTACTTGCTTCAACTGGCCAGTAGCTGTAATTATTATTTCTCACCCACAAAGTCATAGTGTTCCATGTTAGGATTATATCATTGGCTGCACGATAGGCTGCCATCAATATAAAACAAACCCTGCAGGTGCCACATCTGGTTTCTTTTAACATCTTTGGGCCTTGGTTTTCTCATCTCCTCAGAGGACGAATTATACCCATTAAACTAAGGGCAAGGTGAATGCTATAATTCAATGCTCTGGTACAAATGTCATTACTTACTTAATTTCTGATTGATGGGTACCTTAGAGATGATTCATTGTAAGCAGTGGCTGGATACAGGCAGCAGCCATAACTCCATTTAAATTGTGAGGGGTTTTTTTTGGCCTGATTAGCTCCAAGACTCATGACAACAGTAGCATGTTGAGATTCTACACTTAGTTCAGTATCCTATGACAGTACATAGCCAAGTTATGATTTGAAATAGGACCTTTTATTTATTGTCCATGTTCATATATATATATATATGTATATATACATATATATACATATATATACATATGTATATATATGCTAATCAACCTTTGCCTCTGATACACAGAAGATAATCACACATTTAGGTTTATGCCAGAATCCAATTTTAGTGCAGTCATTTAGTCAATGAGAGAATGCAGGCAAGGTATAATAGAGACTATCAACCTTCCACTTGCCTTATCTCTAAAGTGAGAGAGGTGGGTGGTCACTAAGGCCATGGCTTCCTGGAGAAATGTGCATGGTTCTGAATGGAAGCTCATCAGCTGAAGCCTGAGCTCAGTGCATCATCATCATTGCCTTGATCAGCAGAAGTGGTGTCGTCGGGTGGAGTTCAAACACATTTTCTACACAGTCACACTGAATTCTCTTCTTGTGGCCTTTCAACAGATATGGAATCCCCTGAGACACACCAGCTTCCTAAAAGCAGCACACACCCTTTCCAGGACAAATTCAGCTTCCAGTACACTGCTTCCTGCCCCTACCCCAACCTTTTATTTTAGTGACACAGAATATGATACTATATCTCCCACACTGCTTTCATTTTCTGCTAAATCTTCATGAAGTCTATGAGGAACATACATTTTAGTTTCTGGCTCCATTTCCCAGTGTTAAACTTAAAGCCCTAAAATTTGAAGTAACGACTCTAATGAGACTCAGTTTATAATGACAGCCCTCCCTTCTAGACTCTCTGCCAGCTGTTTCATCGGAGTGGGACTATAGTTGAAAGTGAGTGGAATGGTAGACTTGGAGAGATTGAAATGACAGTCTCCAGGTCAGGGAAAGAGCCTTAAAGATGACTATCCAAAGTCCAGGGTTGTCTAATCAAACAGTCGAAATTTAAGAGAAACTGGCAACTCTTTTCCTTTTAATTTAATTCTTATTAACACAACATAAGCAAAGGAGTTGTTTCTCAATGATGTGATTCTAAATGTGCTTTCATATATTCAAATTTTTAAAAAATAGGAAGTCATGACAGATCTTTTTGGAGCTTTTTCTACTTTATTTGGTTATTTGTTGGTTCATCTGTATATGTCACATCTCATTGTGCATGATATATATACATATATATGTATATATACCATGTTGACCATATATCATATTGTATTCTAAGAGGCCATTCACAGGTTGTATGTGTGTGTGTGTATATATATATATATATATATATATATATATATATATAAACCTAAACCTAAATATATATGCATCTCAGAGGGATCTGGACATTCCAGAGTAGGATTTCAGTACTTGATATGGGAATAGATGTTGAACACTGATCAATAGTAGCTCTCCTCTAAATAACAAACCTGAAGCACACCTGAGCTTATGAGGGTGAAGTCAGACATGTCCAGTACAGGCCTTCCCCACGGGCACAGAGGCCCGAAGAACGTGCTCCATCCATGTGACTTAGCATTGTGTCCTCAATGGTCATCTGAAAGACTCGATGGAGCTAACAGGATGGATCAGTGGGCAAGGGAGTCTGCCCCCAGTTCTAATGTCCTGATCCCAAGGACCTATGTGGCAGAAAAGAACCAACTCCAATACCTTCTCCTCTCACCTCCACATGTGGATTTTGGCATGTGTCCATACATGCGAATAAATGGAAATAAGTGTTTAACATGTATTTAATTTCACCTGGTGATTCTTTTTATCCTGGCATTCAGAATGAAGAGGCAGGCTGTGTCTATAAGGCCAGAATGGTCTACACAGCATGACCCAGGCCTGTTAGGAGTACCTAGTGAAAACCTGTCTCAAACAATGAATCAAACAAACAAACAAACAAACTATCATCATCATCATCATCATCATCATCATCATCATCAAAGAATAAAAGTAAAACTTAGAGGAATGATAACTAAAGGTGACCTATAATATCTACACACACACACACACACACACACACACACACACACACACACACACACACACACACACACACACATACACACACATTAGTGGGCTGTCAAGTTCAGGACTACTCTGGGTCTGGGTCTTCTGGCTAAAAGATCCCCCAGAACCTACAGGTAGAATCAAATTGACTTTATTCGATTACTATCTAGGGGGACCCTAGTTGCTACCAGTCAAGCCAAGAGAACAACCTACAGGCTGCAGGGATTTTGTAGTCAGCATCCTGTAGGGCTCTAAATAGGAGTAAGTCTTGTGTTATCTTTGACACAAAGCATTTGATTCGCAAAGATTCACTATTAGCAACACAGATCTGGAGGTTTTAACAGTAACAATATAGAATCAAAGAGCCAAAGAATGAGGAAATGCTAGAACCGGTAACCGCAAAACAGCACTGGCGCTATGTGAGAAGGGACAGTTGCAATCTGGCCTCACCTGGTCATTCCAGAAACCTGCCTTTAATTTCTGACTTCTCAAGTCTCCTTGAGAAATATTAGGAGGCCGCTCTTCTCACTTGACACTTAGAAGTCAGAGGGTAATTATTTTCAGAAGGAAATTGCAAATAGATGAGATTTAACCTAGGGCAGGGAGAGGTAAGAGATAAAAATGATATATAGTAAGCCACAAGGCTAATTTAAATATGCCACCAGCCGAGTCAGATGGACTCTGGATGGTTGGTCTGCAGAAAACATCTTAAAATGGAAAGAAGTCTGTGGGTAAAATGATATATGTCATTTCTGTTTCGCAGACAGTTGATTATCCTTGTGATAATTTCTCTCGATACTCACTCATAACCCAAAGAGAAATTCAAGTGTTTATCACTTTGTCTCAGAGAAGATGCAGATTCAGAGCTGTATCACTACCTAGGGAATTTCCCTAGAGAGACAGGCATCTCTACTGGTGATAAAACACTGCCCATGTGACTGCCCCTGAGCAGAATCTCAGAGGAAGTGAGGGTAGGGGCTGGGTTCTGGATAACAATGTGTGTATTTCATCTCCACCACTTGGCATTTTGACTCAACTGGCCTGACTCAGTTTACTCATATTTCATCAGAGCAGTTGTAGAAAGATGAAATAAATGTGTAGGTATGAATGACATTTAACAGTCTCACATCATAGGCAAGTGCTTAATCAATATTTGATAAGAGTCGGGAGTCCCAAGAAGCATAGCTGTCCATACTTGGAATGAAAGATTTACCAACTCATTGTTGGCTATTAATATCGTATGATCGCGTCAGAGTGTCTGTTGGACTCTGACTCAGATCAGCTAAGCCAGCAGAGGAGAGCCAGCAGGTAGCACTCCCTGAGCGCTCCCTGTGATCATACAAGCTACAAACCATCCACCTAGACAACTTGTACTCAAACTCCAGTGCATATGAAAATTACCAGAAAGGTAGAAGTAGTCCATGCTCAAGCTCCACCCATAAAGACGCTCGTTCAGTGGGGCTGGGGATAACTCGGTTGCCTAGGAGATCAGAAGTTTCCTAGGTAAGCACCATGAAAACAAGATTGAGAGTGTCAGACAAACACCATCATCTACAAACAAGTTCAGGCTACTTAGTTGAAAATAAGGTGTCAGGTGACTTTTAAATATATGGGTCTGTATGAAGAGTGGGAAACACGATGGTTAGCATAAGGAGGTAGCCTATGGTACCAGCCTCCTTTCTTAGCATAAGAGGTGGCCCCACACCCTCACTGCTCAGATCATTGATTCTTTCTGAGCTTGTTTGTGGACAGCACTTCTCCAGCTAAGACTTTCATGTTGTTTTTGTTCTCTGGTAATTTGGGATAAATGGCTTCAAAGAACAAATCAACACATGGTCTATATATATCTAAATAGGATATTTATTTCTATTTAATGTCTTAAATCTTCCTTCAGGATAGAAGAAACCAAAATATCTGTAAAATGGCACAGCAAAGGGTGGGGCCCTTGAGAAGACGAGGGCCATGGTTCTATTGCTCATCACGTTGGTCTTCCCTTTGAGCTTCTTTCATACGGTGTTCCTCTTGATCTTGCTTATAATCAACTCATGAAAGAAAAATCTTAGAAGGCCTGTAGCCCCACAGACTGATTCCATATATTTGCTAGGCTCTGTAGAAAGGCACTTTCCTGACATTTTATGGGTCTATTTCCGGAAGGGAATGGGACTGGTTATGTGTATTTAAAAATAAAGCAAAATAGCACAGAGTTCATGCTTAAATTGGTCATCATTTTTGGAAGGCCTTTTGTAAGTTCTTCTGATACTAGAGCAATGTGTGCCATTTCTCTAAAACTACTGGAAATGAATCTCTGATCTTTGAGATTTTATCTTACTTAATAGAAGACAGCTAAGCCAATTCTTTTTAGAACGTGAGTTATTAAAGCAAATGTGATTTCCTTAGTCCCAAAACATACTCAAGAACTATAAGAAATGATAATGAGATAGGCCCAGTTACTCAGAAGCCCCAGGCAGGAAGATCTGTTGATCTTAGAACCTTGAGTCCAGACTGTGTGATGTAAAAAGACTCCATCACCCACAAACGGATGTTTAAAAATAAAAGACTGAAAAGAAAAGTGAAAATGTAAGAGGTTACCAGAAGCAGTGGTAGATGGTAGGAGAGAAAGAAGGAAACGAGTCAAAGGAAAGAAAGATGGAAGGAAGAGGACAGGAAGGAGGATGGTGAGAGAGAACAAGAGAAAAATGTGGCATTTTAAGAATTAAAAATCATGGTGTCCAAAAGAGCTCTCTTAAAGGCAGCAACATATTGCATAAAATTCTGGAGAACTTAAGATCTAATTTCTTCAAAATAATACCTCTGGGTTTAATTTTGAAAGTTTTCTCTATTCTTTCAATAACAACTTAATGTCTGTGTGGGTTGCCTACAATCATCCTAGCTTACACCATCTAGCAACCTAAGAGTTGGGGTTGTAGCTCAGTTCATAGGATGCTTACCTATCATTCATGAAGCCCTAGGTTAAATCCCTGACGCTACATAAAATTAGGTATATATGCCTATTATTGTAGCATGTTGTAATTGGAGGCAGGAGGGTCAGTTAAAGGTCATTGATTATATAGACTATTTCCTAGAAGGGAACCATGCAGAAGCAACGTACATGTTTGCAGTGTCTTATAGAATTGGGGGTTATGAGTCAGGGAGTGCTGCTTAAATAATTAACACCCCCACACAGCATGCATATCGGAATGCTTCTTCTAAAACCAACCTGTGAATGGTCAAGGCTGCCATGCTCAGCTATGGCTGAGCTCCTGTAATAGGCACCTTGTGAATGGAGGTCCTTTGAAGTGCTTGTCTCATGCATGCTGGCAAGACTCTACCTGCAGGTTAGGCATGCCAAATCTCAACAGCCTTTATGTAAGTTAAATCAAATTCCATATCATATATCTCTTTCATTTTCAGATATATCAATTGTATTGGCCCTCAAACCTAGGGAATCTGAAACTCAATAGTTTCTAAGTTTCAAAAAGTTTGGGTCATAATATAAATGTAGCAAAGATACAACCAAACTTACTTTTATTGTTTTAAGATAGATGATAAATGAACTTAGTTTTGACTTTAGATTTATAGAAGACAGTATTCTCAGAGAGTATATAATTTTGTTAGGATTTTATTGGTTTTGAAGCAACTAGAGTTTTCAACAGAATGTTAAGTTTCAGGAAATATTCTAGAGGTATCTCTCTTTATATTCAGAGGTGCACATCTTGCGATAGTAAAACTCTGTTAAAATGTTTTATGAAATGCTCAATTGCTGGATGTTTTTTGAAACACTGGAACAGAAGCAATCATACTAATACTCCCCCAGAATTGCATTTATCTGGGTTCTTGATCCCTATGCACAGCAAAAATCTAACAAATGAGAACCCAGTACCTCTCTAGGGACTTTCAAGGCATTTAAGATCCTAGCCCATCTCAATGAATCAGTCCAACCATCAAGGTACAGATGCTTGAATTTCTAGGGAAATCTATGGTACCTTCGCATGTGAATACCTTACATTATGGAATTGCCACCATGGAAAAGGCCTTAAGGGAGCTTTATCATCTGTCTGGATTTAATAAACAAAGTAAAATAGCATTTTCTAATTTTTTTAAAGTTTCCTTTCCAATATGCATCGTATTGGAACAAAATAAATTGAGCACAGTGGGGAGATGGCACAGTGGTTAAAGCATTTGCTGTGCAATTGTAAGGTCCTGAGTTTAAATGCCTCAAAGACCATTAAAGCTGGACACGATGTGTGTGTCTGTACTTCTAGCATTGCAATAGAAGGCAAAGGCAGAAGAATCCTTGGAGGCTCACAGGGCAACTAGCTGGGTATTCACAGCTGGAAATAACAGGAGATGCTGCCTCAAACAAGGCAGATGGCAAGGAATAATGCCATCAGTTGTCCTCTGACTTCCACATATGCATCACAGCATGTATGTTCCTCCCCACAAAAAAGAGTGATTTGGAAAGATAGGTGTTGTTTTAGTTGGTGAGATTTCTGTCTTCCTAAAGCAACCTCAGTTTGATAAATTGTTATCCATAACCTAATTTCATATAATGCTCTCTTCTGTAATGGAAGTATTTTTCTTTCCTTTTAAAAACAGTTTTGAATAGCATATCATAATATATGGAGTGTTATGCTATTCCTAGTTAGTCCTGGTACACTCTTTTCCTAATAATAGTCTTTATTTTTAAGGAAAGTTGCAGTATATATTTAGCATTTAAAAAACCTAGATAAGCACAACATGAATAGCTTAGCCTTAGCCATGCACCGTGGCATGCTTTGGTAACACGCAGTATTAATACCCTGGCACAACAGCTTGTACACGCCCACATCCCAATGCCCTCATGATTTCATTTAAGTGGTCCCGCATGCCTGTTTTGTGATCTTTCCAAGCTTTCCAAGTCCACGGTCCATCCGCACATTTCCCTGCCACACCCATGCAGACGCAGCCCCCTCCCCACCCTTCACCTGTGCACATGGAACCAATTGCCAGCGAGCACGTTTCCCCCTGAGCAAGCAGTATTGTGAATCTTATCTTCTCTTCCAGAAATCAGTTCGTCTTCGTTGCAACAGATGAAATTTCTTGTAACACCTCTGCAGGTAACAGATATTCCTCCTTCCTGATGTCCCCACCTCAGTCTCAGTATCCTTTTTTTTTCCTTCTTTTTATCTTCTTCACATGCTACAGTTAGTCACTGTAAAAAGTTTAGTTTCTATAAAGAGAGAAAGAGACCATGTAGTTTTGAGTGTAGCCTAACCTCTTAGACTCTGCCATCTGGAAAATACGCGAGGAGTTTTGCTAACTCTGATACTCTGATGTTTGTATTTCTGATTTTAATAATGCCTGGTTTGGAAGAATGAGCCTTGTGGTAAACAAATGCACAACATAATTCATGGAATAACCAGTACTTGTGTTGTTAAAGGGTGACCAAGGGAACTTAGGAAAGCAAGGTGACTCCTGTGATTTTTTTTTTGACATCGTGTATCTAGTTCCAAGAGATTGAAATGGGAATTATTTGGGATCTTCATGGACTGTTATTGGCCATAAGAGACTGCATCCACAAAGCCACTGGCATTAGGAAGTGTAATTACATCTGTCTTTTAAGAAGGGGATCTTTCTTCCTTTATCTAAAGATCCGCTTTCTTTTCCTTTAACACATATTCTCAAGTATCAGAACTTAGAGAAAGGACAGTTTATTTTGTGTTCAAAACCAGGACATTGGTGAATAGAATAGTTTCATGATATTTCCATGAAAAACAATACTTGTAATTTCACCTTGATGTGGTTCTGAACAATTAAATTTGGAATTATTTGATTAAGTTCTTAGATAGTGCCTTGATGCAGTCTCTCTCTCTCTCTCTCTCTCTCTCTCTCTCTCTCTCTCTCTCTCTCTCTCTCTCTCTCTCTCATTGTATGTAGGGGGAGGGCTAAAGCCTAAACTACCTCAGAAAATCACTAGACAATCTTGCCAACGGAATGCTATTGACCAAGGAAAGTGGATGAATAATAACAGCAAAGTATAGCACAGATGTTCCAAAGCATACATACCACCCAGCTCTGCACAGAGACCATGCATCTGTTACCAGTTAATTTTTATTGATGGAGTAGTACACAAAAATGAAAATTACTAATAATGTTTTAGGCACCGTTCAGAGACTCTGGAGAGAATGAATGACAGTAAGGACAGAGCTCGGAGCATGCTCCTGGCAGGGTCCCACAGGTCTCTGCATTGGGGTCATCAGTAAAGGCATTCATTCTCCGCATTGTTAATGGGTTGAGGTTTTACTCCAAGGCTAACTTCCATAAGCTCATTTTCTAAGGTAGCCGAGTACTCCATTTGCAAAAGTTCCTTTGCTAATGATGCTTCTCTCTCCTTCCCTGTCTCCAACCTTAAGAGCCCCTGCTTCTCCAAGTCAGAGATGCTTCCACAGTTAACACATTAATGCCTTACAGTGGAAGATGGACTGTTAGCTGCATGTGTGAGAGTGACAGAGTGAGAAATAATTTCCTCGGGCTCAGGGATAACCGAACATTTCCAGAGTGGAGCAAGAAAAGGAGATGGGTTGGAAGAGCCTGGAGTTGGGAGGAATGACAGAGTAACACAAGTGAATGTTACCTGTAGATGTACTGGTGATACAGACACACTACATGTGTGTTTCAGTGTGCCTCAGGCCATATTGCACATCAGGAATCAAACTGAAACCTGGAAACATCAAAGTAGATATTGGTGGAATCCCATGATCTGAAAAACAGTTATGTTAGCAAGTGGTCTGCATGCAACCTTCTATAAAGAAGTAATACATAATGCTTGCATGAGCACAGTCTGGTTCTTCCCTATCCTGTCTTCTCCAGGACAGCTTCTTAGTACATTCTAATGAATTCTTGTGGATCACATTTTGACAATGCCACTCTACCTCTGGTGGCCATATTGATACTGTGTTGTGTGCATTGTCAGGTCTCATTTGAACTGGAGGCTTTGAATCAAGCAGAAAGAAAAGATACTCATATCAGTCAGAACACCCTGAAGCTAGCCTACTTCCCATACAGAGTTCAAATGAGAATTCAGATCTGCAATGAAATTAATATCACCATGGGGATTTCCCTTTGCAAGCTGTAAAATCCCAGTGCATGAACATCTTACACAGCCCACTTGCTTGCTAAAGCAGCCCTATAGAGGACAGGCCCTTTGCATCCTACTATCTATCAATGACCAGGGAAAAACAAGCACATTCCTATTTCCGTGAGAAAATCATCAGTGAATTGGGCTGATGAGTTTGGTGGTAGAAAATGTGTCTAGTAGGACTAAACCTCTGTGTTTGATCCCCTGCACTGAATTGAAAAAAAAAATCAAGATTCTCAATTTTTTTTTGGTTTGTAGGGCTTGCTGGATTTTATAAAAAAAAAAAATCATAAAAAATGGTTCTTGGGAAAGGCTGCAAATGGTGGGAGATACGAGTAGGTGGCTTGGTTGTGGGTTGGCGGTGGTGAGATGATCATCACCTGCATCAGAAGAGGAAGGTCAGGATCTGCTTTTGGGCTCCTCAAGGCAAGGGATGCTCTCTACTGACTGTATGTCCTCAAATTGATTCTCGTCTGCTACCTGTGTTGAGTAGTTGCCCAGTCACGTTTGTTGGCTATGAGAATGTTTATGTGGGAACAAATTTCATACTAGGCAATTCAAAATTTTCACTATTTGATTTAGTTTTCCTATGAATAGGGCTAATCCTAGAGGGAACAAGTAGAGATTGGCCCTTTAATAACAGGGTATAATGCTAACTGTTGCGTCAACTAGCCAGCTTGAACCATCAATTAAGGTATAATATGAAAAACCTTCTATAGATTGGAGTCTTCAAGAGAAGTTAAGGGTGGATGGTGTGATTTTTCCTTCTGTGAAGCCCCCTGCCTTTGTGATTTACTAGAACATTTTCAGAATGAACTAGCAACTTTAGCAGAAAAAGATGGGTCTTATGCAATAATGGAGGTTGAAAATTAAGTTACTTAATGGATGGAATTCTTGCAAGTTTGATAGTAGTTGTCGAGCCATTGTCACATGCCGGGGATGTACACTTAGGTCCTGAGGTCACAGCTTTAAATAATTTAGGATAAGCCATCCACAGACAAACTTCCACTCTAGTAGATATCATACCCCAAGTCACAAACATCAAGATAAATAAGATATACTTCAATATAAAGTTAGACTGGAGCCAGGGAAGTAGCTCAGGGGATAAATGTGCTTGCCATCAAACCTGACATGTTGAATTTGATTCTTGGGGCCTTCATGAACTATCCCTCAAACTGCCTTTCTCAGCGCCAAATACCTACCATGACATATGCATAGCCATACACATATACACATGCATGCGCACAGAGTAACAATTAAAATGAAATAAAAATAAATGCAAAAGACAGAGTGGAGATTCTCTAATTAATCCAAAGAGCAGTTGTGTGGGGGGGAGCTTTAAGGTGCCATGTAGCCATAGCTTCCATGATCAGAAATGGTTTCTAGATGAGGGTGTACAGAAAAGACACAAGAATCTAGTCAAGGAATAAACCAAGTGTTCCATCTCTATTGCTGTGATAAAAACAACCAACAAAAATCAAGAGAGGTTTAGTCTGCTTGTGGTTCTTAGCTAGAGTCCTTCACACAGGAAATGCCAAGGCAAGAACTCAAGCATCCAATCCTGTGACTGCATCCTCCAGGGTAAGAAGGATACAAGTTATATGTATTGCATGTTTACTTCATCTAGTGTGCTTCAGTCCTGGGTAGACCAGTACCTACTTGATCAGATGATCTTGCTACGTCAGTTACCAGTCAAAATAGCTCCCATGAACATGCCCATGGGGCAACCTGATAAAGACAATCAACTGAGCCTTTTCTCCCAAAAGATTCTAAGTTGTGGCAAGTTGACAGTTGAAACTAATCATTGTCCCAGATTCTACAGTCAGGAGTTCAACTGGTTGAACATACAACCAGTGCAAAGGCTAAGCAATTAGGCATGCTTGCAGTTTCAAGAGCAAAATATCCAGAGAGATCAGAGTAAGTATGTATGCTAGAGATATCAGGAAGGTAGCATGAGCTCACAGAGGTGGCTCAGACAAGTTAAGATTAAGGGGCTGTGAAATCATGTAGCATTTTCCATAATCATTAGAGAATTCATATTGATCTTATTAAATTAACAGTCAGTCAGAGATCTTGATAGAGACCAGAACTTTATATGAAAGGAAAAGGGCAAAGAAAGCCTCCCCAGAGACTCTGGAAAGTGTGGCCTACAGTGACTCTTGGCCATGGAATTTTAAGGAGTAGTTGTTTTTGAATACTATCTCATAGGGGACTAGGCAGGACATGTTAGTGGGGTTAGATAACACATGTGACTTCTATGTTAGTCACTTTTCTTGCTGCTGTGACAAAATGCCTGTCCAAAGCAACTCGAGGGAAGGAGAGTTTGATTTTGACTCACAGTTTGAGGAGATAGTCATGGAGAGAAAGCACAACAGCACGGAGTGTGAGACAGTTGCTCAGATTGCATCTAAAGTTAGGAGCCAGATGAATGAATGCTTTCGTCTTTAATTGAGTCTAGGAGCCTATCCCTTGGGATGGTACCACTCACATTCAGTGTGGTTCTTCCCTCCTTGAGCAAACAAATCTAGAATCTCCCTCAAAGATGGGCCAGATGTCTGTCTCCTAGGAGATTCTCCACGTGACAGTCATTATTGCCCATCACAACCCCCTCTCTTCTCTAGTATGGTGTGAGAGTTATTTTCTAGTATGGGAGATTACATTAAGTACTTTGCCCCTGTACCATGTCTCTTTTGTGGGCTCTATTGATTTATTCAGGATGCATGAATAACTTGGTATTATTGAGTGAATTCTGTGTGCTAGCATGTAGTAAACTATATACGTACATATGTATGTATATATAAGTACACACACACACACACACACACTTACCACAATAGAGAGCTCAGTCAGTAAAGTTCTTGTTGCAGGATCATCAGGACCTGCTTTCCAAGCCCCAGGATCCACAGAGATAAGTCCCCCCATTTGCCAATGCTTGTGGTACCCAACCTGGGGTTGGTGTGTGTGAAAAAGAAACTTAGTTAAATGAAAATAGTAAAAGCTGTTGGAATTGTCCACTGTAAGGCAGATCACTTAAATAAAGAAGCGATATTTGGCACACGCAGGGAACCAGGTTAGGTGTGAGCACTATTTCTTTCTTTAGTCCCTTTGAGCCTACATGTATGCACACACCTGCAATAAGCTTTCAGATACTATTTAGAGGGAATTGCTAAATTGGTCATTCCTCTAATGGATCCTTCAGCGGGTTCCCTCTAATTGTCCTCCCCTCATCAGCATCTTCTGACGACTCAGCAAAGTTGTCATGGAGAAAACTGATTTGTGGTTAATTGGTGCTGTTTCCAGTGGAGTGTGATGTGCACTTTGCAGGAAGTAGCAGGTGCAGCAGGAACATGTAAGCAAAGGTACTTAGTAAAAATAATAATTGTCCCGTTTACTGTGAGCTTACTGTGTATGAGGCACTGTTCCAGGAATGTGGCATGCAATAACAATAAAATGTACTCATAAAAATAAAATGGCCTTATCCATTTACCGGGAAAATTAGGGAAATATAGATAGCTGAATTTGCCTAATGGAAGGAGGTGACAGCAGTGAAACCTTAGGAAAGAAATATCATTAAGTTCAGACTGTGAGACCTATTTCAGATAGAGGGCCCATTCTGTCCCTAGCCTACCCTTAACCCTGGGTGTTAGATTCCTGGGTCTGAAAGGGGAACCTGAAGATCAACATTCCAGCAAGTTTCCCCCCCCCCACTAGTGTTGCATAGCAGAGTTATGCACACTCTTTGGAGGCCTTTTCTGTCCATGGGTGAGGAAAGCTCTGGAGTCTTTTCTGGAGGTGGGTCTTCCACTCTCCTGACTTTGGGCCCTGAGCTGTGGTGGCTCCATCTGTATTTCTAAGTCTAAAGTATGCAGTGGAATTCATCGATATGTAACTTCTTATTATTGTACAAGCCGTTCCATTAATAATTATAAAAAAGTGATTGCTGGAAAATATCATCCTGAGTGAATTAACCCAATCACAAAAGAATGCACATGAAATGCAATCACTGATAAGTGGATATTAATGAGCCCAGAAGCCCTAAATACTCAAGACACAAATAGCAAGTCAAATGATTCCCAAGAAGAAGAAAGGAGAGGACCCTGGGCCTGTAAAGATTGCATCCAGTTTAGTAAAGAAACCGAAGGGGGAGGGGGAATAATTGGGGAATAGTTGGGGGGGAAAGGAACTATGGGAACTATGGTGGGTGGGAACTGGGAAAGGGGAAAGCCTTTGGAATGTAAACATAGAATATAGAAAATAAAAAAAAAGAATATATCCTCAGGGGGGGAAGTGATTGCAGTTTAAATATATTGAGATAAATAAAAAAAAACCCTATATTTCCAAATATGACTACAATGGAATTTTAAACAATATACAAGGCTCGTATTTGTGCCTGTTACTCTGTTCCTTTGAGAAATACTAAATTATACTAGAGAAACACAATTCATTAGTACTCTACTCCCAACTTTATCTTCATGCTTTAATATGTTTCCAAGTAAAGCATTCTATGTGTGACTGTGTATGTGGTTGTTCTCATTGTTGTTGTTGTTTTTGCTGTTGCTGTTGTTGTTGTTGTTGTTGTTGTTAGAGTAGAAGAAAATATCTTGGGGTCCAGGTCTCAGAACTTACATCTTTCTCACTATGCTTGTTACCTCTGGAAACATCTGATCTGCTTGCATAAGCATGCAAGAGACCAGTATCCCAAACCCCATTGGTCAACCCGTCCCAGGACAGGTCTCACATAAGTACCCCATCCTACATACAACAGGCAGAGGACATCATTTACAGCCTGTTTGGTATCTCACAAACTAGTGACCTATCATCCCTCATAACATAACATGTAAGTCCTGTACTGTCAGGGTTCCTGCCTTTACTTAGGAGGTAGCAGAGGGACGGTCAACCCCAAGGAGCCTTAGCTACTGCTCCCCTCCATTTCTCTGCAGGATCACTAGATCATAGAGCTGATGAAGGACACAAATGGTTCTATGACTGTTTGTGTGCTTTATGCTGCCACTGGGATGCCACAGTGATTTCAAAGCATAATAGGAAATTCCTACTGGCTATTACAACAATGGTCTTAAGACAAAGAGAAAGAGGATTTCTAAGAGGTTGCCTTGAGTATGCCTATGCCTCTTCTATCCAACGAGGCATTCATTCCAGACTAACCTACTGGAAGGCCCAAAGTGGGACTTAGTGTGTATTCCTGCTGTTCTGCTTGGTAAATATAGAATCAAGTTGGGCTTTTAGTTTGTTTGTTTGTTTGATTGATTGATTGATTGATTGATTGATTTACTGACTGACTGACTGACTGATTGTTTTTCCACACCTGCCCCACTGAAATTCAGAAAAATTTAATATATTAAAACTGCATTGAGAGGACCAAAAAAAAAAAAAAAAAAAAAAAAAAAAACTTCTCTCTGATTTGACAGAGATATGGAATCCAACTTTCTTACATGCTGTAGGTATTAGATTTGTGTGAACATTTGTGTTCATCACAAAGTTGTGTGCAAAAAATTTAAAAAGGAAAGAAAAAAAGAAAGAAAGAAAGGAAGGAAGGAAGGAAGGAAGGAAGGAGGGAGGAAGGAAGGAAGGAAGGGAGAGAGAGAGAGAGAGAGAGAGAGAAAGAAAGAAAGAAAGAAAGAAAGAAAGAAAGAAAGAAAGAAAGAAAGAAAGAAAGAAGAAATTCTATGAGACTTCCACACTGATGCTTCAGACCTCAGAGGATGCATGCATTCTGTCCCGCTTCTGGAACAACTGTCAAGATCTTACAGTTGGATCTGTGCGTTCATTCCTGAAGCTTATTTCTGAATGCAAACTGAGGAAGAGAGCCAGGACTCAAATCTGAATGACCAGAGCCTTGTGGAGAGGAATGCAGTTGCCTTCTATCTCTACTTGTACATTAGAGCTTTTGAGGCACTAGGAGCTGACTTCTAGATGTTTTGCATTTTGAGTATTGAGTCTGGATTGGTTCTTCTAATCTAGAACTTTTGTTGGGAAAAAAGGTTGTACTGGATCCATGATTGAAAAATAGTATTTGCAAATGTGCACACTATTATAGAGGAAATTTTAAGACCTGATACTCAGACTCCAATTGCTCACTCCACAAGAGTGAATAGAAACATTCACAGGATTAACAGTTGCCCTCTGAATTCATTTAAATACATATAAGAAATATTCATCTTAATATTTTCAATGGGTCTTTATTGCAGAAAATCAGAATGTGCGGTCTGTGGTTCAGGAAGTCAAACCTTCCTATAAGGACACCTCAGACCTGTTTGTTTCTAGATATGAGCCATTGTTTCTGGAATGTCTGTACCAAATATTGGCTTCCATGACCCTGGATGGTTTGTCTTAATTGTCAGTGAAGTTGAGAAGCACCTGACTTAAAAGGCATGCCTCAACTTCTTCAAGGTACTTTCTCAGAGGATTGGCTAAGGGGCGGAGGCCCACCCTGAATGCACAAAGCAGCCTCCCCATTGACTAGGGACTCGTATAGAATTACAAAGAAGGAAAAAAGACAACTAAAGTGAGCACACTCCTCCCTGCTTCCTGGGTACCATGAGGAGAATAGTCAATGCACTGAACTCAAGGTAGGAACTAGCTAGTACTTCCTTCCTTTAAGTTGTGGGTGCCCAGCATTGTGTCAAAGACACATGAAAACAAATACATATCTCAAACCTTCTCCAAATGGAGTACGTTTTATCCTTAAAACTGAGAAAAATGGTGGAAACTAGTAATTGCCTGGGGAAATTTTTTTGTTGTCCTGAACTTCCTGGGTTGTCTGATCAGATATCCACTTGCATGAAAAAGAGAGAGAGAGAGAGAGAGAGAGAGAGAGAGAGAGAGAGAGAGAGAGAGAGAGAGAGAATTGTTACTCATTTCAGAAATAAGCCAGCATGGTTCAGTCCAGGAATGAGAAAGGTCTTCAGCAGAAACCTAGCATAGTTTGAGAAATATTTCTTGAGTCTTTGAAGGCAGAAGTTTTCCCCATTCTGAGCTCAGAGAAAGCCCATGGGATTTGCAAGAGTCTGTGTCCACAGAATTACAAAGATTATTTGATCAGATACCCCCCCCATGTTAAAGTCTATAAGTTTGACTCTATCAGGTGGTAGGGTTTTTGTTTGTTTGTTTGTTTTGTTTTGTTTCTTTGTTTGTTTGCTAGCTTGCTCACCTACCTGCTTTTATAAGTGAGAAACAGTAACTGGTTGGGTTGAAAACTGTAATGCTCATAATGCTTACGCTGGGAAATGAACAGATGGTGCCTGAATTACGATGGCATAACACTAGCTCTAGGGAATAGGGGAGCCCAAAGGCCATGTGCCTTTGAGTGTTCTTCCTTCTCCTCTAAGGGAATAGGGCTGTTTTCCCCCTTCCAGTCCCTGGAAGAGCAGAGGGTGTAGCCCAAACAAGAACTCACTTGGTCAGGGTCAGGGTCCGGTGTGCTCTTAATGCGCTCCCTCTGGATGGGGGAAAGTTACAGCTGAATAGTACATTCTGCCAGCAGGGAAGAGACCCAATGAGCTTCCTTTCGAATCTTTTTAATCCTCACTTTTCAAAGTCCTCAGAATTTGCCAGACGAGAGCTATATAACAGGAATAAAATGTCTGTGTACAACTTAAGTCTCTGCTCAGAGAGTCTAAGAGTGGACACTGGCATGGGCCAATAAGACCTCTATTGGCTCTCCCTAAGAATGTGAAAGAGAAGATCCACTGCCTAATCCCAAGAGCTCCCCACATAGCAGGACATCAGAACCACTGAGCCCTTATACCTTTTCAATAAGTATGTGCTTAGCCTAGATTCATTTTCTTAAATACCTACAGACTAATAGTCCAAGTGTAAAGAAAAGTAACACGATAGTGCCTAATGGCCTGGTATAGATGGGGCCACTCACTGTCCTAGTAAAGCATGACAATGTGAAAGCACTCTCCACAACCATTCCTGCAGGAGAGACCCAAGTCAGTTACTTCTCTGACACAATTGGACTGGCTAGGAAGGCCCGCACCATCTTATAAACTCCATCAGAGAGGGAACAGAATTCACCCACCTTTCTGCCCCATAGGAATTCTTCCAGCTGTCTCTGAGACTAGAGGCGTGGGAAGATGATGTTAAAGATATTGTACAAGACTCTTAATTGAAAAGGAGTGAAATTAATTATACAGCACTTACTATACCCTTAGCAGAAAACTGTGACACTGTTGGAACTCTTCTTGGGTTACTCAAGCAGGCACATCAGATTTCATTAGCACCCAGCTTGTCCTAACTAGAGTTTTCAAAACAGTAATAATAAGTTCTATTTCTATGTCTCAGTAGGATTCACAAAACATTTTTCAAAATATATGCATTCAGAGCTGGAAAGATGGCTCAATGGACAAAGCACTTGCCATGTAAGTAAGAGGATGCCAGACAGAAACCCCAGCGCTAGCATAGAACCCGGGGGGGGGTGCCAGCTGGACTCAAGAAAACTGGCTCGCTAGCCTAGCCAAATTTGCAAACTCCCAGGGTCAGCAAGAGACCCTGCCTCAGTAAAATCAGTTGGGCACCAAAGGAAACACATAGCATTAACCTCTAGTCTCACATGTACACCTAGTACCAACACCTGCTATTTACATGCATTAGCACATGTGAACAAACACACATGCATAAACACAGGCACACACACACTGCACGCACATATGCATACAAATAAAAATATAGATTCTTGTTTCCCATTCAAATGATAGCAAAACTACTCACTTCACTGCAATGTAACATTGAGTTCAAGTGCAGTACTTGAAGCTACAGCTGAAATCTATAACTTAGGTAGATCCTGATGCCATAGCATTTGTAATTTGATTGCTAGAAGTACCTGTGAGCATATTAGAATAGATCCTTTCTGTTGCCTCTGAAATCAAACACACATGCAGTAGGGGGAGGGCAGCTTGTTAGACTCCATGTGAGAAGCCTCACACCCTACTGTTCTTTGTGGATGGTTTTCAAGTGCATGAGGTTTGTTCTCATGCATTTCACAAGTGAACATGGCAGAGCTCAGACAGGAGCACGCTCTTCTAGAGTGGGAATGATGCAGATCTGAGAAAGAGAGGAGTCTTGTCTGATGTAGAAGAGCAAGGACAGTGTGAAGACAGAACTTGGATAGGGAAGCTCTTGGCATTCTCCCCAGGGGACAGGATGTGTCCTCCCTGTTTTAACTTGAGGCTTTCTGGCTGGGGACCATGCTGTATCAGCCAACAAAGGAGGCCCCATTATCCATATTTTACTTTCTTACAATGATTTAGACTTTGTGGCTATTTGTCCAGTGTTTGTAATCTACCAGGGGAACAAAGCTCCACATTCAATTTCAAGAGTCCCCAGATTTTTTTCCAGTATCTGTCAGTGGCGAAGGGGAATTTTTAGTAAGTATATCCTAAAGAATATTTCTACTGGTTGAATTTAAGCATGGTCCTGGGGATGTAGCTGAATGGGGAAAAGTACTGACTCTATAACAATGAGGACCCGAGTTTGAATCCCACGTGTAAAATATTAAGCATGCTCACATGTGTCTGTAACCCCACGTAGGAGGATTGGGGAGTCAATACAAACTGATTCCTAGAGTTCACTGGTTAGCCAGCCAAGGTAGGATGATTCAGTGAGAGACCTTGGACTTAAGACAGCAGTGTGAAGGGTGAGAAAAATCAACACACACAATGTATATGTGTGTGTGTGTATATGAATGTGTATATGTATACTGTATGTGTGAATATAATTTTTAAAATTATACACAAATATACTTATATATACATATAATTTTTAAAATTATGAAAAATTATACTATGGGTTCCAGCATCATTCGAATCCTGCTTCTTTCCTCTTCTCTACTCCCTCATCCAAGTGATTCATGTCTATAGAGCAGACACAGCCTTTTTTTACCATGAAGGGAAAAGGTGAACAACCATATAGAAAAGTAAAAGAAATTATCAGCTATATGTCCTGTGACACTAAGGGTAGACAAGACTGGATGACTAGAGGGTGTGATTCTAGAATTCGTAAAAAAACAATAGAAGGTTTTAAGCAGAATAATGATGAGATACAATTTATATGGATTTACATTTAATTCAATAGAGAAATGGACGGATGAATTAAAATCAAAAGATGGATGGACAGATTACATGGATCTTAGAACTATAAATGTCTTTAAATTTGAATGGATTTGAGTTGGGTGACGGTTGCTGAGTTTGATCTGGTGTAGCACTGATTTCTGTCTTCTGTAGCAATGTGAACTGCAGTGAGCATGCTTCGTATTTCTCAAGATTGCTGCTTTGTTGGAATTGAGGCCAGGAGAGTCTTGTAGTCTGATTATGTCTTGTCCAGTTTTACCAGGAATGGCAGTGTAAAAGCTAATCTCATCCCAGACCCTAAGCCATATTGCCCTTACTCTGTGGATATCCCTGGGAACTGCTGCTCTTTGTTCCCTCTAAGGAAACTGGGGTGTCTACGTGCTTGGCATGTCTGCTGAAGGAGTACTGCTCAGGTCCCCATTTTTCCCTAATAACCTTGTGTCTAAACTGTCCTGTCACACAAGGGCGTGTTTAGAAATTAGCATTTGAAAAGAAGCTTCCTTGCTCTCGGTTAGAGCTGACATGGTCCCTTTTCCTCAGTGGAAATGAACTTTATTAATCATCATAAAACCATGGTATTCTGAAGGTAGAGGTGACCCTGAGGAGAACCAGAGCCTTCTCATTGGGGAGGAAGAGTTTGATGCTGCTGTATTTTCTCTAGCCTTGGAAGAGAGTGTTGCTAAACTATGACCTTGAGTTTTCTGCAAAGGTTGAAGCTATGCCCAACACTGAAGCCCCAAAATGATGAGAGCAGACTGGAGGATGGGGTCAGGCTTCAATTCAGCTCATCCGTACCACAGGAGAAGCGGACTCTTAGGTGGAGGTACATAGGCACATATATGCCTGTCTGTGGAGCCCAGAGTACACTCTCCGGTGCCATCCCTCAGGACATTATACACCTTTGTCGTTATCGTTGTTGTTTTATTGAGGGGTATTTGTTTGTTTGTATTTTTTATGATTTCTCACTGGCTCTAGAACTGGTCAAGTAATTTAAGCTGGCTGACCACTGAGCCTCCACTCTCCCAGTGTCAGCATACTTAGCAGTTTTGAAAATATCATTTTGGGAACTCTAACTCTGGTCCTTATGTTGGCAAAACAAGCACTTGACCAATTCAGCTCTCTCCCCAACCCAAAGTGGACATTGTTGCCACAGTCAAACTATTCTCAAAATGAAAGACAAATTATTGTAAAAGTCCAACTTTACATCCACTTTTCAGAACTTTGGGCTACCGCTGAACATATCTATGCCTTAGGGTTCTTTTTCAAGTCTTCTGTTAATGTAACCAGATTTGCCAGGTGAAATATTAAGAATCAATATGATCAAACCACATGCCACTGTCACGTTCCCCACCCTCATGTCTTGACCTTGCATCTACTACTCCTTATAGCAGGTGAGCTCTCTAATAAATTTTTCTTTTTAGTGAACAAAGGTATTAAATGGAAGAGAGGGGGACATGAGCTGACCGCTGGTTAGCTCTGAAGAGAAGTGTGCATCTGAAGAGAAGGTTTCATTGAAATAATGCTGCTGAGGACCAGTGAGCCCTGACTGGGCTGGAGATTGGACTGTGTGATGTCAGCTTGTAGGCCTTGGAATATGTAGGAAGGCTGTGACTGCTGGACAGTGTGCATAGGATGTTCCTGGTGAAGTTGGAATCTTCTGTTGGTTTGTCCACCTGGGGGTCTCACTGGGAGTCTAAAACTTAAAAGGCCCTTCACTCAGTTTATCTCACCAACCAACCAAGTCAACCAACTGGATAGGTTCTCATCCAGTAACCAGGAGAGCAAGGACTTATGCTTTGGCCATGTTGTCATTAGACCCGAGTCCTGCCCCAGTGTCTTCTGTCAACTCCTGGTTTTAATAGACTCAGAGACAAATGTCTAGAAGGAAAATATGAAAATGATAAAGAATGTTCAACATGAGTATCGAGGGATCAATAGTGGGTCTGGGGCATCCTTCATCCTCCGGTTGCTATAGAGTTGTTTGCTAGTGCAGCTTGGCCATGCCCACCCCAGTTCCAGCACTTGGCTCTCTACTAAAGGAAGCTATTTCAACTGAGGGGGTTAATCTTCTACCTCATAGGGAATACCTCACTGGCATTGGTATTACTTGGGCATTAGTTAACTTACTGACTTGCCTCCTTGGAGAGACCAGCTCTAAAATGTAGCCAGCAGAATCAGATGAAAGCCAGCCTCCAGCACAGTATTTCCTGCTTCCATCTTTTCTCTTGCTATGCCTGCCTCTTTTTCCTCTAGAGCACACGCTCTCCACAAACCACTTGTGCTAGAGTCTCCATGACACACATGCCTTCCAAGGACCTTATCCTAAGATGGCATCTGAACATTGATCACTATCAAAATCTCACTGTTCAAACTATCTCCAGAAAGGTGTTTGGGGATTGCTGTCAAACAGGCAAGGACATGTGATATTACAGATCAAGCATGCACATTGCCCTGGGAAGACATTCCTGCTCCAATGTTAAGAACTATCCCAAGATTGGATGAGATTCTAGGATACTAAGATCAAAACCAAACCAAACTATGAATTCTGAATATGACCTAGGGGCCCCCACAAACCCTTCACACTGTCTCATCTAAGTATTTCTGCTCCTTTTAATCTGAAGTATTGGACAAGAGCTGCCCAGACAAATCTCTGAACATTTTTCTGATGTGACTCATCTCCTTTGCTTGATGACAATCAAATCAGATGAGAAGACATCTAGCTCATCTCTTCTTGAGCACTAAATTCTGTTTAGGACCCTGGGATTCGCAAGACCAGTCTCTCTACTGTTTGCTTCCTGCCTGCCTCAGAATATAAAGTAGCAACATCACAGTAGATGAGAATGTGTATGTGTGAGTGTATGTGTGTTCATGTGAGTGTGAGTGTGTACATGTGCATATGAGTGTGTGTGTGTGTGTGTGTGTACATGTGAGTGTGTATGTGTGTGTGTGTGTGTGTGTGTGTGTGTGTGTGTGTTCACAGTTATATGCAACATCTATGGAGTGGTCCCCTGAGACTTTTTACCACCAAGGTTTTCATGGTTTGTGTAAATGTACTTTGTGATGTTTCAAAGACAACATTGTATAATGATGCCCTTCTCAGATCAGGTTCCATCATTAACTTGAACATGACTTTACATGGAATATATTCATATGACCAGCTGGGTTAAATGGACCACCACACTCAGTCTGAGCTTCTCCATCTCCTGCAGCAGAGAGGGTTTGTTTCATATTTTAGGAAGAGGACGACCTCTCCATGCTGTCTTGGTTCTCTGTCTCTCATTGCTGGAGTTATCGAAGTGTAATCACGGTGCATCAGTGTACATCAGAGTGCATCACGGACCAATCTCACCTCTTCTTCTCTTTGCAGTTACGGACGAGTTTATGCTGCCGACCCCTACCACCACACACTTGCTCCAGCCCCCACCTACGGCGTTGGTGCCATGGTGAGTAGCAGCTCCTCCTTGTCCTCTGCTCCTCCTGCTGTCTTCCCTGCCCCCCACCCCAGCTGGGGCC
Organism: Apodemus agrarius; assembly: GCA_964023405.1. Taxonomy (NCBI): domain Eukaryota; kingdom Metazoa; phylum Chordata; class Mammalia; order Rodentia; family Muridae; genus Apodemus; species Apodemus agrarius. The sequence continues at coordinate 6,980,738 of OZ030015.1, read as the reverse complement.
TCAGGATGGGCTGATGGTTGAAGTCCTCTCACTTTCCCTTAATTGAATTTGTCTCTTGTGCTAACAGCAGCTAAAATGCCACATTAATCCTCCCAGTAAACTTGATAAATGTCTTAATTTCTTGGCAATGTAGTGCATGTAAGTTATTATATTTCTAATTTTGCAAGTCTCACCTAGCGAGCACTTACCTTAATGGAATAATTAGTCATTTTGATAATTAAATCCATCACTAACGGAATGCAGTGTCAATGCAGAACTTTTTTTTCTTTTTTTTTCCCTTCCCTCCCGTGCTGCTCTGCTCATTCACATAGCCCCAAGGTTCCAGCCCCAGCACAGACTTCAGAGGAGCTAAGCTGCAGACTTCCAGGCCTCTGCTGTCAGGCAGCTGAGCATCTGCCTGCCTCTCCTCCCCTTTTACAATTCATGTTTAAAGTCATAGTCGCCCAGGAGAGAAAGTAGACAGAGGGGCACACTTTGTGTGTGTGTCTAGTACATAAGAAATTAAGGAATCAGCTGGCTTTGGGGGTTGTTTTGGGTTTTTGTTTTGTTTTGTTTTTGTTTTTGTGGTTTTGATTTTTCTTCTTCTTGGAGGGTGGGAAGTCTGGGATTTTGTTTTGTTTTGTTTTGGGGAAGGGAGAGGGGAGGGCAAAGGGGGGGTAAGGGTAGGGTGAACTTGCCTGTACTTGTTCAAACTTCTATGCACTAACACTCTTGAGTCCCGTAAGACATGCCCATTGTGTGGGAGCACATGCGATCAATACAGCACCTGGGCATGCAGTCTTCTGCTTGAGTTGAGAATCTTAGTCCTCTCCCTAAAGCAGTCCCGTGGGCATTCATTGGAATCGCCAATAATCTAATCGCAGCAAAGAGAAATGCTTAAGGGTCCTAGGAATCCATGACTAGGCAGTTCCCTGACCCCTGGGTCATAGAAACCCAAGCAGGCATAGAAGAGCCTACTGTTCCACCCACACAAGCTTAACCAGACCAAGCAGTGCCCCTACCCCACCCCCACTGCAGCATCAGAATCTGTAGGTTGCCTAGCCAACCCTAGAAGCAGGCTTTTATTCTTATTTCAATGTGGCATCCAACAACCCTCGCTTCAACACCTAGGCCGCTTGAGGAAAGGGGTGGGAAAGAATCCTGAATCCCTATATTCAATATGTTATCTAGAACCATCTTTGAATATACATAGAGCTTCTCCCAGTGGAACTTCATTATCAATTAATCTATTCATTGAAGAAACAAGCCAGTAAAATGAGCCATTTCCTATCCATCCACTTTCCCTTTGTAAACTGGAGGCCTCAGAGCTGGTAGGTAGGACCAGCTGATCCAACTCAGTTCCCTGGGATTATTATTTTTTTTTTTTTATAAAGAGTTGCAGGAGGAGGTCAGGAGTGACCACCATTAATTTTCTGACAAGGTCCTGGGATGGGGAAGGGGTCTCCTCTAATTTGCTTGGTTTTGAGTGTCTATTTTTTTTTTTACATTAGTCTTTTTGATGATCCACATGTTACAAAAGGCAACATGTAAAAAAACACACCCCTCAAATTGCTTTGTTTCAGAATGCTTTTGCGCCCTTGACCGATGCCAAGACTAGGAGCCATGCTGATGATGTGGGTCTCGTTCTTTCTTCATTGCAGGCTAGTATATACCGAGGGGGATACAACCGTTTTGCTCCATATTAAATGATAAAACCATTAAACAAACAAACAAACAAAAACAAACAAACAAAAAAAAACAACCTTCCAATGTGGGGAGAGGAAGCTTCCCGAGGCCTGAGTGTTGCGTCACATGCAGTAGGACATCACGTTAGCAACTCAAAGAAACAACTAAAAATCAAAAAATAATAAAAAAAAGAGGAAAAATTACATTTTTTATCTTATACCTCAGATATTTTGTTCTGTGTATTTTAATATTGTGGGTCTTTGGTTTCTGAAGGTTTTTGTAGTTCAGTTGCTGGCTGTAGGAGTTTTTGTGGTTGATCTAGAGAGAGGCTAGATATGAATAAAAACTGATTTAGGGCCATATCCAGAGTGTTATATTATGTAAATGAATTATATATGCCGAACATGAGGCTACTGGGGTTAAGGTGTTTGGGAAGACTGTAAGAGGCAAGTCATTCTTTCTGCATCTATATTATTTTATTCTGTGAAAGGGGAGGCCGGGAGGGGCTTAGGGGTTTGGGACTGGGGTTTGGCTGAAAAGGAAAAAAAGAAAAAATATATATATATATATATAAATACATATATATAGTAACTGATGAATCTAAATGACCCACTGCACCAACTATCATAAATCTATGGTTCTAAGTTACTCCTGGCAAAGTTAAGGCAAAGGCTGTGTTCAGAATCCGCTTCTTAGAGCACGGCGATTGCAGTTGAAGGAAGGAGGCTGTGTTGACCAGTCCACCCTCTTATCATTCCACCTGCAGTAGTACTCAGCTTCTTACCTACCCACTAGTTATTTAAGCAAAGGCTACTAGTTAGGCCATCAATAAGCATTCTTTTTATATTTCTTCCAGTATGAGAAATTATTGATATCACTGCTGACTTTTATATTATGGGAGGGAAAAAATTAACATTAATAAAAAGGTGATTAAAAAAAAAAGCACTGTTTCTATTTTTTTCTTTTTTTCCAAAAAAGAAAGTAATAAAAACTTAAATTCTTTGTACCAGTTAAAAATATGTATAAAATTTACATCTGTGCAGTGGAGTTATGTTCTAGAAACAGTCTCTGAGGCTTTAGTTTTAGCTTAGTAGATTAACTGTTAGAGACAGACGTATAATTTTTATGGAATTACATGATAATCATATCTGGATTTATAGTCACATTTTACAAGTATCGCAATCATTGAATAGAGATAATCACGGTATTTTCATCAGCTTGATACTTTTTGAAAACATGACTGCGCTGTGAGCAACTTGCAATTTTTCAGTCTGTGAGAGCCTGCCCTTCCCTCTCCCCAGTGCCCCAGGGTTATCAGAAACTAGTATCTTTACTTCTATTGCCAAGGCCCAACTATTGTCAGAAGGACACAAAAACAAGACAAAAAAACAAAACTAGAACCATGCCCTCCCTCCCCAAAGAACAGTGTCCGCCTCATCCTTTCTCGGAGCAGGGCCAGAGCAACACAGCCGAAAAATTGCAGCTTGTGATTTTCTTTTGTTTGAATCCCCCCATGTTGTCCTGTTTACAAGTTAACCTAAGTTGGGGTATCTGTCATGGGTCTTCCTGTTTTTGTATTTAAATTCTAAAATATCAGCAAGCTGTTCCCGAGTAGTGTTACTGCCTGTGTGTGCAGTGCCGGCCCCACGGCACGCACTTTAGTAAGTTATCAAATCACGCTGTGAACCTGCCAATCTGCTGTAACAACTCTGCTTTAAAATCAAAACCAAACAAAACTTTAAAAAGAAAAAAAAAAAGTGTTTGTGATCCAGCTTTTCCTCGTCATCCTACGTGCATGCCCGTAAGACCGGTTGGATATTAAACCATCAATAAAGTTTCATGAGATTTGAAAACAAAGTTTTTGTAGCTTCGATATCTAAGACAGATGATCATGGTTTGGGAGAGAAAGAAAAGCTAAGGGTGAAGTGGGGAAGGGAGAGAAACTGCTGAACTGGTGAGAAGAGAAAAATCTAGGAACTGGTCTTCTTTCACCAGACCTCTGTGAGTAGGGAGAGATGGGGCCAGAGGGGGACCGTTTGACAACAGCATGTTCCCGCTTCCCTGGCCTGCTACAGTGTGCACCTGGTTGATGTTATTCAAGGCAACACTTTATCATGATGCTGTAGCATTCAACCCGAGATGGGGTCAAGATAGTACTAGACAAGGGGCTGCAAAAAGATCAACAGACTTCTCCTAGTCGCCCCAGCTTTCCGAGTCCAGAACCTGCATTGTGTATGAAATCACAAACATGGAATTCTTACTGTGCGGCTAAAGTAAAACTCATTTGCGGTTTTGATTTCCATCAATGAACTGTACTTTCCCCCACGACCGTATGTAGTTTTAATGAAAATCATTTAGAGCAAGTGGGTGCCAACCGATGTCGCAGAACCTTTTGTCTAGGCACTCTGCCGAGCTGCCGATAAGTCGTTTTAAACTGTCATGTCAGAGGTGTAAACAAACATTTTGGATTTTTTAAAACAACAGTATTTATTTGGAATGTTTTCATTTATCTAAATAACTATTGCTATTATGAATTATGGAAAAAAGATTAATGTGGCATATAGTGACTTCTTAACACACATCACCCAATCTGCAAACCCAGAAAATGTGTATATCTGTCTTTAGAAATTAGTGTTTATATCACTTACAGTGGTTTGTGAATAAAGAAAACTGGTTTGTAATATCAAAAAATAAAAGCTTAGTCTCAAAAGGTACCTGTAAGTTGGTGTTCTGAGTTCTTCTGTCTCTGTGGATTTCTTTTCAGGGTCTATTTCATACACACACACACACACACACACACACACACACACTGCACAATCATCTCTATAACATGTCTTGGGTAGGGTTTCTATTACTGTGGAGAGACACCATGACTATAACAACTCTTATAAAGGAAACCATTTCATTGAGGTTGGCTTACAGTTTTGGAGGTTCAGTCCATTATCATCATGGTAGGAAACATGGCAGCGTTATACCAGACAAGGTGCTGGAGAAGGAGCTAAGAGTTCTACATTTTGATTCACAGGTTACAGAAAGAGACTACAACACTAGGCTTAGTTTGACCACATGAGACCTCAAAGTCCACCTCCAACAAGGCCACACCTAACTCAACAAGGCCACACCTCCTAACAGTTCCCTGTGCACCAAACATTGAAACACATTCGTCTATGAGTGCCATTCCTTTTCAAACCACCACAACATGCTTGCTGCAACACTTCAAGAATGATAGGCTAATATCACAGACAGGTAAAAAAGTAGAGGTACAAAGAGGGTTAGTTAATGTAAGATCAAAGAGCCAGTGAGGGAAAATATTTCCATCTGGCTAACCAGAACTTGATAAACAAGATTTTTTTTTAACCCAGTATGTCCACTGAATACCTTTGGTTTCCCATCCTCTTTCTGCATCAAAGGTTGTATTTTTTTATTTGATATATTCTTTATTTACATTTCAAATGATTTCCTCTTTCCTGGCTCCCCTCTCCCGGAAAGTCCCATAAGCCCTCTTCCCTCCCCCTGTTCCCCCATCTACCCCTTCCCACTTTCCTGTTCTGGTATTCCCCTACACTGCTGCACCAATACACTTTCCAGAACCAATAGCATTGAATTCTGAAGATTGGAACGACAGCTGAATTGGTAAAATACTTACCATGCAAGCCTTGGGACCTAAGTTCAGATCCCTACCACCCACATAAAAAGATGGGTGTGAAGATACCCATTTGTAATCCTAGCACTGAAGAGTTAGAGATAGGAGGATTCCTAAGACTCACCGGCCAGTTAGTCTTGCTGAATTGGTGAGCGCGAGGTTCAGTGAGAGACCCTGTCATGCAACTCCTCTGTCCACTTCCTGGGATAGAGGCTTTATAAAACATCAGTAATTTGATGAGCACTTCATGACCCCATGCATACACACAATCTGGCACACAAGCAAAAGGACATCATCATACCAATAGGAAGCGCATAAACTTCCTTTCTAAGTTATATCCGGTGACCTAATCATGAGGGTAAATTGTTATGCCACTTGGCAGGCGGTACTTCCGCAACACAGAGCCATCGCTGTATAGAAGCTGTCATCTTCTTGGAGCCATAGGGATTGAGCCTGTGATTCACTTTCTTGCAGGCCTAGACTGAGGAACATATGTACTGTACTCACCTGTGCATGTGTGTGGGAACTGTGTGGGCATAGGAACACAAGCACACCACACGTGCCTACATAGGAAGTGTGCTTTCAACCTTCCTCTCCACAGCCATGGTTACTTTCATCTGTAATGAAGTAAAAACTGAATATGAACTAAATATGCCCGCACCAGGAGGGAGGACGTAATTTCAGAGGTTGGGTTGGCAGATAGCTCTTTTACTTTTCATTCATGTAGAAGAATATACATATACAGAAGTATTTGGGACACTTATACAAAAATTCTCCAAAAATTTTCTAAAGAGTATGAAAATCTCTGTGTATAAACTGCTTAAGATTCCACCTCACGGTTGATCCTGGACTAGGGACCATCTCATCACACAACCTGGTTAATACTGGACTAGGGACCGTCTCATCACACAGCCCATAGTGGAGCTCTTCAGTACAGAGTACCGTTGTGCCCTCTCCTCCCTGATTTTTATGGTTCCAGGTTTGGAAGTTTGCGTTTGATCAGTAACAGTTGCCACACTAAGCCCTTTAGAAGGGCTTCCTCTGAGACCCCAGTCTTGCCTCCTATGCTGTGTACTGGTTACCATCCTTGAAAACTGGAGAGGCACCTTTAGCCTGGAGAGTCAGCACAATGGCTACAAGGGCAGATGTATCCAACCAGAGGAAAGTATTTACCATGTGTCTCTAGTGGAAAGTTGGTATTATGAGAACATCGACAAGTCATTAAAAACCAAGAGGGCCTTTTCCAAAAGGAATAGTGCTAGTAGGATCACACTGTAAATAAAGCAAGCTAAAACCACTCAGATGCATTGGTTTCACTCTACACATGTACTTAATCTGTACACACATGAACTTGTAATTTCTATTATCCATGTAGAGAAGACAGTAAGAGTGTCTGTAAATGTATTCAATTTATTTACCTCGTGAGTATCTACGTGTGAGAGAGAATGTATGTGCACACATACACATATGCACACATGCAATCATTTTCACCTCACTGAACTTCTGCTGCCTCCGCAGTAAAATAATAGAGGATCTAACTGCCCAGTAGGGTCCTTGAGCAATTAGATGCATCGAAACCTGGCATGCTATGCAGCAGTTTTCTTTATAATAAAAAGCTTACTTATAGATACACACACATACACATGTTTTAGTAACACATCTCTATATGATATAGATTTATACCTAAAGATTTATACACCTGAAAAAATATATCCAAGGTTCATATATATTCAAGTTTGTATGTGTGTATGTGTTGTATGAGCTGAGAAACACATAGACTGGAGGTCACTCTCAGATGGCATTGTTCAAGATGTGCCCACTCTGGCTCTTTGAGACAGTCTGGAAAGCCACCAAGATTGAGGCAGGGATCTCCCTGTCTCTATCTCTCCAGTTTTAAGGTAAAAGGCATACATTATTACAACATATAACCTTAAGGCTCCAGAAGGCATGGGAAGTGCTTTGTCACCCAGGTTACCTCCACTGCTCATGGTTTTATTTTATTTTAAGATGGTCTGGCTTTGAACATAGTACCCATGGCCGAGACCTCCCAAGTGCCGAGGTTTCAAGCATTCACTGCCATGCCTCGCTCCAATATTTTAAATGTCTTTAGATATGTTTATTAAATAAATATGTTTAATGTTATGCCTAACAAAAGCTCCCTAAATAGATGCTCATTTAAAGCAGGTGATCAGCAAGAGGCATTTATTGCCATTATGCTTGTGATCCTTATCATTTTGATCTTTCCTTACCCTCAGTGGTTATGGTATGTTACTGTCACCATGTACTCACCAACACTGGAGCTCAAGCAGGCTGGGGATGTGCCCAGGGTGAACAGCTCTAAGCAGAGGGACTGGGATGCACTGGCTGCTTCCACAGTATCTGCTCCATGGTAATGTAGGTTTCCCACACACCGTGAACCTCATTATTACTGCAGCTCAGGACAGTAAGCAGCCTTGTGCCCCAGAGAATATATGCATTGTAGACAGGGGTCAAATCCAGGGGCCTTCCTCTCCGACATACTACATACACACTCAGAGAAGCTTGTCTCCAGTAGCTGCCTGGCAAACTTGGATCTAGATTAGGGCACCTTGAATTCTTTGCATTAATAATCCTCTTTTCCTCAAGAAATCTTTATATCACTCCAAGAATATAAGTATATCCACTGATAAATATCGTAAGGAAATGCATTCTAAAATAATTGAACATGCATTAAAGAGCAAATATTAAAACTAAGATGGATGTGCTTGCTTATCTAACACATTACAATCCAAAGACACCAATCTGATATTAACATGATGACAGACAAATATTTAAAAGTGCCTGCTTTCTGCAATTAAACCATCACAATCCTAGAACAGTGGGGAAATGTGTGTGCTGTAAAACACTGCAGCTGGTCCAGCAAGGTAGTTCAGCAGAGGTAAATGCCTGCCACCAAACCAGACAATCTGAAGTCATTTCCCAGGCTCTACTTGGTTAGTACAAAAAGAAAACCAACCCCCATATATTGTCCTCTGATCTCAAAATTCATACCATAGTACACATACCCCACCACCATTACACACACATGTGCACGCACAAAATAAAATCATCATAAATTTTTTGAAAACTGTATTTCATGACATATGGCAATCTGAAGTCTAAACTAAGGTAGTGTGGGCATCTTCAGTTGTGTGGCACAAGATGACATCATGCGAAGTGCAAGTGTCCTGTGTCTAGAGTCAACACTACAGTGAAGTCTCAGAAGCAAGCCACGCAGGGGAACACTTTTGGAAACAACCTGAATTCACCCTGCTTTGGTTTGAACTCATTTTTGGTCACTGTGTTCAGAAACCTTTCTCTCTTGTCACAATAGTGGGTGGAATCCCCACAGCGTAAGCAGCTTTGGTCAAGTGGGCACAATGCCCCACGAGTCCCCAGAGACCACCTTCCATTCCTGTTTCTGCATACCTATGAGCAGACATACCACTGCTCCCAGGATTATCCCTCAGGACACTAAGAATGTGCAGGTGACTTTGACATCCTAGCTCTCTGACTGAAATAGACAGATGGTGTGTCGCCTGAATGAACCAAAAAGTCAAAAGGAGCAGGAGTATTCCCCAGGCTCGGGAAACGGAGGGAGAAAATAGCAGGCGTAGGTAGGAAATAGAAGTGCAGAGACCCAAATAAAGTAGGGTAATGGTGCTGAGCGGGCAGGGAAGGGCTGCGAACGCAAAGGCACAGAATGCAAATGGGAAGTTCAGTCTCCAGATGCCAGCAAATGTGAAATCTCCCACAGCCCCAGCAGCTCAGCTCCAGCTCCTTGCAAAACCCACCTTCAAGCAGACGGTAATAACTGCAGGGAGCAAAGCATCCCCGTCCTGTTCACACGTGGGAAGTCAAACTTCCTGCAGCCACGCCAGGAAGTTGTGTAGAACGGAGAAAGCAGGTCACAGGCATAGTGCGCAGCTTGCCTTTTATCTCCTCCAAACACTCCCAGGCTGGCTGGAGTGAGGGATTGCAATTCATTACTGTAAGGAGGACTGCAGCCCAGAACCCTGATGCAGCTGGATGGGACTGTCAGTGGACCAGCTGGCTGCTGCTTTCTCCTTTATAAGTTTTCCTAAGTTATGTGACTAGATGATGTATTGTCCCTCCAACTACTTCCCTTTGTTCAAAGACCTGTTCTCCTCTCACTGGTGTGGATATGTATGAGGAGGGTGGGGTAATTCAGAAAGGCAGTCAAAATGATGCTTTAACCAACAAAGGGAGAGTCACCAGAAGTACAATCCCTATAGATCGTTCTGGTTCGTTGATGTCACTCAAATGCTGATATCCAAAATTATTTCGGCCTGGTACAGGGGAAGAAAAACACAAATTTCCTGGTTGAAAAGTAAGTTTTCTGCTATTTAAAATAAAACGACCCACAATAAAACACCCGTACACAAAAACAGAGAGAGAGAGAGAGAGAGAGAGAGAGAGAGAGAGAGAGAGGTGTCTTCCATTAAGTCAAAGACATAATTATAAACAAATACGCAAACGGAAAAATAGACAGCAAAATGTAGCAGCTACAGGGATTCTTAATATTCTTTTCTGGATAAATTTGTAATTTTTTTCTTTATTGCCCTCATAGTTCTCCTCAGCATCTTTGGTCTCCCCATCCCTCCGCTTCCCTCCCCAAGCACACTTCTTCCCCAAGAGCCATTTGATCTTAAGGCAATTTAATCAGCCTCCCTGGGCTTTCATATTGCCAAAACCCCTCATCTGGCTGCACTATGGATTCAAGGCTGCACCAGTTACCTCTGGCTTGAGGACAGATCTAAACTCCTGTAGTTTGGGGATTGATAAAAGAAGGCAAGAATCCCAAATGAGATTAGATTAAAAACCACAGAGGGAGTGCCCACTTACTGAAACACTTGAACATCTTCCTAGTGTGCTGTCTGTGTGCTCCACCAGCCTGTCCAGTAAGGTACTGGCTGTCTGTGCTTTGGGGGTCTGCAAGGTAGGGAAGGTGCCCAGGTCCAAAAGGCAGGAGAAACACCAAGCTTTGGAGGCAATCTGCCCCATGTGTAGGTCCCATTGATTGCACTTGACACTGGGTAGAGACATGACCATATCCAATGTACTTCCTCTTTAAGAAAACAGGAAAAACTCAGATATTCTTGAATCTGATTTCAGAAAGAGTTGTCCAACAGAGTCCTCAGAATATAGGAATGTGGGGAAAGTGCAATCAGGGCCCACCTCGATGTTTTTGCCTTTTCCCCTTCCATGAACTTCAAGGTTTTCCTAGCTGCATTCAAAGGACTGGAGTGATGGCTCAGTCTCTAGAGCACTTGCCACAAATGAACTCAGGTGAGTTCAATCCCAGAATCAACACTGAAAAGCCTGGCCCAGTGATACACGAGTGTAGTCCCGGTGTTGGGGAGGCAGAGATGGGCAGATCTCTGTGCCTCCCTGACCAGTCAGCATAACCAAACTGTTGGGTTCCAAGTCAGTGAGATTTTACCACTCTTAAAGAGGACCTGCGTTTGGTTCCCAGCACCCACATGGAGGCTTGCAAGCAGCTCTAACTCCAGTTCTCCAGATCGAGAATTTGAAGGAACATAACCTATGGGGTAGATATGTCATGAAAACACCAGACGATGTGATTGGTTGGAACACACTGGGGAGCACATATAAATGGATCTTCTGAATTCCCCCAAATGATTTGAATTGTGGTGAAAGGAAACTTTGAAAAAGAATTAAAATGGGTAAGTGGTGAGGAACTGCACTCACGGTTGTCCTCTGGCCTCTGAAGCTCTCACTCACACGTGTTTTCTTTCTCCCCTACCCTTTACACACATGAACACACACACACAAGCACTCCCGCATGAATGCACTTGTGGACACACACACACAATTTACCATTACCAAGACCTATTTTGCCCCACATACATAGATTGTAACATTAGAAAATGAAGGTTAAAAAAAAAAAAGGAAAATAGAAAGAGCAGAGCATGGTGGTATACAACTTTGATACTAGTACTTGGGAGGCAGAGGCAGGAGAATTTCTGTGAGTTCAAAGCCAGCATGGCCTACAAAGCAAGTTCCAAGACAACTAGGGGTATTACATGGAGAAACTCTGTCTCCAAGAGGTGAAAATAAATAAAAGACAGAAAAGAAGATTGAGGTGAACCATGCAGATCAAGTAGGCCACTATGAACTAAAGAGTCTCCAGAAGGGCTTGTGTGACAGTTTGACCAGCCATATTCTGAGTCCCTAACCACTAGGTTGGTTTCTCTTGAAACAGCACTATACTTAACCTCATGAATCTAGGACTGCACAGGAAAGAAGGGATTTGGAAAAGAAGGCCCCAGGAAAGGATGATAACCTTAGAGGAAGACAACATAGCTCATTCCTGGAGGTCCCAAATGGGGTAACAATTGGAGCCAGGGCTGTCTCTGACTCTGTTGACTGCCATTGGAGTCCCTTCCTCTAGCTGGCCTACCTGGTTATACCTCAGTGCATACACTTAGACTGCTGCAACTTGATGTCCCAGGGTGGGGTAATCCCCAAAGCAGGGTTCTGGTTCTCTGAGGAAAAGGGGAGGGAGTACTGAGGGAAGGGATTTGTGAGGGTGGAACTGGGGAGAGAGATAGGCGATGGGGGCTGTGACTGGGATGTAATGTGAATAAATAATTTAAAAAAATAAAGTGGTAAAAGAGACAATCCACACCTGAGGCAGGATGGCTGGTGGAAGGAGGGTGAGACAGAATGTCCTGGGGCGTGATGGAACACACAGGGTCTATGTGTGGTTGTTCTCCCCCTGTCACACACCACTAGTGTGCTGGCAGGCATCCGGTTGCAGCACATGGAGCTTGCAGCTCCTGGAATGAAAATCCACGTGGTTAGAATGAGATTTTAGAGTCAGTTTCTCTTCATATCTTCTCCTATCACTTGATAAGAATCTTGATACACAATGGTATCAGCAGTAAAACAGGAAATATCAAACAGAACTATCCGCAAGTGTCTATTTGACATCCAAAATGGGAGCTTTATCTAGTGTTTGCCCTACATTTACAAATTATTCTCTTCCAGATGACTAGAGCTGCAACACAGGACTTTCATTGACATCTGACAGCAGGACAATAGTGTGCCATCCACACAAGCATGTGAAACCTCATGCAAAGGTTCCCTTACCCTGAACCTTTGCATAGTAATGAAGGAACACACAAACAAGTGCTAAAAACCAAGTTGGGAGAAAAAAGCTGACACCTTGAGCAAGGCCCCATGATAGAACAAGTCAGCAGAGTGCTCTTTACCTCAAAGTACAGCTGGCACCTCTTAGACAGTATCGCAGACGATCTTAAGAAACAGAGCCCTTCCAAAGACAGGAGGCTGCTCTTCATTCTATGGGCATCAAGGAAATATTGCTTTGTGTCTCATTTGCCAACTGAGAAAATACAACCTGGTATATTCATTAAGATGTGATATAGGAAAATAATAAAAAATATTTCTTCATAGAAAATAAAATGACAAATATGGGCTACATGGGTTTAAGGCTCAGTGACAGCCCAGCTGAGTAGAAGATAAGGACCACAGTAGACAGAGAAAAGTCTCCCAAGCTCCTCATGATTGCTAGCAGAACTGGGTTCCTTGAAGAACCAGGATTGGAGACTCTTTGCTTATGTTGGCTGTTAGCAGGTAACATCTGTGAGATTCTGAAAACAACCTGTAGTTTCACCCTATGGGACCCCATGGGATCTTCACAGTGGGAACATTTGTCTGTGTTACTGAGTGCACACAGAGTAATAACTGCTGGACCTTTTACCTTCTCTGATTGGCTGGGGCTCAACCATGGAGACTCTCAGCACCAACACATTGTCAATTTTAGAGTAAACTATTACTCCCACCAAAGAATCATCTCTCTTCACAGGCATCCCACCCTACTTGCAAGAATAGGTTTAGGCCAAGGTTTATCCATGTGAGTGAGAAGGCCTTAAAGACCACCTTAGCATTCTACCTATGGTACATGTTTACATAAACACTGTATGTATTGAGAGATGGCTCAATGGCTAAAACGCTCTTGCAGAGGACCAGAGATTGTTCCCAGAACCCATGTCAAGTTACTCACAGTCTCCTATAACTCCAGGTCTAGGCAATGTTGATAACCTCCCCTGGCTTCCATGGGCATTGTACCTGTGGGCACATACACACACACACACACACACACACACACACACACACACTCATACATACACTATGTTTTCTTTTTTATGTATAAAACAAGTTTCTTATCCCTCAGGTATTTCCAGATCCTCTCATACTTCCTACCTATTCAACTTTAAGTTCTTGATAAAGAACAAATAAAACTCAAGGAAACAACAAAATTCCCCAAACCAAGACAACAAAATAAAACACCCTCACCCCATCCAAAAAAACCATAATACCACCAAATGAAAGGCACACACAAAAACACTGTAGAATCCACTACATGTAGTCCAACTACTCCTAAAAAACGAAGCTTGTCCTGGAGCGCCACTCTGTTGGAGAATTGTGATCATGACAGTTCAGTTGTTAATCTTTGCTTTAGTTGATTGGTTTTCATTCACTTTTTTTTTAAATATTACAAAATAAAATACAATGCGATAAAACAAAAACCATTACATTGAAGTTGGACAAGACAAACCAACAGAAGCAAAGAAGTCCAAGATAAGGTACAAGAATCAGGCACCCACACATTATCAACATCTGAAATCCCATAAAATCACTAAACTAGAAGCCATCATATAAGCACAGAGGACCTGGTGCCAACCCATGCAGTACCTATGAATGCTGCATTGGTCTCTGTGACCTCATATGAGCTTTGCTCATATTGATGTATAGGGCTTTGTTTCCATCTCCACTCACTTTGGCTCTTACGCCCTTTCTACCTCCTTTTCCATGGTGTTCTCTGAGATCTAAGGGGAGAGATTTGATGGAGGCATCCTATTTAGGACTGGATACTTCAAGGTCTCTCACTCTCTGCTTAATGTATTGGCTGTGTATCACTGTATTTGTTCCCAGCTGCTGCAGGAGGAAGATTCTTTGATGATGGCTGAGCAAGGCACTGATCTATGAATTAGGAGTCATCTCATCACTACATCTTCTTCTTCTTTTTTTTTCTGTTTTCAGACCATTATAATTTTGGTTTTCCCTAAGTTCCTGAGATATCTAGTTTCTGGTTCTTGTTTATCGAGGCAGTGTAAAGTATGGGCTCTATCTTGTAGAGTGAGCATTAAGTCAAATCAGTTATTGGTTGCTGACCTCCATAAGCTTTGCGCCACCATTGTTCTAGCATACTTTCCAGGAAGGACAATACTGACCATATTCTTTGTGGCTGACTTAGTGTTTATGTTTCTCCTTTGGTAGCATGGAAAGTAATATCCTAAGACAGGGGCACATAGAACAGGCTCTAAATAGATACTAGGTCAACTGCTCCATGTTTGATGAGTTGGTGTCAGTTCATGGAGAACAATCTATAGTCTTAGCAATGGCCTGGGTTGTGGATGATTCCTATGGGGCCCCTTTGGATAATGTAACCCAATTCTGGTATTGGAATCTTCCTTTGGTAACAAGAGATTGGGTCTCTGTAGATTTTCTTAATTAAATACATAAACAATGTATTTAGTTAATTAACATTAATGTAATTACATTTAAAAATTAATTTGATTAATTAATTAATTAAAAGAGCATGAAAATCATGTTTGTCTATAATTCTCACTTTTTAATGTAGCCAAAGTCATAACTATTTTCTAGATAACAGAAAGACGATTCAGAGATGGCCCAGATCAACCTGTTCCTATTCAACAGGAAATGTCACATAGAACAGCCCCTGAACAGTAAGTATCTCCTGGACTTTCGAGAGGACTGCCTGGCTACTTAAGATACAACAGACACTTGATGTCTTTAACTCTCACCATACAGTACATTATCCCCAAATTCAGCAGCTCAGTATGGAGGAGTGTTTGTTTCATTTTCTGGGTATTAGAGAGCCCTGGAATTGGAAGAAATAGAAATTATTTCACGTGGTCTGCATGTTGCTAACATCACAGATGGGAAATATTGCTATCATCCTGGTGAGAGGTCTACAGATCTTGCCATACACTGGAATCAAGAGGGATAGTTTCACAAACCATGTTAGCCTAAGAATTCCACTGAGGTTCTGATTTAGAGGACACGCTGTGAACATCAGGTTCTAAATTGATGCTAGCCTCTCCTCATTCTATAGTTCCATTACCTTCTAGAACTTCAATGTCTGCTTAATGCCTTCTGCCAAGCTGGATCCAAAAAGCAAAAGAAAAGAACTAACTTTCTCAAATTTTCTTCGTACTTCTTCACACTATGACATATGTAAGATCACTCACATATACACAAATGTATAAATAAATGAAAAAAGTTAAATATAGGAATAAGGCTAAAGTATTCCAAAGACTATATAATTAAATTAATTTTGTAAGTTTTTTTCCTTCCATTCCTTTTTGCTTTCTTTCTTGCCTGCTTTCTATGGAAAAGTCTCTATGATCCTGGTCAGGTTTGAACTGAGTAACTAAAGGATTTATCAGCATTCTGCCTCTGCCTTCTGAGCGGTAAGATTACAGACATGCACCATACCTGCTTCATGTAGTTCTGGAGATAAGCACAGAGAACCTCATGTACAATAGGCAAACAGTGTACCAACTGAACTATAGCCCCAACGATATGCCACTAAACTAGATATCCAACATCTTTTTACTTTTAATTTTGATTATTTTTATTTTTAATTGGTAAATAATATGGTGTATTGTTATGTTTTATATATATATTTCGTTCATACACACATATAAACACACACACATATAACATATATATATGCCTAAAGTATTTCAAAGACTATATAATTAAATTAATTATACAGGATATATATAGAGCATGAGAATCATGTTTGTCTATAATTCTCACTTTTTAATGTAGCCAAAGTCATAACTATTTTCTAGATAACAGAAAGATGATTCAGAGATGGCCCAGATCAACCTGTTCCTATTCAACAGGAAATGTCACATAGAACAGCCCCTGAACAGTATCTCCTGGACTTTCGAGAGGACTATGTGATGTGTGAACATTTCTTTCCCAATTATGGGTCATGTTTTCTCCTTAATACTAAATGAAACCTCATCTCCAAAATAATTCAAATTATTGACTTTCTGGCCCACTGCTCTGCCTGCATTCCTGGAAACCTGCTAGCATCTAGGATAGCCAGGTTCCCCTGGGTCAGGCTCATCAGCAGTGATCTGTGCCTTGTCCCCTGATCTCCATTTTGTCACCTGTGGTGCTTCTGTCTGCATTCCTGAAGGCCTGCCAGCACCACATCTGGACAACCAGGTAGGACCCTGCTCTGAGTCAGATCCCCCTGGGAAACACCCATTGACAGTGAACACTGCACCCCATTTTCAGGCCTACACATTTGCTTGCACTCCTAGAAGTCTGTTGGCACTAGGGAAAACCAGATGGCTATAGGCCAGCTTAAGAACACAATCAACAAAAGTCCAGGCAATTTGGTACCTCCAGAGCCTAGCTATCCTACTACAGCAAAGTCCTGGCTATCTTAACACAGCTGAAACCCAAGACAATGACCTTAAATGCAGTCTTATGTAGATGGTAGAGGCCTTTAAAGAGGAAATGAGCACATCCCTTAAATAAATCCAGGAAAATACAATCAGACAGGTAAAGGAAATTAATAAAATGTTCAAGACCTGAAAATGAAAACAGAAGCAATAAAGAAAACACAAATGAAGGGAATCCTGAAGATGGAAAATCTTGGTTAAGAGAACAGAAACTACAGATACAAGCATCACCAACAAAATACAGGAGATGGAAGAGAGAATCTCAGATGTACATGATACAATTAAAGAAATTGATACATCTGTCAAAAAACTTTAAATATAAATATAAGAGGCTCCTGACACAAAACATGCAGGAAATTTGGGATGTTATAAAAAGATCAAAACTAAGAATGATTAGAAATAGAAGACAGAGAAGATTCCCAGCTCAAGCCCAGAAAATATTTTCAACAAAATGACAGAGAAAAATTTGCCCAACCTATAGAAAGAGAGGGCTATAAACAAATAAGAAGCTCACAGAACACCAAATAGATGAGACCAGAAACTAAGATTCTCCCACCACATAATAATCAAAACAACTGAATGTTCATAACACAGAAATAATTTTAAAATCTGCAAAGGAAAAAGGTCAAGCAACATATACAGGCAGACCTATGAGAATTACACCCAAATTCTCAACAGAGACTCTAAAAGCCAGAAGGGCCTAGGCAGATGTCTTTCAGACTCTAAGATTTCACAGATATCAAACTACTATACACACCAATATTTTCTATGACAAAACCAAATTTAAACAATATCTATCTATAAATCCAGCTTGCACAATATACTAGAAGGAAGACTCCAACCCAATGAGGCTAACTAAACCCAAGGAAACACAGAAAATAAATAATTCCATACCAGCAAACCCAAAAGGAAGAGAGAGAGAGAGAGAGAGAGAGAGAGAGAGAGAGAGAGAGAGAGAGAGAGAGAGAGAGAGAAAATGTTGCCTCAGGGTAAAGGGCTGGAAAAAAAGCAAACAACCCCTAAAAGTAAGCTGGAGCAGCTATTCTAGTATCTAACAAAATAGGCATCCAACCAAAAGTAGGAAAACCAGATGTCAAAGAAGAAACCAAAAGTCAAAGATAAAATCCCACCAAGACGGTGTTTCAATTCTGAATATCTATGCCACAAATGCAATGACACCACATTTGTAAAAAAAAAAAAATATTACTAAAGCTTAAATCACACATTTAACCACACATATTAATAGTGAGTGACTTCAACACCCCAATAAACAGGTCATGCAAACAAACTATAGAAATAATGAAACTAACAGAGGTTATGAAACAAATAGTACTAACAGATATCTACACAACATTTCACCCAAACACAAAAGAATATACCTTCTTCTTAACACCTCACAGAACATCCTCTAAAACTGACCATATATTTGGTCACAAAGCAAGTCTCAACAGATACAAGAAAATGGAAATAAGCCCCTGTATCTTATCATAGCACAATAGATTAAAGCTGGAGTTCAACAACAACAGAAACAACAAAAAGCTGACAAACTCATGGAAGGTGAGCAATGCTCTGCTCAATGACTTCTGTGTCAGGGAATAAAGAGAGAAGTTAAAGGACTTTGTAGAACTCAATGAAAACAAGGTACAGCATATCCAATGGGACCCAATGAAAGCCATGCTAAGAGGAGAGTACATAGCACTAAGTCCCTTCATGAAGAAAGTGGAGAAATCACATACCAGCAATTTAATAGTACACCTAAAAGAAAGCTCTAGAACAAAAACTGCAAACACACTTAAGAAAAGGAGATTGCAGGAAATGATCAAATAGCTGAAATCAACACTCAGAAATCAGGAGAGAAATACAAAGAATCAACAAAACCAAGGCTTGGTTATTTGAGAAAATCAACAAGATAGACTAACACTTAGCCAAACTAAGTAAAAGGCAGGAGGAGAACATCCTAATTAACAAACTAAGAAATGAAAGGGGAGAAATAACAATAGACACTGAGAAAATCCAAAGAATCATTAGGTCTTACTTCAAAAAATTTATATGCCACAGATTTGGAAAATCTAAAGGAAATGGACATTTTTCTTGAAAGATATCTCTTACCAAAATTAAATCAGTATCAGGTAAATAATTTAAATAGATCTATATCCTCTAATGAAAAAAGAAGAGGAAGAGGAGGAAGAGGAGGGGGAGAAGGAGAAGAGGGAGGAAAGGGGGGAGGAGGACGAGAAGGAAGGGGAAGAAGAAGGGGAAAGGGAAGGGGAAGAAGAAGCAGAAGGAGGAGGAGGAGGAGGAGGAGGAGGAGGAGGAGGAGGAGAGGGAGAAGAAGGAGAAGAAGCTGCCATCACCCAGGGCAAGATGGTTTCATTCAGAATTCTCCCAGACATTCAAAGAAGAGTTAATATCAATACTATTACCAAATTATTCTACAATTAGGCTTTATCCCGGAGATGCAGAGATGATTCAATATACAAAAATTCATCTAAGTAATCCATTAGATAAATACACTGAAACAAACAAACAAAAACCCACCTGCTTATCTCATAAGATGCTGAAAAAGCCTTTACAAAACCCAACATCCCTTTATATTAAAAGTCTTGGAGAGATCAGGGATACAAAGTTCATACCTAAACAAAATAAAGGCAATATACAGCAAGCCAATAGCCAACTATGATAGTTTCTGTATGATTGGCCCAGGAAGTGACCCTATTAGGAGGTGTGGCCTTATTGGAGTAGATGTGTCACTGTGGGTGTGGACTTAAGACCCTCCCCCTGGCTGCCTGGAAGTCAGTCTTCCACTAGCAGCCTTCAGATGAAGATGTAGAATTCTCAGCTCCTTCTGCACCATGCCTGCCTGGATGCTGCCATGTTTCTGCTTTGATGACAATGGACTGAACCTCTGAGCCTGTAAGCCAGCCCCAATTAAATGTTGTCTTTTATAAAACTTGCATTGGTCATGGTGTCTGTTCACAGCAGTGTAACCCTAACTAACCCTAACAAAGACACCAACTTAAAGCAATTCCATTAAATTAAGGGCTAAGACAAGGCTGTCAACTCTCTTCAATATAGTACTATCCAGAGCAATAAGACAAATAAAGGTGATCAAGGGACTATACATTGAAAAGAAGAAGTCAAAGTATCAATATTCATACATGATATGATAGCATACATAAGTAAACCCAAAGATTTTACCAGAGAACTCCAACAGCTGAAAAACACCTTCAGCAAAGGGGATAGATACAAAATAACTTGACAAAGTAATAACCTTCTTTTATACAAATGATAAAATGGCAGAGAAGGAAATTAAGGAACTAGTATTCTTCACAATAGCCATGAATAAAATAAAATATCTTGGTGTAACTCTAACCAACCAAGTGAAAGACCTCTATGATGAGAACTTCAAGTCTTTGAAGAAAGAAATTAAGGAAGATAGCCCAAATGGAAAGACCTCACACTTATACATGGATCTTGGCCATAATGAACAGGATAACCATGCTATAATCCACAGACCCAAAGAAGCTAAGCAACAAGGAGGGCCCAAGGAAGGATGTTTGAATTTCATTGAAAAAGGGAAATAAAAAGACATTAGGAGCCAGGCGTGGTGGCACACGCCTGTAATCCCAGCACTTGGGAGGCAGAGGCAGGCAGATTTCTGAGTTGGAGGCCAGCCTGGGCTATAGAGTGAGTTCCAGGACAGCCAGGACCACACAGAGAAACCCTGTCTCGAAAAACAAACAAACAAAAAAGAAAAACAAAAGACATTAGGGTTGGATGGAGAGTGGAAACCAGGTAGTAGATTTGATGGGGGAGGGAACAGGAGTGTTCAACTCTGGGGAGGACTGAGAGAGAGAACTGGAATATGTGTGGGTGGGGCATCTCTGGAATGAGCTAGAAACCAGGAATCTATGAGGGATATGGAACCTGAAAAGGCCACCTCCTATAAGCAGACAAGACTTCCAATGGAGAGATGGGGGAACACTAACACAACCACAAAACATTTGACCCATGATTAGTCTTGCCTACAAGATGTGCAGGGATAAAGATGGAGCAGTAATTAAGGAAACTGCCAATCCATCACTGAATTACAGAAAAAAAAGAAAAAGGAAAAAAGAACAATTGGTCAAGTGTCTCAATGTGCATGTCTAAAAAGAGTGAGCAAGATGCAGTGATTTATATATGTTATACCAGGGCTTGGAAGGCTGAGGCATGGGGACTTAGGCAATACTCAGCTATGTAGTGAATTCAAACCTAACCTGTGCTATGTGATGCCCTGTCTTAAAAGGAAGGAAGAAAGAAAGGAAAGAAGGAAGGAACGAAGGAATGAAGGAAGGAAAGAAGGAAGGAAGGAAAGAAAGGGAGGAAGAAAAGAAGGAAGGAAGGAGGGAAGGAAGGAAGAAATGGACCAGAAAGATGGCTTCCAATAAGGCCCTTTGTTGCCCATGTCTGGTGATGCTAGTTCCACTCCTGGGACTTTGTAAAAGTGGAAGGAGAGAGTCCACTCACTCCATGTAAGAAAAAACACACACACAGAGAGAGAGAGAGATGCAGAAGTCTCAGAGATATGAAAAACATCTCAGTTTCTCTTATCAGAAACAAATGCAAATTAACACCACAACAAGAGAAAGCAGGTCTTTGTTCCCATGTAAAGAGAACCCTTGGAAGCTGTTTTGTGGATGGAAATTAGTATACTCACATTGGTAGCATGGAAGTTCTTCAAAGAACCTTAACATGGGATCATGTCATAATCTAGCAGTCCTTCCATTGGATAACAAAATTGGAACCACTGTGCCAGAAAGATGCCTGAGCTGAGCTCTGGAATTCACTGTAGCAGCTTTCTATCTGCAAGTGAAAGAGTGCCAATGGATACATGGACAAACACATTCTGGTGTGTGTGTGTGTGTGTGTGTGTGTGTGCACGTGCGCATGTATATGCATGCATGCACACCTGTCATTGTGTATGTGCATGTCTGCATGTCAGTGTATGCATGTGTATGTATCTGTGTGTGTGCTCCAGTGCAAGTATGCAGGTAGGTGCTTATGTGCATGTAAGTGTTTGTGTGTGAGCACTTTATGGGTATGTTTGTGTGTCCATGTGTGAATACAATTAACCCTTTAAAAAAGATAGTAGTTAAGTCTTATGCCACAACATGTAGATACATATACATGTATACATATATGTGTATGTGGGTCCACCAAGGCCTCCACTTATACACACTGTTGTGTAAGTCTTGTCTGGTGAGTTTCTAAGGAAAATGTTTTAGAGAAGCTAATTCCCACAATAAAAAATATAAAGTGTGGTTTATTGTGACTAATATATTCAATCCATGAATCAGAGTGAACACTTTCCTATAATGCTCCTTCATCTCCCAGAAGAAACTGGCTCCATTATAGCAGCAGAAAAGCCAAGCCAAGCCAAGCCTTGGGTGCAGACCTGTCATTTCAACTTCTTGACATGCTGAGGCAGGAAGATCATAGGTTTAAGGCCTGCCTAGGTTACAGAGCTAGCTCACGGTCAGCCTAGGGAAGTTAGTAAGAATCCTGTCTCAAAATAAAGACAGCTGAGGATGTAGATGAGTGGTAAAGGCCTTGCTCAGCATCATGCTTCTGCATTCGTCCCCAGCCCTGAGAGGGATTTGGTGGTGGCTCCCAATCAGGCGAGCCTATTCCTTCAGCGGTGATATTTTCAAGTTAGTCTGTCTCCTCATCTCTCACATCTGTTTGTCTTTTTTTTTTATGCTCAGCCTCACATGTGTGTGTACCTCCTTATTTCATGTTCTTCTCTTCTGCTTGGTGTAGTAGTTTGCTCTTTATTGCTACCAATGAGAAAGCACACACAGATTCTAGCCCTCTATTTTGCAGGAAACTTGAATCAAAAAACTAACACATGTCAGAGAAAGGTTCTGATTGGTCCTAGGTGGTCTCTCCTGGGGAAGCTTGGCTCAGTGGTATAAAAATATCTCTGAAGTTGGGACATGTACCTGAAGTTGGTGAAGAGAGAAGGGGAAGAGACTATGGGGGGAAGGGAGGGAGGGATTGAAAGGAAGGAGGGCATACTAGATGAGTGTCTCATACCTCTGGTGCTTGGTGCATGCGCTCGTTTTCACAAGTTCATATTTCAGCCCCAAGGCTTGAATACACAATCAAAGAGAATATACTGTCCTGCTGTGTGAGCTGAGCAGCCATAACACATCATGTCTTCCTGAAACTTTGTCAGTCCTCCATGTGTCCTAAGTGGCACATGACAGAGCAGGGAAAATCGAGGAACAAATACTAGCAAGTAAAGACTCCAAAGCATCGTTGAAATTTAATTTTCTCGACATAATCATGACTGTGGCCATTCAGACTAACCATTCTCTCTCCATCTGGGAGCTACTTTTTGAAGCCTTGAAGAAACCAGGAGCATAGATATTGCCCATTCTGTGATTGGTCGTTTCTGGTTTGGATGCCTGCTGAGTTAATAACCCACTGACTGCAGTTTAGGCTTTTGAAAGCTAAGTTCTAACATCAAACTTTTATCTGGGCTATAGCAGCCTGTCTCTAATGAATTTTTTATTTGTTTACTCATTGCTTTTCTGGGATATGAAAGAAACACTCATCTTCTTAATATTAAAAATAAAACATTAAATCAGAACCTCATCCAATGGCAAACTGTTTAGATTTCCTTCAGCCAGGAGGGATTCACCAGTGGGAACATTGTACTCTGAAATGAAGGGAGATGGGACAGCAGGGGAAGGGTGACATGTCATATGAGTGTTCCTCTGCTGTTTCTTTTTAATCTTTTGTGAGCAGAGGTAAATTATTCATAGCAGTGTTCTGTATAACATGTGAGTTCCAGGAACTCATCCACCAAACAGCTGAGCTCCCTCCCGGCTCTGCAGGACCTGACTCTGCTCTCTGCCCTCTAGCTCAATCTGTTTGCTCTTGGGGACTCAGAAGCCAGTAGGAGCAGAGTGTCAGGCAGAGAAGGCTGGAGTGCAGAAGGAGCATCTACGTTTCACTTATGGGAGGACTGGTGCCCAGGGCTGTGCAGTTTACGGGTGCTGTTTGCTCTTTTGCTTTCCACAGAATTCAGAAACAATGTGCTTGGACAGGAGCAAGCCAGCAAGATGTGACATCAACTTTTGAGACAGTACGAGAAAAGCTTAGCCCTGATAGTCTTGAATAAAGTTAGCAAGTAGAGAAACAAGGGAGGTACTTCCAAGGAACCCCTTGGACACCTTCTGTGCATGCGTACATTCTGTGCTTCCTTGGTGTGGAGAGACCATGTCCCATGGATTTGTGTCCTTCCTAGTGTTTTTAATGTTAATTATGTGTTAGGGTTTGCTCCTGAAATTCTCCCCACCTATGCTGCAACACCTCACTTGCTTCTACTGGTTTGGGAAGCTGTGGGGATTTTGAGAGGTGGGGCCTGGCTGGTAGAGGTAGGCTACTAGAGATGAGAGTTTTAACCCAGCCCAGATTCTTTCTGCCTCCTATAGGGCTGTGGCCAGCTCCATGCTTCTGTCGAACTAGATGTCTTGTCCTTTCTGCCATTATAGACTGCAGCTGGGATTCCACAGAAACCCCGCCCTCTTTTAAGTTGCTTTTGTCAGCCATTTTGTCACAGCAACTTCAAGATTAATATATTATATATATTTAAAATTTTATAAATATCCACAGAGCTACTGGATCTGGAAGCAAAGCAATAAGTATTTGCCCCTTAAATTTACCCGCCTTTGCAGGAAAACATGAACATTTCCTCTGAACCTGTTTCCTTGTCACAAACTAGGGGTACTAGTCATTTTATTTAGTTATAATGTTAATGACATAATGAGACCTGTCATGTTATATCAGGAAGTACTCAGCAGTCTGTGCAGTGCATGAAGGTAGAGAGGCATGAGGATTGGGAATTAATGTCATCCTTGGCTTAATGCAAAGTTCAAAGACAGCAAAGGCTATGGGAGCACTTGTCTCTCAAAAGAAGAAGGAGCAGGAGGAAGAGAAGGAGGAAAAGGAGGAGGAGGAGAAGGAGGAGGAGGAGAAGGAGGAATGGAGAAACAAAGGAGAGGAGAAGGAAAGAAAGTAGAAGAGGAGAGGAGGGGGAGGGAGAGGACAAGAAAGAGAAGAGAAGCATGAAGGGGAGGAGGGTTGGGGAATATAAAGAGGGGACTGAAAATGGAAAGAGGAAACAGAGGAGGAAGAAGAAAGATGTGCCTGGTGTTGCCATTGGTTATTTGACTGTGTCTCTGACTTCCCTTTCTTTCTCCCCTCTCCACTGTCTATATGACTCAGATGAATATCCCCATTTCCATGAGAACTGCTTCTTATAATGTTACCCCAAAGCCTAAAAGCTGAAGATCTACCAACAGTAATCAATATAAACTAAGGGGTTCCAAGTTAACTCTGGATGTTTCCTGTGTTCTAGACATTTCTGGTTTATTTAATCCATGTCATATTCTACTGTGTGACACTGAACCTTACACAATTCTCAAAGCTTTATAGGAAAGGTATGTGCTTCCTGGAATGGCCCAGCAATGTGATTATGCTGTCTTCTTAGACTCAAGAATAACTACCTAGCTCTCCAAGAGTTCACAAGTAAAAGATCTGTATGACAAGAACTTCAGGTCTCTGAAGAAGGAAATTGAAGAAGACCTCAGAAAATGGAAAGATCTCCATGCTTGTGGATTAGCAGGATTAATATAGTAAAAATGGCCATCTTGCCAAAAGCAATATACAGTTTCAATGCAATCCCCATCAAAATCCCAACTCAGTTCTTCATAGAGTTAGAAAGAGCAATTCTCAAATTCATCTGGAATGACAAAAACCCAGGATAGCTAAAACTATTCTCAACAGTAAAAGAATTTCTGGGGGAATCAGTATCCCTGACCTCAAGCAGTACTACAGAACAATTGTGTTAAAAACTGCATGGTATTGGTACAGTGACAGGCAGGTAGAACAATGAAATATAATTGAAGACCCAGAAATGAACCCACACGCCTATGGTCACTTGATCTTCGACAAAGGAGCTAAAACCATCCAGTGGAAAATATATAGCCTTTTCAACAAATGGTGCTGGTTCAACTGGAGTTCAACATGCAGAAGAATGCAAATCTATCCATTCTTATCTCCTTGTACTAAGCTCAAGTCCAAATGGATCAAGGACCTCCACATAAAATCAGACACAGTAAAACTCATAGAAAACAAACTAGGGAAGACCCTTGAGGACACAGGCACGGGGAGAAAGTTCCTGAACAGAACATCAATAGCTTATGCTCTAAGATCAAGAATTGACAAATGGGACCTTATAAAATTACAAAGTTTCTGTAAGGCAGAGGACACTGTCAATCTGACAAAATGGCAACCAACAAATTGGGAAAAGATCTACACCAACTCTACATCAGACAGAGGGCTAATATCCAATATATACAAAGAACTCGAGAAGGTAGACTCCAGAGAGCCAAATAACCCTATTAAAAATGGGTTACATAATTCATTATTTTTAATTGCTGACTATCAGAACAAAGAAATGGTGGCGAGGGGGGTGATTGGGGAATGGGTGGAGGGAAGAGGTCTTATGGGACATATGGAGAGGGGGGAACTGGGAAAAGGGAAAGCCTTTGGAATGTAAACAAAGAATATAGAAAAATAAAAAATGGGGTACAGAGCTAAACAAAGAATTTTCACCTGAAGAATGGCTGAGAAACACCTTAAGAAATGTTCAACATCATTAGCCATTAGGGAAATGCAAATCAAAACCACCCTGAAATTTCACCTCACACCAGTCAGAATGGCTAAGATTAAAAACTCAGGAGGCAGCAGGTGTTGGTGAGGATGTGGAGAAAGAGGAACACTCCTTTACTGCTGGTGGGATTGCGAGCTGATACAACCACTCTGGAAATCAGTCTGGTGGTTCCTCAGACAACTGGGCATGACACTTCTGGAGAACCCTGTTATACCACTCCTGGGCATATACCCAGAGGATTCCCTGCATTGCAATAAGGACACATGCTCTGCTATGCTCATAGCAGCCTTATTTATAATAGCCAGAAGCTGGAAAGAACCCAGATGTCCCTTAGTGGAGGAATGGATACAGAAAATGTGGTATATTTACACAATGGAATATTACTCAGCAATTAAAAGCAATGAATTCATGAAATTTTTAGGCAAATTGTTGGAACTGGAAAATATCATCCTAAGTGAGGTAACCCAATCACTAAGGAACACACATGGAATGAAGTCACTGATAAGTGGATATTAGCCCTGAAGGTCTGAATACTCAAGACACAATTAACATATCAAATGATTCCCAAGAAGAAGAAAGGAGAGGGCCCTAGTCCTGCAAAGGCTTGATGCAACATTGTAGGAGATTACCAGGACAGAGAAATGGGAGGGGGCAGATTGGGAAATGGGTGGAGAGAAGAGGGCTTATGGGACTTATGGGGAAGGGGGAATTGGGAAAGGGGAAATCATTTGGAATGTAAACAAAGAATATAGAAAATAATAAAATAAAAAGGGGGAATCAAAATACCCATGGGAGGAGATACAAAGTGTGGAGCAGAGACTGAAGGAAAGGCCATTTAAAGAATGCCCCACCTGGTGATCCATTCCATATATAGTTATCAAACCCAGACACTATTGCAGATGCTATCAAGTGCTACCTGACAGGAGCCTGATATAGCTATTTCCTGAGTGGCTCTGACAGTGCCAACAAATTCAGAAGTTGATACTTACAGCCAACCAATGGTCTGAGCACAGGGCCCCCAGTAGAGGAGCTAGAGAAAGGACGCAAGAGCTGAAGAAGTTTGGAGCCCCACAGAAGGAACAACAATATGAACCAGCCAGTACCTCCAGAGTACCCCGGGAATAAACCACCAAGCAAAGAGTATACATGGAGGGACCCATGGCCCCAGCTACATATGTAACAGAGGATGGCCTTTTCAGACATCAGTTGGAGAAAGGCCATTTGTCCTGTGAAGGCTCGATGCCCCAGTGTAGGGGAATGCCAGGACAGGAAAGTGGGAGTGGGTAGGTGGGTTGGTGAGCAGGGGAATGGGATGGGGGTTTTCAGGGGTGGAACAAGGAAAGGGGAGAACATTTGAAATGTAAGTAAAGAAAATATCTAATAAAAAAGAAAATTCTTTTAAATAAAGTTTTAATAAATAAGTAAAAATTTAAAAAAAGAGCCTTAGTATGCATATTTATATGTAAATCCTAGCACATTTGCCTGGAACTGGTCTTTGAAAGACTTCTTTGAATAACATTTAACAGTGTGCTAGTTTGGGTTACTATTGCTGTGATGAAACATTGTAATCAAATGCAGTTGTGGGAGGAATCTGCTTGGCTTATGCTTCCACAGCACTGCTCATCACTGAGAGATGTCAGGATAGGAACTCCGAGCAGGAGCCTAGAGGCAGGAGTTGATGCAGAGGCAGACTACTTACTCTTCATGGCTTGCTCAGCCTGCTTTCTTATAGAACCCAGGACTGCATGCCCAGGGCTGGCCCCACCCACAATAGATTGGGCCCTCCCGCATCTATCACTAATTAAGAAAATGCCTACAGCCCAATCTTATGGAAGCATTCTTTCAATTGAAGTTTTCTCATCTCAGATGTGAGTATTTGGTGCCAAGTTGATATAAAACTGGTCAGTACAGACAGGTTCAACTGGAATCCAACAAACATACCCAGAGGTTCCGGGCTGAGAAGTCTGGAAAATAAGATATTAACACTCATCTCTCCCAGTTCCTCTGTGGATGAAGTTAGGAAAATCCGTTGTCATAAATTTCCTCACTTCTATAGAAATACAAGGGTATATAATCATTTGACTCATTCATGTGTGTAGATATGGAAGTGTATGTGTGTGCATGTGTCTATATTAGTATGTATATGTATGATCATGTTTATGTGCTGGTGCATGTGCCCATTTGGAGGCCTGAAATTCAGGTTAAAGGTCTTCCTAGGCAGTTTCCATCTTATTTAAGAGACAGTTCTTCACCAAACACGGAGCTTCTAGGCTTTGACTATATCCTACCAGCCTATTGTTCCCTATGCTGGGATTACTAACCCAAGGCCTGGCTTTTAAACAAGCATTTGGGATTCAAACTCAGGTCCTCAACTTTACCCACTGAAGTATCTCCCCTCCTCTTCAAAGTATGCTGTCAGGGTGCTATATAGAAAGCATACCTCAGCAAGTCCTACCCTACTGACATGGCATTACCACACATACCTGTAAGTCCCCATTGGCATCTCGATGTATGATTTTAGAAACAGGACCCCTATGGTCCTAAGGTGTCCCTGGAGGGGAGTGGATGAAGATGCCCCTGGAGGAAAACAACCTGCTTGAGTTTAAGCTTTTCCCTTAGTTTCTTTCTATTTTAGGACAAGCACCTTACATTTGTTAACCTAGATGGCAAGCCCACCAAGGGATACCAGCCCTCCCCATCCCATAGCAGATGAGCAGGACTGAAAATAACAACGCTATGCAAATGTCCTAGCAGGAACCCTAGACCTATTTCCTACAAATGCCTGATGTGGTTTACTACCCAGTGGCTGATCTTGGGGATTGTTATCAGGGTGTCTTTGGTCAAGTACCATATCCCAGTTGCTTCTTTTCCTGCATCTGTGGGTGACCTTGAGATGTCCCCTCTCTTCTCCTCAAACCTATATTGCCAAAAATAAAACAGAATGCTGAAGCTATGCATTATAACTTACTGAGCATGATGCTTCACCTATACCTGGGGGTCAGATATGTTTCTACAGCTGTGGTGGAGGTGGGGCTTCAAAGAACCTCTTGATTTATCTGTCTTTGAGATGAGAAGCAGGTGGGGGAGCCTGGAGTTTTCATGTAGCTCATTTTATATGTGTGGCTTCTTTACTGGCTCCGTGGCTTGGATCTCCACAGGGACAAAAATTTTCTACTGGCAAATTTTCAAATGTAATGGGACAAATATTGAGGGAAATGAAGAAAGTCCTAGACTATTGCTGACAATTATTGCTGGAGGACAAAAACAGGTTTGGTGGAAACCCTGAAAATACTTCAAAAGCTTGTGCAATGCAATTCACCTCTCTTCTTGAGGACCGGAGGATCTGAGGTAAGCTGAGGGCTGGTTGTGGTTTGGGGCCAGATATCAACACCACACAACTGGAGAATCTGGGATCCCCATTGCATGTTCCAAATACCTAAAGTTGAGCACTCTCTTGAAAAACTGGGTGATATATTTTTCAGTTCCTCTGCTTGGCTGAAAACATCATTAAAGTGCATGCTGCCCATGTCCAACTGCATGATACCCTATATCCAGCTGCATGCTACCCCATTTACAGCTCCATTCTACCCCATGTCCCTATGCATGCTACCCCATGTCCAGCTACATGTTACCTCATGTCCAGCTTTATGCTACCCCATGTCCAGCTTTATGCGACACCATGTCCAGCTGCATACTACCCCATGTCCAGCTGCATGCTGCTCCATGTCCTTTACTGAGCCACTAAGTTCCTAAAGCAGGTAGCAGCTCTGGGTAGGTTGGGACAACAAGAATAGCCTCCTGAGTTACCACCTCAGATTTTAACTAGTACTTTCACCAGTCTGCTAAATTCAGGGACTCCTTCAGAAACCCCTCTCCTCTAAACTCAGTGGCCCCATCCATCTAAACTCAAAGGCCCCACTCCTTGAAGATCAGAGGTCTCACTCCCCTAAGCTCAGAGGCCCCACCCCTCTAAGCTGAAAGATCCTTCCTTCTACCCTCTAAGTTGAAAGGTCTTTCCTTCTAAGTGCCAAGGTCCCACGGCCCCTCTCCTCTACAGTTTACTTGCCTTATGGTTTTCCCTTATTCTGTGGGTTCATATTCTACCTTAACTTCTGCTGAGAATGCCCAGAATTGCTAAACACATTTTACCTGACATCCATCTGAGCACATTTCTCAATAGATCTTGGAAAGGGAATGTTTGAAACACCAAGCAGCTAAGTTAAAGACTATTCAGTCTCAAGATTATGAAAAAAAAATCAGGCATAGCATTAGGAAAGTCATGACAAGTTCTGTTCTGTTCTGTTCTGTTCTATTTTGTTTTGTTTTGCTCTGGTTTTAGGAAGATGATTGATTTATGGACAATTGTGTACACCTGGCCCCCCTTTACAAGCACAGCATCCATGTAGGAACCGCCAGGGGTGAAAGTGTTGGATCCCCTGGAACTGAAGTATAAGACAGTTATAAGGCTCCCAATATAGGTGCTAGGAAAGGAACGTGGGTCCTCGGGAAGAGAAGCAAGTATTCTTAACCACTGGACCATCTGCCAGGACCTGGAAATTGGTGAGTGACTTAACGCCTGACACTCAGCTTACCATTATCAATTACTGTCAATGGAGGATATGTTAGCCTAAATGATGAAGGAGATGAACTGTGATTACCATTATTGAAAAAAATCTTCTTCTTCTTCTTCTTCTTCTTCTTCTTCTTCTTCTTCTTCTTCTTCTTCATCATCATCATCATCATCATCATCATCAATCCAAGCAAGGATGGTTGAATCTTATATAGAAGAGGAAGTAAAATATTTGCAGGAGGCAGAGGAAGGGAACACAGTGGAAGAGGAGATGGGGGTGTTCAGTATCAGGCAAGTGGAGGAACAGAAAAGATGGCCAGATGGCTACAGAAATGAACAGAAATCTGCAACTGGTGGGAGTAGGATGTGGGAAGCATATCAATGATGTGGCAGAGACCTGGGATGGGGAGACACCCAAAATCAATGGGGGTAACCATAGCTATGAATGTCAACATCGGGGATATGGAACATGAAGAGGCTACCTGTTCTAGCCAGGCAAGAACCCCGTGGAGAAATGGGGACATCAACTCACCCACAAAACTTTTGACCCAAAATTTATACTGTCTATAAGAAATGCACAGGGGATGGAATAGAGACTAAGGGAATAGCCAATCAGTAACTGGCCAAACTAGAGACCCATCCCATAGGCAAGCACCAATCCCTGCTATTAATGGTACTCTGTTATACTTGTAAACAAGAGTCTAGCAAGCTTGTCCTCTGAGAGACTCCATCTGACAGCTGACTCAGAGGAATACAGAGACCCACAGCTAAACAATGGATGGAGTTGGGGACTCTTAAGGAAGAGGCGGGTGAAGAATTAAGGGCCCTGAAGTGGATAGAAACTACACAGGAAGGCCAACAGAGTCTAGCAACCTGGACTTTTGGGTATCTCAGAGACTGAACCACCAAGCAAAAAGCATGCAGGGGCCGGGTGGTGGTGGTGCACACATTTAATCCCAGAACTTGGGAGACAGAGGCAGGTGGATTTCTGAGTTTGAGGTCAGCCTAGACTACAGAGTGAGTTTTAGGACAGCCAGAGAGTTCTAGGACAGCCAGGGCTATACAGAGAAACCCTGTCTCTAGAAACAAAAAAAGAAAGAAAGAAAGAAAGAAAGAAAGAAAGAAAGAAAGAAAAGAAGAAAAGAGAAAAGAAAAGAAAAGAAAAGAAAAGAAAGGAAAGGAAAGGAAAGGAAAGGAAAAGAAAAGAAAAGAAAAGAAAAGAAAAGAAAAGAAAAGAAAAGAAAAGAAAAGAAAAAATACGCATGGGCTGGACCTTGGCCCCTGAACATCTTCCATATATGCTCATCTTGACCCTCATGTAAGCTTCCAAGCAACTGGAGTGTGGGGGCTATCCCCAAAGCTGTTGCCTGTCTATGAGATATGTTCTTCTAGCTGGGTTGCCTTGTCTGGCCTCAGTGGGAAAGGAAGTGTCAGGGTATGGGGATACCCAAGGAGGCCTTCACTCTCTCAGAGAAGAAGGGGAGGGGTGACTGGGAGGGGGAGCAGTGATCAGGATGTAAAGTGAATAAACAAACAAACAAACAAACAACATCATCATCATCAACAGCAACAACAGCAACAACCAGGGAATTGTATGTAATACAGACTATAGAGAATGAGCCAAAACTCATGAGAGCACAAATTCTATAAATGGCCTAAAATTGCTTAAAGATATTTTATTTTAGTATTGCATAAATAAGACAAAGTATGTGTGTGAGAGAGAAGGAAGCAATAAAAAAATGGAAGAAAGAGAAAGAGAACTTCATCTTTACCTCTTTATAAAAGCATCAACCCCATCCCATCATGACCTTGTTTAAATGTAACATTCTCAAAGCCCTAATCCAAATACCATCACCCTGCAGCAGGGCATGAAGCTTGAACACTTACAATCTAAGGCATGCACAGGATTCAGTATACAGCATAGGGCAATGATACCAGTTTCATTGATATTACCCTATATGATAAAAATGGCCACCAGATCTTTCTCTGTCTATTCTTTTATCCAGATATCTGCTGAATGGATAAGATGCAGTATTGAAACCACTTAGTACTTCTGAGTAGTGCTAATCTATGTCTTGAAGTCTAGTTGTTCACATCTTATGAAATTTGGGGGTACCAGAGTTTGGTATAAATATGCTTAGGATCATACCGTCTCTTGGTTAACACTTCCTCTTTGATTAGGATAAAGTGTCGTTTATCTCTTCTGATTAATTTTAATTTGAAATTTATTTTTCCAGATTTTAGAATGATGGTGCCTATTTGTTCCCTAGTCACATTTCCTGAAAATACCTTTTCTGTCCTCTCACTTTAATATGGGACCTATTCTTAAAGGTAAAATGACCTTCTTGTAGACAACAAGAAGATGGGATGTCTATATAATGTTACATTCATGTCCACATTTTCAAGGCTGACCATTTGGTATTGGACAACTAATTAGTTTGCTTTTCCCTTGGAAAGGCTGTCTCTTTAGGCCCCAGGATTCCTTGCTGCCTGTAGTTCTTTGTCTAGGATTGAGGTCTCCGACTTTCCCATGCTCACATTAGCATGTCTATCGGTGTGCTCCTTGCTCAGCTCAAATTTGGCCTCCATGTTGGTGTTGATGGTTTGGCCTAGGGATATGCTTGGCCTAGGGAGTGGTACTATTAGGAGGTATGGCATTGTTGGAGTAGATGTGGCCTTTTTGGAGTAGGTGTGTCACTGTGAGCATTGGCTTTAAGATCTTCACCCCAGATGCCTGGAAGTCAGTCATCTCCTAGCAGCCTTCAGATGAAGATATAGACCTCTCATCATTTCTGTACCATGCCTGCCTGGATGCTGCCATGATCCAGCCTTGATGATAATGGACTGAATCTCTGACCCAGTAAGCTAGACACAATTAAATGTTGTCCTTACAAGAGATGCCTTGGTTGTGGTGTCTGTTCACACCTGTAAAACCCTAACTAAAACATTGCTGAAACTTCATGGGTTCTAGGAGACATCATTTCGCAGCAAAGTAACTTTCCTATTCCTCTGGCTCTTGTAATCTTACACTAAGTTGTGAGTGTAAAGTCAAATATTTATGTTTAGTTAGGGATGATGATTCCAGTCACCCTCATAGCTAGCTAGGTTTCTAGTATGGAATATGATTTTCCTTATTGAGCAAATAAAAAGTTCAATTAGAGACCCATTTGTTACTGCCAAGATTTGCATGTCATATCATATTCTCTTAGGTTAGCATGCCATGGTCATCACTGCTTGGTTCACAGGCATCATAGCTAGGTAGGACAGCTGCCTGCGCCCTTCCTGTGAGAGGCTGGATGACACCTTCAAGTAACGTTCTCAGGGAGGAGATTTTCCAGTCAGATCCTGCTCAGGCAAATTTGGGCCCTGTGTCTGAAGTTCATGCTGTCTTCAGCACATACCTGTACAACCAAGGACAATGACAATAGCCTATAATGGTTTTGGAGTTTTTGGACATCTCTGACCAACAGCTCAAAACAGGGCAAATTGTTGTCCACCCAGATGGGAACTTTTCATTTAACTTGTATATGTACACTTATACACTGACTTAATTGTGTTCTAGGTATCTTTAGGTAGAAAATTAATAGTATGTCTCCTTATGACATTTTCAGATTTTCCTCATGTTATTTTACCCTGCTCTTTCCTTCTGCATTTTTTTGTCTAGAGCTGAGACTTCCCCTATTTTCCTTCCATCCAGTCACTTGTACTCCTCTGTTGTTCATCCAACATCTAATGAGCGCCCTACAACATCCCCCTATGACTTTCCTGGGTTTTGCAGTTATGACAGATTACATACTCACATTTGGAGATTCTATGCTATTTCATTGCTGGTCTATTCCCAATAGCTATGAAATGGAAACAAAGTAAACAGCCTTCAGAAGACAAATGGATAATGAAAATGTGATACATATACACAATGGAATACTATTCGGCTTAAATGTTAAAACAAGAAAAATAAATCTGCGGTGGTGATAGAGACCAGGTTAATGCGCTCTTTCGAGATTGAGTAGCATAGTAAATGAGGGCCCTTTCTGGTAACACAGAGGCTAATTTAAGATCTTAGGCAAGTATTTACACAGGTGTGTGGGTTGGTTACATTTGGGATGAGTAGTTTCTTAGATCTAAGTTGTATTGCAATCTTTATATACATTTGCCAAGCATTTCCTAAAACTATGTCGGACTGGCTTAAGATCAAGCCAATTAAAATTTCAGCACAGATATTGCAGGGGACTTTAACACCCCATCCCCAATTGTGGAGGTTCTGGAAAGTGATAGCTATTTGGGGGGGAAGAATATTCCTTTTGGAGGGTGTGGTCACTGATAGGTTTCTCATGCTTCAATGGATAGTGCCATACCTGTGCATTTACTGCTAACACTTACTGGATGGCACTTACTGATAGCACTTGTGGGTTATGCAGAAGTAGGAGGAGAAGGGTGAGGAGGAGGAAGAAGAGAAAAGAGGAAGGGAAGAATGGAGTGAGGAAGGAAGGAAGAAGAGAAAAACAGAAAGAGAGAGAAAATAAGAAAGAAAAAAGAAAGAAAATAATGAAGTTGTGACAGGAGGATATGAACATATCACATGTTAGAGGTGTATAGAGGGAGTTAGAGGGTAGAAATTGGGAGCAGATATGCATATATTTCATTGTATCCATGTTTGAAGTTCTCAAAAATAATAAAAGTTACAGATAAAAAAATAAGTAAACTACATGGAGGCTAGGCATGGAGACACACACCTTTAATGCCCATGCTCAGAAATCAGAACCAGGCATATTTTTATGAGTTCAGGGCCTTTATAGTTCACATATAGCAAGTTCTAAACCAGGCAAGGCTATGTGTAACATTTTATTTACACACACACACACACACACACACACACACACACACACACACCTGTACCTAGTAGAGTCATTCTGTACAAATCTTTAATCAGAGTAGAAACTCACTCATCCATAAATTCTTCTGCAGAATGTGGCAAGCTTAATTTGCACCCACGTTTCCTAAAGGATCGCAAATCCACTCATTATATGAACCCCTCACTATATAAACACACTGTTTTCAAATGGCCTACAACACACTTTCATTAAAGGTTTTTAAGAGTGTGTGATTGCTTTAGTCATTTCAAATACCTGACGAAAGCAACTAGAAAGGAGGGGTTTGAGCTGGCTCACACTTTGAAGACACACATCATCATTGTGGCAAGAACATCAAGTGAGCAGAAACACAGGGGCAGGTGACTGCACTGCCACTACAAACAGTAAGGAAAGAGCAATGAATGCAGGTGCTCAGCTTGCTCTTTTTCTTTTCATTTAATCTAGGATCTCAACTCACAGTGCAGTGCTGTCAACTAAGGGTAGGTATGCTTAGCTCAACAGACCTAGTCTACTCCCACACAGAGATGCCTAGAGGTTTGCTTCCAGTGACTACTTAAAGCTCATCAAACAGACAAGACTCACCATCCTAGTGAAATCCCTGCCCCACTTTGCAACCATTCTTCTAGAACTCCAGCTACTGCATGGGAAAAGAACATATAGGAGTCTGGGAAAGGGATTTCAGAAGACTAAAGGCTCCATGCCACTGCTCACTGCTTCTGAGCATGAGCACAAAAACTGAAGCACTGTTTGTACGAATCCGTTATAAGACAGGCTTTCCCCAAATGATGCAAGTCATTAACGAAGGATATTTCTCAGTAGATTTGTTATATTAAAAAGGCACTGTCTACTATGCTAATCAACTGTGTTGTACTAGAAATCCATGTAGATTAATTAAATGTATTACTTGCCAAAAGGAATGTGGTGTAGATACAATAGCCCCCTCCCCCACTCCACACACAGAAGTCTCATAATAATGGAGGCATATAAATTGCTGGGCATCTTTCTGCACAGAACCAAATGCCTTTTGGATTGCTAGTTACTACAACTCTAAATAGGACTGAATAGAATGTTCTCTTCACAGTTGAGTCGACCACTTCTACAAATAAAAGCATCATGATCCATCTGTATCTTGGGGTCTAGAGGCACATTAAGGGAGTGCCACTGGCATGAATATAAGCTTTATATTTTAGTTTTAGCTTTGGACTGTGGAAATGAATCTGTCTCTTGCCCTCATGTTCCCTTAAACACACACACACACACACACACACACACACACACACACACAATGAATGTTCTAGTGGATTCTTGGAGTACCAACAACCAGCACTCAATATCTAGGTCAGGCACTCCTGATATGAGTTTAATAAACTATAGAAGCCAGCACAAAGGTCACTAGTCATTACTTCTTTTGTCTCTTCTTGGCCTCTTCTCCAACCTAAGGTTGACCGAGGAGGATTGTTCTCAGTAATAAAACCAGCGACTCCCTTGTAGGGTAAGGAGTAGAGACCTCGGAGGAGACTCAAGGCAGGGAAGTACTAGACTCTAGGTTGCCCATCACCATTTCCAAGGTGCATGCCATTGGACAAGTGGACAGCTCTAAGGACTGTGTGAGTAAACACAGGTCGTGAGATGCTCAGAGTCACCAAGCACACAAGTATCATTCTCTAAAGTCCTTTCCTTTTTACCTTCTCTAGTAGGGCTATGGCCTACATGGTTGCCAGAAGCTCTCCCAGGTATACTATCCTGGTGTCAAATGTCCATTCATGATATCCTAGCCTGCAGGATCACCCCCCACCCCAACACACTGCACCTCTAATCTTTCTCATGTTTACAGACTCCTCATCTCTTAATCATTTCCATAATCTAACTATATCTCCCTACATACTTACATTGAGAGGGAGTGTGCATGTTTGCAAACATGAGCTTTGGTGCTAGTGAAAACTACATTCATTTACTAGCTCCACCCCAGGCCCCTTTGATGTAGGGACAGCATCTTAAGTCCCAGGCATCCCTTTGGTGAATTTCCGATAATAGTAGCTATGGATACACATGGCTATTGGAAACACTAGGATGTGTGTGTGTGTGTGTGTGTGTGTGTGTGTGTGTGTGTGTGTTTCCCATACATGCCACAGGGACTTGACCCAGGCCACTGAGGTTGAGTCCCTCTTTGGGATCTAGCCTGCCAGTTCCTTGGTAGAATGTCTTCTTGACCGAGAGGACTCACTGACTCTGAGGAGCTCACCTGTGTCTGTGGAGAGTGCGAGCAGGAAGTGCTGGCCTGCTGAGTCCTAGGCTAACCAGC
The DNA here is from genome assembly GCA_964023405.1 of Apodemus agrarius. Lineage (NCBI taxonomy): Eukaryota > Metazoa > Chordata > Mammalia > Rodentia > Muridae > Apodemus > Apodemus agrarius. Next base: position 6,942,363 of record OZ030015.1, on the reverse strand, counting down.
ATGGAGTCAGCAGGAGAGGAGAGGAAGGAGATGAATTGGTTAGTTCTTCTGACAGTTGTTGCCACTTATCCACTGTGCTTGTGTGCCCATCTGCCATCGAGGGCAAGTCAACATTGAAGACAAACAGGCCATACTGTTTTAGCTTAAAATGGTTCACCCTGTTACTCTGCTTTGGGGAGAAACAAAAGCAAGAACAAGACAAATGTAAAAGCAGTGCTAGCCACTTAAACTCTTAGGATTTCATTTACAGATAGACATTATACATTAAGCTTACAGAAGGGCTAGGACAATCATTCAATAGTTTTGCTCAATGCTTGCCCATTCCAGAGTGTCAGAGATTCAAAGGATAAAGGCATTGTGTGGGACTTTCCAGATTTGCAAGCTCACCAGCAGAAATACAGGGATGGCAGCCATCATCTGTCTATAGTAGGAGGTCTGGTCCAGGAACCTAGTGAAGTAGGAAGCGAACTGAGAACTCCATCTGACCCAGCGAAATACACTCTGTTCTGAGCCCTGTGCCCTCACCCCAACTAAAAAAGAAGGGCTAGTTTTAAGGTGGCCACATTTAAAAAGAAGCAGACACTCCGGGTGGCCTCTCTGAGAATGGCTACCCAAACCAAAAGGAAAGCAGAGCACATCCAAGTGTGCAGGTTTAATGCAGAGCGCGAGCCATCTGTGCATGTTCCTTTGAGTTCATTTGCTTCATTGGCAAGTGTCAAACAGTGTCATAAAGATCCAGAGGAATTATGGAAATGGGTATTAACATTAAAATCGGAGGACAATTAGAACATTTCGCTGCATAATTGTTTGGCAGAGACTGTTGCAAGCAAGGAGTTTCCAGGGCTGTGATTTATTAGACACAGGTTGTCTGGTTCTTTCCAATCTCTGGGGCCAGTAACACATTGTGTGTGTGGGCGGGGTAGGGATTGCTCCTGAGATGTCAATACCATTGAACCATTGTTAGAAACTTGGGCCATTATTTGGTCTTGGCAACTCCTCTTTAAGCTGCTGGATCAGCACTTCCAGCAAAGCCAACCAGGCTCATCATCCAGGCAAAAGGGGTGCGCTGAGAAGCAGCTCTGCCATGCTGCCTGTGTCTTTGTCAGCGAGAGTGTACCATGTTTGCTTGTAATTAGCACTCCGACAGACGTCAGAGAAAGCGGCTAATCACTGACATGGCCCACAGTGCTTTGTAAGTAAACACCATATTGCAATAGACATGCAATTAATTACACAACACTCCAATTAAACACGTTCAAAATGGAAGTGGGGGTGGGGAGAAAGTATCAGAACTGTACTGCCCAAACTCTTCCCACCCTATTATTTTTTCAACCTCAAAGAAATAATAAAGGATTCGACTCTGAAATGTCACCAAGATGTTTCCAGGCAGCACTTGGCACCAAGCCCATAGCCATGAGTGTTTCTGGGAAGTTGTAAGGTGCTGGAAACAAAGCTCCCCCTAGAGATGGCAAGCACAGTGTCTTTCTTGGCTGTTGGAGCATGGATGTTTGGAAGTCCTGATCCCATTTCTCTCCCAGCCCAGCAGTCCTTGCCCAGGAACTGCAGAATTTAGCTGCTGTCTACTAACAACTCATGGAAGACTTTGGGCTTGGGCATATATCTCAGTGATAGCTTGCTGAGCATACGCAAGGCTCTCCATTCCATTCCCAATTTCCAGGAAGACCTTGAGTTCTTAAAAACGTATGCATATCACCTGCCACAGTAATTCTAATCAGTGCACAAATTATATGACTATATTGTCAGCCTACCCCCTTCCCTCATGGGTAGGGTTACAGATTGAATATGTCCCCAACAGGCATCTGTATTTAATCTTGGACTCAGCCTGCCAGGAATGTTTCGGGAGTTTTCAGGACCTAGTTAGCAGATGTGGGTTTCCATGGACAGACCTTATGTATACTGCTAGCTCAAAGTCTCTGCTTTTCCACCTGTTGAGCATGAAAGAGAACAGTTGAAACTTCCTCTACTCTGTCCCAAGTCAAAGCAGCCACCAAAGACCCAGACCCCTTCCATATATCTCATGAAACTATGAGTCCAAAGAAATCGTTCCTCTTTGAAGGATATTATATATTGAAAATATTATATATTTTCACCATAGCTATGGCCCAAAATAAATAGATACCTAGATGACAGGTAGGTAGGTAGGTAGGTAGGTAGATAGATAATTAAATAAGCAAATAATCACAGTTAGAAAACCTCAGTGGTGCAATCAACCTTCTAGAAAGTTCCATAGGTTAAGGCTAGGCTGGCCAGGACACCATGCCTCTTTCTCACTTGTTTCTTTGCCATGTTTGCCTGTCCTTCCTTCCTTCATTCATTGTTTCTCCTGTGTTCCTTCATAATACAAATCACTAGCTAGGAATCCGAAGCTCTCCTTCTGGAGAAGACAATAAAAAACAATTAGTGTCTTCTTAAATATGAGATTTGAGCTAATTGTGGCATACTTTATATTATTTTTAAAATTAAGTCAAATATTTTTTTTAAATATACCTATCATGAAGTGAGTACTTGGCTCTCAGGATATGTCCTCTGAGTCTGCAATGTGAAGAGGGTTTGAGGGAAGAGATACTTTTACATATCTTGGGAGAATAAGAGGTGTCAGAGATAAAACACAACAATGTATGACCAAAAATGGAAATAGATTTGGACCATAGCAACATGCCTTGCCATGTGAGTACTCACTGAATACTTATTTGGACAGGCCCAGGAAATACACAGTGACACTGTTGCCCTAAACAGGGAATGGTGGTGCAGGTGTGTTATCCATCCCAGCTCCCTGGAAGGCTGAGGCAGGAAGATCACAATTCAAGAGCCACTACAAGGCTATCTTAGGTAGTTTGGTGAGACTGTGTCTTAGAATAAAGAACACAGAAGCCGAGGACACAATTCCATGGGTAAAGTGTTGTTCAAGTCTGAGAAGATGAGTTCAGATGCCCAGTATCTCAGAAACCCAAATGGTGGCTGGAGTTTGCTGTCTAGACAGTAGAGTCAAAATGACAAGCTCCATTTTGGATGAGAGACCTTGCGCCACTGGATTAGAACAGAAAGTGAGAGAATAGTCTTCCCCTGCCTTCCACACATGTGTAACTAAGTGTGGGCACCTGTATACATACATGTATTTATAACACACACACACACACACACACACACACACAACCTGATGAAAAGACTTGGAACTGATCAGGTTAAATGAGAAGACTACTTGCCTAGTATACACAAGGCCCAAGTTCAATTCCTGGTTTAAAAAAATGAAAAGAAAAGAAAGTCATTATGCCCTTAAAGAACGTTCAATGAAACCATGAAAGAGATGGAGAAAAAAATTAAAAATGACAATACTTCCTGTACACCTATTATGTGCCACATAGGACATAATGACACACTCACAGGATGCATTACACTCTTAAAAAATACTACCAAAAGTTTTGTATTATCATCACTTTCCAAATGTTACAAACATAAACAAAGGCTTAGTGAGGTTAAGCATTTTGCCCAAATCACTCAGCTAGCAACTAGTGGAAATGAGGCAGTCAGGAGCCCTGGAAGAGTGATTAACAAGGGAATAACAAGATTAGACAGAGCCCGGGGAGGCAACATGAGAGGAGAGATGGCCTCATGGCTCCAAATCCCAAAAGCAAGAAAGGGGACCCCAAGGAGGAAAGAAGTATTTCTCTGTGTAATATCCAAACTGGCACGCATCACTGATAAGCCAGAGACATTGGCGAAGCTTGTCTGCTTTGCTTTCTGTGCTGAAGTCTCGTGGCTTCTACTGGGAAAACTAATAACATAACAAATGAAACTATTGTTCAGTTTCATTAAAAATAAATCTGATAAGATGAGCAGAATTGAATTAACTGATCTCAATAGAGTTCTCGTTCTTGGAGCAAACGGAATATTCTCTCTAATAGAATAAGTCCTGCTTCATTTTGGCCAGCTCATTTAGCTCCGTGCTATAGATTTGGTTTCCAGCCTTTGGCTCTGGGCATGCACACACTAATGTTAGTGTCTGCAGGTCAGCATAATGGATCAGTATTCGAGATCTGGCCAGAGGACTGAATGGATCAGGACGACAGATGTAGGGGCCTCTGTTACCCTTGGCAGACAAAAGCTGTCCTCCCCTCCAAGGAAGTCAGATTGAGGGCCCTAGAGCTTACAAAAGAGAGAAATGGCCCTTGTTCCAAAGAGGGTGAGGTTGGGCGAGAATCCGATGACAGGCTGCTCTTGGAGTCGGGGACAGAAAACAGCACTCGGCATGCCTGCTTGTTTTGGCTGGCTCTGATTGAAGTGAATGCCAGCAATATTTCTATTTCTTTGCATTGGCTGTAGTTCAAGAACTCAAGACTGACTAGCAAAGGGATCAGGTATGTTTCTGGAGACATACACATATAGACACACAGACACACATACAGAGAGAGAGAGAGAGAGAGAGAGAGAGAGAGAGAGAGAGAGAGAGATACACACACAGAGGCCTGTAGAGCTAATACATGTCAATCATTTTTCTGAAACAGAGATGTCACACTGTTCATACACAGATGGGTAATAGGTATAGCTCAATAGGTGAGAGTAATACTCCTCTTCCGGAAGATTTGAACTTGGTTCCAAGCACCCATATTGGGTATATCACAGCTGCCTATAATTCTAGTTCCTGGGAATGTGATGCCCTCTTCTGCCCTTTGTAAGAAACACACACACACACACACACACACACACACACACACACACACATACACACATACATACACACACTATATATATATGTATATATACATATATATACGTGTATATACACACACACACACACACACACACACACACACACACATACATACACACACAGTAGTACAACTATTTTAAACTTAGCCCTGACTGGCTTACAAATAAATGCAACTCTGACTAAAGCTGGGAAGTGTGAGAATTCACTTATACACCTAGACCTTCAGGTGCAGAATTTAGCATTACAATACATAGCAACAGAACCAAACCTCAACAAAAATAACCTTACACAAAGTGTGCACAGAACAGAAAGAACAAGCTAGCTGGAGATATAGTTCTACTTATGGAGAGTTTGCCCTGCATGCAGCAAGCCATGGGCTACATGTTCAGCAACTGTGCCTGCCAATCAGGCACAAGTGGTACATACCTATAATTCCAGCTCTCAGAAGCTCTATGATCAGATGTTCAAAGTTATCCTCAACCACATAGCCCATTTAAGCAGCCTGGGCTAAACAAGATGAATCCCAAAATTAATTTTTAAGAAAGGAAGGAGTTAAAGAACAATAAAAAGAGAAATGAAGACTAAAACCAAGAGAGAAATTATAGAATGGAATGAAAACATTTATTTAAATGTATTAAATAATTAATCATGAAAATATGGAATGGTGGCTGGAGAGACACTGGTCAGGTAAGAGCTGCTCTCACAGAGGACTAGTTCAGTTCCCAGTGCCTACACGATGGCTTGCAAACCACATATACTCATGCAGGCAAATACAGAAGTTAAAACAAAATGATTTGAAAATGTATTTCCAGTGGTGTGGCTCGATCACTTTTGAGGCAGACTGAAAACGTTTATATCAAGTCATGAGTATAAAAATATGAGTTTTTATTTTTGTCCAGAGGAGTTGGATTTGTGTATGTCCTTAAGAAGAGGAAGGCTAGTAAAAATATTCATGAAAGAAGGGAGAATTGGGTGATGTGTCCCAGATGGTGGGAAATTAAACCTCATCCTACATTTCCTGGAGGTCCTCTTGCTGAGAGACTGCTCCATACTCTCTGCTGACACAGAGACCCAGGGTGGCACTGGCTGTTGTCTGAGACTATGGAATCTCTGAAACCATAACAACAAAGTTGGACCTGTGCAAAGGAAGAGCTTAGACCTACTAGTACTCATATCTGAGTTCTAATTGCACCCTTGCCTCCTCCAAGGTGAGCAGCCACGGCAAGGTGACATCGCCTCTCTGAGTCCTAGCTTCGCTGGCTGTGAAGTGAAGGTCCCAGCAGGTCCTGGGGTCCAGAGTTGCTGCAGTGAGCAAAGGAGAGTGAGCTCTACAGACTCTTAGACTAAGTAAATGTCAACGTTTTGATTTTCCCACAATTCTGATCTTCCTGCCTGAATCTGGTAATTTTTCTGTTTGTTTCTTGGTAGACATCAATTGTACTTGTGTTGTCTGGGGGCCCTGGTTGTGGAATGACTTGATCTCTCATTTTCTTGTCATGACATCATTAGGAGTCAGACAAACCCTTGTGAGATTTATCTTCTCAGCACTACCACTGGACATCTCAGCAAAATCAGCATTATAAGTTTTGTAATATACTTCTGAGACGCCTAGAGTATGGCTGAACTATGGGATTATCTTCTAGATAATGAAAAAGCAAATGAAGAAGAACAAAACTGTAGCCTCTATATGATAAGATGCATGCCTTCCACGCACGGAACATAAAGTCTCTCCACTGGTTCTTTAGAGAAAGCTTATGATGTATGTGATGCCTCAATAAAGAAATGAAATTTGCTTAAATTGGAGTACCGTGTAGACAAGCCATGAAGAGAGTCTTATTTAACTGTAGTTGTCGTTTCCTGTTTGGGTGATTCTGTTCCAGGCTTTACAAGTGGAATATTTGCTGGGTGTGGTGGCTCAGACTTGTATTGCCAGCACTTAGAGATGAGACTGGGAATCTCCTAGTGGCCTGGCAAGCCTGGGCTACATAGGGGGACCACAGTTCTAACAAAATTAGAACTGAGGATGCATCTCAGTGATAAAGCACTTGCCTAGCATGCATGAGGCTTTGGGTTCTCTCTAGCAACACACACACACACACACACACACACACACACACACAGTCTGAAATACTTACTGCCAGTTCATGACCTATGTATAGAACTGGGAATAAATATATTCATGACACTAAAATGGGAATTATGGCTATGGGAACAAAGAAAGCAATTTAATGCTTTAAGTAAAGCTTTCATTAATCACTCCTCTTAAAAAACCTCCAGCAATTCATACCTCTTACGACGTTCAGCAATTCAGCCCTACCGTGATTATTATGCATCAAGAGGCATTCACTGTTTCAAAATGTAAATTCTCTCACCATACCCAAGTGGTGAGTTTTCAGTCCAAGATGTCATTTTCTACAGTCCAGGAAAACATGTAGATTTTTGTAAGGCCTGATGGACGTAGTCAGATCTGGAAAGAAGCAGAGTCGATTTTGTTACATCGACATGAGAGGCCAGCTTGAAATCATTCCTTTACAAATTCATATCCTTGCTGGTTTGGGGTGACTTTTCAGAGCTTTATGTCTGAGGCTGTAGTAAATGGTGGATTGGTCAGTGGTTTCTAGGAGCAAATCACGGACCTGTTTGCTCTTGTTCTGTCTTAAGTGCACAGGCATTACTTTCTCATAGGCATCTTGCAGGTTTTCAGAATCCGACTTTCAAAGTTGCTGGAAATAATCACTGTATTCCTCTCTCACAGAGAACTGAAAAGCAGACGGAAACTGCTCTCTCAGCTCACATCTAAATCTGAGCAAACCCAACGGCTGTTGGGCACTTTGTATTCTGCAGAGATGCAGCGCCGCCACTTTGAATAGAATAAACAAGGAGAGAGAAAGAGTGTTCAAGTGGCCGGCTGCAGTTGCAGCCTCGCTGAGCTGGTGGAATTCATAATGTGTTGTAAAGTAGCTTCCCGGCATGTGTGGTTGTCAGAACTGCGTGCTCTCTGCCGCCACTTTCCTGCTTACACCTTGTGTGAAGTACACCCTGCCCATTTCTTCAACCAGAAATGAGTCTTTCTGGAAGGTGTGTCAGACAAACTAGAAAGCATTTGCCATATTGCTTGCTATGTATAAGTGTGGCTGAGCACCTCCCAGTGTAGCCTGGGACTGTGCAAGTCACACATAGAAAGTTAGTATACAAAGAAAGTAGAAAAATCCAGCTAAGACGCACTAATTATTCCTCACCTGAACAGATAAGGTATGGTTGCAAGCAACTTTTCAGTGATTGCTTAGCAGTGGGGGGAGTGCTCATGTCATTAAAGCATTAAAACATCCTTTTCCCAGTTATTTGAGGATAAAAACAGACATGTATGTTGGTGCCTGAATGTAAGGGCACTGAATAGGGACCCAAATGGCATGAGCCCATCTACCTAATAACAGTGTCCTAACTAAGGTTGAGATTACAGGTACCCTGGGTTTTGGTCTCATCAAGATAATTAGTAATGAACTCTTTATTTAGGTCTGTGGTGCTTTCATTTGCCAAAGAGAACATGCACTGATTCAATCATCCAAAAGATATGTATATCTACATATTCATATATAGGATATATGTGTATGTATAGACACACATACTTATTTGGACTTCTGCACTCTGCTAGCATTGGACAAGACAGGTTACATTCTTACAGTGGTGTCGTTTATGTTCATGTAGAGAATGCGGCCAATGAATGAGTCAACATAATTGAGTCAAATAGTTGCAGGTAGGCGAAAGTGTCATGAGGGATCACAGCAGCATCGTGTGTGACAAAGGCAGCTCAGCACCAAGCAGGGCAGTCTGGCTGTTTATTAAGCATATGGTATCCAATTGATAAGAGATATAAATTTTCATAGGGATGGCAGCCCCTCCCACCAATCTTTTGCAACTATGGGAAGAAATTTCCTAAATAACTGATATGGAGAAAAACTATTTTTATTATAATGTGCTTCTCTCTTCTCCTTTGTTCCTGGTGCTGTTCTCAAATGGTGCAGATGTAGACACTGTACATGGGCTTCATTTCAGGGATGTAAAACAGGAGGTAGAAATTGTTTTCAGTGTGAGGTCTGACAAGCCTGAGGTAGGCTGGCCTGGGATCTCTGTAGCCAGATCCATATTGTAGTTGGCAGTGTTGTGTCACGATCGACCTTTAGGATTAAAATTATAAATCTGGGACAATTGGAAGACTCAGTGAGTAAATGTTCTTGCCAACCCCAAGGTCTATATGATAAAAGGAGAGAGAAGTAATTTCTGTGCATCGTCTGACTTCCAAGCCTTTACCGTGTGTGTGTGTGTGTGTGTGTGTGTGTGTGTGTGTATGTGTGTGTGTATGTATGTGTGTGATGTGTGTGTTTACCATGTGTGTGTATACAGTGTGTGTATACAATGTATGTATGTATACCATGTGTATGTGTATACTGTGTGTGGGTGTATGTGTGTGTGTTCCATGTGTGTGTGTGTGCCCTGTGTGTGTGTGTACCATGTGTGTTTACCATGTGTGTTAGAGAGAGACAAAGACAGGGACTTTCTTCACAGGTGATTCTAGGTAATGTCAAGTTGAAAATTAAAGCTAACCAGCAAGTGTGCTGATCAGAGGATCAGAGTTTTAACACTAGATTATTATGGGACACAGATATCCAGCCTACAGGATCAGGTTAGGTATCAACCCTCACAGAAACATCCTGTATCATCTGTATGATGGATACTCATATACCTTCCCAGAAACATCCATTTATATGCAAAGCATGAACAACTCCAGGGTTTGCAAAATAACATCCATTTTGACCAACCAGAGTGGACTTACATAGGACGGCTCATCTGGAAGAACAAACCAACATGGATTGACCAGAATTGTTACTGGGAATTTTTGGAGGTAACTGTGAAAGGAATTGGCCAGTTCCAAGCACAGTAAGGTTCAGCAGCTAACAGGAGCCATATCCTGTTAACTGAGCAAAGCTACTTGGAGGGAAAGACGGGTGGTAGTTCATAGAGCAACATTCACTAGAATAGTGGCTATTCACTCCATGGCACTTCCCCAGTGTGCTAGATGCCACACTATAGAATTAATAGATAATTTAGAAGTAATGCGCACTGTGTAATGGTAGGTGTCTTTCTTAGATTTTTGGAATGAGCTGAGAGTGATCATATTGTTGTCGGTGGGATCTATTAAGCCCGTGTCTCAGTATGCAGCAGGGGTCTTATCACTTCTACATCTCTCTTCCTAGTTTTTGTCTTACATATCCCAGGCTAGCCTCAAACTGATTGTACAGCTGAGGATGCCACTGCATTTCTGATCCATTTATTTCTTCCTCCAAAGTGCTAAGATTACAAATGTCTGTCATCATACCCAGTTTATGGAATGTTGGAGATCAAACACAGGTTTTGTGCATAGTATTAGATAAACAACCTACTGAGGTACATTTCTAGCCTTATGTAGTATTTTGATAACAAATGCCCCACCCCCAAGTCTTGCTTGATTGCTTGGTCCATGGGGCATTGACCACTATAGGAAGGTGTGGTCTTGTTGGAGGAAGTGTGTCACTGTTGAGGCAGGTTTTGAAGTCGTATATGTAGGCTGGAGCTGCACCTATTGTAGAACATATTTCCCTTCTTCTGCCTTCAGATCAAGATGTAGAACTATCAGCTCTTTCTCAGCATCATGTCTTCCTGGACACGGCTATGATTCCCATCAAGAAGATAATGGACTGAACCTCTGAAACAATAAGCCAGCCCCAATTAAATATTTGCCTTCCTCAGAATTGCCTTGGTCATGGTATCTCTTGACAGCAACAAAACCCTAGCTAAGACACCTTGCTTCAGCTTCATGGGTGCTGGTTATACAGATATGAACCACCACGCCCAGCCTGAGAACACTGAATATTTGCTTTTGTTCTTCCTGTGAGTAAATGTGATGATTACTGTGGAGAGGCATTATGCCTAGAGTGTGCTTCAAAAGAGCACTCGTCTATCTCCACTGAAATGACATCTGTACTGGGATTGTCACTGGGATGACTAGCTCATATGGAAAAGTGACAGTGCAAATGTGATTAAGTTAAAGATATTCAGATGCAGATTATACATGAGGACCCCATGTGTGTCAGGAGTCCTTTAAAGAGGGAAATGGGAAATTTGTCTTCATAGAGAGAAGGATTGGGAACTACTTTCTGATAGCTTTGAGGATAGTGCATTGGTCACAAGTCAATGCGTGTAGGCATTATGTAGAGACTATAAATATCAAGAGAATGGATTCTCCTCTAGAGCTCATACAGAACTCAGTCCCACCAATAACTTGAATTTAGACTGACTTCAAGAACAATAAAATAAAAAAAGGAAACACATGCAGGTCTCCTACCCCAGTATCACATGTTTGTATCTTTATAAACCAGGAAAACATACTTCAGATAACAATAAGCAGAAATAAGAGTTGGGGGTAAAATGGCCCTATTTCCAGGTGCTCTGCAGACAGAGATCTACTGTTCAACCACATTTCAGCATCCTTTGATAAACTCATTTTTTATTCTACACTTTTCTAGTCAAGTTTCTGACCCTTCCTAACCATAGATCCCTGCTAATATAATCAGTGCTTAGGATCCAGGGGAGTCTTCATGGATTCAGGGATGAGCTTGGGTTGGTTTCTCCAGGCTTGATGATGTTGACCATGTCCAGACAGCTCCAGGAAATGTGCTTTCCAGTCAGAACTTGGCAACTAGGAGAATGTTCAGTGCCATCCTGATTGGATTAGCAATTCCAAAGCCCTGTGACATGAGTTAAGGTAGTTCAGGATTCTAAATTACAGAGGTGTTGAATATTGATTATAACTCTCACAAGGTCTAGACTCATCTAAACACAGCTCTTTGGTGTGAAGGGCTTGATACATGAGGAAAAAAGATCTGCCCTAAATGTAGATGGCACCATCCCATGGGATGGGGTCCTGGATTGGACAAAAAGTAGACAAATTGCCTAGAACCAGCAATTGCTTCCTGGGGATTCCATGTGATCCTTCCCACCATGAATGACTATATTCTCAAATTGTGAAGCAAGATAAATCCTCACCTAAAATGCTTTTCTTGGGCTGACAAGGAAGGAACTAATGCACTTAGGCTTATTATTATTGTTGTTGTTGTTGCTGTTGTTATTATTGTTGTTGTTGTTATGAGGAGGAATTTCTGGGGCATTGAATGTGCTCTGTTCACCAGGCTCTGAGAAGGAGGTAATATATTAATATGTTGCCCTTCCTGCCAAGATTGGGGTAGGGAGCTGTGGTAGGAAACTATTACAGTACACCATGCTACTAACCCAAATCTCAAGGGACAATAACATACCAACAGTCTTTGGGTTGATCAATTCACTAAAATGTCTCTTCTGTGGTTCACACACTCCATTGTCTCATAAATGCAGAAACTGAGGCAAGGGCCAAATATACCTAGGTGCTCAATGGCGAGACAGACTCTACAATTTGCCTCTAGTGAGCTTGTGGGAAGAGGAGGGGAGCCACAGATGCATATGAGTCAGCATGGGAAGGAAAATAAAGGAAAAGAGACAATCAATTCCAGTTTCTCTGGCTGATTTCAAATTAAGCAGGAGCCTAGATGCTGCATAGCAGGAAAAGTGCTGGGGCAGCTCACCCGAAGAGAGGTGAGCAGGGTTTGACTCCTAAGTGATGGCCTAGGAGGCATGTGGTATCCCTTGGCTCTGAGGCCGTCTGTGTTCCAGACCAGCTCTGCTCCTTCTCCCCCAGATCCCCCAGACCTAAGATGTACACCTCTGTGGCCAATCACATCTCATTGTCTTGTTCTAGTGAGCTCTGATTAGCACACCATCCACAATGCATTTCTCTGTACACTTCTCTGTTCAATGCCTGGCTGAGTGCTCACTGTGGAAGCACAGTTCTTATACACACCTCTCTCTCTCTCTCTCTCTCTCTCTCTCTCTCTCTCTCTCTCTCTCTCTCTATCTCTCTCTCTCTCTCTCTCACACACACACACACACACACACACACACACACACACACACTCACACAGATACATGTACACACCGGCGCACAGGCGCAGACACACTTTTCATTCGGCCTCCATCACCAGTACTCCCTTTCCTCATTCTGATGACGACCCTTCTCTCAGCTTCCTTGTTTGCTTCCTGGCCATGTTCTTTCATTTACCTGTGCAGTCATTCAGCAAACATTTAGTGAGCAGCTACTATAAGATTAAGGGCTGTAATATTTGGAGGCATGAAGTTAAATAAAACATCCTCCTGCTCTCAAAATGTTTATTCTGTGAGGGGAAAGAAAGAGACAAATGGGAGATTAATAGTCATCATCCAGCTACGTGGTACTGAAGAGGAATGAATACAGTAAATGTGGTACATCTACTTAGCTATTAAAAACAATAAATTCATGAAATTCTTAAGCAAGTGGATGGAACTAGAAAATATCATCCTGAAAGAGGTAACCCAATCACAAAAGAACGCACATGCTATGCACTCACTGATAAGTAGATATCAACCCAGAAGCTCAGAATACCCAAGATATAATTCACAGATCACAGACCTCAAGAAGGAAAACCAAAGTGTGGATACTTTGGTCCTTCTTAGAACATACCCATGAGGAAATACAAAGACAAAGTGTGGAGCAGAGACTGAAGGAAAGACCATCCAGAGACTGCCCCACCTGGGGATCCACCCCATATGCAGTTAACAAACCCAGACACTACTGTGGATGCCAACAAGTGCTTGCTGACAGGAGCCTGATATAGCTGTCTCCTGAGTACCTGACAAATACAGGGGGGGTACCATTGGACTGAGCACAGGGTCCCCAATGGAGGAGCTAGAGAAAGGACCCAAAGAGCTGAAGGGGTTTGCAGCCCCCTAGGAGGAACAACAATATGAACCAACCAATGCCCCCAGAGCTCCCAGGGACTTAATCACCAACCAAAGAGTACACATAGAGGGACCCATGGCTATAGCCACATGGGTAGCAGAGGATGGACTAATGAGACATCAGTGAGAGGAGTGGCCTTTGGACCTGTGAAGGCTCATTGCCCCAGTGTAGGGGAATGCCAGGTCAGGGAAGCGGGAGTGGGTAGGTTAGTGAGCAGGGGGAGAGGGATGGGATAGGGGGTTTTTGAAGGGGCAACATGGAAACGGGATAACATTTGAAATGTAAATAAAGAAAATATCTTAAAAAAAAAGAAAAGAAAATCCCAGCTGCAGTTCTTCCCTTTCTCTTCCCCTCCCAGTCCTCCCCCTCCTATCCACTCCTCCTCTGTTTACCTTTAAAGCAGCCTTTAAATGTTCCAGCACCTTCCCCAGTTCCTCAGCCTTGGGGGTGGTAGCCTCTGTCCATCTGTGACATCTCATAATTCTTTTTGATTTTCTAGTTCCACACAGAATCATTCCTTGTGTTAAATCTCCGTTGATGTAACTGGTGTGGATTGTGTCCCCCAACTAGATGGCTGTGGCGTCAAGCATCAGAGGATAAACAGATACCTCTGACAGGGAGGACGGCTGAGGCCAGAGTTTACAGGAGCCCTGGAAGCTCCTCTCTGCTAAGCCCTCTGATGGGTCCAAATGGACTTTGCTGCCGTTGGCCACACTGCCTTCAGCAGCACTGGCTTCCAACAGCGATCTCTTCATATGGTACAGGACACTGGGATGCTTGGGCTCAGTAGCTGGCTCAGCAGCTAAGGGTGCCTGCTGCCAAACCTGGTCAGTCTGATCCTTGGGACGCACATGATGGAAGTGGAGAGCCGTGTCCTGCAAGTTGTCCTTTGCAAGTTGTCCTGTGCATGCCAACAAGTGCTTGCTGACAGGAGCCTGATATAGCTGTCTCCTGAGTACCTGACAAATACAGGGGGGTACCATTGGACTGAGCACAGGGTCCCCAATGGAGGAGCTAGAGAAAGGACCCAAAGAGCATGAGTGATGTGGCATGTGCCATCCCAGGGCCCAACAAGTACGCAAATCTAATAAAAAGATAAAGAAAATGACACATAGGCAGCCCATTGGACTAAGTAGATGGAACTGCTTTCTCCTACAGGTGACTGACTGAGTGTCCCTTTCATGAGGGCCATGTTGGACTGAGATCACACAAGTGTTATCTTCGTCCCCGGGATGGTGACTACCTCTTCATTGACGAGATCTTAGAGTGGTCAGTCTTCTGTGACACCTGTGTGCATCCCTCCCACCCCACCCCTTTCTCCCTCCCTGGTCCCTCTCTTTCACTGTCTCTCTGGCTCTGTCTGTCTCTGTCTCTGTCTCTGTCTCTGTCTCTCTGTCTCTCTCTGTCTCTCTCTGTCTCTCTCTGTCTCTCTCTGTCTCTGTCTCTGTCTCTCTCTCTCTCTCTCTCTCTCTCTGTGTGTGTGTGTGTGTGTGTGTGTGTGTGTGTGTATGTGTGAGGCAAGCTTGGTGGCAAGAACCTTTACCAGCTGAGCCATGTGGCTGGCCTGGTATTTGTTTGTTTGTTTGTTTGTTTGGTATAGTATTGTATAGATTTTTGTGTCAATATCAGAAAAGAAAAAAAATTGAAATGTTAAAAAAATTGTAGTTTTTAAATCTTGATTTTAGAAAAAGAATAGACAATAAACCATGCTAAAAACAAAGATATTGTGCCTGATGTCTACAGACTACAAAGTGGGGAACAAAAGGTTACTGTGTAAAATAAAGCTAGTGTAGTAAGTAACAGTGGTGTCAAAAATATTCATAAGCTACTTGGGAAAGAAATTCACTGATGTTCAGCAGGTAAGAGGGTTGCTGTGCCAGCAGGAGGGGCTGAGTTAGAGTCCCAGGGCACTTGTCAAAAGTTGGGCGTGGAGGCAGGAGCATCGCTGGGACTTCTTGGATGTCAGCCCAGCTTCAGCTTTAGTGAGAGAAGCTGTCTCAGAGAAATAGGGCAGAGGGTGACAGCAGACGCCCAGTGCAAGCCACGGTCCCCAATGCAAGCCATGGTCCCCATCTCCCGGTTCTCTTTGTGCTAAGTTTCATTTTGAGAGGGCCATGTGCACCCCAGGCTGCCCTTGATCTCCGGATCTTCCTTTCTCTGCCTCTGAATACCTGTGTCACCAAGCCTGCCTACTTTCTCCTCTGTATTCAACACAGACTTCAGTGTGTGAAAGGGTGTCTCCCCTATTCAGCATGGGTGGTCCCTGCTCAGTTGAACCTCTCTGTAAATGCCTTTGGAAACACTCAGAGGTGTGTCTGCAGGGAGATCCTAAATTCTGTCGAGTTGAGAAGGAAGATGAACCAGGAAGGTGTACTAACAAACATACCAGATCAATGAAACTGGCCTTGAGGAGGCAACATGGCAGGACCCCCATCAGGCTAACCAGCCATGTTTACTGTAGTTTGGGTGGAGTTTAAACTCAACATCCTAATGGAAATCCATTCCCTGCTTTAAAGGGAAGGGACTGTGAAGAGAGAGTATCCTGTAAGCACCACCAATTGCAGCCACAGTCATTTTATTTTCTTCAGAGAAGAAGCCTGGGAAATTGGATTTTGAGTGTTGAGGACACAGTTCAAAAGTTCCCAAACCCGGCATGCCCACTTTGCTGGGGAAGAATAATGGGGTCGGATCGCCGCGACGGCTGGAGAAGTCGCACTCTATTGAATTGCATCAACTTTAGACAACTGGATTTCAACTGTGACTGCAAAGCAGAACGCAGCAAATCTCAGGCCTGGCGAACTTTCCAGCCTCGCAGATCCTGACATATTCTCTCAGAAGCCCTTTACACCGAAGGCCTCCATCTCCCTCTGCCTCCTTCCAAGGAAATCGCATTTTAATACCAGTACAGACAGGCTCGTGGGCTTGGGTTTCCAGCCCACAGAATTGCAGCCTCCATGGCTGACACTCATTTCGAACAGGAAAAAAAAAAAAGAGAGAGAAGGGTGGGTGGGTGGGTGGATGGTGTAACACTGGAATAATCAGCGCGCAAGCACAGTCTCTTGGAACAGGATGTCAATTCCAGAGACTTGAAACTCGGGACTGGCAGCTCTTAAGGAGATCAGCTGAGAAACTGGGGACCTGGGAGCGCCTGTAAATGGAGAAACTACTTCTAAGTAAATGAAGCCATATTCGGGGCACATGGGGGTTTGGGGGGTTTGGTTGTTCCTTTGTTTGTTTATTATGATTAAAATCATTATTATATTTAATCTATCTCTCTCTCTCTCTCTCTCTCTCTCTCTCTCTGTGTGTGTGTGTGTGTGTGTGTGTGTGTGTGTGTGTGTGAGAGAGAGAGAGAGAGAGAGAGAGAGAGAGAGAGAGAGAGAGAGAGAGAGAAGTTGAGGTTGTGTGGGTCCCTGGGATCAAACTCGAATGTCATCTTTGGCTGCAAACTCTTTGACCCACTATGCCAACTCACTGACTTGTTTATTTCAATGTTTATTAACAGAATTAACAAGAAATTTATTTGGATTTTTGCCTGCCCATGGACTTTCAGGAAGATTGATTCCTGTGTTCTTTAGGTGGCAAAACAAAACAGAGTCTCTCTCTCTCTCTCTCTCTCTCTCTCTCTCTCTCTCTCTCTGCCCCTCCTTCTCACTGCCTCTCTCTCTCTCTCTCTCTCTCTCTCTCTCTCTCTCTCTCTCTCGGGTTTGTATTGCCTGTGGCCCCTTTGAAGTCTGTTTGGAAAGTAGCTGGAAGTAGAACCAATGAGACAAGTTCTGTAGTGTTAGGATTTACTGCTATTGTTTGAAGGATATTTCTGCTCAGGACTAATAAGAGAGACATTGATCCCTTTCTCTCCACGAAGTACTCATGCACAGTACATCTAGCACCTAACATATGCTTTTATCAGTTTTTAATTTAAGCAAGCAAACAACAAAACAAAACAAAACAAAACAACCCCCCCAGGTATTTTAAACTGCAGCCCTGTGTGTATACTACATACCCAAAGGCAGGTGACCTATGTTTTCCATTCCCCCAGACCCCCATCCCAGGCAAGCAAATTTACTTGTGCAAGCTTAATTACTTTAGGGCCTACATGTATGTCTAAGATGAACAAGCATTTCTCTTTCTGTGTCTGGCTTATTGTTTTGCTACAATGCTTTCCAGATACATTCGTGATATTACAAATGGGAATATTCCCTTGTTCTTAAGCTGAACACTATTCTACACTCTTTCTCTCTCTCTCTCTCTCTCTCTCTCTCTCTCTCTCTCTCTCTCGTGTGTGTGTGTGTGTGTGTGTGTGTGTGTGTGTGTGTGTAGCTCATGTTCTTCATCCTTTCATCCATGCATGGGTGCTTTGTTGTTTCCATGTCTTGAAGACTGTGAATCATGCTGCAGAGAAGATCAGTTTAAAACACCAGTATCAATTCTTTAGGTTCTACATTCACTATGGGATGAGTGCGCTCCCCAAAGGGCATGCCCTGGAAACTTGATCCTGGGTGGGACAGTTTGGAGAAGTGCAGTCTAATGAGGGTGACTAGTCATGAGAACCTAAGGTCCAGCTCTGTAATTTAGGCGTCTGGAAGAGACTAATGTTATTATCTCCAGAGAAGGTTGGCAACCAGGAGCGTATACTTGTTTCTCAGGCTTGTTTAGCTCCTGCTGCTGCTTCTTCTACTTCCCTTCCTGTTATGGAAAGAAGGTCCTCCCCCCTCCCCGAGATGAACTCTCTGACTTTGGACAAGCTCCCCCAACCGCAGATGTAGCCCCCTTGACCTTGGACCAGGTCCTCCTAAGATGCAGACCCCTCGACCTTGTAATCATCAACAAACTAGGAGACGTCAAACTATGGGCCGAGGACATAGATCAGTGGATAAATTGCTTGCGGTACAAGTGAGAGGGCTGGAGTTCTGATTTCCAGCACCCAGTGAAAGCTAGACACAGCAGAGTGAATCTGTTCATTGCAACACTCCCGAGGAGAGACAGAAGCAGACGGGAGACCTCCAGAAGCTTGTTAGTAACCCAGCCTGGTATTTAATGATGAAGTAATCCTATTACAGGGTGAACAGTGAGGACCAGTACCCAAGGATGCCTTCTGGTCCCCAGATGCCCAATATGACAGAAGTAAAGACTTATACATGTACATATATGTACTCTTCATTCCACATACACAAGCACACACATGTGGGCACCATGCAACTTTATAACATAAAAAATATTTCCATTTGTACTGACATGTTTTGTGTGTCAACTTGACAAGTTATCAGAGAGAAAGGAGCCTCCCTTGAGGAAACGCTTCCCTCCATGAGATCCAGCTGTAAGGCATTTTCTCAATTAGTGATCAAGGGTGAGAGGGCCCATTGTGGTTGGTGCCATCCCTGGGCTGGTAGTCTTGGGTTCGATAAGAAAGCAAGCTGAACAAGCCAGGGGAAGCAAGCCAGTAAGAAACATCCCTCCATAGCCTCTGCACCAGCTCCTGCTTCCTGACCTGCTTGCATTCTGGTCCTGACTTCCTTTGGTGATGAACAGCAGTGTGGAAGTGTAAGCTCAATAAACCCTTTCCTCCCCAACCTGCTTCATGGTCAGGATGTTTGTGCAGGAATAGAGACCCTGACTAAGATACCATTCTTTATAATTCACAGTCTCAGGTGTTCTACCATAATGGCACAAAGCTGGCCAACACCATATCTTAATGTTTCCACTTTCCTGCCTCTATTTTTAATATTGCTGGAGAACTTTGATACAAGAGTGCAAAAATGTACCAGCATTCTCTTTTGCCCATGGCTCTAATGATACTTATTATTGCTTTGCCATTTGTCAAAATTAATTATTTTGGACAGAGGTCTCACTCTGTCATGTTGACCTTGACCTTTGATCCTCTGACTCAGCCCACCCCATGCCAGTACTGGCCTTACAGAGAAGTGGTGCTTTGAGCAGCCCCCTTCACTGCTGTATCTGGTTCTTCTCTTTCTGATGGCTGTGATCACAGCAGGTGTCATAGGTTCTCGGGCCTCTTGTGCTCATTCCCTGGTAGTGAAGGAGGTAGACTGACACCTGCTATGGCCACTGCCCACTCTTGTTTGTTTTCTTTGAACATTTCTCCCAAGTCCTTTACCCCAGGACTATTATGTCTGCAGTCACCTCTCTGTGATTCTTAGCTTGCGTCTACCTTCACAGCTCCTTGAGGGCAGTCATTACCCTCATTCTGGTTGCCAGTATATACACTGTTTTCTCAATACCTAATGTAGTCTTGACACATAGCAAGGTTCTATTATATACAAATTTATTAGCTGTGGCCTCAGGTTAGACAAGTCACCACTCAATCCAGTTGACTGAGTGGGTAGAAGGCTGCTTGGCCTGCAAGCACACAAGCTAAGGCAGGCAGCACACACCTAAGCTACAGTTCCTGAGTACTCCCATGATCCCTTACGTGCCACCATTTTGCTAAATGACTCAGAGGATGATGGCTCAGTATCTAGTAAACAGAAAACCCGAAAGGAGGAGAGTAAACTTGCTGGTGTGTCTTCTGACTCAGAGATAACCAACAGTGCCCATTTATTTTATTATCTTTTAAATTATATTTAACTTGTTTGAAGGTGTGAACGGTGTCAGGATGAAAAGGTTCTCATCAGTTACCCTATGAGTCATCACATGCCCTCTCCCTTTGAAAACAATCAGTGTGTGTGTATGTGTGTGTGTGTGTGTTTATGTTTGTATGTTTATGTTTGTGTGTTTGTATGTGTGTTTATGTTTGTGTGTGTGTGTGTGTGCACGCGCGCGCTTGCAGGCTCTTATATGGAGGTCAAAGGACAGCCTCCGGTATCTGCCCTCACTTCCCTCCTTGTTTTAGACAGTGACTCTGCCACACACTTGCACATACATCAAACTACCCAGCCCTTGAGTTCTGAGGATTTTTTTTTACCCCATCTCCCATCATGCTCTAGTAACACTGTGATTACGAATGTGTGCTATAGTATCTGGCTTCTACAGGGGTACCGGGAACTTGAACTGAGGCCCTCACTCTTGTACGGCAAGTTCTCACGGGTTCATCTCTCATGGTCCAATTAGTTTTGTTTGTTTGTTTGTTTGTTTGTTTGTTTGTAGTTTCCCCGTTTGCTAGTCACAGCTGCACTGAGAAACTAATACAGGCCTCTCCAAATGAATGGAGTTCTTCTCTTTCAGGTTCAGACATCATAGAAGGATTAAAAGCATGCCATTTCCATAATGCCTTAGAGAGCTGTTCAGATAATTCAACATTAAAGGCCTTGGCTCTCTCCAGTTATTACACTGGTGTCAATAGGAAAAGGTGAAAGTTGTTATTTTTTTCTTTTTCTTTTTTTTTTCACATCAAAGTTTTCTGTTTCTGAAGTACCATTCAGCCAGAGCCATAGGATGTAATTAGAGGTGACAGGTTTCTCTCCTGAAAGGATTGCTATCCCATCTGATGTCAGTGGTTCCCAGGCTCAGTATCCTACTGCATCCCTCTCCGTCTGCCCCGCCCCCACCCTTCCTCACCTTTATCAGAGTCGTGGGCTGAGCAGATATATAAAAATGTTAAGACTGCGTTTGATCTTTTGCTCTCTTTTTAAATAAAAGTTTCCTTTGTTCCTAGAACAGAGAGTGGCTGCGATAGTGAGACAGACACACACACACACACACACACACACACACACACACACACACAGAGGGGGAGAGGGAGAGAGAGAAAGAGAGGGAGAGAGAGAGACAGAGAGAGAGAACAGAGTTTTCAGCAATATTGTGCCAGCCAAGGGGTCAGAGACCATTGTGGGGAGTTTGAAGATTCAGCCCTTGTTAGTATCCATCAGCATCTTTGAAAGACTCTGGACTGAGACAGAACCTCTCCTGACGCTGATTTCCTTCATGGCTAGAGATTCTTGCCAGGCCCTAAGCTGGTAGCACAGGTTCAATTCCCAGCCTTAACCAGAAAAAAAGGTGACTTAATTTCTTTTAGGTAAGAACTAAGTCTCCCCATCTCAAAGTGCCTCCAAACTCAGCTCTTAGATCCTGAGGTTGATGTAAAGATTTATTTTATTTATTTTTGTAGTGGTACTGGGGGTGGAAGCCAGGTACTCGATCATGCTTGGTGAGCTACAGCTCTAGCCCCCCTTTTTGTTTTCTACTTACGACAGGATATCTATCATTAAGTTGTCTAGATGTCCTTGAATTCATTTTACACACTAGAACAGCTAGGAAAATAGCCAAGGACCACAAGGTCTGGCTAGAATTCCGTCTGTCTGTCTGTGTACATATCCACTGGTGTATGTGAGTATACATGTTTGCATGTTCATGGAGAGGCCAGGTGTCAATTACAAGCACCTTTCTACCTTACTATGTGCCTCTTGCTGGCCAGGAGCTCAGCGATTTTACTAGGCTGGCCAGCCAGAGAAATGGAGGCATCTGCCTGTCTCCCACCCCAGTGCTGAACTTACAAGAACGTACAAATGCAGCTCTTACATAGGCAAGCAACGTTACCCACTGAGCCATCTGCCCGAGCTTCCTCTTGTTAAGACTCTTCATCTTAAAAACTAAAGGAACAATCACCTTTCTGCCCCCAAGTCCTGCTCCAGGCTTTGTCTGAAAGCTTTTAAAGATGACATAAGGCACAGGTTTAATTTTAGGCCACTTAGGCAGACAGATATTGTAGTGACAAGAGAAGGAAAAGAAAAGGAGCCCATCAGCTGGTAGTGGAAACAAAAGCAAGAACTTCAGCGTAAATAACAACATTCACTGTAAAATCTGCTGATTCACATGGAGATGTTCTATGGTTAAGAATCAATGACCCAGGCCAAATAACTCAATGTATAAGACTTCTTCCAGCAGCCTGAGACCAGGAGGACACTCTCTGTAGGGCTGAGGGTTTGAGCCACCTGCTCTGACCCGAATATCTTCACCACACCGACACAGTGTAAACAAACAGGGGACACAAGATGGGAAAGTCTCCTGTATGGCTTCAGGGGCACTAGGAATAAACTTTCCTTTGCGGTAAGCAATTTGATATAAGCCTCATTAACTCCATGGATGTACAGCCTGGTGGGGTCCTAATGAGACGGGGTCCCTTTCCTCTAGGTTTCAGAGGGAAGTGGAAGGTTTCAGGCCACATGCTTGATCTCTCCATAGAACATGCGTCCAGTCAGGGAAGGGGCTTCATTCCTTTCCCTAGGCACTGCCTGAAACCCTCAAAAGGCTTACCTTCTTTACAGGGAAGACAGCCATCTTCCTCCCCCTTTCTTGGATCCCTGCGAGCTAGACTCACCTCTCAGGAGCCACACAGGGAGGATGACAAAATAGTAAAGTCTAAACCCCACCCAAATTCCAGTAAGACTATTGTGGGACTGCAACCACATTGACCTTTGTGGAACCCACTGCCTGGGGCTTTTGGTCTGTACCTAGCCTTCTTCTGAGCAACACTTTCCCTCCTACTTCTCTGGCTTAAGCCTTTGGCATTCATCTTTACTATAATCACTACCTCTCACTAGGAAAAGCCTTTCAGCATCAAAGTCTTGAACCCTGGTTTAGCCTGAGTCGATGAGGTCCCTAAGAGTCGTGGAGAGCTATCTCAGGCTGCTGAGGAGGACAGTGAAGGGCTGTGCCTCCCCTACCTACAGCTCAGATGTTGACGGCTGGAAACTTTCTGCATCATCTCTCCCCTCTGCACCCAGACACTGAAAACACAAGTTTGTGGCTGAGAAAGTTTACAGACCGGGCAGGATGAGGTTGGGTTCCACGATTTTCTCTTGAAAGAGCCTTCTGCCAAAATTCTAGACACCAAATCTAAAGAATAAAAAAGTTGTTTGGTTCAGATGACCTGTCTACTGAAGAAAGCGGGGTATTGAAATCTCCTACCATTAATGGAATGTATCTTTATATTCACATAAATACAAGCAATATTATACAGGTTAAGCAGGTTGTGCTTATGTCTTTAGTAATTCATATATACATACACATACACATACACATACATATACATATCTATCATATGTGTGTTACAACAATTAAAAAAAGACCATCAATTTGAAAGAGAGCAAGCGAGGCAGGTAAGGGTATGTGGGACAGTTTGAAGGGTGGGAAGGGAAGCAGAAATGATGTAATTGTATGGTAATCTCAAAAATAAAAGAAATAACATAAAAAACTCAAAAGCTTAGGTTCTGGGCTTGATCTGAGCAGCAGCGGACACCTCTGCCTTCTCTATGTGTACCCCTGGGCTCTTACTAGAGGAGTTGGTAAGCAAGACTGAATAGATGTTCTTTTAACTTTTTCTTACCTTTTTATTCCTTTTTTCTTTTCTTTTCTTTTTTCCTTCCACCTTAATTTAATTAGCAATAAAAAAAGACAAAGGAAAGCAAGTATGCAGATATAAGGTCAACCGCTGTCAGGGGTCAGGTCGAGGTGGAAGAAATAAAGATCCTTCAGTCCTTCCCCTTGTCAAGGTCATCCCTGTTTGATTGGAATATTTACTTTCTGAGTGATTATTGATACTCCACGCTAACATTGGCAATCGAGAGTCTTATCTCTCACAGTGCAGCTGGCCTGGGGAATACATTTCCTTAAAGATCTACTGGTCTACTTTCCTCCTGGCAGTCTGTGGCCCCTATGAAGACACTCTCTGTAGAGCTGACGTTATGAACCGCTTGCTCTGCAGATCGAGTGACCTGACTTTCTGCAGCACACCAACACAGTATGAACAAATAGGGGCCACAGGTGGGAACGTCTCCTGTGTGGCTTCAGGGGGACTATGATTGTCCTGTGCAGTAAGCAGTTTGTTAAAAGTCACTAACACCATGGACAGACAGAATGGTGGAGTTCTGAGGAAACATTGTCCCCTTCCTATAGGTTTCAAAGGGAAGTGGAAGGTTTCAGGCTAAATGCTTGATGACTAGATTCTAGAACATGCTTCAAGTTAAGCTGTCTGTGATTCCCTGGAGGCACGCAGAGGGGAGGAGGGGTCTTGTATTGAGAGGAATGGAGGTAACCTGGGGCTTTTAATTTTCTTCTTCAAAGTAAGAATTAGTAAAAAGGGAAAGATGCATATGATCTGAAGAGAAACCAGAGGATATTGGTCTTCTTGTGGGAATCCTAACAGTGGGGGCAGGTGCTGTCTCTAACTCTGTTGCCTGCTTTGGGGAATCCTTTCCTCCTACTGGGTTACTTCCTCCATCCTTAATAGGAGGGGAAGTGCCTAAACTTACTGCAATTAGATATGCCATGACTGGTTGATATCCATGCAAGGTCTGTCCTTTTCTGAAGAGAAATGGAGGAGGAATAGATTGGGAGAGGGGATGAGGACTGGGAGAAGAAGAGGGAGGGTCAGTAAATACATACATACATACATACATACATACATACATAAACAAATAAGGTGAGTGTTAGTCTCCTGAAATCCTGGCATCTGGAGAATCTGTTGAATGATCAGAATCATAAACAAACAAACAAACAAACAAAAACAAGAAAAACTCATGGTAGATGCTTCCCTGTCCCTCATGGAATTACAGACTCATTTATGAGAGTAAAGATGGAGAAGCCTACTGATGGCATGAGAGCTAACAACTGGTCATCGACATGGGAATTGAATGTTCATAAATTAGTCCTCTTGTGATTTTGTCCCCCCCCCATCCAATTTAAAAAGAAAAAAACATTTTTATAAAAACTAGAGAATGGAAAAGTGTGGAGACAGTTACAAAAATGTGGTCTTTTCTTACTTTTCCAAAGTTTCTTTGAAAAAGATTTGGTGTGTATGTGTGTGGGGGGGACGGGGGCATGAGTACAGGTGCCTATGCAAGCAAGAAGAAGGCGTTAAAGTGCCGGGGTCTGGAATTACAGGTGGCTGTGAGCCATCTCACAGGAATGCCAGGAACTGAACTTGGGTGCTCTACAAAAGCAGTAAGTATTCTTTAACCTCTGAGCCATCTTTCCAGCCTGCATATACCTTCCAACAATGATTCACATCTGCTTTTCATGAGCAAGGATGCTTACAGGTATAAGACATCTTGTGAACGATCACCTCTGACCAATGGAGTGGAATATGGCACATTATCAAGAAGAAATGAGACAAATATTCCAATTAGGGCCCCTCCCACTTCCTTCTATCTTCTGCCAAGTGTTTGTCTCAATTGTTCAAGCGACAAATCACCCCACACTCGTGATGTGCTAATGGGTGGGCAGGCAGACGCTACTTAGAAAGATTCTTGATTTTATTTCCATTTGAGGCAAGGGAAATGGGGTGGCCGGAGTAGCTGTGTCTATCAAGATATACTCAATCAGGGGAGGAGCTTGCAGAAGGCTCTATAGCTAATGGAGAAAGCCAGAATATAGTAGCCTGTCCATGAAGCTATAAAAAGTGTGATCTTATTTTATATATTGGAGATCAAAATTCTTTACACCTGCCTCGAAACCCTGTGTCTGGTCCTCTGAGGCTCCTCCTGTCAGTTGTCCTCTGTCCTCCACATGTGCAATTTGGTGTGTATACACATGTGTAAGCATGCACACCAAATAAGTAAATAAATGTAAATACCCATAAGTAAACTGTGCCATATCAGTGAAAGAGACTAAGAAAGCAAAATAAAATAGAAAAATCTCCAGTTTCCTAATTCTCCTCAGTGAACTTAAACCTTAGTTTGGGGGTTGGGGTGCATCCCAACTGACAGACGGTTGGCTAGTGTGCACAAAGTCCTGAGTTCCATACCCAGGTCTACATACACTGAGCATAATGCTGCAAAACCAGAATCCCAGCACTAGGGAAATAGATAGCAGGGTCAGAAGTCCAAAGTCTTCCTGGCTTTGAGCTTTTGAGCTTAAAGTCAATTTAGGTTATAAGAGACTCTTCTCAAAACACTCTGCAAATTACTGAGTGGAAACTAGATTAATTTATTTATTACTATTTTAATGTTATGTTCATGTCTGTCATGTGTATAGATGGGTGGAACTATCCGGTGCAGAAACCATCTGGATGTTAGAGCATAGCTTGTGAGAGTCAGTATTCTATTCCAGCTTATGGGCTCCAGGGTACTGAACTCAGCTTATAAAGTTTGGCTGCAAGCACCTTTACCCACACAACCCTGGGCCAATTTTTATGTATTACAGATTTTAAATGTGTATAGTATTTAGTACTGGAACCAAGGTTGTGTGTAAGACCAGTAAGCCTCTACCACTATCCACCACACTATCCCTCTAAAAGGTAACTGGATTTAAGCAATCTGCCCACAAAAGAAGAGTGCTAGCTATGATTGTTCGAATGATGTCGTCTGTCTTCTAATGCAGCAGCGTTTCTACTGCATCCACCACGCTGTCATCCAATTTCCTGAGCATGTGACTGCTTGCGCATGTGTGCGCGCGCACGTGTGTACACACACACACACACACACACACACACAGTACAAATCATGTACAAGCCCCCATGGTCCTGTGCTCTGGGCCCCACCATCCCCTTTCAGGAAGATGAAGACCTCACGCTGCCCCAGCTTCTGGAGTCTTCCTCCATCTGGACAGTTAAGCTTTTTCAATAAGAGGCTATGTGCCTGCTTTATTTTTACACTTGAGAAACATGCATTATTTAGCAGCGGACTTTCAAAAAACATTGAAATGCCCCTTGTAAACATGGTTAAAACGCCTTCCTTTCCACGGGCCTTGCTCCTCTTTGTAGCAGTGGGATTTCGGGAGATTTCTCTCTTTTCCTTTGGTGCCAGATAAATCTTAATTTCATTTGGCATGTGGTAAATATTTAGCTTTACTCCTCTGGTGCTCAGAGACATTTACACAGCTTTGGGGTGACTTGGAAACTGTCTTGATAATTGGCTACGTTTTCATAGAGATCAAGAGCGATTTTCCTTCGATTAAATCTTCTGTTTTGTTTTTTAGTGAGTCCTTAAAAATTATCAAAAGCCAGGTGCTTCTTTTACTCTTATGTTTTGCATGTCTGGAACAAGGCAAAAACACAAGAGATTTCTAGTTGTGAACCACCTTAACAAAATAATTAAAATAATCATCAAAAACCAACCCAAGTCAATCACTGCCCTGTGTGTACTCACTCTCCATCTAAGAATAATCAATGTGCAAATATTTGTGAGGAAGCAGGTGCCATGTGCATAGAGAGGTTGTATTATTTATCCTTCTTCCCCCACAGACCCGTTTGCATGGCCAGGAGGAGACAGATTGGAGAGAGATACACTGCTCTTTTGTTACTTTTGAGCACCTGTCAAAAAGGCTGCGAATGTGGAAAAGCTGGCGTGAACAGGGTGCAGAGCTCAAACTGGAGACAAAGAAAATGTCTAGCGGACAGTAGACCTGGAGTTACGATGTGATTATTTCAATGCAGGAAACATGGACATTAGTTGGGAAACACCTGTGCATAAAGGCAGGACAACCGTCGAGACAGTGAGGGGACATAGGAAAAGACCGAGCCCCACGGGTGTCTGTCCTGACTTTCCTACCTGCTGTCTCTCTGCTTTCCTGCTTGCCAGTTAGCCTGTCTGTGCCTGGAGCTCTTTCCTCCAAATGAGCTAGCCCAACCTCTTCCTTCCTTCCTTTTCCTTTACCTCCCTTCCTCCCCCTTCTTCCCTCTCTCCCTCTCTCCCCCAACTTCTTTCCTTCCCTCCTTCCTTCCTTCCTCCCTCCCTCCCTCCCTCTTACCTTCCCTCTTACCTTCCTTTCTTTCTTCCTTACTTCCTCCCTCCCTCCCTCCTTCCCTCCCTCCCTCCCTCCCTCCTTCCTTCCTTCCTTCCTTCCTTCCTTTCTTCCTTCCTTCCTTCCTCCCTCCCTCCCTCCCTCCCTCCCTCCCTCCCTCCCTCTTACCTTCCTTTCTTTTTTCCTTACTTCCTCCCTCCATTATTCCTTCTTTTCCTTTCTTCACTCTTCTTCTCCCTACCTAGCCCCTTCTCTTCCTCCCCCTGCAAATACCAAGCAGGGTTACAGCCAGTGGGGTTACAGTAAACATCCCGGAAAAGCAAGTCATCAACCATAACAGAAGATTAGTAACAGGGAGGCCCTACATTGAATAAAGCAATGGAAGAAAGGAGCTCATTTCAAACCATGTCCATGAACCCATTAAACAAAGTAAAGGTAATGGGAAATCAGTCAGTGCTGTCAGAAGACACAGGAAGCCTTTGGAGGATGCAGGGTCTTAGTGATGATCTGGGGTAAGAAGGACCAGCAGGAAAAGCAAGGCAGACAGGGGTGGCATCCATAGGGAGAGAGGACAAAGACGCTGTGGAGTGTTAGCTGGCAGCACTGGACCGTAGTATTTAGATTAATTAATTTATCTCTTGAGTCATTATGAAGATTTTGAAACAGCAGAGATCACAGAATGCAATCAAGCAGCCACCCATGCACTGACATTCACCATTAGCAAATGCTTGAAAAAGACCCACTGATTCCAGGGTTAGGGAATCAGGACTTTTAAATGAAAAAAAAATGCCATCTCTTAAGTCCTGGAAGCCCAAAGGCTTGAACTGGATGATGACTCACTATCAGAAGTTAGTAGCCTCAGGCCTGCAAGATGGACCAGCAGTTTACAATGCTTCCTCCAACCTGATTGCCTGAATTCCATCTGTGGGACCCACATGGTGGAAGGAGAGAACCCAATCCCTGCAAGCTGTTCTCTGACCTCTACACAGCACCATAGCATGAGCCTTCTCTGACAAATTATATGCGTATGTATATATAATCATATATATACATTCACATTCACATACACATACTCACACACACACACACACACACACACACACATATATGTGTGTATATATATATATATATATATATATATATATATATATACTATAAAGGTCTTATTCACCACAGCTGTGAATGGTGGAGAATGTTTTCTCAATCAGTAACTCTTTTAGTTGCTGTGAATTCCTGACAACAGCAGCAGGAAGAAGGAGGAGCATATTTACTCTGGTTCTCAGTCTGAGGGGATATGTCCTTCCCTTTGGCTATGGCGCCATAACAGGCAACAAGAGGCTGAGACTGTTCGTCTCCTCAGATCTCTAGGTATAGGAAGGGAGAGAGAGGCCATAAGTGCTCATCTGACGATTTGCTTTTATCCTTTCTCCTTCTAGAACCCCAGCTCGCAGTACTTGGTTCCACATTCAGGGTTGGGTCTTTCTCTCTTCACTTAATACTTTCCAGAAACATTCTCAGGCCTGCCAAAACTCACCTCCCTAAAGCTCCAGGAGCTTCTTAATCTGATTAGGCTGATGACCACTGTGCAACTATATGTGACCTACTAATCTTGGGTAATCTGGAGGGGGTAGAGGGCAGGGAAATGACAAGCATCTTTCTATGGAATCTGCAGAGTTTTCTATAGGTGTGGAGGTGCAACTGTGCTTCAGATGTTGAAAGCTCGATTCTGCACCCCCTCTACCACCACCACCCCACCACCCCCACCCCGAAACCCTCATAACACAGCTGAATCACACAGGAAATACAGAGATGCCTGGAAAGGCCTTCCACGGATTTCCCAGTGTAATCCCAGAAGGCTTAAGGAAGGCCAAGGAATTAAGAACCCATCCCCACCTTCTCTGAGGGGGTAGGGGAAGGTACATGTCTGGTATTCTGTCCCAGAGACAAGAAAAGCAATTCTTCCCAGAGTTGTTAGGGTCAGAGCCTGGTCCCTGGCAGCCCTGATAAACCAGGTCCAGCTGCCCATCCTTAATATGCCGATTAAGTTAACAAATAATTGTAAAAAGAGGAAAAGGCACATTTATTCAGTATGGCAAATATTGGCAGGAGGGGCTGAGAGACACAATGCCTTCCCTCCAGCACCAGCTATCTCAGTCTATCTTCAGGCTTCAGGCATGATGTATAAATGCATGGCCATGGCCATTTGGAGTTAAGTAGTCCTGGGTAAGGGTGACACCTTGCCTAGCATTGTCTGAGTTCCAGTCTCTCCTGAAACCCCTGACAAGTTATCAATCTATTTCTGGGAGACAAGTCTCCCCAATCTTGCTAGGCCAGGGGTCAACCTTGTTTCTTCTCAGTGGGAAATCTGTAGGGGAATTCTAATTTCTTGGTGTCTGTTATTTCATAGTCTGATAGTCAAAAGGAGGGAAGGATACAGGTACTTTTCAGAATATTCTCCTTCCTGTCATAACTACCACAGAAAAGAGAACTTATCTCCAGCTTCCAGTTGACAGACAGTTCATTCACAGTTCAGCTTAAGTCTATGGTCCAATGAAGACTCAAGAGGTGACACTATAAACAATTATTTCTGATGAAGGCAGGCATCTCCAATTCCTCAGTCAGTTCTGATTAGAACCAGAGAGGATATTCTGGTTGTTTCTAATGATTTGTGTCCTGGTAGATGCCTTTGACTACCCCAAACATACAACTGTTTAATTGGCATAGAGATTCTATTACATTGTATAATTACTGGCAGAGAAACACAAAACATTGTAGTCCTATTGAAAGGATCTTTTACTAGATTTCAATAAATGCCATTACTTTCCCCAAGCAAAATCACTTGATTATAAAAAAGAAAAGGAAACTCACTTTAACACAGGTCTTGCTGGTAGAATGATAAGGACACTGTCACTAGTGATCTGAGCTGCTTTGAAGACTGTTTGCTTCATGGGAACTCTTTGAAGCACAGTTTCTTTTGTCTCCTTCAACTGAGTCTCCATGTTGGGGGGGAGGGAAGCTCAGTTGGTTGGGTAGTTGTCGAGCATGTATGAAACCTTCAATTTGATCCCCAGCATCTCATAAAATTGGGAATGGTGGTGCATGCCTGTAATCCAAGCACTGTGCTTGCAGAAGCAAAAGGATCTGAAGTTCAAGGTCATCCTTGGTAATCGGAATTTTGAGTTCAAAGGAGTATTCTCGGCATTGCTGTGTTGAGTATGTTGGAGTCCACTTGTGTTTCTGTGCCAGAAATACCTTGGGTGTATTTTTTCTGCTGAAGGAGCTCTGTCCATCAGTCAGGGAGTTTGGGATGGGGTTTTCACCAGAAAACTTTATTTCAAAGCCCTGATGAATTCTAAGATCCTTTCTCATTACAGAAGCAGAATCAGGAAACCCAGACTCATCCCAATGCTGAATATGAAGAAGCTATTGTAGAAAACGTAGACAAATGAGTACTCTGGTCTGAAGGCAGTGAAGACCTATGACAATAGATCAGACTAAGCATCCAGAGACAAGAATGAGAAGCCAATGCCTACAGAACCTAATCTGTATAATTAAGAACAGTGTGCATGTCTGTCTGTCTATGTGTATATGTTGTGTGTCAATGAATCTTTGAAACTACTTAGCAGCAACTGTACTTGTTTTCCAGAGCAACCAAATAAGCTTTTAAAGAGCCATGCTCGACTTCAAGAAAGAAAGAGAATGCACAGGAAGAAGAGATAGGCCAGCAGGTAGATGCTTTCACCATGCAAGCCTGATGACCAGAGTTCAGTCCCCAATCGCCATGCAAAGATCTAGATGCAGTAGCCTGCATCTGTAAACTCAACACCCTTACAGTGATACGCTAGAGAATCAGCCAGAAGCAGACAGATAGCCAGGAGTACCAAAGTGTATCATGGCAGACACAAGAGAGACTCTGCTCACACAAAGAGGCAGAAGGAGAGAACTGAATCCAGTAATAGTCCTCTGATAACCACATGAGCACTATGTCGCGAGCTCACCTACACTCAAACGCACATATTAATAATACATAAATAAAAATGAAGTAAAAACTGCCACCTGCTTCCCACTTCTTTATCTTCTAATAAATAACTAGCCATGCCATTTGGACTTGGAGGGACGAATCCATTTTAAAGTATCATAAGACACAATTTAAAAATATTGGGTGGTGGATCGTTCATATGCACAAAACTGTGAGGAACAGTGTCAGGACCCAGGAGGTAAAAGCTTTCAAGGGCAATGATATCTCCAAGGAGAGTAAGAAGAATTTGTACAAGCCTTTGATTCTGTCTGACTTTTTGAAAGCACAAAGAGGCATCATATTTAATTTATAGCGTTATATAAGCTACTGCAGTGTGTGTGTGTGTGTGTGTGTGTGTGTGTGTGTGTGTTTCAAATCATAATCCTGACATGCTAGTTTGAATTTTGCATTACCAGGCAACAACAGTTCTAGGGTCTGAACACTCATACTAGAGGAGCAAATTCAGGGAAGCAGAAGTGAAGCAACAATCTGCAGAGCTGGCGGCATTTCCCTCGCCTATAAAACCAATTTTAACTGCACAGAACCCCTCAACACATTGCATCTGGGAAACGCAGAAGCTGCACATTAAGCCGTTATGAATAACTGCTGTTGGGATGGCATGGAGAGGAAAACACATCTGCATTTCACTTGCACTCTCTGCAAACCCAAAGCCTCCTGACTGCAGTTACATCTCCTGCGAAGCAACGTGGCTGAAAGGGGAATGCTTTGCTGGGAAGCATTTACCGTGCTTTGATAGTTTAGTCCTGTGATCGTGTGAAGCCTTGGCTGTTCTTCCCTGGTGCTGGCTACTGGGTATTATAATACAGACGGTTTGAGTGTATGGAGGGAAATACAATCCACGTCAAGTCTAATTTGACTCTGACTCCCCTAATTCAGAGGCGGTGGAGCTAGGGTGAGAGCTATCTGGCTAGCCTCGGGGACAGCAAATATTCCCTTGCTTAAGAAGCTAGGAGAGTCACACCGGCTGATTGCCGCAGCTTCTGACTTCCCCGCAGTGTTGGAAGCGGGTGTTCAGGTATCAGTGTTCACAGTAAGGAATCCAGTGTCCTGGAGGAGGGCATGTGAAGCACCTGGAATTTACCAATGATAGGAGAAATATTAAGAAACACATAAAATACACAAGGGGGCTGGGGAGATGGCTCACTTAGTGAAGTGCCTGTGTGTGAGCATGAAAATGTGAGGTCAGATCCCTAGAAGGCACCAAAAAATGCTAAGCTTGGGCGTGGCAGCACAGACCCTTGCTGGGTAAGAGGATAGAGACCAGAGGATCCCTAGAGCTCGTTGGCCACTTAGTCTAGCTGAATCAGTGAGCTCCAACTCCAATCTCAGAGCTGGTCTCAAAACAATAATAATAATAATAATAATAATAATAATAATAAAATAATTGCAGAGAACGACAGAAAAAGAGACCCGAGGTTGACCTTTGGCTTCCACATGCATTTACACACAAGTGCTCACAGACCTCCCAACAGGCGTACACAAAAACCATACAAATACCACCCACACTCACATACACAGAAAATCACAGCACACAATAGACTGTGTATCCAACACTTAAAAGGATATGCACAAGACTGCCTACTAAGAAGGAAAAAGAAGCATTAGCTGGCTATTAGCAATGTAATGTTCAAGTCATCAGCATTGGTAGGTTTTCTTTTATCCACCCAATTTTCTGTATGTAGGATACCAGAAGCAATGACGTTTTCATTTTCTTCCTAGGTAAATGTGCCTTGCCTGTACACCCTTGGTAGAACACAACTGTCAGTAGTCTAAGGAGACCCTTTTCTGGCATCTGAGGACATCAGATATCCATATGCTAAACACACACACACACACACACACACACACACACACACACTTACTCACAGTTTAAAATATTCATATACACAAAATGAAAATGAACAAGCACATCTTTAAAAAAGTGAAGTGAGATGAGAATATATATTTGGGCCCAGAAAGAGGCTTAGTCGTTAGCAGCACATGTCGCTTTTACTAAGGGCCCAGCAGAGTTCCCTTCGAGCTGGTTCACAGCTGCTGGTGACTCCAGCTCCAAAGCATCTGTCTCCGCAGGCCTCCTTCAGCGCCTGCATTCACCTGCACGGGACCTCCTACCATGAAACATATACATAATTTAAAATAGTAAAAAAATAAACCTTCAAACTATGTTTGTTAATGTATATGTTTGTATGTTAGGAGAGACATGTCTCAAGATCAGACTAGAAAAGTTGAATTGTGAACTGGAAGCAAAGGGGCCTGTTTCAGACCGAGGCAATAGCAGTGACTACATTTCTGCAGGTGCCATGGCCGGCAGTTGATATATGATTGCATGCATTTATCATGGCTGCCCTTAAGAAGCTATTATTTTCTCACTAGAGTGGTGCAGAGATTTGATATGAGAGGTTAAGGTCACCCACACTGTGTAGAAATCCCCGAATTTGCACAGTTGTCCTGCAGGGCTATGTAGTACTAGCCAGTGTCTGCTGAGGAAAGAAGTGTCATGGTTGAATCCTCAGCTACTGGACTTTCTGTGTCTTAGAAACTGTGAGATATTCTTTCTGGTGAGAGAAACAAACAATACCCTTCAAAAATGTCTGCTATGTAGTTCATAAGTATTTTTAATGTAATATTTTGTGGTCCAGAAGTTATGTTTTTCTTTTCATTGAAAATGGATTTTCTCACATAGAACATGCTAATTAGAGCATCCCCTCCCCCTCCCCTTCCAGGTCCTCCCCACCTCCCCCTCCCAACCAAATCCATCCCCTTTCTGTCTGTCACTAGAAAGGGAAGCAGGATTTTAAGAGATAATAATAAAACCATACAACACGATAAGGCAAAAGCTAACACATTGGAACAGGAAAAGGCAAACAGAAGGAAAGAGTTCAAGAGAAGTCACAAGAAACAGAGAATCATGCGTGTGCACACCCCAAAATCCCGTAACAACACTAAAGTGTAAGCTATAATATAGACACAAAGGACCTGTAAGAAAAAAGAAAAGAAAAATCCAAATACACTTCTCCAGTATTTGAGAATGTCATACCTGTATGCAATGTTTTGACCTTCCCCACACATTCTTCTCTTATTTGCTCTATTTTTTTTAAAATAATGCACTAAATTTATTTAATGCTATCCATATATGGATGGGTGAGGGGCCATCTGGTAAAGTTTTGCTTGCCCAGGTAATTTTTGATGTCTTAAACACTGTTCCTTCTGACTCATTTCAATGTCTCTAAGAAATTTGGCCTCCAGACCTCAAATCACCAAGATGAGATTAATATACAGTTAACATTTAAACCCTACAATCTATTTTTTTCCTAGTGGTCCAACATCTCAATCTTAAAGAGGCAGGTTTCAGTACCACCTTGGCATTCCTTTGAGTCATATTATAGTGCTAAGTTATCTAGAAGGACCCCTTCCCCCAATGATATTTACTTCCCACTACCCATGTGATCCTGTAATTGTCTTCCAAACTCCTACTCTGTCCCCTGACTATGGCTGGACCTAAATACTAGCTTTCATTGCATAGAAAAAAAAAAACAAATGGTGGCTTCCCTAGGATAGCAATCTCTCTTCCTCTTTGTTTCAACCTCTGTCTCTGTTTCTCTATCTTCTCCCTCTCTCTTTCTCTGTCTTTGTGCTTCTCTCTGTCTGTCTCTCTCTCTCTCTCTCTGTTTCTCTGTCTCTCTCTCTGTCTCTCTCTGTCTCTCTCTGTCTCTCTCTGTGTCTCTCTCTCTCTCTCTCTCTCTCTCTCTCTCTCTCTCTCTCTCTCTCTCTCCTTCCCTTCTGAGGATATGAACTTATGTGAGTCTCTTAACTCTCTTTGCCTCTCTGTTTTTCTGTCTCATGCCACCTCTCTTTTCTGGCTCCTTTTCCCTTTCCATTCCACCTCTTTGTCTCTGTCTTTGTCTGTGTCTGATTAAGCCAGTTGCTGCCTTGTGAGCTGCCTTGTGAGAAACCATATACTAAGAAACTTGGGACAGCCTTTACTCAACAGCCTGCCAGAACCTGAATCTAGCCAGAAGCTGTGTGAATGAGCACTTGAGCTTGGAGGCAAATCCCTTCCTAGTTAATCCTTGGGATGAGACACTAGTTTGTCTGATCCCAGTCTGTAAAATCTGCACAGGAAAAGCCAATTTGGCCAAATCCTGCCTCCTGACACAGAAACTGATAGTTAACACATATGTGTTGTATTGAGCCTCTACATCTTAGTACAGTTCACTACTGGGCAGTAAACAACTAACAGGGATTTCTCTCTCTGATTATGGAATTATCTTGCTGACTCAGAATAAGGAGTAAAGACAATAGAACTCCAAGTCCACACAATCTCCAGGACATTCCCACACCACAGGGATGGCCACGGAAACTGTTCTTGGTAGTGACAAATTTCTGTCACCACAGAAGGTCACTTTTGTCCTCAGCAATGAGAAAGAGTAGGATTATAGAGGAATCAAAATCCAGGAAATCCACCTCCATCAAGCCCTCAGAGTTTCATGATATTTCTCCTGTGGGGTAGTATTACATGTCTTATTTGTTTATGATGCCTGATTGTCTTACTCTGAATTCCTTATTCTTTCATATCATCTGGTTCTGTTTTTTTTTAAAAAAAAATAGAGAAGAATTATATTTACATGAGGGTATTGAGGCTCTCGGTAGGATGAGTTGCTTGCCATTCAACCAGTAAAGTTCGAAATAGACCCTGGGAGCATGAGATTTCAAAGCCCTCTCCCTTTCCTCTACTCCAACCAACCCTGAGGGCACAAGACATGTCTTCATTTATTTTTGCCTTTTCAACAGCATATGGTTGCTTCCTGACACAGAGTGGGTGCAGACATTAATAAAATATTTAACAAAGGTTAGGGAAAAAGTGCAGAAGTCTAACGCTGTATTGCTATATCTAGGTCAATTTAGTTTTCTGTGAAGAAAAGGACATTTTCATCCCCAACCCCAAGAGTTGAGGCTCTTTCCATCTAATTATGTGCCCAAATCTAGTTCATTTCAGAACTGAGTGTTTTACCATCACAACCACCATCTATCTCTCTTTCAATATGCTTTGGTAAAATAGAGAGGGATAGATCTTGAAGGGAAGACAAACAAAAATCAAAGAAAAGTCCACAATCGTTCCTATATACACAATAGTTTTATTTATTTTTGAAAATTTCATATTTTGACCATATTCATAGCCATGACCCCAGATCTTCCCTGTTCCCTTCCCAATATATCCACCCCACTGATTTCATGTCTTCTCCTTCCTTCCTTCCTTCCTTCCTTCCTTCCTTCCTTCCTTCCTTCCTTCCTTCCTTCTTTCCTTCCTATATAACTGACTGAATCCAATTACTGCTGTTGTATACATATGATATGGGACCCAGTAGAGCATTGGCAACATACTAGTGGCTGACCCTTCAAAGGAAAATAACTATCACTTCCCCAGCCACCAATGACTTAGCAACTCCGCAGATAGAGGTGGGTCCTTGTGAGCTCCTTCCCAATACATGCTAGAAGGTTTTCATGTTTGACAATATATGGGTAACCACAGCTGCTCTGAGCTTGTGAGTACATCAGCCAGGTTGTGTACAAAAGTCAATATTCCACAGCATCTTTCCCTATCTTCTTCCTGGTCCATTCTTTCTGCCTTCTCTTCCTTAGTGTTCCCTGAGCCGCGCGCGCGTGCGCGCGCGTGCGTGCGTGCGTGCGTGCGTGCGTGCGTGCGTGCGTGTGTGTGTGTGTGTGTGTGTGTGTGTGTGTGTGTGTGTTCATGTGTGTGTATAACTAAGTTAGGACTGATCTTCAACACATTCTTCAATTAGGTATAAGCCTCTGCTTTCACAGATGCCCGCTGCAAAAGGAAGCTTTTGGACCAAGGATGAAACTAGCAGAAACCTAAATATTTAGATGGCAATAGTAGGCTTTCCCCTATGGCCTGTGAGTTTTCCAGCCGTGGCTCTGGACCAGGCTTATGGTTCCAGGCATGAGTTCCCTCCTTTAATCAGGATGAGGGGCACTAAGGGAATGAAGAAAAGACTAATGTGTGTGCCTCTGTGCACACACAGAACATCTGGGATTGGGACAAGTGAGCATTTTGATGGAGTAAGAAGACTAGGCTGACTCCATGACAGGCTTCAAACTGGTAGTTCAGGAGACTAGTCCTAAATCTCTGTTTCCAAGAATTGGGCGAGTCCAGACCTCAGAAGCAGCTCTACCACCTGGCCTGAGCAAGCACAATGGATCAGCAACATTTTCCAGACCTCTGCAGCAATAGTTTCCAGCCCTCATGTCCTGGTAATGGTTCTGGAATGTTCCCTAAAGATGGAGTAACATAAAAATCACCTACCCCACAATTCCCCTAATGTGCTTTAAATTGGACCTGTGAGCCCACTTTTTTGTCTCCATCTTGGAATGGGAGACCTCAGCATGCTGGACTTCTGCGGAATAAAACAGTTTTGCTTTTACATTCTATTTGAGGCCAGGATATCATTCTTCTGTGAATCATGGACCCTTACAGGAGATGTCTTAGAATCCTGGAATCTCAGCATGTGTGTTATACATCCTTGAATCAGGAAGCAGGCGCCATTGCATACAGGTGAAGAAGGTAGCTGGTTTAGTACATATAGATAAGCAAGGGGGCAATGTTCCTGTGCACAGCTGAAGAAGAAGGCAGGTTTAGCTCATCTCCATAGGAACAGGCTCTGCAGGGGTGCTGCCTTTGGGGTGTAAACATCTAGCAGGAGAAAGCTACAGTGGATTCTTGCACACGCTATCACCCCTCTGTTCTGAAGATTTTACCATCCCCCTTAGCCTCACGGGAGGAAGGCATGTGCACTGTCATGGGGCTAAGGCACTGAGTTCTTGACATGACTGTGGCCACATCTGCCACACAGTTCACTCATGGTTCCCTCCTGCCTTCTACTGTGTAGAAAGTACAAGCACTGAGAAAGCTAACCAGCAAGGAGGAAGATGCTGGGTCAGTTCCAGACTGCCTCCTCTACATCCTGCAGCCAATGTACGTGTGGAATTGTTCAGAAATGGGGTCTTAGAATCTAGGTAGTGTGGAAAGTAGAGAGAAACGACAGTTGCTTCTGTTGCTCTGGGGACTTCTAGGCTCTCCCTGGCCAGTATCTTTTAGAGAAGTGTCACATTTCTAATTCTTGAGATTTTTGTTTATCACAAAGCTGTAATTCTCTCTCTCTCTCTTTCTCTCTCTCTCTCTCTCTGTCTCTCTCTGTCTCTCTCTCTGTCTCTGTCTCTCTCTCTCTCTCTCTCTCTCTCTCTCTCTCTCTCTCTCTGTATGTGTGTGTGTGTGTGTGTGTGTGTGTGTGTGTGATAAACTTGCATGTTGGCAGGTGAACATTTTGAAATGTTTATGAGTTCATGCACACATGTTCATGCTTACAGAGGGTAGAGGTGAACTCTGAGTGTCCTTCCTCAGGAGCTGTCCACTATGGTTTGTGAGACAGAGCCTCTCACTGGCCCAGAGCTCCTTGAGTAGGCAAGGGGATTTGGTCAATGAGACCCAGGGATCTGTCTGTCTCTGCTGCCCTAGCCCTGGGACTAGAAATCCAGGCCACCATGCTCTGCTTTGTTTATTTAAACAATTTAATCGTATGTCTGTATGTTTTATCTGAATGCATGCTTCTATACCATGTGCATGTCGTGTTCCTGTGGGGGTCAGAAAAGGAAGTCTGGCTCCCCCTGGTTCACCCGATATGTGACAGACAGTTGTGAGATGCCATATGGGTGATTAGAATCAAACCTGGGACCTCTGGAAGAGCAGACGTGCTCTTAACCACTGAGCCATTTCTCCAGCCCCACGTTTTTGTTATTGTTGTTTTCTAATGTGGTTTCTGGGAAGTCAAACTAAGGTCTTCATGCTTTCAAGGCATGACTGATTTTTATCCTCTTGCCAACCCTAAAAACCTCAATTCTTGATTCATTATAATTCTTGAATCAGTACAAACATAAAGTTTGTACTGAACTCAAGGTCTAAGAATTCTTCCATTTTTCCATATATTCCCCAACCCATCCATGTACTTCTCCATCCATCTATCCATCCATCAGTCCAAGCATTTGTCCTTCTATCCATCCATCTTTCCTTCATGTATCCATTCATCTGTACATCAATCCATGCACCCATTATTTTATTATTTTATCCTGCAGGAGATAGTATTTATATAAAGACATCCCAATATTTAGATTTATCTAAAAAGCACAACACATTCTTTAATTGTGAGAAGCTCAGTTATGCTATATTCACTTTGGCATTCTTATATTTTCTTTTCCTGAGGAAAATAATAATGACTACATAATATATAGATAGAAACCTTACAGTAGATGCCTGCTATAATTCCAATGCTGAATAATAATAATGAGTAACATTTGGCTGTATTTCCTTTCAGACTTTTCTATGCATATTTTTGCAGATATGAACTGCTATATACATGGAGGACACTTTTCATTGACTTAATAGTCATTGTTTACATTTTTCTATTTCATTGGATATTCTATAATGTCTTTTATTGTCTACAAAATATTCCACTCAGTTGCTTTTTAGTATTTTATTTATTTGTGGCTTAGAGGTATTACTCTTAATGGCATTATTGCTGCCTCTGAAATAAAAAACAAACTTAAATAACAAAAAAAACCCTGATGTCAGAAAAGGTATGGAGAAATAAAAATGCCCCAAAGTTTCACCTAGCTTAATTCTTTTGTGTTGGGTTCCCAAATTACTTTTGGGTAGCCTGACACATCTTTAATTTAAGCCCTAATTATTGTACATAATGCAGCTCACACCTGTGGCGATAATGCTTTTATTAGCATTAAAACTGAAGACATCAAAGAATCATATCAGGATAAAATGTCTACTTCTAATTTAATAGAATTGCAATTAAAGCAAATTTGATCTGAATGAAATTCCATCATAACTGGGTATTTTTTTTTATTCTGCACAGTGAGTGAAAATTATTCTCCCCTAAATTGAAGATTAATAACACGCTTTTAATGTTAAATGTAGCAATTCAAGCATTAGGTTGTAATTCAAGTTCAACATCACTGAACATTTTATAAACTTCACATTTTAACATCTCTGAGAAGCGCTCCGAGGTAAGTGCATTAGTGCTAAATGCATTAATGCTATTTTTCTTTATAAATGAGCTTATAACTGTGTTGTTACCTTCATTTGAATATTTTAATGAAGGGATAATATAGGGAGAGTGCTCCATTTTCACAAGGTAATTGTTTCTTCAGTGAGTGGCTAAACTTGGGCAGAAAGTGGAATTTATCTCATTGAAATTCTATTATGGCTGTGTGGCTGATGTTGATTGTCAGAGGCTCTCATTACCTGGGAACTGGGGCTTCCTGCTAATGTTCCTCTTCCTGATGGCATCGCAGAGCTAGCTGCCCCACCGTGTAATCCTCTCCTTTGGCAAGTCACAGCAGCAAACCTTTGGTATCTTGAGCAGGTACTTGGGCTGAGCACTGGGAATTTAGCCTGATGGAGAATTCTGATTGAGGTAAGTTCAGATGAGGTAGGTAATCCACATTTTCAGTAAAGCCTAAAATGAGGAAAAGGTATGCAATAGTTTTCAAATTTCTCAAAGCTCGGTCTATGTGGTTTTGTAGGAGAAAAGGTTTCAGTTTCGTTATGGTTTCTGGATCTACTCCATTCTATGTTACCTATAAGTTTCTTTTAACAGTAGATAGAATGTTTTTCTCCAGTTTTAAACAAAGTTATTTTTTATTTGTTTCTATATGCGCAAGTGTGTGTGTGTATGTGTGTGCATGTGTGTACACGAGCGTGCACAAGCACACGCATACAGGCGAGCATGTGTATACGCATGCGTGAGTATAGTCACCATGGAGACCAGAAAACAGAAATCGTCAGACAGAGCAGTGAGTG
This sequence comes from Apodemus agrarius, assembly GCA_964023405.1. NCBI lineage: Eukaryota > Metazoa > Chordata > Mammalia > Rodentia > Muridae > Apodemus > Apodemus agrarius. The sequence goes on along the minus strand of OZ030015.1, from coordinate 6,900,170 downwards.
CTCTAATTGCCAAGCCATCCCTTCTACCACCCTTTCTGTACTTTGGAATCTTGCCTAGAATTCTAATGGGTCCTGGCCCAAAATTGTCACCAGAGAGATGCTCTGATTGAGGGCACTGTTGCTCGTGGAGTTCTGGTTTCACCAGGAGATCAAGTTCAAGACAGTCCACGGGAACATAAAACCTTGCAGTCAAGAACTGAGAGCTCCACCCCTACCCCAGGCTGCAGCCAAAGCAGGCTGGTGAAATGATACTGCTGATTCCTTGAGGAAACTATCCAAGTTTGGAAGAACTTCCTACCAGAACCCAGGCTAATTTGACCCATGTATAAATATTAGTTTATCTGCTATTGCTGTGCTAGGAAGCTGTGACTTAGAAGAGAAAGGGCTCGACTCACAGTCAAGTATGGCTGAGTAAGCACAACAGCAGGAGCCCGAGCCTGCCTGGCAGTCCGTGAGCAGAGTGATAGTGTTCCACTGCATGCCGGAAGCAGAGATAGAGAACAGGAAGCGAGGATTACACAAATCTCAGAACCCACCAGCCATGACGCGCTTCCTCCAGCAAGGCTGAACCTCCTAAAGGTTCCATAAACTTTGCAAACAGCACTATTGACTAAAGACCAAATCCTCAAATACATGAGCCTGGGAGAGACATTTCCCATTCAAACCACAGCTAAAGGAGAAACTGTCTAAAGCCATGATGCTTAACCGAAACAACACAATGTCTCTGCTATGACCCAAGTGATCAGAGATACATTGTTCTCTCTTGGTTAAGTTTTGTTTTTCTCCTCTGTGAAGTGGATGTTATCAGATTGCCTTGAATTAGAGATTGGAGCTATAAAGTACTTAGTTCATGGCACAGAAGGGGCCTCAAGGTTAGACAGTAGCTGTGCTTGTTGTTAATCTCCACAGTGTGGCTACTCAGTTTCAGTGACACATGCTCTCATGTTCCAGTCAGTGCTTGAGAATGCTACCTCTGAAGAAAAATAGCCACCATGGTCTTCCTGGCTCAACATCACTTGCTGTCTGAATTTAAATGTCTCCCTCTCCCCCTCCCTCTCCTCCTCTCCCCTCCATCCCTCCCCCCTCTCTCTACATGTGTGCATGTACATATACACACATACATGTCCACGAGTGTCCACAAGTACACATATGTACATGAGTGCTGTGAGGAAATCAACTTTAGATTCTGTTAGTGGGATCTGGAGGTCACCAAAAAGGCTAGGCTTTTTGGTAAGTGAGCCATACATAGGTCCTGAGGATGCAGGTACAGCTCCTATGGTGGCACAGAAAGCATTTAGCATCTGAATCAACTCTACAGCTTGAGTTTAAGTGTTTCGCTCCTGTGCTTTAGTGATCGTGTCTCTAGAATAAGAATTATTATAATATTTACCTCACAGACTCATGGCAGTGATTTAGTCTGTTAAAATAATATACTCAGACCTTTGAACATCATGCAATAGTCATTTAATACAAGTACTATTAACTATAATAGTTTACATTCTTATAGATCTATCTGTAAATGTAACTATTTCCACCTAGAATATTTATAGATATTATTAATTCTATAATGAATATAAATAATTTTCTAAATAATATTATGGACAGTTTGAAATAGACACCTATATTGCTTACTAGCCCCTGAGCTATGACTAAATGTCCATCAGAAGCAACTTAAGGATGGGGGGGATTATTTTGTCTCACAGTCTGAGTCCATCAGTGTGGGGGACGCATGGCAGCAGGAATGTGAGGTGACTGGTATCTGCAGCCAGGAAGCAGAGAGAGAGAGAAACAGAGACAGAGACAGAGAGAGAGAGAGATGGAGGAACACTGGTCCTCAGCTTACTTCCTCTTTTTATCCCTTTTATGACTCCAGCCCATGCAATGATGACATCTGCATTCTGAGAGCATCTTCCTGCTTCAATTAACCACATCTAGAAGCTCTCTCACAGACACCTCAGATGTGTTTCATGACTGTAGATCCCAGCAAGTTGACAATCAATATTAACTGTCACAGAGCCCAGGGATGCTAGTATAATGGATCTGATTAAGTTATCAGTAAGACTCAATCATCATCATGTAAGCGAATATTTTCTCCTCAACATGCCCCTCTGCTTTTTCTGGGTTTCTTACAAAAAAAATCATAGTATCATCAATATTCATTTTCACCCAGCCCTTTGAGTTCTAGTTTTAATAAATACCATCTGTCATGTAGTATTTCCCACACTCTGGATGTTTTCTGATTACATTAATTTTGAATACTGCATTCTTCTGTTCCTAGTGTTTCTTATGTAGTAACATTGAAAGCTTGGTTGATATTGGTTGGCTTCAGTGGTGTTTATGAGGCTAGGGAGGAATCCAAAATATTTCAAGGATGGCTTTGCATGCTTATAGTGAAGGGACATCAAATAATTCACTATCTCTCTGTGTGTATGTAGCCATTGACCACATTTTCTTAGGTATTTAATAAATAATAGTAGTTTTATGACATTATGACATCTCGACCTTCTCCCAGTCCCTCTCCCACCACTTGGGGCTCGTCAGATCCCAGAGCCTCTTTCACCAGGGATGGTCTAGCCAACCCACGTGGTATGAAGGCACAGGTAAGCAACCCAAAGTTGGCTTCACTCCTCAGTTCACTGGGTTATCCCTCTATAACCTGCACACATCAGTCTTTATCCATGCTCCTGTTTACCTTGTGTTTTAGAGTTTACAATATATACAGAGATAAGCATATAACTAGAGAGACAGAGAGACAGAGACAAAGAGACAGAGAAGCAGAGAAAGAGAGTTCTTGTTCCTTTTCATTGCTACAGATAGCTCTGACATGTGGATTAACCACATGGTTAGCTCAACTTGTTTCTCTTTCTTGCTGGTGAGACTGTTTACTCCCAGTATCTTGATGGTATGAATAATTCTGCAATGAACATCTCTAGAAATAGTTTGTGTGTGTGTGTGTGTGTGTGTGTGTGTGTGTGTGTGTGTGTGCTTTCTTTGCTATAAGTGTGACAGACTGTCTTTTCAATGGTTCATGTCTTCATGGAAAAGCAGAGCTATTGTGACAGGCCTAGTGTGTGTCTGTGTGTGTGTGTGTGTGTGTGTGTGTGTGTGTGTGTGTGTGAGTGTGTGTGCAGGTGTACATGCTGTGGTTACATGGACAACCTTGGGCTGGTCTTCACCTTCCACCTTGTTTGAGACGGTGTTTCTTGTTCACTGCTATAAACACTGGGGCAGCTGCCTGTGTGCTTTCTGAGAGTCTCCTGTCTCAGCCTCCATCTCATCACAGGATCCCTGAGGACACTGTCATGGCACTAATACCTCAAATCTTCTACACTTTCTGAGGATATGAATCAGGTCCTTATCCTTGAAATAGCAACTCCCTTGCTCCAAGCACTGCATTTAAGGAGACACCTATACTAGATATAAGGATGGTCTGCAGTTCCTATCACATATACCTCCTTTGCAGGATGTGCCAGTGGCCAGACAACATAGGATCTTAAGTCTGGAGGGCATTTTAGATTGTGGACTGAGCAATTGTTTCCACCTGTCACCATGGTGTTCATTCTTCAACTGATAAACTTTTTGTACAACTGCTGAAAGTGGGCTTGAGTTTCCTTGAGGATGAAATCTCTCTGTGTATGATTATTATTCAAATGTGTCTCCCTACCTCAGGACCAACCTCAGCTTCAAGCTCCTCATCTGATCTTGGTCTTCACAGGTCCAAGCTATGGTGTTCATCTTGGAAGAACTACACTGTGAGCCACTGAGACTCTCTCGTATATCAGGCTTGGCTATTCCATCCTTAACCTGCAGTCCTAGCATGTTTGCCTTCTTCTTGGCCTTAAAGAGTATCTCTGGAAGAAGAGAGCATTATAGGCATCTCAAATTGGCAAAGGAGCTCAGCATGGGTGAATTTACATTTGTGAAATTGTATTAACAAACAGTACTTTTATCCTTGACAGTAAGCTAACTGACTCAATGAGCCTAAGGCACTTTGCAAGGAACTACCAGTCAGCAAGGCTCTACCTGTAACAGACATTTAAAATAATACCCATTCAGGCAGTTCTGTAGGATGACCACACTGCTGCAATTGTAGAGACCAGGGAAATGAAATATGTGCCCACATTTAGATTCTTAGTTTAGTACACTTTATTGTCATCACTCCTGAGCCTCCTTTCTTCCTTTCTCTCCTCTCCTTTCTCCAACATCCTCCTCCCCAGCCTCTCTCTTACATTTTCCCCTTTCTCTTCCATTTCCTTCTTTCCCTCCCCCTCAATTTCTTCTTTCATCTCGTGTAATCTTTTTTCTTTTCCTCCTTTTTCTCTTCTCTCTTCTTTCCCTTCCTTTTCCCACTCATCTCTTTCTCTTGTTCTCTTCCTTCTCAAACGTCTCCCTCCCCACCTCTCTGACCAAGGGGGTGTGCTTTGTGCCTCAGTCTCACATTCACCATCCTCCTTTGCCTCCAGCTTCTGATAGGACTGGAGCATGCTGCCATACACAGAGCTCCAAGATGTCCTAGATGTATGTTATAATTTACTCTGTAACTGCACACTCACTGTGGCGCACTGTCCATATGGTCCATCATCTACATCTGGATCTACCAGGAGGGTTGTCAGGGACAACTGGTGAGTTGTGATGCTCAGGCAAAGGAACTGTGCTTCCTTGAATACTTGTCCATGTTTGGGGTTTTAATTTTTCTTATTACTATTATAATGTACTGTTTAAGAGCAATCAGTAGAGTACCTGGTCCTTGTGAAGTGCCTTGGCGACTTGAACATCATTGTTATCAAACTATTTGATATTTAAGAAACATAATCCAGCAAGCAACAAAGAGATCCCTAGTCTATGCTCTTCCTGTCTTGCTGGTAGAGGTTCAGCAGAATGCTAAGTAATGCCTACATACCTTTCCCCCTCTAAACTAGACAATGTTCTGTTGACCAATGCTGTGGTTCATTTTGCACAGTGAACAATAAGCAGAGGAGACTCCTGTCTGCTGTGCTGTATTCTGTCTCTTAAATTTGTTTTCCTGGTTACTAGTTGGCATCATTTATCTACTATATGGCCAATAATGGATGTAAAGAGACTTTTTTTCTTTTTGTTAAACCTGCCTCCCGATTTTCCTCCAGGAATTTGACTTTCCTGACTTCCTTTCACTCACACAATATTCCTGTCTTACATGGAAGACATCTTACATAAAACAAGCATTCTTTCTTTCTCATCTTTCTCACTTTTTCTACTGCTAAACACCTTTATATGATAGAGATCAGCAGAAAAACGAAGTTAGCAGTATTTTTTTCCATTTCAGATTTTACATGAGACATTTTAAATTCATTTTTAATTGGCATATACCTTACTTCAAAAGCAGAAGTAGAAGATTTATATCTTAAGTATGAACTTAGCATTATCTCTGTGTCTATCTCTGTTGCTTCTCTCTCTTTCTTCTTCTTCTTCTTCTTCTTCTTCTTCTTCTTCTTCTTCTTCTTCTTCTTCATCTTTTGAGAAATATTTGTTCAAAATATTTCCCCATTTGATGATTGTAGATAGAAATAAAATCTGGTATAGTCACTATGGAGGCTGGTTTAGATCTTTCTCCAAATATCAAACATAGATCCAGATAATTATGCCAGATGTATATACCCAAAGGATTCAGATTCTCACCTTAACCTTGCTCATGTATCCACATTGACCTCTGCTGTATTCATAACAATGAAGACCAACCCAGATGCTCATCAAGAGATGAATAGAGAATTAAATTTTTTCTAGCCATAAAGAAGAATGGAATTATAAAATTTGCAGAGAAAGGATGGTTGTGGAAGTTTACCGGATCAAATGAGGTCACCAAGCAGAGTCAAGAAGACTATCACCAAATGGTCTCTTTCATATGTGTATTCTAGCTTTTAATTGTATATATTTTGTGGACATGCAGTAATGGTTGTGGCTTAGGCTATAAACTTATAAAAGGATCTGTAAGAGGGGGAAAGGGGTTTTTAAAGGAAGAAATGGCAGGTAGAATACAATACATGGAATATGAATATCCAGAGGGGGTCACTGAGGGAAGAAGAGTACAAGTGACGAGGAGAAGGGGTGTTGGGAGAAAAGTAGGGGGAAAGGATCAACCAAAATCAGCTCTGTCTCTGTCTCTGTCTCCCTGTCTCTCTCTCTCTCTCTCTGTCTCTCTTTCTCTGTCTCTATTTCTGTCTCTGTCTCTCTGTCTCTTTCTCTTTCTCTCCCTCTCTCGATGTGTGTGTGTCCTAGAGTTAAAACCTAGAACTATGTGTGTGCTCCACCAATCTACACCCCACTATGGTATATTAAAAAGAGGTTTCCAGTGAGACATGTCAATCTCAGAGTTCTCCCACACAGCATATGTTGACCTCGCTGCAACAGCAGGTGAACACAACTCCTTGGGACCCTTCCAGCAGGCAGAACCTCCTTATCTAGTAGCATTGACTTTTAAGATATTAAGCATCACTGCAGGTGCTGGGGGTGTGCTCGATCTGTGTCCATTAGAGGACATTAAGGCTTCTTGTGTTTTTCTGCAGCATCTCTTCTACTCCAAAGAAGTTCTCACATAAATCAAGTCTAGGAGTGTATCATCAATTTCTATATGTAAAGAAATTCAGCAAAAAAAGGAGATTTCAGGATCCATATAGAACCTGTTTTACTATTGGTACAGCCAACAGACACGTTGATCTGTCTTTTTATTAATACTTTTTTCTATAAGAAAAACTTTGAAAGTGTACGTCTGCATTCTTTAATACCTCAAACCCTAGCTGAGCAGCCGTTGTGGATGATCTGGGATGCACATGTTCTTGACCTCAAATCACTCATTTTCTAGCAGAGAAGTCCAAAAGTCATCAGTCCATCAAACTAATGTGTGAACGAAGGTCACAGTGAACACTTACTATATGTCTACTTTTCATCTGTCTCTGTGTTGAGAGGCATAGATGGTTCTGAAGATCTTGCATCTTGTCACATACCTGACAATGATGGACCTGATAAGATGTGGATGAGTCGTAGGCTACAAACAATATGTGTCAGGTAGGTGTGTGTCAACCTCATTTTAGAAAACTGTATTCCATCTCTTCTCCTTCTCCTTCTCCCTCTCCCTCTCCCTTTCCCCCTCCCCCTTCCCCTTTTTCCTCTGTAGCCTCCTCCTTATTTTTGGTAGGGTAGGGGTGGGGATAAAGTCTCAAGTTGACCTCAAACACCTTTCATAGCTGAGGATGACCTTCAATTTCTCATCCTCTTTCATCTACCTCTCAAGCACTGGGATTATAGTTGTGCAGTTCTATGTGCTGTGGGTGCTGGGTATCAAACACAGTACCTTGGACATATCATGCAAATACTCTGCCAACTGAGTCACAGCACATATCTGCTTCAATTATTTATGCTGTGTGACAGATAGTAAATATCACAATCCCCATATCCTAAGCATGACCTTTGACTTAACATCACCAGTGAAACTGGAAAATGCATATTCTTTCCTGGCATCCAAGAACACTTGCAATAAAGCAGCTTTCCACCAGCCATAAAGCAATCTTTCAAACCACCAGTGTTATATGTAACACATTGCTTTTAGGTTTCAAGGTAATTAATCCAGATATGTTGTCAAGATTAGATATTATAAATGGAGATTAATTTTTTTACATTTCTTTCTTTTTAATTTTCTATATTCTTTGTTTACATTACAAATGATTTCCCCTTTTCAGGTTTCCCCCCTCCCCATAAGACCCATAAGCCCTCTTCCCTCTGCCCATTCCCCTCAATCAACCCCCTCCCACTTCTCTGTCCAGAAAACCCCCTGCATTGCTGCATCAAGCCTTTCCAGGACCAGGACCCTCTCCTTCCTTCTTCTTGGGAATCATTTGATATGTTAAGTGTCTTGGGTATTCAGAGCTTCTGTGCTAATATCCACTTATCAGTGATGTCATTCCATGTGTGTTCTTTTGTGAATGAGTTACCTCACTTAGGATGATATTTTCCAGTTCCAACCATTTGCCTAAGAATTTCATGAATTCATTGTTTTTAATTGCTGAGTAGTATTCCATTGTGTAAATATACCACATTTTCTGTATCCATTCCTCCATTGAGGGACATTTGGGTTCTTTCCAGCTTCTGGCTATTATAAATAAGGCTGCTATGAACATAGTGGAGCATGTGTCTTTGTTGCATGCAGGGGAATCATCTGGGTATATGCCCAGGAGTGGTATGACAGGGTCCTCTGGAAATGTCATGCCCAATTTTCTGAGGAACCACCAGACTGATTTCCAGAGTGGTTGTATCATCTTGCAATCTCACCAACAGTGGAGGAGTATTCCTCTTTCTCCACATCCCTGCCAACATGTGCTGTCTCTTGATTTTTTAATCTTAGCCATCCTGATTGGTGTGAGGTGAAATCTCAGGGTTGTTTTGATTTGCATTTCCCTGATGACTAGTGATGTTGAACATCTCTTAAGGTGCTTCTCAGCCATCTGAATTTCTTCAGGTGAAAACTCTTTGTTTAGCTCTGTACCCCATTTTTAATAGGATTTGAACACATTCTATTTCAAAATATTTAAAACTAAAATACTAAATGTAAAAGTTGAAGTGTCACAAACAGAATGCATCATATTTCTTTAAATATATTAAATGTTAATATATGTACATGAACACATACATAAAATGCATATATACGTATTTGTGATATAGACACACACATATATAACATCTCATAATTTAAGAAGTTTGGAAACATGATAATAGGATACACAAGCACAGAGTGTATATATAGAGAAGAGATAACAGAATGAAATGGTAGAAAATAAAATTTAGTAGAGGAAGTAGTTGATTCCTTTAGATAAAGTCAGCATAATCCATCCAGGCAGTGGTGGCACATTCCTGTAATCCCAGCACTCTGGGAGGCAGAGGCAGGGGGATTTCTGAGTTCAAGGCCAGCTTGGTCTACAGAGTGAGTTCCAGGACAGGGCTATACAGAGAAACCCTATCTCAGAAAAAAAAAGCATAACCCTGAAAATTAAGAGGAAAGGAGGAAAGAGATATTACCAGTACCTAATATAGCAAGTGGAAAGAGACATCACTAGAGATGCAAGAGATGTAGACTGGAATGATACTTGGGGAGACAAATAGCTTGTATGAGGAGGCAGAGAGAAAATTCCGTCCGCTGTAAACCCTTTGGTGCGGCCAGGTGTCTTCATTCCCTACACAAAAACAGAATTAATGAAAGAAGACTGGACTAGATTCAGATTTTACCAGCAGCTTCTTGTTTATTTGTAAGCTTTGGGACACATAAGATCCTCCTGTCTCTACTCCTGAAGGGCTGTGATTTCAGGTGCATGCTACCTCCCAGGATTTATAAACAGGCTTTGCATGGCAATTTTTTCCATTACAAGTAGTAGAAGTAGTGACATCATACTAGCTCTGCAAGACAAGTTTCATTATTCTTAATGTGTTTTTTAAAAAAAAGGAAATTAAGGCTTAGAGCAATGTACATGGATAAGAATAGAGGACAAACCAGATTTCCCCTTCCTTCTTCTCTCTCTCCCTTCTTCCCTACTTTCCTCTCTCCTTTCCTTCCTTCCTTCCTTCCTTCCTTCCTTCCTTCCTTCCTTCCCTCCCTCCCTCCCTCCCTCCCTCCTTCCTTCCTTCCTTCCTTCCTTCCTTCCTTCTTTCCTTCATTCCTTCCTTTCTTCCTCCTTCCTTCATTTTAATAACCTTCTCTTTCTCTTAGTCCCAACATAACAACTACCATTTCTTTTAGAGGAACAAACATAAATAAGGATACTGGAGAGACAGCTCAGTGCTCACAACTGCATCCTACTATTGTAGATGAAAAGAGTGTTTGACCACATCACTCTCATTTGGCAGCTCACAGAAATCCCTATCTCCAGCCCCAGAGGAGTAAATGCTGCCGACGTTGATAGACAGACAGACAGACAGACAGACAGACAGACAAACAGATAGATGACATCACACACACACACACACACACACACACACACACACACACACACACACTTGGTTAATTATCCTCTCCTACTTCTCTCCCAGTCCCCCTTCTACATACCTTAGATTCTGTGACAAGCTCCCTCCCATATCAGCTGTATCCCAGAACTGAAGGGTGAACTTTTATTTTATGACCCGTGCTCTACAGTTTTTCACCACATCCCACACATTCAACCAAAGAGAAGTATTAATACAATGGGTTGTGTGCATGGTATCACTTCCTATAGCTGTTTCAGATGATAAGTGCAGAAATATTCTCGCCATATTCAGTGTCATTTCCTTTTGATTTATGTGTGATCTTTCTTCTCTCTGTGTCTCTCACTGTATCTGTCTGTCTGTCTGTCTCTTATGCATGCGTGTGTCAGTGTGTGTCACAGTGCACATTTGGTGGCCAGCAGACTCTTGGCCAACAGTCTTTGCCATCCACAATAGAGTCTCTTACTGTTTGTCCCTGTATTCAGCAGGGTGGCTGCCTTCTGAAGGTCAAAGGAATCTCCTCTCTTGGTTATCCTCTCCTCACCTCCCCATGTTCTCATAGAAGACTTGATTATGTATGTCTGCAAGCATGTACACCTGGTGATAGGTTCTGGGGATGGGACCTGGGGTTGTCATATGCAGAGAGCTCCTGACCTACTGAGTTAACTTCAGAGCATTTGAAGTATCTTTGGGAGACACACAATCTCCTGCAGTACGTAGCTTGGGAGTGACTGGCCCTTTCCCTCTCTTTGTCCTATTTGGTGTCCATTATAAAAGATGTTTTCTGTTCTCCCTTCCATTCTTGCACCACCTTTGACACACATTCAGTTCTATCCTCCTCAGTTCCCCACATGCATAGCATGTTTGCAGGCATTAGGAACACTTCTGCTCACAACATTCTGAAAACCCAGTTAGAACCAAACCAGACAGACTGATGACATTCAGCTACTTTAATGTCTGGAAATTTAGATGTAGTTACAGTCTGAAAGATTCACTTTTGCATATTCTATTCTAGTTTGTTCATTTTCAGCAGGTCTCTCTTGCCTCAGCCTCCAAAACAGTTCGAACTGTAGGCATGCACCAGTATGCCCAGCTATTTTAATACATTCTTGAAGCAAATGTATACCATTTATTCCCTGTGCTCTCTTATTCAACTTGCCATATTTTCAAAACATATAGGTAATTTTTAAGAGTCTCTCATAAGAAATGCCTTTTCAATATTAATCCTATGCACTAAACATTTATTGACTGTATACTGAATGCCAGATGCTATTGCAAGAATTAGGGTTAGAGCATTGAACTGGAAAAAAATCAAAGTTATTGTTTTCAAAACCAACTGCCATTGACTTTGATAATGAGGGAGGTGTTATTCATGAATTCTAGAGGAGACTACAGCTCAGAGATGTCAAGGACAAGCACCATATGACCCCACCAGTATCAGGCAAAGCTGAGACAAAACCCAGGGGGAAATTCTCTAAGCCCTAAGATTTCTCAGTGACATACAAAGGTTTTTCACATGACTACGAAGTGAATTCCAAGGGTCAAGTTCAACCAAACATCATTTAGAAAAAAACAAACAGCTATAACCTTTCTCTCTATGGTCCTTGAAATAAAACTGGATTTTTATTTTGTTGTATTTTTAGACTTAACATGCTTAAAACATTATAAAACAGCTTGTAACAGGTGCCATGGAGAACATCTATCAATCATGCTTTTAACTCAAGAAAACAGAGTATCTCAATTGTGGTCCGGATAGAGAATGTTTGCTGGCCCCAGACTCCTATTCCTTGAAGCAATCCAGATCTATAGAGTTGAATTTTTTTCTTAGTGGTACTTCACTTTTATTGTTGATGTTTGCAAGATTTTATTTATTTATTTATTTATTTATTTATTCATTCATTCATTCATTCATTCATTCATTTAATATTTATATCTATGTATGCCACACCACATGGATTCTAGGGCATTGGGAGACCAGAAGATATCAGATCCTCTGGAGCTGGAGTGATGGGTAGTTGGGAGTTCTCCCATGCATGTGCTGAGAACCAAAACCAGGTCCTCTAGAACATTGGCAGCTACACTTAACTCTTCAGCCACCAACTCTCCAGCCCGTTGTTTTCTAAAGGACATTTCCTGTTTCCTGCCATCAGTAACTGGTCCTCTCAGACAGAAAAGGAGCTAAGTAAGGGCCTGTCCTGCTATGCTTGGGCTTGGGGGAGGCTGGGGTGAGGTCTAAAAGCTGTGTCCTTTATTTCTATGCTTCCTTGCAAGAAGGGGCTTCAGTGTCAGCATGGCTCCCCGTGAGAAGTCCTTTTGATGAGAGGAAGAGGTAAGGGGTGGGCGCACTGTTGGATTAAAGTGCTGTCACAAGCTACTGGAATCTCTCTTCCTGGTGTTATTGAAATCTGGGTGGGAGAGGGGCGGTTTGATGCCATCAGCACTTTCGGAGCCATCGACAGCAGCTAAATTGAAAAAATGCACGAAACCTTGGGCTTCAGCAGGCTATCGACTTAGTATAGATTGAGCCTAAGAAAAAATACTGTGCAGTGTGCAGTTTGTATGCCCAGTCATCTCATTAAAGACTCTGGTATGGATAACATGGTGGACCTGTGTCTTCCCTAGTTTCCAGCTGGGTGAATCAGGCATGCCGGGACTCATCAGAGACCATTTCATGGCTCTAGGAAGGCACTGCGATAGCTCAGTGTACAAACCTGCTTTATCATTTATAAAACTATTGCCTGCTTCCTCTTCTATGGCCATTCCCAAGTCTGTCTCTTCAATGAGTGAACTGGGCAGAGAGATGAGAACACACACCAACTTCTGAGCCTCCCCCAGGGCTGCCAGCCACCCGATTATTTAATTACAGTTTTCTGGCTCCAGCACTTTCCCCTTACCTGGGAGTGTAAGTGAAATGTGTCAGAAATAAAGAAATAAATTACAAGCTAAATCAATAGGAAAGCACTGTGCAAATTGGCATCACAGAGGAAATCTGTTGTTCCAAAGGCTTTCAAAGTCATTTAGACCTTCCAAGTGAGGAGAGAGAGAGAGAGAGAGAGAGAGAGAGAGAGAGAGAGAGAGAGAGAGAGAGAGAGAGAGAGAAGACAGAAACAAGGCAAGCTGGAAAGGGTGAGGGAGATGTGTGTCTGTAGACAGGCCTGGCTGGGAGCTGTCTCAGTTCCATCCAGAGCCCCAAGGCTTACCCTCCTGCTATTCTGCAGTGAAGGCACCAAGACACAGCTTGCTAAGTGGAAAATTTAAAAGTAATTTTTCACCTTGAGACAGAGGTTTCCTTGTGCTTCGTGCTTACTCAGGCAAGACAACAAATCTCGAAAATAAACACATTGGAGGTACATCTGCCAAAACTCCACTCAGACAGAAAAGGAGCTTGGGGGCAGCAGGGAGGGCCTGTCCTGCTTGCCTTGGGCTTGGGGGAGACCAGGGTGAGGTCTGAAAGTTGTTTCATTTTTTAATGCTTACTTTAGATATTAAAAGTAGTCTCTCCTATGTCTCTCTGGCATTTGGAATATATATTTTTATAGATCAATTAACACTGAAATAGCATAATTTGGGCACTTGTTTATGTGAATGGATTTCTGTTTCTCTCTGTGTGTCTCTGTGTGTCCCTGTCTCTGTGTCTGTCTCTGTCTCTGTGTGTGCAGTGTGTGTGTGTGTGTGTGTGTGTGTGTGTGTGTGTGTATGTAGACAGATAATACGGAGGCCAGAAGACAACCTCTCCTGTTATCCCTCTAGAGTAAGTCATCTTAATTTCCAGACATGATCTCTTCCTGGCCTAAAGCTTGTAAGCAGCCTCGGCTGGCTGGCCAGGAGGTACATTTGTCTCCTCCTCCTCAATGCTACCGTCAGAAGCACACATTACCATGTCTGCATTTTTTTAACATGAGTCCTTGGGGCTTGAGCTCCAGTCCTCATGCTTGCAAGGCAAGCACTTTGCCAACTGCGCCATCTCCCCGGCCCGGCTTCCAATATCTATAAGTTCTACTTATGAGACATGATGTATTCAGGATGCAGAGCCTGCATCTCCCCCATAGGGATAGTGTCATGAGCAGGAGATACTTATCTTTAACAGGGAAAAGGAAAACAACTCAATCTTGCCAGAAGCAATAACAGCTTCCATTGGGGAGTTCGTTCAGAATTCCTGATGCATGGCTACCCATGGAATCCAGGGGTACAGTTTCACTAGTTTCACTTCTTTATCTTCTTTAAAATTATGTAATTATTTGAATTATTTTTAACTCTGACACACACACACACACACACACACACACAGAGAGAGAGAGAGAGAGAGAGAGAGAGAGAGAGAGAGAGAGAGAGAGAGTTGCATATGAATGCAGGTGGCCCAGATCCTGTTGGAGTTAGACTAATGAACCATTATGTGCCATCAGATGTGGCTCCTCTTTAAATGTGAGACAACTCTCCAGCCTTTGTTTTTTAAAGATATGGTCTTATGTAGCTCAGACTGGTCTTGAGCTGGTGATGTAGACAAGAATATCCTTGAATTTCTCAACCCCTGCCTCCAGCTTCTGAGTGCGGGAATTATAGGCATGTGCTCCCATGCCCAGTCCGTATGGTGCTGGTGATTGAAACTAGAGTCCCCTATATGCTAGACAGGAACTCAACTGACTGAGATCCATACCCAGCTTTTGTTTCTTTGTGACAGTTTCAGTGTAGTCCACGATGACAAGAAGCTTACCATATTCCTGCCTCAGCCTATTGCAAGTGGGACTTGCAGGTGTACACCACCATGCCTGTGTCATTTGTCCCTGGAGTTACTCTTTTATGTTTGGAAAGGGCTTTTAGAATGGGCTATAGAGAGATCTGAGCTGGAATTGTTAGCATTTGTGGGTTCCAAGGTAGGAAAGAACTCCTTTGTCTAGATTTTTTCCCCTTTGGTGTTTTGCTATGGTGCTGGGATGATGCTATAAGGCAGACAACACTGTGACTTTTGTAAGACAACTAAGTTGCTAAGTAAAAACCAATCAGAACTCCATGATGACTGCCTCCTGCTTTGCATTAACTCATTAATGTTGAGTTAGGTTGACTTTTACATTTTTAAAATTACATTTATTTGCATTTATATATTAGGTTGGGGATGGCAGGGCATCTATATGCTATGACACATAAGAGGAGGTCAAAGGACAATTTTCAGGAAAAGATTCTATCCTTTCATCATCAGGTCCTAAGTATCAAATTCATATAGCTAGAAGCAGACACCCTTGCCCACTGACCCATTGTATGGTTCTTGGCCCCTTTTTGGTGATAACTAAAGCTGCCAGCTGTTTTAGCTTCCACATCAATAGGGTCTTCCATTGGGAACAGGTTCAGTGTGTAATGAAGAAGGTAACACCCTTTTAGGTGAAGCATCACTATCCGATAATTTGTTCTCTTGAATTTCTGTCCTTGTAAGGAGTGGTGGAATCAAGAAAGTCTACCCTCTGCTTCTGACATGAGAATAATGGCTAAATTTACTTATGAAGGCTGAGTTCCCAGATACTCTATTTTATAAAATCGTTAATCCCTGGGGAGACCTTTCTATGCATGTCTTTAAAGAACACCTGGGTCTACCACAAACATGCCTTTCCCCTGAAGCACTCTATCAATAATACTGTCATCTGTGTCAAGTTTTGACATTACACAGATCAATACCAAATTAAAATCACACAGTAGAAATAGTAGCTACATTCTTGGGAACACAATAAAGATATGTTTCAAAATCAGGAGAAAATTTACCAAAAGAGGAGTGTGCACTTTTGTTTGTTTTGGTGTGTGTGTGTGTGTGTGTGTGTGTGTGTGTAGTGTCTGTCTTTCTGTCTGTCTTTCTGTCTGTCTCTCTGTCTGTCTGTCTTTGGGCATTCTATATTTAAAGGCCTTAAGATTTTCATTGAACCCTAAGTCATAATTAACTTTTAATTGCATGGTGTGGTGAGTTTAGTTTATAATGAAATATTGCATTCTTAGAGAAAGATAAGCAATGAGTGGTAAGAGTGCCTACCACCAAATAATACATATGTGGAGCTCAAGAGCTCAGCTGATAAAGAGAACGTGTCCTGCACTCACAACAACTAGACTCTAGATGTCTAGGGCCCATTGAATGAACCCTGTGCAGCCCTGAAGTCTCAGTTACAAAGTACATGAAAGAAAGACTGCTGGACTTGCTGGCTTACAGCCTAGACAAATCAAAACTAAAATGAAAACTAAAAACAATGCTCAG
Organism: Apodemus agrarius; assembly: GCA_964023405.1. NCBI lineage: Eukaryota > Metazoa > Chordata > Mammalia > Rodentia > Muridae > Apodemus > Apodemus agrarius. The sequence continues at coordinate 6,883,963 of OZ030015.1, read as the reverse complement.
ATTCAGAGGGAGATCCTAACTCAAAGGACTAAAAGGGGAGGGATAGAAGAGACACCAGTTCCCTCTTCTGACCTCCAGATGTGTACAGGGACATACACCTGAACATACACACATGCTCACGTACTCTCACACACAGAGAGAAATAAAGAAGTAAACAAAAATGATACACATAAAGCAGTGATGCTAATTAGTCACTTCATAATATGTGTGTTTATATTCTTTCTTATTCTCATTTGTAGATCTATATTACAAAATACTATAGGGTACAAAGGGAATATAAACAATTTCATATGTTAATTTTAAATATTCCTTCTTCTTCTTCTTCTTCTTCTTCTTCTTCTTCTTCTCTCTCTCTCTCTCTCTCTCTCTCTCTCTCTCTCTCTCTCTCTCTCCAAAAGAAGTTGTCAAATGTCCTGAAGCTGGAGGTATAGCCAGGTTTAAGACACAGAATATGGGTTCTGGACACTGGACCATAGTCCTCTGCAAGAGCCCCAAGTGCTCTGAACAAAAAATGATCTCTTCAGTTCAATATGTTTTTTAAAGAATGAAATAAATGCATAAACAATGCTTTACAATTATGAAAATATTGCTTCATCCACTTTATGATAAAAGTATGAAATAACATCAACTCTTAAGTTGTTTAGCTGAACTATCAAAAACAGTCAGTATAAATATATAACACACAGCAAATTTACATTCCATGTTTCTTATCCATAGCTCTAATAGACATTTTAATATAAAACACTGATAGGCTGTATTCTTACATTTCTACGTGAGATGTGATTGCACTGCTCTGAGGTACAGTGACCCTATTTTTAGCAGGGTGAACAAGGGGATGAAAGCAAAAATCGTCTAAGAAGCATACAAGACATATATAGGAATACAAGAGCCCTTGGCAGCTGCAACTCAAGCATCTTGTTACATGGTGGAAATAAACCCTGTCTTTCACCATTCTGAATTTGATAATGTGATAGTATTTAGGCTTCCCCTTTCTGCACAGTAAAACAGAAACTTATAATGTGTATGAACATATTCTTACTATGTTCAGGGGTCAAGGGATCAGTAGTAGAGGGAAAAATGACCTTACTTCCATCTATCTGTGGAGAATTCTACAGATCATGAGTGTAGGTAAAAGCCAACACCACCACATGTTTGCACCTACCATAGAACTCTAAATGCTTTACTTGTAAATATTTTTGGTTTTGTATACAGTTACACTTAAGCATTCTGATATAAATCAATATTTATGCTCCTATGAATTTACTTTAAAAATTGAAAAGTTATTCATACACAGATTGCATTTGTGAATGTTCACATCACCATTATTCAAAATAACCCTAAACTAAATAGGAAACAATACAGATGATTATACAACTGTTCTATATGCATACAATGAAATACTTCACAACTATATGTCAAAATGAAAGACAAGCACAGAAATAAGAAGCACTTCCTCCAACTTACTGAATCTGATTATATGAAAGTTTTAACTATTCTAACAGGACAGTGTCCACCTGCATCTGCAATGGGGTTGGGAGTTCATTGAGTAGGGTAACAGTAGAGCTAGTGGTAAATATCGATGGTAGGAATGGTTACACACATAATTATGTTTGGCAAAAATGGTTGAAATGGAAGTTTAAGGTAAGTATATTTCATGTAAATAATTACATTTCAAAGTTGGTTAAAAGCAAAATAAAGAATAATGATTCAATAGCCAAAGCAGAAAACAAAACTACATAAAATTTTGTCATTTTGTCTCGTTACTTAGTTTTTTATAGTAAACATGGAAACAATACAAAATTTAATCTCAGCATTTATAGCAAGCATGACTACACAGATACAAATGCACATACACATACACACATACTATTAAAGTTAAAATTGAAGAAGAAAGAATATATATATATATAATTTTGTTCACTTGGGGAAAATTTAGAAAATATATTTTTGTACTTTTTCTTATTTTTATCTTTTCTACCTAAGTGATTTTGATTTAAATATTTTAAATGACAAGAGGGTTTTTTATTCTCCATCATTGTCTTTGTACTGCACATAAGCATCCTACTGTAAACATGTGCTTGGCCATGTTTGATTAGAAGATAGATGACTCTGACTGTTGGCCAAAGCTTCCAGTATCTGCTGCCTGTATAGTTCTGCCATGTTTCAAATACTCTCAAAGGGCTTTGCTCAAGTCTTCAGTTTTTCAGAAACCAAGTATTAACTTGTAAATAGGAAGGCCTAGGACATGGATTACATGGTGAAGGTTCTAGAGGCAGAGCCTGATAATCCAAATTCAATCCCTGAAACCCACATAAAAAAGGCAGATAAGAGGCAAAGACAGGAGAATATCCTGGAAGTCCATGGACTAGATACCCTTGGTGGATTACACAGTATAGGAACAGCAAAAAGAAAAGACTTCACAAGCTAGAAGGGCAGAACTGACCCCTGAAAGTTGTTCTCTACCCTCTACATGGATGCCTTGGCATGTGTTCATGGAGATACACACACACACACACACACACACACAGAGAGAAAGAGAGAGAGAGAGAGAGACAGAGACAGAGACAGAGACAGAGACAGAGAAACAAGGGAGCAAACACACACACTAATAGTAATGATATATTAACACAAATGTTAAAATGTATTAACTCATGAAATAATGCTATCCTTGCCACTACCTATAAACAATGAAAATAATAATAAAAATGAAAAGAAAACTGAACCATACACCAACATGCACACTGACTTATGTGTGGAAACCCAAGTCCAGTGCCATGCCTGAAGAAGTAGACCTAATTCATAATCTATAGCAAGCACATAAGCAATTTAGAATAATTGAATACACAATTGGCCCTTTTGGAGGCTCACTCTGTGCTCATTATCTTCATGGTATTTATTATTCTCATTACATGGGAGTCACTTTGTCAATAGCACTTTGGGCTAAGCTTTAAATACTGGAAAAGTAAATATTACTCCATTATCCCCAGTGTTCTCACCCATTTCTTCATCCCTATTTCTCTTGTGGACAGCGCAGTATTTGACTTTGGATTATAACCACACTTCATAATATATACGAAGAGTTTTTCTTGTGTATGGTTCTAAATACTTTGCACATCTTTGATATGATGAATCTCTGTAACAGCCAAACAAGGAAGGTGCAGTTCCATCACCACTGTGTCTGTTTCATATTTCTTGACCTCAGTTACTTTTGGCAGCCAACATACTGCCTAATTGCCTGATCTTTGATTTGATATGTTGATCCCCAAGTCCTGAACTCTTTTCATTTTAGGATGAAACCTCCTAAAAACAGGCAAGTCTGGGTACTCAGTAGCAGAAAAACTTCATACATCACATTTGAAGACATTGGGGGACATTGACATTGAAATGTCAAGAGCAAACATTGAAAGTGAATTTTAGGGGCTACAGAGGTGGCTCAATAGATAAAAAGCATTTTCTTCTCTTTCTGAAGACCTAAATGTGGTTCCTGGGTCCTATGACATTTGACTTAGAAACACCTGTAACTGCAGGTCCAGGTCATCTGACACATTTCTATTGCTTCCACCAGCAACACAGACACACATATATACACATAAATAAAAAAGCAAATCTTTTATAAAAGTGCAACTTCCCATATTTAAGTCTCGTAAAACACTGAGTACCACTGGAGTTTCCTATGGGAAGAGGAATGTGACCTTATTAAAACTGACAGTCAGAAAGATGGCACACCTGCATGACTGAGAGAGCTTGGAACATGTCAATCATATAATCAGGATGAGTAGAGGCACTTGGAGTCCTGCATGGCCATTTGACTTCTGGTACGTTAAGCTTCTTTTCTAAATATAGCAGCCTGAGTTGGAATTAGTCTTGGGTTTGTGCAACTTTCATGGCTAGGATGGATCGGCTGATAATTGCATCTTTTAGAAAAGTATTTAAGAAAAATATTTTACTCATATGTTTTCTCTGTGTGTGTGTGTGTGTGTGTGTGTGTGTGAGAGAGAGAGAGAGAGAGAGAGAGAGAGAGAGAGAGAGGAGGGAGACAGAGAAGGAGAGGGAGAGAGAGGGAGAAAGAGAGAGAAAGAGGGGAGGGGAATGGAGGGAGGGAGGGAAAGAAACAGTGAGAGAGAGAGAGAGAGAGAGAGAGAGAGAGAGAGAGAGAGAGAGAATGCCCTGTATGTGTGAATACCTGTGAAGGCTGGAAGAGGATATCAAATCTCCTTGAGCTTGAGTTAAAGGTGGTTGGGAGTCAGCTAGTATAGATGCTGAGAGTTGAACTCAAATCTTTTGGAAGAGCAGAACCAGCTCATAACCATTGAACCATTCTCAAAGCTGATGTAGGCATCCTGTTTTATTAAGCTGTGATATTAGCATCTTCAATTACACACATTTCTTCTGGCTCCCCCTATGGGGAGAAAGAGAGAGAGATTCAAGGAGATTTGCATAATGGACTTATTCAAGTGCATTTTTGCAGATGAGTCATTTTTTTCTGAGACAAAGGGCTCAAAGAACAACTTCTTCAGGACAAAATGTCTGAAAGGATTCTTAATGCAAGACCATGAATCAGAAGAAAGCTAGGGAAAGCTTTGTAAGTAAAAATGACCACATTGGCAAGGCATAGAGTAAACAGCCAAACAGTCCATCTTGGGGTGTGAAATTACATGAGTCAGCTTGATAAGGAGTTTGGGCAGCACGTCTTCATGAATGTCCAGCCAGTGAGGTGATTGCAAGTCCTCCTCTTTCAAACCCCTTCCTGACCCTCTCCAGGGAAGTCTGAGAATGCAGCCAGATTGGAAGAGCATTCCCTTCATGTTGTTTGATAAAGAAGGGCTTGTAACATCACTCAGCTACATTAAAATGCTCTCTTAGCTTCGGGGAAGCTGAAAGCATTTTTATTATGTTCCAACATTATTTATCTCTCCTGTACACAAGACTGAAAAGCAGCAAAGCCAAAGAGAAAAAAATCCCTTTTAATGTCTGAAGCACAGCCATTTGTCTGCTGCTGCAGGTAGAGAGATGACCAAATTGGGAAGGTGGCTGGTGACTGCACCAATCCACCCAAGGCAGACATACAAAGAATATGATTGCATGGTCTCAGGAAGACATCTGCACCCAGAAGTTAGGCTTTTTTTCTCAACCATAGTCTGCATTTATGTTTGTGCATAGTACATGTATGCCTGTGGAGCTCAGATATAGATGTCAGGTGTCCTCCTCAATCACATGCGTCTATCTATCTATCCATCTATCTATCTATCTATCTATCTATCTATCTATCTATCTATCTATCTATCTATCCATCCATCCATCCATCCATCCATCTATCTATCTATCTATCTATCTATCTATCTATTGGTTTTTTAAGACATGTTGTCTCTGTGTAGCCCTGGCTGTCCTAGAACTTACTCTGTAGACTAGGCTGACCTTGAACTCAGAAATCCACCTGCCTCTGCCTCCTGAGTGTTGGAATCAGAATCAAATGGATGTGGGACCAACACCTGGCTTTTATTTCCTTTTTGTAAAAAAAAAAAAAGGATGGCATCCATTTTTTTCTAGAAATTACATAACTTCATCCTTCTTTATGTTTGTAAAAAATTCCAATGTGCATATAAACTGCACTTTCTTTATTGTTTGTTGAATAGTTAGGTTTGTTCTGTAACAGTGTTTGCCTTGGCCACAGGTCTGCAGATATTTATTGAAACCCTTCTGTAAAGGAAATTTAACCTTTGGGTACTGATTACTTAGAAGTTAACTTTGATTTGGTCTCTTTTTTTTATTTGACTGTATCTCTGCCCATGGCCCTATGTACAAATAACAACAGTGCCAACTTTGGCATAAGGCAAATCAGGCCACTCTACTTTCCCCTGCCTCATATTAACTGTGGAGTGAATGGGTTGTTTCTCTTGACTGAGCACATTTCTTCAATAATGAATTGTGGGTAATAATTCATACTGCTGTCATGAGGGTTAAATTAAACAAAACCTACAAAACATTTCATGCAGCACCTGACACACAGGAAGTGCTCAGTGTTGGCACTCACCTTGATTTCCTCCATTATTCAGTAGTCCAAGTTTTTCCCATATTGCTGCTATGTTGGTCATTTATACAGTGACCAGGAAATGTGATAGGGTAAGAATCTAGTGTATTGTGTGACATTTTTTTTCTTGAGTACATAGAAAAATTGCTCCCTTCAGAGAAAAGACCTTCACCCACAAAGCAACTGTAAAGTATTGTGCAGACACTGCACAAAGTTATTATACAGAAAGCCTGAGATGTGGAACAAAACTTGGCAGACCTATTTCTCCAAGGCTCCAGAGGATCAGAGCATGTGCATAATCGTGACCTTATTCTGCAGTGGCAGGATTTCTCTCAAGCACTAAGCATGAATACACACTTCCCATAAGACCTGGAGGCCATGGCCCAGGGAAATTGGGATGACTGACACTAAACATTCAGAAGTTGAAAGTGCTTCATCTTATTAATAGGGGATTGGAGAACTATGCTTGCCTCAACTAGTGACCTTAAGATGTAACTACACATGCATATGCCTATCCATGGCTTCTTGGTCTAAATTTATCATTCTTTTAAGAATACCATGAGAGACAAGGGTTCTTAGCCTGTATCATAGATTTATCATTTTAGTTTATTTCAATTTTCTTCTGATTTTTCCTTAATGGAAAGAAGAAAAACACAGGAAATTATAAAAAAGAAATAAATCATTCAAGCTCTTAGCTCATTTTTGGATCACCATGAAACAGCCCTTAACATTTGTAATGTCATATACTGTGCATTCATTTTTTTCTCTCTCCTTTTTTCATTTCCTTCCTCCCCTATTTTAATGAATTCATCAGTGCATAGTTGTGTAGAGGTGCTATAATGATGAGTCAGTGGTAATGCACATTTCTGCTAGATGACCCAAGGTATGTTCCCAGCATCAAAATCAAGAGGCTCACAATCACCTGTAACTCCAGGAGAGCTGATATACTATTTTATCCTATACAGGCAACTACATTCATGTGAGTTCACATGTATGTGCACACATCCATGCACACAAGCATTAATATACATATATACTTTTCAAATTCATAGTTATGGTTTTTAAAATATTGAACAAGAATTAGAATACACTATTCTTTGAACACACACATCTACATTAAAAACAAGAAAAGGAAAAAAGAGATATGCCCAAAGAGATATGTAAAATAATTGCTAAAATAATTTGTAATAAAAAACTAAATGTCCATCAGTATAAAGATGTTGATTAGGTATTCAGTTTGAACCTAAAGACATCGAATATGTTGCATCTACATATACTAACAAACCCAAATCTACTAAACAGTGATAAATGAATAGGGCAAACAGGAGAATGATCCCTGAAATTATAGCTATTATGTAAATTTTAAAAACTACAGTGAAACAATTATATATACTATTAGATTATCTGTAATACCTTCTTTTTGGTGCTAGAAATGTACAATGATAACCATTTTGGAAAGTGGTCTAGAAATAACCACCAACACTGTTCTAATCTGTTAGTCACATGTTTTTACTCCTTGGAATGAATAAAAATTTTACTCAATGTAAGAAACAATGACATGCTCCAAAAGATATCCATTAGAATACTTTCCTTATCTCTATTCTTAATATTTGCAGCTGTTGATAACCCAAATGCCTATCAATATTAGAACAGGGTGGAAAAACTTTGTTGCTCCAAACAATGAGGTGATACCTAGAAATAAAAAGAATAAAACCAAATGCAATAAAAATATCACATAGAAACAATGAATAATTGGAGTCAAACATTTATTTTGTATTATTCCATATATAAAATTCAAAAATAGGCAAATGTAGAAACTAGAGTCAGATGATACCTTTCTGGGGAGCTATTGATGGTTGGTGGTTACTTCGAGAAGGGTAGTCATTTTTTTTTGGAGTGGGATAGCCATGGGAAGATTGTTCATACAATGTCCATATGAATGGCTCTGGTGAAAAAGTGTGTGGGTCCCAAAGCAAAAGCCAAATAGTGGAAGGGGCACTTGTTTGGAGGAGAGTGTGTTGGTTAAGAGAGAGGGTGGGGTAGATGTTGTGGCTTAAGTGTTAAATTTCTGCCATAATCTCGGTTATTTGAACACTTGGCTTCAATTTGCTGGTGACATTTGTGAAGATTACAGAATCTCTACAAGTTGGAAACTTGCTGGAAGAAGCACATCACTAGTGATGGGGTTGCTGGTCCCATTTTTTCCACATTCCAGAAGCAGAGACAGATGAATACTAATGTTTAGGTTTCTTTCTTCTTTTCATTCAGGTCATGACTCCAGCCTGTAGGGATGGTGCTGCCAAAATTTATGGTGGGACTGCCCATCTCAACCTAGTTTAAAGACTCATTCACAAGCATGCCAAGGGGCTTGTCTTCTAGAAGATTCTAGACTTTATCAAGTTAACAATCAAGATTAACTACCACAATTCCATTCCTTGATGATATTTTCGCCTCACTTTCCCCAAGGCTGTAACAGAAGTGTTTCATTTGTTTATATATTCCTCACCAAAACTGAAGCAGAAACAGCTCTTACTGGATTCTAGAATCACCCAGATCAAATCCTGTGTAGTTCATCTGAACTCTAAAGGGCAGCACACTTTTCAGTACTCTGCAGGGTCATGACCAATGTTCACTGGATTGAGTTCTGATTTTTTCCTCTCACTGGCAAAGGTAGAACCATGGCTGTTTCAATCCCACTCTTCCCAAGGGTGCTGGTGTTTACAGGGCTTTGGCTAATACCATACTGACAGTGCTCTTTGCACAGAGCTTGTTGGAAATTAGATCAAGTGGCTTCCCCACTGTAACATATGACACTCTTCTAATTAGGGCAATGTTTAATTTACTGTCTCATGGCTTTTTGAATAAATATAAATTGTCATACTAAAGTGACAGGTGTAAAACCCAGGATGGCTGTGTTAGAGAGGTTAATCTGCTGTTAATCAAATCAGTTCTGCTTGACTTTCTCCCGGGGAGTGAGAGATAATGGCCCTGTTTAACTGGAGATTAGCCAGCTTTTGGCTGGAAATCCCTCAGGGTTCACCTGAGCCTCTTTGTGCCTTGTTCAGAATGAAGATATTTAAATGTGTCGATAATTAAACTTGGGCCTTTCTCCCTCCTTCAGTATCTCAGGACTGAAAGACATTTTTGACTGAGCCTTTTTCTTTTCTTGGAAGATTTTTCTCACTAGATCTAGTTAGTATGAGAACATTCTGGAATATGATTGAAAGTTCTTACTAAATACAGAGTTGCATGTTCCAGTTCCCATTTCTATAGAACATAACAAGGATGGACAATCACTGAATGGTGGGGAAAAGATTGGCCTTGACCTTGTTTGGTACCCACTGGCACATCCTTCCTCCATTTTGGAGCTGGTAAAAGTAATTAGTAAAAAGGACTGGGAGAATGGACTTAATTGCAGCATTGATTTGCAGCCTATGGGGACGGTGTTGCCCAAATTTATGGTGGGACTGCCTATCTCAACCTAGTTTAAAGGCTCATTCATAAACATGCCAAGGGGCTTGTCTTCTAGATGATTCTAGAGTTGATGTGAGAAAGAAGGGATATTATCTTCAATTTTTGCCAAGTTCACACCTCTTTGGTACCACGAAGATAGAAAGAACAGCCTCTCTGGGTATCCTTAGAAATTAGCAGCTTGCAGGATGCTGAGGATCTTACAGAGAAAATGTCAGCTTCAGGTTGTAGAAATGTCAGCTCCATCTTGGGCTCCTGTGGCAATCATGAGATATGCCAGTGGCTGCCTCCTCAGGCAGTAAGGCTAAGTAACTACAGGCAAGAAGAGATCTGCTCTTGGACTCCTGGTGTTCTCTCTGGGAGATCTTAGAGTGGGTTTCTGCATTCTTAAGCTGATATGGGAAGAGTAGACTTAATTTTGTTGTTACATTATAACAAGTCTCCTGTAAAAGAAAGGCATGGTTGCGTGATGAAGACAGAGGACTATGTGTAGCTGTGGACAAAACCCCGAGCCTCAGCAAAATTCAGCATTTCCTCTGTCAGACAAGTTAGCTGTGACTAAATGTGCACTGTGTTTAAAACTGCTTAAAAAGTTATAAAGTCATTAGTGTTTTTTTCCAGTGCTGTCCTTATTATCATCACAATGACTGTAATTTCCTTTATCACCATCTTTACACCATCTTGTTCATCTCCACTATCACTGATACCATCACTATCATCATCATCCTCTTCATAGTTGCTATCACCATCACCATCATCATCTCACCATCCTATCACTCACTACCTTTGCAGTCACCAACACCAATATCATCACTGCTTCCACAATCATCATCAACATCACCATCATCACAGTTATCATGAAAGCCCTGTCACCACCACCACCATCATCACCACCATCTTTGTCACTATCAAATGCATTGGAATTTATATCCACCTCAATATCCATATAATAATGAAAGAAAAGAAGCTAAACATTTCCTGGTTTTTGTAGGTGGGCCAGGCATCTATTTACCAGAATGAAAGGCCTACCTGAGACCCCACAGAAGATTAGATCCTCATTCAAATTTGAACCCTTGTCTCCTTATACACCTTTAGAATCTGTCTTCTTTCCTAAGAGAACTGATGGAGAGGGAAATGAGCCTGTGAGACAAGTGACCAGACAGCACCAAACAGTGCAGAGTTCTCTGTCTCCATTAATTTAAGCTGTGACATCGTTACATGGTTAGCTGGTTTCAGAAGCAAAAACATGTTCCTAATTACTGGGAGCTGGAGTTTTATTTTTTTTATTTCCTACCTATAGATTGATGACCTGGCAGAAATAGGTTAGTTCTCTTCTATCTTTACAGCCAGCATCGCACTGTTCATCTCCCCTGTGACCCTGAACTGTCTCTGGATTTTGGAGAGCACAACAATACATCCACTTATTTTCCCGTAACTCACCCAGCATGTAAAACAAATAACTAGGCTGACATGTCTGAAGTGCTGTGTCGTGGGCAAAACAAGAAGGGAAGACAGTCTTGCTCTTCTATTTATGGACTATAAACCCTTTACAGTGGCATTGATGAAGGGTTTATAGTCAGTGCACAAGCTGGTTACACCATAAATTGTAATGTTATATGATAAACTGGGACTTTATACCAGTAGTAGATATCAAAGAAAAGAATGAGTCGGAACCTGAAAGAATCTGTCACAGAAGATGCTGCAGCACGTTTAAATATTCAAGCCTGTTTTGTCTTCATTTCATTCACACATTGGGTGATTCATCTTCTCCGAGAAGAGATTTATAGATTTACCTAGAGATCAGCAAGACAAACAAACAAACAACTCAAAAAGCAGAATGAGCCAGCAAGAGTGAATAGCAGAGGCTCCGTGTGGCTAGGAGAGAGAACAGATTCAGCACTGAATTATTCAAGCGTGAGGGCTTTCTATTTTTGCACCAGCAGATGACAGGTGAGGCTTCCTCCCAGTTCCCAGCCCCACTAAAGTGGCACTGTTGTAAGACATCTTGGTTATATGGGAAACAGAAAATATTTACAAGAGAAATGTGTTGAATATAACTTAATTGCCTTGCGTTTACATTAAAGCTAAGAGCAGCAAAATGTCAACAAATGTTATCTCCCAGCCTCTCTAATGGGTCTGTACTCTTTTAGCTTCCCATTCTATCCTTATTCATTATGGAAACGAGATTGCTAATATTTACTTATTACTTATTTATATTTTCATTTGAAAGTAAAAAAAGCTCATTTGCCATAATAACAGCTTAATATTAAAAGTACCAAGAAACTGACTTTTAGGAGATTTCCATTAATGGAGTATCAGCAGAAGAGATAAGAGAGCTCTCACGTTTTAAAGATGGGATAAAGTATCATTGACTCCAATAGGATTATCGTGCACTTTTGTGTGGGCTCAGAGCTACAGGGCAGAAGGTTTCCTGAATGCCACACAGAAGGGTTAACTTGACAATGGCAGAGCGTTCAAACCAACCTGCAGAGAACTGGGGCTAACAGAGGCTGTCCCAAGAAGCTAGGAGCCTGCCACCCATCATGCTGATAAGACTGAAAATCTTGGAGTATAGAGATAAAATTCCCCAGTCTGGCTCCAAAAGGCTGGAGAGACTGTCACCTTAAGCTCTCTGAATTAAGAGGATTTCTTCTATAGAGTCACTCTTTTAGAATCTGTAGGTCAGACATCCCCAGACCCACAAACAGCATAGCAGATCCTTTTCCATAGTGATGAATTCTAACTCAGATGAGCACTAGAAGAGCCAAGCCTCAAAGCTGGTCTTGGAGGATGTGACTTTCTGGGGACATGGTTTCAACTTTGTACCAGTGGAGTCCCCACACAGGAATATGCTCCCTCTCTGTGACCTTATGTCACTACTAGTGGTGGTTGAGGTAGAGAGATTCTTCTTGTAGCTCTTTATGTCTTGGTGAGATCAGGGAGTGAGAAAGATGGAAATTCGGCCCTGATGTGAGGGATGTGGGAAAGAAGAGAGATTCAGACAAAAGAAGGAAACCAGCATCTTCTTGGATGATTGCTCTGACTGTCTAGAAATGAGAGCCTGGAGTCTTGGTGTGTTCAGAGGTACAGTGAGTCACATCCTGATACAGTGCAGAAGTCAAAGCAAAACAAAAGCAGCAAATACATGATTTTGAGGCCTGGCATGGGGCCAGGAAGGGTGGGTAAGAAGGACACAGAAGTGGGGGCTGTGAAAGGAAGAGAGAGAATATCAAATGTCTAAGAATAGGATATAGCCTCCATTTAAAACTTAATTTAAAAAAGCTTTCCTACATAAACTCAAAGCCATCATGGCCATGGAAGGAAAAAATGGAAGAGCTCAAAAGACTGATATAAATGGTATTGTGTCGTGTCCTGTGCATAAATGAATTCTCAACAAATAGCGCTGTTTATGTTGTTTGGCTGAATTATTCTTTTTATTTGTCTCGTTGCATTCAAAAGACTGTATTTTAAGCAAGATATTTTGTGTTAAATATGATTCTACAGCCTTGCTGCAGACAGCTGTGGAGTACTATTACAGTGTATGTCCAGGCTTGCTTAACAGATCTCCCATTATAAGACATCTGACTGTTAATATTTTTACCAAGAAACATTGCTGTTTTTCTCAATTTAATCTGAGAGCACATTGGATCCCATGGTAACCTAATAAAACATGTCCTATAAGAGTGGCAGCAGTGTGCATGTTTTTCTCCTTATTTTTCTCTCCTTTGAAACAGGATTTTGATCTTTGTGCCTATGAGTGTGTAGCAAACTGGTAAGCAGGGATCCCCAGAGTAGAGTATCACCTGGGACACAGCCTGCCAGGACTCCACCTGCACCCAGGAGCTCCCCAGCTCCACAGTCACACAGCAGGGCACCTACTCTGCCAGGAGTGGTTGGAGGGAGTCCCTCAGTCACAGGTGAGATGCTGCCATCTTTGTGCCTGTGACTGTGTAACAGACTGGGATCACCAGATTAGAGGATCACTTGGGACACATACCACCAGGACTCTGCCTGCACCCAGGAGCTCTGCAATGCCAAGGCCAGCCAGCTGGGCACCTACCCTTCTGGGGATAATCTGCCCTGCAGGGAGGTGGTTGGAGGGAGTCCCTCTGTCGGAGGTGAGACGCCACCATCTTTGTGCCTACTGTGTAGCAAACTTGTAAGCAGGGATCACCAGCTTAGAGAATCACTTGAGACACAAATCCACCAGGACAATACCTGCACCCAGGAACTCAGCAGCACCACAGCAATCTGTGCCAGGGGAAAGCAAGTCACCCAGGGTTGCTGAGATAGGCTTGCAGGCACACAGGTGGGGCAAGCACCAACCAGTGACAGCAGGACCAACTAACACCAGAGATGGCAAAAGGCAAAAGTAGGAACTTTGCTAACAGAAGTCAAGGCAATATGACACCATCCAAACCCAATTCTCCCACAACAGCAAGTCCTGGATACCCCAACACAACAGGAAAGCAAGATTTGGATTTAAAATCACAGGTCATGAGGCTGACAGAGGGCTTCATGGAGGGCTTCAAGAAGGACATAAATAACTCCCTTAAAGAAATACAGGAGAACACAAGTAAACAGGGAGAAGCCCTTGAAGAACTAAGGGAAAACACAACAAAACAGGTGAAGGAAGTGAACAAAGTCATCCAGGATCTAAAGATAGAGGTAGAAAACAATAATGAGATCACAAAGGGAAACAACTCGGGACATAGAAAACCTAGGAAAGAAGTCAGAAGTCATGGATCCAAGCATCAACAACAGAATACAAGAGATAGAAGAGAGAATCTCAGATGCAGAAGATACCATAGAAAACATTGATACAGCAGTCAAAGAAACTGAAAAATGTAAAAAGCTCCTGACCCAAAATATCCAGGAAATCCAGGACAAAATGAGAAGATCAAACCTAAGGATTATAGGTATAAAAGAGAGTGAAGATTTCCAACTTTAAGGGCCAGTAAATGTCTTCAACAAAATTATAAAAGAAAACTTCCCTAACCTAAAGAAAGAGATGTCCATGAACATACAAGAAGCCTACAGAACTCCAAATAGATTTGACCAGAAAAGAAATTCATCCCATCACATAATAATTAAAACACCAAATATACTAAACAAAGAAAGAATATTAAAAGCTGTAAGAAGAAAAGGTCAAGTAACATATAAAGCTAGACTTATCAGAATTACACTGGACTTCTTACCAGACTATGAAAGCCAGAAGATCCTGGGTAGATGTCATACAGACATACAGACACCAACAAAAGGAGAGTAACTATGCACTCGAAAAAGCAAGAAATGAATCTTCTTTCAACAAACCCAAAAGAAGATAACCACACAAACATAAAAATTACATCAAAATATCAGGAAGCAACAATCACTATTCCTTAATATCTCTTAACATCCATGAACTCAATTCCCCAATAAAAACACATAGACTAACAGACTGGATACATAAACAAGACCCAACATTTTGCTGCATACAGGAAACACATCTCAGTGTCAAGACAAACACTACCTCAAAGTAAAAGGCTGGAAAACAGTTTTCCAAGTAAATGGTCCCAGGAAACAAGCTGGAGTAGCCATTCTAATATCCAAAAAATAGTCTTTCCAACCAAAAGTCATAAAAAAAAAAAAAAACAAAAACAGAAGGACACTTTATACTCATCAAAGTAAAAATCTACCAGGAAAAACTCTCAATTATGAACATCTATGCTCCAAATACAAGGGCACCCTCATTCATAAAGGAAATTTTACTAAAGCTTAAAGCAGACATCACAGCCCACACAATAATTGTGGGTGACTTCAACACCCCACTCTCCTCAATGGACAGATCAGGGAAACACAAACTAAACAGACACAGTGAAACTGACAGAAGTTTTGGACCAAATGGGTTTAATAGATTTCTATAGAACATTTCATGCTAAATAAAAAGAATATACCTTCTCAGCACTTCAAGGTATCTTCTCCAAAATTGACCATATAATTGGTCACAAAACAGAACTCAAAGATATAAGAAAATTGAACTAATTCCATGCCTCCTATCAGATCACTATGGTGTAAGGGTGGTCTTCAATAGCAAAAAAAAATAACAACAGAAGGCCCACATATACATGGAAAGAAAACAATGCTCTACTCAATGATACCTTGATCAAGGAAGAAATAAGGAAAGAACTCAAAACCTTTATAGAATTTAATGTAAATGAAGGCATAACATACCCAAATTTATGGGACACAATGAAAGCAGTGCTAAGAGAAAAACTCATAGCTCTGATTACCTCCAAAAAGAAGCTGGAGAGAACATACAGTAGCAGCTTAACAGCACACCTGAAAGCTTTAGAATAGAAAGAAGCTAATACACCAAAGAGGAATAGAAGGCAGGAAGTCACCACACTCAGAGCTGAAATCAACCAAGTTGAAACAAAAAGAACTATATAAAGAATCAAAAAAGGAGCTGGTTCTTTGAGAAAATCAACAAGATAGATAAACCTTTAGCCAGACTAACCAGAGGGCAGAGAGACAGTATCCAAATTAACAAAATCAGAAATGAAAAGGGAGAAATAACAACAGAAACTGAGGAAATACAAAAAAATTATCACATCCTACTAGAAAAAGCCTATTCTCAACACAACTGGAAAATCTGGAAGAAATGGACAATATCCTAAACAGATACCAACTACCAAAGTTTAATCAGGATCAGATAGACCATCTAAATTGTCCCATAACACCTAAAGAAAAAGGTCATTGACAGTCTCCCAACCCAAAAAACCACAGGACCAGATGGTTTTAGTACAGAATTCTATCAGACCTTCAAAGAAGACCTAACACCAATACTCTTCAAACTATTCCACAAAATAGAAACAGAAGGAACCTTACCCAACTCATTCTATGAAGCCACAATTTTGCTGATACAAAACTACACAAAGATCCAACAAAGTAAGAGAACTTTAGACCAATTTCCCTTATGAATATTGATGCAAAATACTCAATAAAATTATTGCCAACCGAATCCAAGAACACATCAAAACCATCATTCTCCATGATCAAGTAGGCTTCATCCCAGGGATTCAGGGATGGTCCAATATACAGAAATCCATCAATGTAATCCACTACATAAACAAACTCAAAGGAAAAAACCACATGGTCATTTCATTAGATGCTGAAAGAAGCATTTGATAAAATTCAGCATCCTTTCATGTTAAAGGTCTTGGAAAGAACAGGAATTCCAGGCCCATATCTAAACATAATAAAATCAATATATAGCAAACCAGTAGCCAACATCAAACTAAATGGCGAGAAACTTGAAGCAATCCCACTAAAATCAGGGACCAGACAAGGCTTTCTTCTCTCTCCATATTTATTCAATATAGTACTTGAAGTTCTAGCAAGAGAAATTAGAAAACAAAATGAGGTCAACAGGATACAAGTTGGAAAGGAAGAAGTCAAATTATCACTATTTGCAGATGATATGATAGTATACTTAAGTGACCCAAGAAACTCCACCAGAGAACTCCTAAAGGTGATAAACAAAAAAGTGCCTGGATGTAAAATTAACTCACACAAATCAGTAGCCTTCTTATACTGAAAGGATAAACAGGCTGAGAAAGAAATTAGGGAAATGACACCCTTCACAATAGTCACAAACAATATAAAGTATCTTGGTGTGACTCTAACCAAACAAGTGAAATATCTGTATGACAGGCACTTCACGACTTTGAAGAAATCCAAGAAGACCTCAGAAGATGGAAAAATCTTCCATGTTCTTGGATTGGCAGGATTAATATAGTAAAAATCGTCATCTTGCCAAAAGCAATATAACAGTTTCAATGCAATCCCCATCAAAATCCCAACTCAATTCTTCAAGGAGCTAGAAAGAGTAATTCTCAAATATATCTGGAATAACAAAAAACCCAGGATAGCTAAAACTATTCTCAACAGTAACAGAACTTCTGGGGAAATCAGTATCCCTGACCTCAAGCAGTACTACATAGCAATAGTGTTAAAAACTATATGGTATTGGTACAGTGAAAGACAGGTAGATCAATGGAATAGAATTGAAGACCCAGAAATGAACCCACACCCACACCTATGGTCACTGGATCTTCTACAAAAGCACTACAACCATCCAGTGGGGAAAAATAGCCTTTTTAACACATGGTGCTCGTTCAACTGGAGGTCAGCATGCAGAAGAATGCAAATCTATCCATTCTTATCGCCTTGTACTAAGCTCAACTCCAAGTACATCAAGGACTGCCACATAAAACCAGACACACTGAAACTAATAGAAATGAAACTGGGGAAGAGCCTTGAACACATGGACACAGGGGTAAAGTTCCTGAACAGAACACCAATAACTTATGCTCTAAGATCAAGAATTGACAAATGGGACCTCATAAAATTACAGTTTCTGTAAGGCAAAGGACACTGTCAAAAGGACAAAATAGCAACCAACAAATTGGGAAAAGATCTTAACCAACTGACAGAGAGCTAATATCCAAGATATACAAAGAACTCAAGAAGGTAGACTCCAGAGAGCCAAATAACCCTATTAAAAATGGGGTACAGAGCTAAACAAAGAATTTTCACCTGAGGAATATTGAATGGGTGAGAAGCACCTTAAGAAATGTTCAAAATAATTAGTTGTTAGGGAAATGCAAATCAAAACAACCCTGAGATTTCACTTCACACCAGTCAGAATGGCTAAGATCAAAAACTCAGGAGAAAACAGGTGCTGCTGAGCATGTGGAGAAAGAGGAACACTCCTCCACTGCTGGTAGGGTTGCAAGCTGGTACAACCACTCTGGAAATCAGTCTGGCAGTTCCTCAGAAAACTGGGCACGACACTTCTGAAGAACCCTGCTATACCATTCCTGGGCCTATATACCCAGAGGATTCCCCAGCATGTAATAAGGATACATGCTCCACTATGTTCATAGCAGCCCTATTTATAATAGCCAGAAGCTGGAAAGAACCCAGATGTCTCTCAATGGAGGAATGGATACAGAAAATGTGGTATATTTACACTATTAAAAACAATGAATTCATGAAATTCTTAGGCAAGTGGGTGGAACTAGAGAATGTCATCCTGAGTGAGGTGACCCAATCACAAAAGAACACACATGGTATGCACTCACTGATAAGCAGATATTAACTCAGAAGCTCTGAATACCCAAGACACAATTCAAATGATGCCGAAGAAGGAAGGAGAGGGCCCTGATCCTAGAAAGACTCAGTGCAGCAGTGTAGGGGAGTACCATGAAAGGGAAGCAGAAAGGGGTTGATTGGGGAACAGGGGGAGGGAAGAGGTCTTATGGGACTTTCAGGGAGGGGGGATACTGAAAAGCGGAAATTATTTGTAATGTAAATAAAGAATATATCAAATAAAAAATAAAAAAACAGGATTTTACTGTGCATTCTATGTTTGCCTTGAACTTGAAATCTTCCTGACTCTCCAGGAAACCCAGCTGTAGACATAGTTCTTTTTCTTAATTCTATTCTATTTTAATTTTTTATTTTCTTAATTCTTTGTTTACATTCCAAATGATTTTCTCTTTCCAGGTTCCCCACTCCACATAAGTTCCATAAGCCCTCTTCCCTCTGCCCATTCCCCAATCAATCCTCTCCCCCTTCTCTGTCCTAGTAATCCCCTACAATGCTTCATCAAGCCTTTCTAGGACCAGGGCCCTCTCCTTCCTTCTTCTTGGGAATGATTTGATATGTGAGTTGTGTTCTCGGTATTCAGAGCTTCTGGGCTAATATCCACTTATCAGTGACTGCATTCCATGTGTGTTCTTTTGTGAATGAGTTACCACACTTAGGATGATATTTTCCAGTTCCAACCATTTGCCTAAGAATTTCATGAATTCATTGTTTTTAATTGCTGAGTAATATTCCATTGTGTAAATATATCACATTTTCTTTATCCATTCCTCCATTGAGGGACATCTGGGTTCTTTTCCGCTTCTAGCTATTATAAATAAGGCTGCTATGAACATAGTGGATCAAGTGTCCTTATTGCATGCCAGGGAATCCTCTGGAGTGGTATAGCAGGGTCCTCAGGAAGTATCATGCCTAGTTTTCTGAGGAACAGCCAAGTGGGCATGACATAGTTCTTGTAGTTAGGAGTTAGATGTTTCTACTGCTTTTACTTAGGGGAACTCCTGAAAGATGAGCTGAATATTTTACACATGCACTTATTACAACCCACAAGCCATCTATATTTTGTTTTGTTTTGTTTTGTTTCATTTTGGTTAGGTTCAATTCTGTTTGGTTTAGTTTGGTTTCCTTACTAGGTACCTTTGGCTGGGCTAGAACTCACCATGCAGACTAAGCTGACCTCTGACTCCTGGAGATCTCTCTCTACCTCCAGAATATTGTATTAAAAGTGTGTATCACCATGTCCAACAAGACCTCAAATCTTAGGTCTTATCACAGTGTGCTGGTTAGTTTTAAATACTAACTTAATATCTTTTAAATTAACCCTTAAAGAGAATATCAATTGAGAAACATCCTAGGTTAGATTGATCTGTGAGCATGTCTGCTGGGGTAGTCTTTAAAGTAAATTGATGTAGGAAGATCAAGTCCACTTTGGGCAATGCTAAACCTAGGCTGGGGTCTGGAGCTGTGTAAGAGAAAGTCAAAAGAGAGGAAAAAGCAAGTAGGTGGCATAGCTGCATTCATTTCTTCTGCTCTTGACTGGGAATGTTATGTGACTAGCTAATTGAGTACCTACCTTGATTTTCCCTCAATGGCAGCCTGTCACCTTAAATTATAATCTGAATAAGCCCTCTCCTCCCTTTATGGTCAGGGTGTTTTATAATAGCAACAGAAATGAAACTGGACCACATGAGGTATGTCTGTGAGCTAAACCAGAATTCACTACAGAGATAAACAACTGTCTCTATTTAAGAGGTATGATGTGCTGTTCATGGCTGGACATAGCAAGAAGGCAACATGAATAGATGCAAGCAGGCTCTCCTAGAAAGACAGAAGCCCCTGACCTTCCTACTGAAGGCTCAGAATATAATGAAGCCAATATGGGTACCACGTTCACACTTTTGAGAATACATTCAAGCTGAAAAGGCATGCTTAGACCACTCAGTGGGTCTGTATCAAAACGGTGTTCTTCCAGCTCCAGAGAAATCTTCACCCTCTGTCTCCATCAACATACATGTCCTAAAGTATAGGAATTATTCATGGAATAGAACAGGAAGTGTATACATACTATGGGCTTGTGTTATCTACTAAATGCATCAAAAACCCTAATATTTTCTCATACGTATATGAACATTGTTATTTTAAAATTTACCCATAGACAACCCAAAGTCATCCTATTTACCAATACTAAATGAGATGTGCTAGGAAATGCATAGATATCCCAGAGCATCTTTGAACAGGGTGTGTGTGTGTGTGTGTGTGTGTGTGTGTGTGTTTGTCTGCGTGTGTGCGCACGCGTGCATGCATGTGCACTGTGATACAAATGTGGGTGTCAGACAACAACTTTTAGAAGTTGGATCTCTCATTCTACAATTTGGGTTTTGGAGACTGAGTCTGGTCATCCAACTTGCCAACGAGGCATAGTTCTAAACTGAGCCACCTCACTGACCCCCATCTTCATTCACTGAGACAGAGTCTTCACTGGCATAGAACTGATTAGGTTAGGCTGGCTGGCTGATGTAAGAGGAGCAGAGACTCACCTATCTCTGCTTCCCCAGTTCTAGGACAATAAATGCTTGCCAACACACCCAGCATCCTGACATGGATTTTTGGGCTTGAACTCAAGTCCTCGTATGTATGAAGCAAGTACTTTATCAAGTGGACTATATTCCCAGCCAAATCTATACTTCAGACGGTGCTGGGAATGAAACGGGGCTATTGTAATGGCTTCAGCTTCTTTTCTAACTTGGCAAAGTTCATCCTCTCCAAGGGTAGCGCTTCCAGAAGTTGTCATGGCTCAACTGGCACTCCATGTAGGCTTTATGAAGAGCTCGCCCATTTCTCATTTTCTTTTGTTCTCATTGTCTTTCTGTCCATCAGCAGGTAAGAGAGCAGGTACATTTCATCAGAAGAACATGTTGAGACTGTGCCATTTACAGTGTATCACGTTGACCTAGAAACCATGCTATAGATCCATGATGCCAGACTCTCTGTGTGTGCTGTGTTTAAGGAACAATGGGATAATCAGGTGTCTGAAGGTCCAGGGATTTTTATTTTTGTCTTATAAATGGGAACATCCTTTGCCTGCCTTGTCTGCTCTTTTTCTTTCTATCACTAAAATGACACTGAGCTGGCTTGGTTTACAGAGGCTTCTCCCTTTAAGCTGGTGAGTCTGAATTCCTAGCAGAATCCCTGTGTTGCTTGCTCTTCTCATTGCTACAGTAACATGCATGACAAAAGTAATTTAAGCAAGGAAGGGTTTATCTTGGCTAGGTATCCAGTCTGTCTCAGCAGGGAAGGCATGGCACAGGAATGTGAAGTGGCTGTTTATATTAAATCCACAATCAAAAGCAGAGAGAGATGAATGACAGTGTTCAGTTACTGCTCTCCTTTTCCTTTGGTCGAGGACTCTGGTCATTGACAATCATTCTTAAGGCAGGTCTTCCTATGTCAATTAACCATACCTAGACATTGTCTCACAGACAAGGCCGAATGTCTCATAGTGATTCTAGACTGTCAATTTGACCTTCAATTTTATCTATCACCCAAGGTACTGAAAAATATACTAAATACAAGAACCCCAAAGACTTTAATTGAATTTGCCAAGGTGGTGCCTAGAAAGGGGTGACTCAGAATGTGAACACCAGCACTGCTGCTAAGGTGCCCTTGGGACTCACTGCATGTACAACCTAAGTTCAGGCAGGAGTTTCAAAATCTCAGGATCCTCTCCGCCTTCATTGCCCATATCTGCATGTGAACAAATTTCCTGCTTCGCATGTGCACTAGAGTTTGACAAGAGCAGTTGTCTACCCTCAGCTGCTTTAGCACAGTGTGGCTTATTCCTTATGACAGTCTTATAACAGGGTTAAAATAGCAGCCAATTCTGAGAAACTAGTCAAGACTCAAATAATTATGTAGCTGCCTAAGCATCTTGGCTCGAGGAAAAACATAAGGTAGTTCTTCATCCCAAGGATGTTTGTGTTACCACCAAATCTCAAATGTTGGGACCTTATCCTGAATGAAATGGAATCATTAGAGCCTTGACCTTCACTCAGCCTTTGTGTGGCCCTTGGCTGTTTCTAACGATGGTGACAAGTGAAAAGGTCTTGGGAATGTCAAAAGCCTTCCTAATGCAGAGTGATTTGTTGCAATTGACAGTTTCAGTAAGTCCCCAGAATTCATTTGGGAATGATAGAAATCATATTTGCAACTCAGTGAATGAACTCATGTCCACTAGCTGTACAACCTGAGGGAAACATGACCACATGTGTGGTCTTCCAGCTCTGCTGCCAAATGAGAACTGTGTGAAGAGGCTTTGAAAGGAACAACTCTCGGTCTAGTAGAATTTCTGACACTTTGAAAATGCTCAATGAATAACTATTTTCTTTGTCTCTATCATTGGTTCCTTGAGAGGACATCTCAAGTATATAGATTGGTTTTGATTTAGGAATCTGACCTAAAAATTAAGACAGAAAAATTAGAAATTATAGTGGTTAGTGTTGTTAACTTGAGAGAATCTAGAATCACTCCAGAGATGATGCTCTAGGGGTGTGTGTGTGTGTGTGTGTGCTGGGTATCTTGGGTGGTACCATCCCCAGGGCTGGAATTTTGGACCATATATAGAGAAATGGAGCTGAAAACTTGCATTATCTGATTCTTGACAGAAAACTCAATGTGAAGGGATTTTTCCCTTCTGCCATTGTGATATCTGTTAATGCAAAAACCACAGCTCTGACTCTAAAAGGGGATAATATCTTACTCTGAAGCCATTTTGAGTGACCATGGCTCAGGAACACAGATTTAGGCTACCTCAAATTCCATCCCCCAAATGGAAGCAGTTTCATGAAGTCTATAACAGCGAGAGTCATCAATCGTGGTAACTTTAAAATACATTGGTGGGTACATCAGAGAGGCAGGAGCATCAAGACAAGGGGAGCTTTTCTATGGGCTCAAGATGCTATCTGATGACATTCTTTGATTTTAGATTGGTGGAAGCTATTGGCTTCCTAAGTTAATAGCTTCCAAATGCTTTTTTTTAATCTATTAATCACAAGATGTCATTTCTGACACAGGGGACAAAGAATGAGTGTTCCATGGGGCTACAAATTGTGTAAATTGAGGAAATTAGCCTCTGAACCTACTACATTTTAATCTCTCCATACCACTGAAATTCTAATCACTCAGCCTGCAGACACAGCTTCTTTTCACCTTTTGTTTACCAATTCATACCATAAAGTTCTATATATACCCTTGGACAATGAGCCAGAATAACCTCCCTCTCTTAAGGTGCTGTGGTCAGAGTTTTTTTCTTTTAAGATTTATTTATTTATTTTAAGTATGTGTGTACACTGCAACTCTCTTCAGACACACCAGAAGAGGTCATAGGATCCTATTAATATGGTTGTGAGTCACCATGTGGTTGCTGGGAATAGAACTCAGGGTCTCTGGAAGAGCACCCAATGCTCTTAACCTCCAAGCTATCTCTCCAGCCCCAGAATATATACATATATATATATATATATATATATAAGCCATAGCAGCAACAACAACAAAATAACAAAATAAAATAGCCAAGACATTATTTATGGCTTTTTTCAAGACAGGGTTTCTCTGTATAGCCCTGGCTATCCTGGAACTCACTCTGTAGACCAGGCTGGCCTCGAACTCAGAAATCCTTTTGCCTCTGCCTCCCAAGTGCTGGGATTAAAGGAATGTGCCAGCACCGCCCGGCTAAGACATTATTTATGACTTAGCTGTTTATCGCCTCTCATCTTCTCTCCCCAATTTTGCCTCTCCTTGGTTGCTATGTTCTTTGCATCTTCACCCCAACAATAGACCTATGAAATGTCAAGTCCGTCTTCGCCCAGACATCATGCCATTATTGCATTCTTAATGATCATCTTTCCTAGTTCCTGGCATCAGGAGCCATGTTGGGCCTGAACAGGGACATCATCTTGGTGATAAGCCAAGATTTTAATCACCTGGAATGAACTGGTTCTCTCAGACACCACACAGCCTGCCACTGCAGCAGGTGAGAAGGACACAGTTCTGCTTAGCTGCAAAAAGTGGAGTGGGGGTGAGGCAAAGTGTCCAAGTTGACTTTAGAAGTGGAAGGCAGCAGGGTATTAGTGTTTCACAGTCTTCACCTCAAGAGGCAGGACCGTTCTTGACACAGCTGCCTCAGGTATTACACCCTGCCTTTTTAGCAGGGTCCTAAACATGTGGTTCCAAGCTTTGGGTCAGATCCAGCAGCTTCCTCCTCCCTTCCGTGCCCCACTTGAAGTTGGAGAGTCATCCAGCTTCTGTGTTCTCCGGTATAGAATTACCCAATTATCTTCTAAATTATAAAAGTGGAATCTTCCCCACCAATGGTTCCAGGCAGGAGCAGGATAGGCAGTGTTGCTAAACTATAGCAAAAAAAGCTTTAAAAAAAATAAACAAACAAAAGAATTCCTTGGAACAGAGGGCAAGCTGTCCACATCCACCAATCCCAGCGGCTTCAATCAAGGAGGAATTACTTTCCCAATAAATGAAGCCAGAACAACGAATAAACTCGGGTGCTAATTGCCGGCTGCAGATGTATTAGCTGAAGCAACTGGGATGAGGGCAACCATTAATTATCTAATGAGGCCAGCAGTCTTCTGCTGAGGTGGGGGCTGATTAAATATTAAAGGCTGACATATGGAAGACGCCAGGAACAAAAGGTTTCACTATGTGGGGGAAAGAAAAAGAAAAGGAAAAGAAGTCAGGAAGATGAAAAATTTGTGCATCGAGGAAGATGTAAAATCTCTCTCTCTCTCTCTCTCTCTCTCTCTCTCTCTCTCTCTCTCTCAAGACAAGAGCCACCCTTGTGTCTGAGAAAGGTAATTAAAGTCTCATTGCTAGCATGACTTTCTTAAGTGACTTCAGTGAGATGTCTTTTGAAGCTGCCAGGCAGATGAAAAAGGTTTACCTTAAAAGCGGCTGACAAAAAACACCCCAATGTGCAGGCGGCGGTTACCTCTTTGTTTAACCCTCAGAGCTGGGGCGAGTGCCTGCTGTTCAGCTGCTGCTCCTGCTTTTCATCTGGTAGAAGTGAACTTCCCCACAGAATCTCACCAGGAGGCATGGGGTGGGGAGGATCCCCCAGGATGCTGCTTCCAATCTTTATGCTTGCTTCCAAATCAAAAAGTAGAAGACTTGACTTTATTAGCATTGTTGTTACTGTTGTTTTATTTTTATTTTGTTATACAAGGTTAGACACAATCTTTTTTCTTAACTTTTTTTATCATGTGTGTGTGTGTGTGTGTGTGTGTGTGTGTGCCCGCATAGTTCCAAGTGAGCATATGTCAGAGCACATGTGTCCCATGGCATGCATGCAGTGGTCAGATAACCTCAGGTGTCAGTCTTTCTCATCTAGCTTATTTGAAACAGGGTCTCTTCCCTGTAGTGCAGGACAGGCTGTCTGGTGCTGAAGCATCACTGGTTTCTCTCATCTCATCACAAGGGCCCTGGAATTACAAATGTACTCTACTACATCTGGAATTAGGTGAGTGCCTGGGATCAGAACTAGGGTCCTTGCCCTTGAATGGCAAGTGGTTGACGCACAGAGCCAGGCCCCAGCCCTTCTGAAAGTCCAGTGTCCTTTCAGCATATTGTCCTGTGCTCCAGCATGTTGCCTTCTGCTCCCATTAACCACAGCTGTCCCTGCATTTGACTCTGCTGTCACATCATCTGCACACACCTAACTTTATGTCTCTGTAAAGCCTAGAACCTCCAAATGAGGGAAAACATGAAAATCTTGTCTTTCCCAGACTGCCTTCTTTACTCCATATAATAATCGCCAGTTGCAAACGTACTCCTGCAAATGATATGACTATATCCTTTATAGCTGAAAAGGACATAGAAGGAATGAAAAAAACGAGACCTCAATAGCCCAGTCAGTAAAGAGTGAATGAAAGGAGCAGAAAGTTCCCCTTAAGATAAAATACAAATAGCCAATACACATGTAAGAGTGTTCAGCATCTCTAGCCATCAGAAGAGTTTAAGCCAAAACGACATTGAATTCTTTCACTCCCCAGAGGGCTCTGCTTACGGCATGCTGCCCCGTGCTGGCCATACACCTGAGCACAGGGCACAGGTGATCTCATTGCATCCACCAAGTGTCACTCAAGACAGATGTTTATTCTCATTGTTCCAAAGGCAAACCCTATGGGGCTTTGTGGAGTGTTCAAATTCATGTAGCTAAGCCCTAGTTAGGTTTCTATTACTGCTATAAATATTGTGACGAAGAGCAAGTTGGGAAAGAAAGGGTTTATTTCATCTTACATTTCTGCATAACATAACTGGGAGGAGGCTTGCTCCCTGTGGCTTGCTCAGCCTGCATACTTACATGTCCCAGAACCACCTGTGCAAGGGTAATGCCACCCAAAGTGGGCTGGGTCTTTGAACATCAATCATTACTCAAGACATTTTCCCACAGGCCAAGCTGGGGGTCGGGACAGCCCTGAGAGTTAGATGCAGGATATCCTTTCTGCATTTAAAATTATTAAATTCAAGTTCATAGCTATGCAATACATTTCTAAAGTCTTTTCTCTTAACCACTGTACTGTCTGTCTTCCCCTCAGATAAAGATGACCTCCTGCTCTGTGACACTTAAACCCTCCATGATCCTGTCACCTGAGAAGAGTAGAAAGTTGGGAATGCAGAGGAAGTAGTTTTCGAGGTGGTTCTTTAGAAGGATGACCTTTGAGAATATTGCAAGGTGCCTCAAATCAGAAAGGAGATTTAAGGTTTCTATCCACCTAATTTTCCAGGTTTGAGGGGCTCCCTAGAGGCATGCAGGACTCTGAGTACTGAAAGCAGGGCCATTATGACCCCACTGTGATGGTACAGACATCAACATGTGATTAGAAGTGTTTTTCAAGTTTCTTTAATTTAAAACCAAGAAATATTCAGAGGACATTTTAAAACGATTTAAATGAAACTTGTTTTTTTAAAGGGATATAATTCTGACACAGCAAGGATATAGTTGAAAGAATATTTGGAGTAACCTTCAATTATAATTCTACCTCAGCCAGGACCAATTGATTGCTCAGTCCTCCATCAGATTTGGAAATTTGAGGTGCATGGGCCAGCAAGAGAGCTCAGAGGGAAAAGGCTCTTGCTGCCACGTGATGACTCGTGTTCCATCCCTGGGCCCTACACGGCGAGAAGAGAGAGAACTGACCCTGAAAGTTGTCCCCAACATCTACGTCCATGCCATGGCATGTGTGCACATACCACATGCTCACATGGAAGAAGTAAAAATACCATAAAATATGTTTAAATGAAAATGCTCCTCCGTGAATTAGGGAATGTCTACATAGTGTTAGGACTTTAAGCCCCCAGAAGCCCTGATATTCGGGTTGTTATTACCAATAGCAGTAGTAAGCAAGCACGGAGAACGTTACAGTTTGGAAATCTCTTTAGTTTGGATACTCCTTGTCTTATTTAGGATTTTACTGCTGTGAAGAGACACCATGATCCAAGCAACTCTTATAAAGGCAAATATTAAATTGGCATACAATTTCAGAAGTTTAGTCTTTTATCATCATGGCAGGAAGCACCACAGCATGCAGGCAAATATGGTGCTGGAGAAGGAGTTGAGAGTTCTGAATATTGATCTGACTGCAACCAGGAGAAACTGACTATTCCTCATTGGGCAGAGCTTCAAAGCTCCTCCTCAGAGTGATGTACTTTCCCCAAGATCACACCTACTCCAACAACGCCACACCTCCTAATAATGTCCATTCCCATGGGCCAAGCATATTCACCCCACCACAGTCCAGTTTAATAATTGTGAGGCATGAGCAAGCTACAGCATGTGACACTGAGGAATAAACACACATTAACTTGACATTGTTGTAGAAATAATTTATTCAAGTATGCTATTTACAATTAACCCAGGTTTCTGGGAGGGAGTATAGTTGAAAACGTATTTGCCACATAAGTGTGAGGATCTGAGTTTGAAAAGTCAGGAGTTATATAAAGACAGTGTACCTGCTTTCCACATATGTAACCTCAGCACCCACCTCAAGGACAAGGGAAGCATATCTTGGAGCTTACTGGTCAGTCAGAGTAGCAAAAATGATAAGCTTTGGGTTCAATGAGAGACCTGTCTCAAAAAAGTAATGTAGATAGAGAGACCAAAGAAGACACTTAACATAAACAGTTGGTCTCCAAAAGTACTTGCATATGTGAACATACCTATGTATACACGTAAGCACACATGAAATAATCAATCAGACAAAATAGGAGATCAGCTTTAGAAAATATGCTTACTCTTTCATTTTAGTTTGAAAATATTTCATATCATGCAGGAGAGACATTTAAATAATCCAAAACAATGGTCAATATATAATAATTGTGAAAAAAATTTAAAATAAAATATATCCAAGCTGAAAATGATGGTTACTTCTTTATATTAAAGACAAAGGTCTTTGTTTTCTTAGGTTCTCATTGTTTTCCCAAATCAAGATTCCATGATCATTTATACTCATTCTATAACATCCTTCCAGAGAGACACATTCAAGAAAGGAAAGTGTGTATAACCTTAAAAACACACGCGTGAATCCCACACCATCCTGCAAAGTGACAGTAGAGTCCATTTAAATACATTTTTAGAACTAAACAAACAAACTAGTTCCCTGTTGAAAATCAACTGTGAGTGGTGACTTTTTCTCTGAGGCAGTAAAAAAATCCAGGACAGGAAATTTTCTGAGAGAGTAGATGGGAGGGGTGTCAAATTGGATGAAGCTGTGGAAGTACTCTGAGCTAGTGAATTCAGACCATAGAAAGATATGATGTGTTGAAGTCATTGTTTAGTAAGAAGGCAAGTCTTAAAATTTGTGCATTTATCATTATGCAATTTTAACTCTAGATGATCACAGTGCATTATGTACATATAGACAAATTCTCAAAAAAGGGAAATGACTGTCACATTATCAAAAGATTTGTTTATATTTTTAAATATCTATATGTATATCCTTATCCTATCTATCTATCTATTCTAAATTGTGTTTAATTCTGATTAACAATATAGATTGACAGATGGGTAAATAGGTAGGTGGATAGATAGATGGAAGAATAGATGGACAAATGGATCGATAGGTAGAGTGTTGGTGGGTAGGTGGGCAGATGAATGAGTAGATAATAAGCAAATAAAATATCAATTGCAGAGTTTGTGTGATAATGTGAGAATTCGCTGCATACTTCAAACCTCAATTTGATTGAAATTTTTCATAATAAAAAAGTTTGAGAAACTAAACAGAACACATTTTCTTAAAGGCTTCTATATTTAGGCAATGCTCCTCTCTCCTTATCCTTCTCACCTTCCCCTTGGGGATGTTCAGGGCATAGAAGCTATTAAGGGGTTGAAGTCTTGTAGTTAAAGCAAAAGAAGTGAACTTTATTTAGCTTAACATTTACTAAAATGAAATGGTGAAACTCCTGGTTTTGCTTATACTTTTGATTTTTACTGAGTGCCATAGTTAGCTCTTAGCCCTCTGTGGTTCCGAGGCTATCATGAGAACACCGTGCACATAGAATCAAGTTCCAGGACCACATAGACTGTGCAGAATGTACCCTGTTCAGAAGTGGTAATCACTGGAATCTGTTCTTGCTCCTTCACATTTTGAGCTGGAGTTTGTTGACCTGTGAGATGGATAAAATGGTCCCTTCTTTGTTGGGATGTTGTCGGGAGCAAATGAAGCAATTATGCAACCCTCTGACTGTAACACAAAGTTTATAGCATTCTTTGTTGTTCCCATGAAAACAACTCAGTCGTGCATGGAGTAAAAAAATAAGACCATCTCAAGATACTGCAGAGGAAACTCGAGATAAAACCAGCTAGTTGTGGTGGCATGCCCCTGTAATCCTAGTACTTGAGAAAAAAAGGCAGAAGGATCTAGCATCCAGAGTCATCTTTAGCTACAACAGTGAGTTCCTGACAATCCTGGACTACCTGTGACCCTGTCTCAAAAAAAAAATTAAAAAAACATTTAAAAATTAAACAAGACAGCAACAACAAATTGAGGCAGACGTTAAATCCCCAGAAGGACTGCAATGTATAGAGGACAATATTCCTCCAGGCTATGTAAATAAAGCTCAGAAGAAAATGCAATACCATTTCCAAACTTTTAGAAGACACCAGAAACAGTCAGATTCTGTATCAGACATAACCCTGTAGCCATCAGTCAGGTAGGGGCACACCTCAGGGCCCCCTAGTGTTCTAGCTGGACTCCACCCCCACAGTCACCTTGCTACAGCCAGGTTTTTCTTGCCCCACAGATACCTGGCAACAGGTCTCTCTCTCTCTCTCTCTCTCTCTCTCTCTCTCTCTCTCTCTCTCTCTCTCTCTCTCCCCCACCCCATTTTTTTACCCTTCTCTCTTGTCCTCTTTTCTTGTCTCTTGCCCCTCCATTCTCTTTCCACATGTCCATGGCCGTCTCTAACCTCTCTATCTCTTCTTTCTCTCTCTACTTTTCTCTTTTCTTTCCTCCTATGTTTCTATAATAAAGCTTTAAAATCATGGGCTCTCTCTTCCTATCTAAACCCCTCAGTGTTGGAGCAATGGAACAGGCCTCACAGCACTTCCAGCTGCCAGACCAGGTCAAGGACTCCACTCCCATAGCTGGGTTGCCTCCTTCCACAGGTAAATGGGTCGCACCAAAACCGGCCTACTGATGCACCCCCCCACCCCCCACCCCCGCCCAGCTGGGTCTCCCTCTGCAGGTAAACAAGCCTGCTCCAGAACACCCGGCAACTCTGTATAACCAGGAGAATGGGAGAATGCAGTGTGGTAGTCATAATAACGATCAGCAGTGACATAGGACAATACAGATGCATTCTACAACGTTTATGCTGAGTTTAAAAAGCTACACTTGAAACAGTGCACAAGCATATCATTTTATTCATGTGGAAGTGGAAGTCCAAACATTGGTGAGCACTGGGCTGGTAATGGGAGTCAGAAAAGAGTGGCTGAGGGTAACAAACAGAACAAACCAGAAAGGAATGCTGTAGCCATGGTGTCATAATGACTCATATCTCCCTGGAGAAGAACCCTGTACTGCTGAGTTCTTTTGAAATGACCAAGCCTAAAATTAATTGTACTCTGTTTTAATGAAAACAACAGACTACCAACGGTACAGAGAATCGGGCAAGCTGTCTGTACCTCACTTATTATACTTCTCATCCGAAGTGTTTTATTTCTTTGTGTGTGCATGTGCATTGTGCATGTGTGTATGTGCACATGCATGAACACAAGAATGAACAAACGTATTCAGGTGCCTGAGGCAGCCAGAGAAAGGTATAGGATCACTTGGAGCTAGAGTTAGGGATGGCTGTGAGCAACCCGATATCAGTTCTGGGAAATGAAGTTGGGTCCTCTTGCAAGAGAGCTAAATGCTCATAACCGTTGAACAATCTCTCCAGCCTCCATACTGAACATCTTATGAAAATAAAAGAATAGTAACAAAAATAATTTGCCACCTCACTGAATGTAGCCCATGTTCACCAGCAAGGAAATACATTTCTGATGTGGTTGGTTGAGAAAATACACAACCCAGAAGAACAGTGAATAAGACAAGCCTGTTCAGGGAGTGACAAGAGCATCGAGGGCTGGAGGTACAGTGTTATCACCGAGACGCCCCCACGGCTAGCCCAGCAGCATTCCGTCCTCAGGACCTGCAAGTCTTTGTTGTATACATTAGAATTCTCACATGAGGAGCCTGATCATTTGGACAATTTTAATGACAGTATAGAACTGAGTTTCTTGGAGTTCTGTGTATCCCTTGGAGTTGAGAGTGTCTGGGACAAGGGACAAAGGAAAAAGGGACAATTGGGGGTCGGCAGTGACCTGTGGGTCACCAGATGAAGAAACATGGTCAACTCTTAGCACTTGCTGTAGTTTTCAAGCGTGGTTTCCATGTTATACTGGGCAAAGAAATTTTCAATGGCTTCAGAGCAGCAATTCTGACTTATTAACATAAAAGTTATTTTGAGCCAAGAAAATGGTGTTGCCTAATCTTTAAGTGTGTTGAATTTGGCAGAATTGCTAGTGCATGGAATATATACTGCAGTGTGTGGGAGGTGTGTTGTAGTGTGTGGCTGCATTCTCTTTGGTTTTGGTTTTGGAGAAAAGGGGTCAGAGGAAAAAAGACCCAATGGAAATAAAAAAGTTCTGTCTCTCTGTCTCTTTGTCTCTGTCTCTGTCTCTGTCTCTCTCTGTCTCTGTCTCTCTGTCTCTGTCTCTGTCTCTGTCTCTCTCTCTTTCTCTCTTTCTCTCTCTCTCTCTCTCTCTCTGTGTGTGTGTGTGTGTGTGTGTGTGTGTGTGTGCCTTGTGTGTCCATCTGCCTGTGTGAGAGTATGCAGATCTGAGCACAGGTGCTAACAGAGGCCAGAAGAAGACACTGGATTCCCTGGGGCTGGAATCGCAGACAGTTGTAAAATGTCCACAATGAGTGAGTGCTGGGCACTGTCTCCGAAGACAGAATTACTCTTAAGTTCTGGGCCATATCTCCAGCCCCATGCCCCTGTCTTTGAGATAAAGTTCTTCATTAGCCTAGAACCACCAGTTCAGATAGATTGGCTAACCAGTAAGCACCAGGGATCCACCTGTTTCTGCCTCTCCTCTCCAATACCAGGATTACAGGTATGTGCCATCACACCTGGCATTTTATAAAATTATAGTTATTTATTTGGTGTTTTATCCATGTTATAGTGTTCCTGTGGAGGCCAGAGGGTATCTGTAAACAGTGAGCAGAATGGTCTTTGTTTCTACCGTGGGGGATTTGAACTCAAAGTACCAGGCTCGTCAGCAATTGCCTTCACCTACTCAGCCATCTCCAGGGCCCACATATAGAACTTTAAATAAAGATTCTGGTGAGTGAGTGGCAATTGCTTTTCCAACTGAGCCATTTCCCCCCAACCCAAAGCAGGTCTTTTCAGGTAGGGAATGCAGACAGGGGACCTCAGAAGACATACTGTGTTTTTAGAGAGGGATGTTGCATGCACACATGCTATGGGCAGTGGAAGAGAAGATGCTGGGGACTTAAACACTCACAGCACACTACTGAAAATCCCCATGGTGTGACCAAGATGCTGAAGGGCTTTACTTCCTAAGAAGGTCGTATCAGACGTTGGAAAGCACTTTACCCCCAAAACTGATTTGCCTTAAGTGTGAGAGCCATCCTTTCCCCAACTCCCATTTTCTTTTTTTCTGATAATCCCCTCTTTATTATAAGCTTCTTAATATCCATCTGTTACCCTTTAGGCAGAGGCTTCTTAAATTCAAATATCAGACTATTTTTATCACAGAAGAATATGTAAACCAATAGAAAACAGTTTAATGGATTTTGGAGCCCGTGGTCCTCTTTAGCAACATTTCCATAATGGAATCCAGTTACAGGCAACCGTGCAGCCACAGTGGATGATTCACAAAGTGAGGGGTGAATGTTTGCCTCATGTAAGTAAGGAATTCAGCAAAAGGGAGTGTGAGATGCCCAGCCAGCCACCTTCTCTTGTCCGTTCTGCTCTACACTGGAGGCCCATGTGCCCGACTTGTGATTTGGCAACAGACTGGCTTTTGGGAGGTGTGTTCCAAGCTCCTGTGGAGGAAGATCATGAATAAGGCCTAGAACATGTTGGCACAGGGAACAGGCTTGAGTATTAATCTGGAAGCCAGGGACTTCCTAGAATCATGTCGGGCTAAGACAAGTATGGTAAAAGTAAAACAATTCTGACACCCCAGCAACTCCAAAGGCAGAGGCAGGGGGATTGGAAGTTTAAGGTCAGTTAGGACTACAGAGTGAATTCAAGGCTACCATGGACACCTTAAGAAGACCCTGTCTCCAAATTAAAAGTTATAAAAAGACTAAGGATGTAGTCCACTGGCAGAAGGCTTGCATAGCAAGTGTGTTGTAGTTTTAATCCCCAACACCACAGAAATACAAATGGTGTCCTCGAATCTTTATATACTAGCAAAACCACAAAAAGTAAGGCTCAGAGCAGAGGTCTCAGGCACTACAATGTGATGCTTATATGTACCAAAGGGAAGAGCGAAAGCTTCGTGGATACCATGGAATCTGCAGCCCTTCAGATGAAAGTGGTATGGTGTACTTGAGAAAAAATGAAAGAACTGAGAGTTCCCTGCAGGATTAGTCAGGACCACCAGAGGACAGAACTCACAGAATGAACTGATAGTATGAAAATTAATTTACAAAACCATCTGGGTACTCTAACCTCTGGAGAAGCTGAGAACATGGGAGCTGCTTTGTCTAAGAGGTTGAGTGCCTTAGCCCTCTAGAGCTAATTCTGTAATTGTGCAGGATTTCTGGAGAACACCTAGTCTTCATTCCAAGTTGAAAGGCTCAAGAAGCTGTTCTGATGCCAGTGGTGGAAGCTGGTAAGGACACAGTAGACACACACACCAGCAAGAGGGGAAGATGGGCAGGCAAAGCCATACAGCTCGTTCCTTGGATCTCTTAAGTCCTCTGAGAAATGGCCCTCCAGTTCTGGGGGGAGGGAATTCTTCTCATAGTTAAATCCTTTCTGGAAATACCTCCACAGACAACCCCAGAGGTATGTTTTGTTGTTAATTCCAGATCAAATTATGTTGGCAGTCAAGACTAAGCACACCATGCTGTTTGGATGACTGGAGTTTGCTGAGTGTTTTGTGAAGCCTTATGGACGATTATTGAATAGTATGTGGCCTGGTCCTGCCTTCCTGGTAGCCAGCTGGTCCTAAGATCCTTGATAACAAGCTATTGGCTCCGTGGAAAAGGAGCCCTCTGGTCCTTGTTCAATACAGGCAGACCAAGGTCACAGTTATTGCTGGCTGCTAGCTCTAGGCCAGACTTCCAAGCTTCCTCCAAGCAAGGAAATCTATGACAGAAAGTCTTAAAGCAGAAACTAAAATGAGTTTAGTTCTGTGTGTCATGATTAAGTACAGGTCTATGTGTTTATGTGCATGAGTGGGTTCATGTTTCTGTATGTGTATGTGTGTGTGTATGTGCACATGCACATGCACATGCATGTGTGGGAGCAAATGTAGAAGAACAGACAACAACCCTTGATCTCATTTCTCAAGTGCCATTCTCATTGATTTTGGTTTTTTAGTGTTTATGCACACATGTGTTTGGGTACACTAATCTGTGTGTTTATATAGGCAGCAGTCAGCACAGTGTCACTTTCCACCTTAATTTTTGAGATTAAAGTAAAATACTGAATCTGTAGCTTGCAGACTCTACTAGAACTGCTGGTCAGTGTGCCTGTGGAACACTCTTGTCTCTGCTTCTCTCACCACGTGCGGCTCACAGGCACATCCTGCTACTTTTGTCTTTTGTGTCGGAATCCCAACTCACGCCTGCACGGCCAAGCACCTGACTCACTGAGCCATTTCCCAGCGCTGCCTTCTTTTCGGAGATGGGGTCTCCTACCAGGACTTGGGGCCTGCAGTTAATCTGCTAACTAGGCTCTTTGGCCAGCGAGTCCCAGAGATTCCCTTCTCTCCCTCTGCCCAATACTGGAATTACAGGCGTATGCCACCAAGCCTGTCTTTTACATGGCATCTTGGACTCCACTTCTGATCCCCATGCATGTGAGACAAGCAACTTATCAACTAGGCAATTCCTTTTCACCCACTTAACAACTTGGAAACGTCATGTCCTTGGATCTTAAATCAAGTCTATGGTAATCCTTATTACTTGCCCCCATTTTACAGAAGGAAATATAGAGGTTCACTGGATTCCTTCACACAGTCAAGTTTACTATTTATTGAATGGAGGCAGTTGAACAAGGGGCAGATTAATATGCCTACAAATACTACATATTGTAGTTCACGTGACCAAAATGAAACACCTTGCCAAATGGAAAAGCTGGTGTTTTATGAGAGATAATGTAAATGCCAAAGGATGTATTGACATGATGGAGGGGAGATGGGAATCAGATGTCTTAGAGAAAATCATTCTCTGTAAATGTAGATGATCATTCAAGTGCTACCAATATATGGGTACCTGGGTCCTGGAGAGACACCTGCAGAGCTCTTGAACCTATCAGTAGAATATGGTTTTTAAGCAGAAAATGTGGCTAATAGCAGCAATAAAAGAGAATGGCCAGTAGAGTCTGTACCCACCTCTCAGATCTGCATAAGCCACCTTCACTGTCATAAACAGGCTGTGTGACTCTAGGATAAGAAACTCGCTACAGGACCTGAGTGATGGCTCAGCAAGTAAAGATGCTTGCTTCCGAGACTGATGGCCTGAGTTTGATCCCCAGGATCCACACTGTGGAAGGAAAGAACTGACTTCTGTAAGTTGTCTCCTGACCCCCACCTGCTGTACACAGGGGTTCTCTCTCTCTCTCTCTCTCTCTCTCTCTCTCTCTCTCTCTCTCTCACACACACACACACACACACACACACACACACACACACACACTCCCACCCTACAAACAATAATAATAAATAACATAACATTTTAAATGATGTTATCCGTGTAATGTGATTTTGCAGGGAACAGTCATAGCCTTGAACTCATCACATTATCTTTTTTTGTTACTCAAAGTATCTACAAAAATTTCTGGCTATTTCTCATTTTAGCTAACACATATACCTGGTTATGCATGTGTTCTTACAGTAATCTCTAAAAGCATTTGTTTTATAATAGAGCACATATAACATGAAAGTTATCACTTTAACACTTTTAAGTGTGATTCAGTGATATTAATCAGATTTATGTCTTTACAACAATCATTTTCCTCCACCTCCAACACTCTTCTTACAAAACTGCAACTTTGGGTCACTCAGATCCCCACTCTCTCCTTTCCCTGACTCGCCTATAGCATCCATTCTGTTTGCAGTGCTTACAACTTGACTCTCTGAGTTGCTTCACATAGTACACAGGTGCACGGAATGGGCAGCTTACGACTAGCTTCTTTCTCTTCGCCTCCTATCGTTGAGGTTCAGCCTCAGTGTAGCCCAAAGATGATTTTTCTTCTCCTTCAAGCTAAAGGTGTAGACCACAATTTAAACATGTGTTTGTCAATAAACGGAGGGATGCTGCTGCAAAACAGTCTCAATCTTTTTGGATGTATAATTACATATCCACAAAGAATTACCATACTGCATGGAAATTCTATTTCTACCTAAGAAGACCTTTGTCTCATTATTTTAAATTGTGCGTGTGTGTGTGTGTGTGTGTGTGTGTGTGTGTGTGTGTTATCTGTGTACATATGTACCCATGAATGCAGGTGTCCATGAAGGAAAAACGCTTTGATCTCCCAGAGCCATTTGTGAGCTATCTGGTATGAAGGCTGAGAATCAATCAAATTCAGATTCTCTGCTGGAACAGTATGGGCTCTTAACCACTGAGCCATTTCTTTAGCCCCCGTTTTTACTTGTCTGATGATAACCATGTGCTCGTTTTTTTGTTTGTTTGTTTGTTTGTTTTTTAGCCATAATTAGGCATTGCCAGGATACAAAAATGAAATAACCTAAAACCCTTAAGATAACAGGGTATCTTAAGAATAAGATATGAAAAGATATGCAAAGGTATGAAGCTGCAACCATAGTAAGTGGATTATGGGCATTGGCCAGAACAGCCTGTACTTCCCAGTGAGTGCAAGGGCCCTTTGCAAAAGGTGGTGGTATTTTAAGTGACTCTTGAACACATGTTCATGAAAAATGGGAGCTTTTTATCCTGTAGAAGAGAAGCCTGGGGACTCTCGACTGTTGCTTTCAAGTCTCTGAAGAGCTGTTATGTGGAAGAGTGAGCAGATGTCTTCGGTGTAGCCCCTCTATGGCAAGGAGGCAGCCTTCAGATCGATAGAAGAATGAGATTGCTCAGACTCCGATCTGTCCAGTGGCAGAACAGGCTGTCAGAAGACAGACACTTGCACATCACATTCCCAATGACAACCCATCAGAGAATGGCAGGGAAGATTCGCTTAGCAGTTAAGGTAGAATTGATGTTGTCTGAGGCCTCTGCCAACCCAGGACTTCAATTATTCTAACACTTGTTCCATTAAAGATTCTTTTAAGGTATAAATTTATTATATTTTCCCCTCTGAGGATATATAGATATGGAGGAATAAGCTAATACATAGCCGTACTGCAAACACAGACACACATCAGAACATGTATTTGTGGAATCCATGATAATAAGAACTAATCTATATATTAAGTAATGTACTTAATGCAAAGCATCATCTATGAATTTATTATCATTTTATTTATTTGATATTCTTGTTATTCTTAGGCACTCATCAGACTTATCTCACCAATCTGACACCTGCTGCAATAGAGCTGAGTAACTTCCTCAAGGTGACAGTCTGGCTGTACTAGGAAGAGAACCTAAGTGCCAAGTGCTGGACTCTGTACTGTCTCTACACAACACAGTCTCTCTGAGTGCAGCCACTTTTGAAAATTGGTTAATATGTACAGTGGACTCTGCCATTTTCTCTGAGATGTCCATTGTAATTGTCTCCTTGAACCACTGAAGGAATGGAAGAGTAGGAAGGCCTACTAACCTAGTGCACATCAGAAATGCAAGTTCAATTGACCTATCTCCTAAAACCACCAGGTAATGTTAGCCACACACTCCACTGTCCAGCTGATAATGTAGCATCAAGAAGATGAGAAGAAGCATCTTTCCCGTGCTATAAGAGCAGACTATCATATGTAACATGACACATACTAACTTGTCACAGATGTTCAGCTTTAACTCACTCTGCTCACCCATCCCACCCTGCCTGGATAAATATGTTCTTTGGAAGTTCTGTGTGTGCTGATGAATTGCAATTTAGGCCAGCATATACACACACACACACACACATGCCTGTCTTTTGTCTCCCTAATGTATCATACACGAAGCATTGAAGAGGGCTTGGTCATAAAATGGAATTGGTTTATTTTTAATGTTTATTGCAGGAGAGGACCAAGTTGAAAATCAAACACATGGGTCTCACAGCTTTAATCAGGAGGAAACTTGCTAATAGATTTTTTTTGAAACTTTAAATTTAACAACTTAACAACTTGGCAATTTAATTAACTTTTTAAACACAACATAAAGCAG
Organism: Apodemus agrarius; assembly: GCA_964023405.1. Taxonomy (NCBI): domain Eukaryota; kingdom Metazoa; phylum Chordata; class Mammalia; order Rodentia; family Muridae; genus Apodemus; species Apodemus agrarius. The sequence continues at coordinate 6,844,225 of OZ030015.1, read as the reverse complement.
CCAGTGGGACTTTCTGCTGCTGTACTTAATACAGCAAATAGCCTATGAAGCAGCAAGGAAAACAAACAAGACACCTTTATGGTAGAAGAGACACCATCTGTAGTCACCAGCTAGAAGACTTTGTCACAATCCGTATCCAGGAAGTGTAACTCAGGTCTTTACAATGGCTCTCTGTGGGCTCTTCCTTGGAAAGTTAACCATGCCACCACAAACATCATTAGGGGAAATTGATACTATAGTTCCATGCTTGGAGAATGTATTCAGTCTGGTCAGTTAACTCTGGGGAGGACATCCATATTCTCCTAATTAAGTAATTCAACATGTATCAAAGTTCCTGCTAGAAGGAACTCAAGGAGGGAATGGACAAGGTTTGCTGGCAGCAAAAGAGGGAGCAGTGCAGGGGTGCAGCAAACATGAACACCACCATAAGTTCCTCTTAGCAACTGTGGGTGCAGCTCCTATACAGACACCTTCTCTTTTGAGCTGAAGCTTTAGGAAGAAATAGGGACACACCTAGACTCGTTGCCATCCACCATTGCTGTGCCACAGACTGAGCATGCCCAGATACTTTCCTAGCCACCGTTTTTGTAATATGAACTGAACATACCCAAATGTAATCCTGTCAGCCATCTTTATAAATTAAATGAGCATGCGCAGTGGTGTTCCTGTCTATCATTTTTATGATGCAAAGTAAACATCCCCCTACATTTCTTCTGCCACGCCAGCCCTCCAAATGTACTGAACTTAAACTAAGCATTCTCAAAAGTGTGTCTCCCATCTTTCCTTCTTAAACAACACCTTTACATGGGCACCTGGGGAAATGGAGTTTTACAGTGAGCATGTTGAGGGGCTTGCTAGCTCCTACGTGCTCTACCACATGAATATACACAGGCCTACCAATGAGTGCCCTGCTGCCTGTGTTTGAGGAACACCTTGCTGCAGAACGACCCCCTATGCTTTCCTTCCAGTTGCTAGAAACTTTGGAAGAATCCCTCATGGTTACCAAATGATCCCAGGAAAATTGAGGTCTTCTCTGGGAGTTCTTAGTCTCACTAATATAATAATTTAAGAAAAGACTCAAACGGAAGCTCAAGGAAAATTTTATTAGAGTTTAAAAGAAACACCTCAGGGCAGGCAAAATGTAAATCTCAGCAGCTGCTCCGAGGAGGAGAATAGAGAAAAGAAGAGGAGGGAGGAGAAAAAAAAAAGAAGTCATTTGTGTTAAGTCATGGAGCTTTGCACACAGAGGAGGGAAGGCTTAGAGAAACAGTATAACCCAAAGAGATAGGGAAGCATGCTTAGAACAGATACAGAAAAGAAAAGTAAATAAGAAAGAAGGAAACAAACAAACAAACAAACAAAAATTAAGACGTTCTGAGTAATTCAGGCAAACAGGCAGACTTACCCAGCAGCCTGACATCTTATCCTCCTACATCTTTAGCATTACTTGAGTGCACCTACTTTCCTAGGTGACTGGCCAGTGGCATGTTAGCCCTCCACCCAAGCCAGAGCCTTCATCCTATTGACCAGAAGAGGCCCCTTGACTGCTGTTGTGCTATTACCTAATGTGAGGAGCCCTAGATACACCTCACTCCACTCTTGTTTCTCGGCCATGTTTGTGTTTGGTTTTGTGTTTGGCTTCCCATTGCATGCGGTTACATTCTTGCCTTCCAATCACTATTGTTCCAATTATTATTATTATTCTCTGCCAAGAGATTTTCACAGTATTATCTCACTGTACAAAGTAGAGTTGATTATCTTTCATCTAAAGGGAACAGAGATAAGCAAGAGTTCTTCAAAATGCTTGAGCTCTCAGGGTTTGGCTACCTGACTGCTAGCCAGACACAGGTTCCAGCATTTGAAGCAATGTAGCCAAAAAAAAATTTTTTTTTGTCTAATTGGAATGATTTGCATGTCATTAGTACTTGTTTTCTCTTGTATTGTGCAACAGCAATCCTATGCTAGGCTAGCCTCTCCACACCTGCTCGGCACCCCTCACCCCATCAGTATCTCCTGTTTATTCATCACACTAACTAATAGCTATTTGATTTTTTGCTCTTAAAGCAACTTAGTCCTGTTCTCAGCAGCAAGAATTTCAGGTTAACATCTTCATTTAGACTGCTAATGACAGCTGGTCCAGGATTTAAACTGACTATCTCTATAATGCTATGGAATTTTCTCCATTTTGTCTACCAAAAAGGAGTCAGAAAATTTAGGACAAGAGCTACTAGTGTGAAAGCCTTCTAAAATGTCTGTTGACCTCTGTGATGCTTATGTTATTTCACCATTACTGCTTATTCTATCAATGTCTCATAAAAGAAATAACAAAATGAGACTTATTTCAGGAGGCTCTGATGAAAGATTGAGCCACAGAGTTCATTGTATAATCAAAACAGAAATAATAATAGTAATAATAATAATAATAATAATAATAATAATTTTAAGACTTTTTAAGATTCCCCAGATAAGAGCTAGTTTTGTTCAACTATGAACCCTTGGCCTCAGTCTCTGTTCATATTTCACGTGGCAATGTCACTTCCTCTAGAGTGTCAGCCATTGCTGCTCTCATCTTTCTCCCGAGAATGGACAGGCATACCACACAGACTACTGTTGACCTTCTCCCATTGGTATCTTCCTGAGGTACTTAGGCCAGTTTTATGCAAGATAAATACAGGTCACAGTCCCCCTGAAGTTTCTAGAGAAACATTTTGTCAGCTACCCTTCCCGCTCTGGAACAAGCAAACCTTGTGCACAGAGATTCCATTGCATGTCCTGCTGAAGAAAATCCCATGGCAGTGTGGGGTTTTGGATTCTCATTCCTTTGGTCACTATGAAATAGTTTTACTGTTTTGCTTTTCCCAAGCTGGGGACACAAGTCAGTAGTAGATATAATGCCTCTATACAAGCAAAAGGTCCTGAGTCTCATCTACACAACCCACATAAAAACCTGGACATGGTTGTCGGGGTTTAAATACCCCTGGAAGGGGAAGAAATCTGAGTAACTGACCTAGTCTACATAGTGAGTTCCAGGTCAGACAGAAGTCTTATGTGGTCTCAAAAGCAAAAAGTGTCAGAGAATGGCACCTAAGATTGTCCTCTGGCCTCCACAGGTAGGGACACAAACACATACCCAAACTTAAGAGCAAACACATACACACCCACAGGCATAACATTCTTAGGTAATTTCCTAGAAGCCAATATTAGTGCCAATAGTGTGAGCATCTGAGCAGGCTCAGGTCAGGGACCTGCTTCAGATTCTACTAAAGTCTCTTTGCTTCCTTCAGTCCGACTGGTAAATTAATTGCGTTGTTACTGTTAAATCAGCATTCCATGGCTGCATAATAAACTTTGATGAGCACCCACTGTCAAAAGACAAAATTGCAACGATTTCGTTTCAAGATCTTAATTGGCTTAACTTTGACTCAGGAATCAGATGCATTAAATAGAATAATAACCATTTGGAGTAGCTGTGCAGAGTGAGATGCTTTTATAGACAGAAAAGAGCTGAAAAGAAGAAGGAACAAAAGAGGAAGTGGGATTGGTTATTTTTAAGTAACTTCCTTTGGGAAATGGAGATAGGGGAGGGGCAATGAAAAACTATGAGACTGGCTCACCTCAGGGAACTTCAGGGTGAGACTTATGTTTAAAGATGAAAGTAGAGGAGATTCTATGGCCAGATTGAAACGGAGCTTTGGGGGGAACTCCTCTGTTATTTTTGCCATACTGATTACTTACACGGTCAGATAAAGATAACTACTATTGTCGTTATGTCTATTGTACTCAGATAGAGGTCAGAAAATAATGTGGCTTCATGCTTGGGTTCTAGCTATTTCGTTTTTTTTTTTTTTAATTTTTATTTTCTATATTTTATATTTACATTCCAAAGGCTTTCGCTTTTCCCAGTTCCCCCCTCCCTATGTCCCATAATTCCTCTCCCCCCCAACTATTCCCCAATCATCCCCCCTCCCCCCACGGTTTCTCTATAAAACTGGATCCAATCTTTACAGGCCCAGGGTCCTCTCCTTTCTGCTTGGGAATCATTTGACTTGCTAATTGTGCCTTGAGTATTTAGGGCTTCTGGGCTCATTAATATCCACTTATCAGTGATTGCATTTCATGTGTATTCTTTTATGACTGGGTTAGCTCACTCAGGATGATATTTTCCAGGTCTAACCATTTACCTACAAATTGCATGAATTCATTATTTTTAATTGCTGAGTAGTATTCCATTGTATAAATATACCACATTTTCTGTATCCATTCCTCCTTTGAGGGATATTTGGGCTCCTTCCAATTTCTGGCTATTATAAACAAGGCTGCTATAAACATAGTGGAGCATGTGTCTTTATTGTATGCAGGGGAATCCTCTGGGTATATGCCCAGGAGTGGTATGCCAGGGTCCTCTGGAAGTGACATGCCCAATTTTCTGAGGAACTGCCACACTGATTTCCAGAGCGGTTTTACCATTTTGCAATCCCACCAACAGTGGAGGAGTGTTCTTCTTTCTCCACATCCTCGCCAGCACTTGTTGTCTCTTGAGTTTTTAATCTTAGCCATTCTGACTGCTGTGAGGTGGAATCTCAGGGTTGTTTTGATCTGCATTTCTCTGATGACTACTGATGTTGAACATCTCTTAAGGTGTTTCTCGGCCATCTGAATTTCTTCTGGTGAAAATTCTTCGTTTAGCTCTGTACCCCATTTTTTGATAGAGTTATTTGGTTCTTTGGGGTCTAACTTCTTGAGTTCTTTGTATATATTGGATATTAGCCCTCTATCGGATGTGGGGTTGGTGAAGATCATTTCCCACTTTGTTGGTTGCTGTTTTGTCCTTCTGACAGTGTCCTTTGCCTTACAGAAACTTTGTAATTTTATGAGGTCCCATTTGTCAATTCTTGATCTTAGAGCATAAGCTATTGGTGTTCTGTTCAGGAACTTTCCCCCTGTGCCTATGTCCTCCAGGGTCTTCCCAAGTTTCTTTTCTAATAGTTTCAGTGTGTCTGGTTTTATGTGGAGGTCCTTGATCCACTTGGAGTTGATCTTAGTGCAAAGAGATAAGAGTGGGTCAATTCGCATTTTTCTGCATGTTGACCAGCACCATTTGTTGAAGAGGCTATCTTTATTCCACTGGATGGTTGTGGCTCCTTTATCAAAAATCAAGTGACCATAAGTCTGTGGGTTAATTTCTGGGTCTTCAATCCTATTCCATTGATCCACTTGCCTGTTGCTGTACCAATACCATGCAGTTTTTAACACAATTGCTCTGTAGGACTGTTTAAGGTCAGGGATATTGATTCCCCCAGAAGTCCTTTTATTGTTGAGAATAGGTTTAGCTATCCTGGGTTTTTTGTTGCTCCAGATGAATTTGAGAATTGTTCTTTCTAGATCTATAAAGAATTGAGTTGGGATTTTGATGGGGATCGCATTGAATCTGTATATTGCTTTTGGCAAGATGGCCATTTTTACTATATTGATTCTGCCAATCCAGGAACAAGAAATATTTTTCCATCTTCTGAGGTCTTCTTCGATTTCTTTCTTCAAGGACTTGAAGTTCCTGTCATACAGATCTTTCGCTTGTTTGGTTAGAGTTACGCCAAGGTATTTTATGTTGTTTGTGGCTATTGTGAAGGGTGTTATTTCCCTAACTTCTTTCTCAGCCTGCTTGTCCTTTGAGTACAAGAAGGCTACTGATTTGCTTGAGTTAATTTTATAACCAGCCACTTTGCTGAAGTTGTTTATCAGCTGTAGAAGTTCTCTGGTGGAGTTTTTTGGGTCACTTAAGTAAACTATCATATCATCTGCAAATAATGATAGTTTGACTTCTTCCTTTCCAATTTGTATCCCTTTGACTTCCTTATGTTGTCTAATTGCTCGAGAAAGTGTCTCACTGGCCTTGAACCCAGCAGTTAGACTGGGCTGGCTGGCTACGGAACGGCAATGGTCCTGCTGCCTCTACCGAACCACCCAGCACTGGACTTAGAAATGCATGCCACTGCATGTGGCTTTTTAAAAATATTAAACTTGGATTGCAGGGCCTGGACTCAGATTCTCATGCCTGCAAAGCAGAAACTCTCCTGAAGGAGCTCTTCCCTACCCCAGACCTCTTATAATATCAACATCTCCTAATAGGATTCTTTCATTTTCATGGAGTAGAAACTGATGTTTGGGAATAGAAAGAAATTGACTTTCCTGGATTTGCTCAATATTTTGCTGGGCAAAGTTAGACCCTAGACTGAGGTACTGTGCAACTTGGAAATACATTCCTCTACCTGACCGCCGTATCATGGGGTGACATCTACTTCAGAACACTCAGAAAAACTATCAGGCACTTCCTTCTAGAGGGCCAATTGTCCTTGACAGTGAGTCGATTTTGTGGGAGAAATGTGAGGTTGTTCTCAGTGGTCTCTGAGGTCCCACATGGCTCTAACACTCAGCAGTTCTCTCTCTGAACTTTTCCTTTATTCCCCTGTGGTATGGTGGTGTAATGTAATGAGCTATAGTGTGAGCCAACTTTCAAAGTCTTAGTGGATCCTAAATAGACTCATTTAATCTACATGGGGATTTGAATCCTCACGTAAGACATTTTGCTTAATTAAGGCACATTCCAACATGGAAAAGTCATGTACATACAAACTCACAGATCAGATTTGAAAGTGCTGCGCACCGACAGTCTCAATTAGCCTCCTCCTGATTCCTGCTGGAGAAAGGTCATCTGAGTTTTCAGCCTTTTAGTTACTTAAAAAATTCAAGTTAGAAGTGGGGCCATGATCATGTGTGGAAAAGAAGACATACTGTAGCAGCAGGAAGAAGTTGGACTTCATTCATCTCAAGGCACATAGTGAGGGCACCACACCACTTCCTGAGTCAATCCCTGAAAAGCTCACAGGCCACGGCAAAGCCTCTGCTGCCCTGTCCTCTTGACTGTCCCAAGTTCTTCTTATAATGTTTATTTTTGATTTCAGATATGTGTATAGGTGCTTGTCTTTCAGTGTGTGCATGTGTGTGTAGTGCCCCTGGAGGCCAAAATCAGGTGTTGGAAACCAGGGAGTGGAAGTTACAAGCAGTTGTGCGCTGCCCAACACAGGCATGGGGAAGCAAACTCAGGCTTCCTGGAAGTGCAGTGCATATTTAACCACTGAGCCAGCTACCCAGTCCCAAGAGTTGCAGTTTGATGAAACATAAAGAGGCTGTATGTAGAGAGGATAAAGCATCATCAGGATGCATCAGAGGAAAGGACTCTGAGCAAGGGAGTGTGGCCTTGGTGTCCCCGCTCTTAGGGCTATTTATTTACTCATTATACATTTATATATTTATTTATTTAGTGATGCTGAGGTTCCATCTCCTCTTTCCAAATATCTTCCCTTCTGCTTTGGTGTCTTATTTTCATGTAGTCTAGATTCCACATAGATGAGGAAACATGCTGCATTCCTTTCGAGCTCAGCTTATTTCATTTAATATGATTGTTTCATGTTTCGTATTTTCCTTCAAGTGATATGATGTCATTCATCCTGTTCTTAACTTTTCTCTCTTCTCCTTTCTTTTATTTATTTATTTATTTCTAACTACCTATCTAGCTGTCTATCTATCCATCCATCCATCCATCCATCCACCCACCCATCCATCTATGAATCTATCTATCTATCTGTCTATCTATACCTTCCTAACAATTTTTTTTAAAAAATTGTGTGTGTGTGTGTGTGTGTGTGTGTGTGTGCATGTGTGCATATGTAGTGGTGAGTGGGAGAGGATGTATATATATATACATATATATATGTATGTATATATATGTATATATATAGGCATGTGCATATACAGATGCACATGTGTAAGGCTGAGCATGTGTATATGATGTTAGTCCATTGGACTTGTATGCATGCTTGTGTGTGTGCTCAGATGAAGCAGCAGGAAGCATGGCTCGTGTTGGTCTTTACCTCCTACCTTGTTTGAGGCAGAGGTTTTTGTCATCTACTCCTTTGTGTGCCAGGCTAGCAGACCCCTGACCTTCCGTAGATCCTCTGCCTCTGCCCGTATCTCCAGCCTCCTCCATGAATTCTTCATGGAGTCTCCCCAGCATTGCTGCTATTACAGCACAGCGATCCCTTTGGTTGAGAATACACCAGAATGACATTTACATACAACTTGCTTCATAATTTTTCAGCATTACTTGTGACAGAAATGTAAGAACTGATAAAATTTCATTCATTTTATAGCATATTTTTGTATTCTTGAAATTCTAAAAAGGTAGTCATTTTATTTAAAAAAAATAAAATATGACTTTAGTTTTTAAAACCAAATTTGTTTGGAAAATGCCATACCTTTTATTTGTGTAATTCAGTTTTTTATTTTGTTTCTACATTTCAAAGCCATCTTCTTGTGTTCTGTCTTGTAAGACATTTAATTTCTTCTATTTGCAATACTTTCCTACAAGGACACTTATTTTCATTTTCTGTATTTTAGGTCATTGATGTTTATCTTCCATAACTATTATCATCACTCAGACTGCTTGAATATATCTATTTGAATGTTGTATTGATGTCATGGAGTTAAGAAAGTTTTCCTGTGGGCCAGGCAACTGTCTGTCACAGTGTCATTTTGCCTTCTTGCTTTTCCTTACTTTGCCCTTTGCATGGGCTGCTTAGCATTGTTACTTTTAGTATTTTCACATTATCTTACCTTTGAGTAGTGATTATTACTTTTTAAGTTTGCTCTAGCATGGCAAGAATATGCTAGAACCTCCTTTGTTTTCTGGCTGTGATAAATAGACATCTAGCTTGACCTCATTTTTTTCTCCCATTTGTATTTATTTATGACAATTTTTAGATTCCCTTCTCTGAGCTTTACTTTATAGTTTTGTCTTCATTTCACTCTTGCTTAGACAACTTTACAAGGTAATCTTCTAATACATTTCTTTCTTTCTTCTTCTCTTTTCTTTTCTCTTTTTCTGTTATGATATTGAGACAGGATCTTGCCCAAGCTGGCCTTGAGCTCTGTAGTTGTTTGAATGTGAAATCTCCCCACTAGGTTTGTGAATACTTGGTTCCCAGCCAGTGATGCTTTTGAGAACATTATGGAACTTTTAAGGGGTGGAGTTTGCTGGAGTAAGTATATCTATGGAGGATGGGCCTCATGGTTGTATAGCACAGAACCATTTTCTACTTTGTGTCTCCTTAATTTCAAATGCAACACAACTGGCTGTATCATGTCGCAGCCACAGTGCCTTCCCCACTGTGATGGAACTGTGCCCTCTTCAGAACTTTAGACTAAAGCAGACCTTTTTTCTCCTACATTGTTTTATCTAAAAATTTTCTTACAGAAAAAGAGACACATCATGACTCAGTTTCTCTAGAGCTGGGTTTAGAGGAGTGCCCAGTTTTCCATTCAAAGCACACAAGAGACTACACAATGAGCTATAGATTAATTATTAAACACTATGAGCATGTTTTCCTGAGGGCTGGGGCTGTGGACTGAAGCAAACAGCTCACCTGAGGAAAATCCTTTCATTCTCAGAAAACAGGCTCCAAAGAGACTCCTAGCCTTTGAGAAAGTCCCTAGCTCATGCCTCTGTGGTTCTGGATTCATCTTGCTCTCCCAAGAAGTGATTTACATCTGTGCTTGTCCTCCAGTCATTTTCTTCAAAGATGGACATGCTGTTTTTGCTGGTTTGGTTTCACTTGTTTTTCCCCATTAAAAACATTGTTTTTCCATTGCAACATTGTTCACCATAACCAACACAGGGACACAAGCTGTGCCCAGTGGTAGATGCATCATAAGAAACATTGCACGTGTATGCCTTGAAATACTACTCTGTTGTTCAGAAGGAATCTCTGCTCTGTGCAGCAAAATGGATGGATATAGAGGATGCAGCGCTAAGTGAATCAAGCCATTTATAAACTGGAAAGAAACTGCAAATGCTCACTTCACTGAGACATTGAAAATAGTCAGATTGAAGCGTATACCAAGTTTTTTCCAGGGGAAAGGACAGAGTGATGCACAGTTCTTTGATGGGTTTAACATTTCAATATTGCATGGTCCACATAAACAATTTAAGAACATGTGTTGTACCGTTTTACTATATTATTTTTGCTGGTCCTGTTTGTATGGGTAGGTGTGCTCATGGCATGATGCAAGTGTTAAGGGCCAGAGGACAACTTTGTAGTCAACTTTCTCCCAGCTGTGTGTGCCTCTGGCTTTGAAATTACTCTTGTTTTTAGCAAGGTGCTGTTTTCTTTTGATATGGTGTTACCAAAAAAAAAAAAAAAAAAACCAAAAACCAGAAAAGAGGGGAGCTCCTGAGAAACCTTAGGATTTTCTTCACCTTAATTTTAGAGAAAGATCTCTGTGAAAGCACAAATACTCAAAGCTGTTATGATTTTTGTACGTGAAATTAAGGCATGTATTTGTGAATCTGTTGTGCCTCTATGACACTGTTAATAGTGATTTTAGGAAAGGGAATGCAGAGTAGTCAAGATAAAACTGAATGACACTAGAGCTGGGGCTCAGCTACAATGCAGCATGATCTCATAACCCATGCTGCTTCATTTTCACATTAGTCTAGATTTTCCAGAATGATCAAAACAGCCAATGTAACCGTTAAGCTCACATTTGAGAGATATGGGCAGCCAAAAGGGCTAGTACTGATTACAGGTGTTTCGTGTGTGTGTGTGTGTGTGTGTGTGTGTGTGTGTGTGTGTTGTAATGTTCTATTCTTATTCTTTCTGATTATGTATATGTGTGTGTGTGTGTGTGTGTGTGTGTGTGTGTGTCTAAGAAGGAGAACTGCAGTGTCAATGGAGGCCAGAAGAGGACATTAGATCCCCTAAGCTGGAGTTACAGGTAGTTGTGAGCTACCAAGTGTAGGTGCTAGTAACTGTTTGCCCATTCTCTGTGAGAGTAGCAAGTGTTGAGCCCCACCTTCAGCTCCCATCTATTTGTTTTGGTTTTTTATGATTTATGACATAAGATTCTGCAGGAGGCTTAGGGTTTCCATAAGTCCAGGGTATCAGCAGCACTGTTAAGGTGGCTTTTGTCACCTTCACAGAAACAAGTGACAATGACTGAACCATGACTGTTCCTGTCAGGTGATGCATACATTCTGCAAGTCACCATGGCTCTTTCCTTCCAGAAGCGTCTCTCTGCTGGTCTGCACCTGACTTAGTGAAGCTGGCTCAGCCTCAGGCTTCCCACACGGTTTGGGTGTGAAACATCACAGCTGGGAAATCACTACAGTATCAACAAGTTCCATCCTGACATTAACATTGCCAGAGAGACCCTCAGGACATCAAAAGCTGTCCCTGAGGACCCCTCGGACCCTATCCTGGAGTCTGGGATGTCACTTTATTCAGCTAAAACTCATGGTGGCCTGTGAAGACTGTGTTCTCTGAGGAGTGTTCACAAATTCTTCAGGGATAGCTTGAGCTGAGACTGTTCCCTAAGGATGTCCCACAGAGGAACAACCTGAAATGTGGTGGGGTTGCTTCCTCCCCAGTGGCAAGGAGCTAATGAGAGCCAAGAAGGCTTGTCTTCAGGGCCTAGCAGGGCATTTTCATGGGGTGAGAAGATGCCAGGCTGCTTGTTGACGGGCCTAAGGGAGCCACTGAGAGACTTACTATGGAGAAATAATGGGTTGGAGTTACCCCCAGATTGTCACCGCAGGGAACCAGTCTCCCTAGTCTGTTCCTGCTCACCTGTGGGAGATCTACTGAATGACTGTGTCTCGCTTGAGAGAAACCTCGCTATCCTGGAAATTTTACCTAAAGGTGCTTATATTTTGCTGTCTGCTGCTCTCCCCCTGTGTGGTTTCTGAATTGTTGCAAGTCCCTGACCTTAAATTAACGCCAACCAAGTAAATCTGTTGTGTTGGCATAGCCTGGCAATTTAACAAACAGCTCAAGTGTTTAAGATGGATGGACTGGAATTTAAAATGGTGGGGAAAAATCAATAAAAATTAAATTAAATTAAATTAAATAGAAATTTCTAGAAAAGGTAAAGCTGTGAAGACAGAAAGCAGGTCAGTAGATGCATGAGGCTGAGGTGAGTCAGTGGGTTAACTACATGTAGGTACTAAGGGATGTTTTTAAGGTGATGGAAATGCCAAGCTGTGAATTTTAGCCATGATTGCAGACTCTATATGTGAAAACTCAGTAGACTGTGCCTAGAATGGATGAGTTTTGTGGCACGCAAATTAAGCTGCAATAAAGCTGTGAAATTCACACTCAGAGAAGACAGGCTCAGCTGGGGAGATGGCTGTCTATCTGTAAAGTGCTTCCTTTGCAAGCATGGGCACTTGAGTTCAGCATCCAGAACTCACACCAAAAAACCTAAGCATGGTAGTATGTGCTTACCAGCACTGGGAGGACAGGGACAGGTAGAGCTCTGGGGCTTACTGTCTAACCAGCTTCCCTGGAGTGATGAGCACAGGCCACTGAAGATGCCCTGATCACTAAACAGAAGTGCATGACACCTGATGAATGATAATTGAGGGTAACCTCTAGCCCCAACAAGCATGCACACATGTACATGAGCATGAACACACACACACACACACACACACACACACACACAGGAAACCCCCACACACACACACACACAAGGCCTGTAGTACGAATGCTAAAGTGCCATCACAGAGCCAGGAGAGCACCATATGAAAATGTTTTCATGAACAGTGTCAGTGATGCTTACAGATAAAAGGATGGAGGAGAAAATGTCCAAGTCAAAGTTCCTAAGTTCTCATTCTCTCTCTCTCTCTCTCTCTCTCTCTCTCTCTCTCTCTCTCTCTCTCTCTTTCTCTTTCTCTCTCTTCCTCTCTATTTTGAAATAGCCTGAGCTTACCATAGCCCACCTAGAGGGTAATTGCCAACCTCCTGTATCTATCCTCTTTCTCCGCCTTGTTTGAGATAGTCTCTTGTTTGTTACTCTGTGAGCCAGGGTAGCTGGCCTGGGAGCTTCCTGGGATTTTCTTGTCTCTCCCTCCCATCTATTCTAGATGCAGTGGGTTACAGATGTATTCTGCCATGCCTGGCTTTCACAAAGGTTCTGGATTCTCATGCGTATGCTGCAAGTATGACTCTGTTCTCAAACTGGAGTCAACACCTTATACGTGTTTCTTATCGTTTCTTGCTCCTACATCATGCATACTGCCATACCATGTTTATCTCATCCTTTGCTATAGGGGAAGTGGGGCTTGAGAGGCTCCACCATCTCTTCCTATGAACATCTACTTGGTCTATCACCATGATGAAATAGTTCAAGAAACAACCTAGGCTCATGATGTCAGAAGATCGAAGTAGGGAAGCTGAACACTCAGTTCACTGTGGCACCAGCATGTGGCAATGCAATTGTGATTCTGATGTGTTACACCACAGTGAACCAGGAAGCCAAACAGTGTGGTAAAAATCAGGGCTAGACATAAGCCTCAAAACGCTGCTTCAGGCGCTACCTCCTAAAGGCTCCACATCTCTAAAAGTATCAGCAGCTCGGACCCAAGCACTCAAAGGAGGAGCTTGTGGGTGACATTTCACATTCTAAAGGTAATAAAAGATGTGTCTGGGATGTGAACACAAAAAGATAAATACTTAGGGTGAGCTAATGCTTGTGCATAAACCAAAGAATTGGATTTGTCTGTTGCGTGATGCCTGGAGACCAACACACGATTAACTTCACAGTGCCTGGTTGCTTAAACTCCAGCACCAATATTTGACTGTTTTCACAGTGATGGACTAAAGATGAGATTGACTATCTAGTAGGGTTCCAAGAGGAAAGAAATCAAATGAAACAAGAAACGTCAGTCTGGTTCCACGGGCACTGCTCTTCCGCTAAAGGAAGATGCAGGTGAGCTGGAATTGACACATCTCTTAGCCTGGGGGTAGATGCATTAAATGAGCTTAGAAAGTACTGTCTAGTATAACAACTGCAAACACTGGAATAATTTAAATAGTGATCACAGCGTGTTTGCCTAGAGTAAGTGTTAGGAGATTGTCTGAGATATCACACCAATAGAACACCCTGTTCTCCTAAACAACAGCCATGCAGCTGGGGGACTGTAATTGAGTGTTTGAGGCAGTACAGGTATAGCTGTGTCTTAACTGGCTGCCTTTATTGTGGGAGAGAAAGAGAGAGAAGAAAGAGAGAGGTAGAGGGTAGAGGAAGAGGGAGAGGGAGATCACTATGACAGAAGGAGTCATAACAAGAAAGAGCAGGTGTCTGATCCTCACCACGCAGAATCCAAGTCCTCACCAGCATCTATTGTCTTTGTGTTCTCAGCATCTGCCCAAATTGAGAGGGAGCTGCAGAGCTTTTCCAGAGTTTCAGAGTTTGTTTTGCTCCAGGAGACTTCATTTGTTTAGGGATCTTGATATCCCCACCACTCAGCCTTTGCTCCCTCAGAAAGCCCAAAGGCTCCATGATTCTCTCTAGATGTCTAGGCTACCATTCCCACCCCCGCTCCATGCTAGCTCTCAGAAGCTGCCATGCAAAATATGGCTTCTTGGGGACTCTGGGATCCAACAACTCTGCATGTGACATCCTCTGCATATCCCCTGTAGTGGTGAAGCAGCCATTTGTGAAAAGCGCTTCTACCTGGAGTGCCATTGGGGTGCTAGTACAAGGAGCCATTAGGTATTTCCAGAATGACTTTAATTTAGGTAGGAAGAGGGGCTAATCTTGCCCTTCTTTGTTTCTCTTTAAAACTCCCAGAAGCATGTGGCTCCTGGCTAAAAGAGAATATCACATTTTCTTTCCCTTGATTTTTTTTCCAGTTCAGGGGGAGAGAGTCAGTGGAAGGTGACGTCTGTGTTGCAAGCTTCATTAGGGGCTAGCAGGAGATGGAGCCAGCCCGAGACTCACGGGCTCCTTTCTTTTCAATCTTAAATTGCTAAAAGTTAAGGGCAGCAACTTAGAAAATGGCTCTTCTAATTCTTAATAATGACTCTCTGCCTTCCTCCATGGGATTGAAAATAGATCAGGGAAGAAAGACCCTGAAGGGCAGGATCTGGAATATTGTAATTCTCTTTAAAGCATGGACTTAGAAAGTGGGGGCCGGAAGGGAAGAGTTCAGGGTCATTGGCAGAAGCCCTAGCTGGATACAGGCGGGCTTCTTTCTAACATCTCATTATGTGAGAAGGGGGCTCTGAGTTTTACCCAGGCATGTGGTAATTTATAAATTACCTGATTCGTCGTTCAGCTGGTATTCTTCCAATTGCTTTAATAGACCATAAAAATGGTAATGCCACGGTGAACCGTTAAATGCTCAGCTATTTAGCTCAGCAGCCCTCCTCATTTAATAGTTTTGCTCATTTAGTGTATGCAGTTTGTAACCAAGTCAATCTAATTTTGAAGGGTATTGGGGGAGCATTAGCACCTCCAGGAGGCCTGGACGCACTTCTGTAGAAGGAACATTACTGACATCTACGAAGGCTCTCCGTACATCTGCTCATGAAGTCAGGTTTTCAGAATGGCTAATGTGCATGACTATTCTTCCCTTCATAGTTCTGGGATCGTAACTCTGTACACAGTAGGCAGATGCGCCTCCACTGAGCTATGTCCACAGCACCATTTCCACCTTTGCATTTTGAGGCAGTCTTTCACTAATGTGCCCAGTCTGGTGTGAAACTCGGTTTGTAGTCAAAGGAAGTTAAAGTCAAACTTAGAGTCCTCCTGCCTCAGGCTCCAGGTAAACTAGGATAACAGATCTATACTTCAAGGTCAGGAAAATGTACTTTTAAAAAAATGTGACAACATGCAAGAGTTTTTATTCTCCCTCCTTTGTCAATATGGTGGCTAATATTGAGAGTCGACTTCACTTGACCGAGGAACCTACCTATCAGACAAAGCTCTAGCCACAGCTATGAGAGATTCTCTAGTGTGGATTGATTGAGGTGGGGAAACCTGGCCTAACTGTGGGCAGCACTAGTCTAAGGTCTGGGGACACAGACTGAATAAGGTGAGTACCGGCATTCGGGCATTCAGGCATTTAACGATTCTCTCCTTCATTTCTCCAGAAACGCCATAGCCATGCCTCTTGTGTTCCAGCTGCCACACCTCCCAAGTGTACCCTAGGAAGGAATGGAGCCACAAGAAACCCTTGCTTCTTAAGCTGCTTTTGTCAGCAATTTTGCCCCAGCAACGAGAAAAAGAACTATTATGTATGTTTGTTTCCTTGTCATTCTCGCACCAGATACACCGGCATGCTTGGCAATTGATATAGACTGGTAAGATAGCCCCGGCATTTGCCTGTGGCTAGAACAGATGCTGGCACATACCACTGAAGTTCAGCTGCACTGGAATTGGGTACGAGGTCTAAGTTAACTCCAGGTCACAACCTTATCCCTGTTTCTTATCCTGGGTACTCATCCTTGTTAAAGATTTCAATTTCATTTTATTTTCATCAACAGTACCTAAACAGACTGCAAATCTTGACATTGAGAAGTAAGACTTTGCAGAGATGGTGAGGTGAAGTAGTGACTCCCTTTAGAGGCTGGCCTGAGTGCTGGGTTGCTCCATGAAGGCTTCCAAGGCCAGAACCTTCACATTGGTAACGGTGTACTCTCTTATAGAGAAAGGGAATCTTGGAACACTAATTAGGAATGATGTTTAGAAATATAAAGGTGTTAGAGCTTGAGATGGAGTAGTGTCAAGTCTGAATGAACGAAAGGTGTAGATGCAAGAGATATCACCTGTGTATGAGTGGAGGCAGGAAGACTATGTCTAGGGTTGTCCCTTAGCTTGAAGTCTGCCAGTCTTTGTTTGCCTATTTATTGAGACGGAGTCTCTGCATGCTCTGGAGCTCACCAAGCATTAAGCTGGGTGCCCAGTGAGGCCTAGTGATCTTCCTATCTCTTGTCTTCCTAGTACTGGAATTAGCGGGTTACCACACTCATATTTGTATTTTAAGGTGGTACTAGGGATTAAATTCAGGAACTTTTACTTACAAGGAAAGCTTTACCAAGTTAATTTACTTTACCAACTGAGCTATGTACTCAATCTCACAAACAATAATAAGTTACAGTGGACAGGTGCTCAAGATGGCGTCCCAAATCTCCACCTCCCATTAACACATAGATTTATCTAATTTTATTGCTTTGAATGCAAGAGAGACTTGTAAATAGAATAAGATATCAATGGATTCGAACTGGGATTATATCAGGTGAGCCTGAGCTAATCAGGCAAACTTCATAATAAAATGTATCAGCCACGTATAAGAAAAGAAAGGCGATGGCCTGTTGTCCATTGTAGCAGCCTACACAGGCAGCTCTAGTAACATAGACCCTCAGTACTGTACCCTTTAGACACATGCATACATTCTTTTGAGAGAGAGAAAAATTGTGTGGATTTGGATGAGTATGGAGGTGTGGAGGGTCCAGGAGGGGAGAGGGGAAGAAATGATCAGAATATATTGTATGAAAAAATTTTATTTTCAGTTTAAAAATAAAGGAAAGGTAAACAACTGAATTCCTTGAACATCCTCCAGTTTGTACCTCAGCTTCTCATAAAACTTCAGACTAACATTTTGACTTCAGCTTTGAGATTCTTTGAACAGAAGACCTACACACATTGTATGTGAAGTCCCAATACTTGACCTGGGAAAACACAAAGAAATATTGCTCCAATGGGACCATATAGATAATACAACTTCAAACTAATTAGAAGATGATTGATTGCCTTAGAAGATCAATTTAAAGGATCGGTATAAATTGAAAGTATGCAGGTTTTGAGTCATCTACATCACCCTCTTGAAGACTCAAAGAGCATCATGAAGAGTGTAATGGCTGGAGCATGTAGAGGAACTTTGTGAAACACTATCCTCTGGGTAAGGCATGCCTATCATGAGTGAAAGAGTAGTAATCAATAGCCCTGTGCTATCTGTGCAATACCTGTACAAGCATAAATGCACACATGCATGCTCACAGGTAAGTATGTATGTGTACACACACATACACACATACACACACACACACATGCATATACATGAAAGAGAGACAAATATCAAGTATTAGTGCTCCAAGCAATAGGATCTTCGAATTTAAATATTGATTATATATGCATGTTTGTAACCAATATATTCAATATCTTATACCATGGTGTTGTTTGTGTTCATTAGAATCTCTAATGCTTTATAAAATACCATGACCAAAAGCAGAGGTACCTCTGGACCACAACTTCTGTGTGCTAACTCAGAGAAAACACTTCCACAGAAACCTTCATCCAGCAATGCTGGTCTCTTTCTTTTTTTTTTAAATTTTAAATGTAATATTTAATATTTTTAAATTTTTTTTAAATTTTTAAATTTTCTATATTCTGTTTACATTCCAAAGGTTTTCCCCTTTCCCAGTTCCCCCCACCATACGTCCCATAATTCCTCTCCCCCCGAGCTATTCCCCACTAATCATCACTAATTTCTCATCTCCAGCTGACCAGCATTGATAGCCCAAAAGCAAAGGTTTTTACCACAGTTGGTCTAGTCTCTTGCTAATTGCAGCCAATTTAAGAATCCCTTGAAATAATCTCCAACTTCATTCTGAAACTCAGAAAGCCAGTCCTCCACTGTCTGCACTGCCCTCAACATCTGTAACATTAAAGCTTCCACAGAAGCTGGGCGGTGGTGGCACACGCCTTTAATCCCAGTACTTGGGAGGCAGAGGCAGGCGGATCTCTGAGTTCAAGGCCAGCCTGGTCTACAGAGTGAGTTCCCGGACAGCCAGGGCTATACAGAGAAACCCTGTCTCGGAAAAAAAAAAAAAAAAAGCTTCCACAGAAACACTGATGGAACTCTCAACATCCAGTGGCTTCTCCAGCCCAAAGTCCAAATGTACAATAATCCTCACAAAAATGCATGGCCAGGTCTGTCTTAACAATGTCCGGTGCCATTTGCTGTCTTTGTTCATAATGCTGTGATAAAACACAATGACTGAAAGCAACTTGGCAAGGAAGGGTTTATTTTGTATTTACTGCCATATCACAATCCATCACTAAGCGAAGACACAGCAGGGACCTGGAGACAGAAACTGATGTAGAATACTGCTTACTAGAGGTCTCCACTTGGCTTTCCGGGTTTCTTAAAGCACCCAGAACCACAAACTGAGGAGTGGCACTACCCATGAGAGTTGGGTCTCTCCCACATCAATCATCAAGCAAGAACCACAGACTGATGTGGTGTTCGAATTTGCCCAATTGATTTACCCTCTTCCAAAATGACTCTAGCTCAGATTAAGTTGACATAGAGCTAGCCAGAACATGGAGTGTTTATTTAAGTTTACCTTTCTTCCCTTTTTCCACATATGTCCTTCCACATATGCCTCCAGCTGCTCCAATTATTGACTCTTGTTTGGACAGGTTCTTCAGAATTCCATATTCCTAAGCTCCAGAAAGTCTCCTCAACCAATGTCTCACAGATACAACTTTGCCTTAAATGGGAAAAGGAGTAGGTAGTGGAGGAGCAAGCGGAGGAGGAGAAGAGAGGAGGAAGAGGAGAGGAGGAAGAGGAGAGGAGGAAGAGGAGGGGATATGGTGGAGGAGGGGACGAAGGGGAGGAAGAAAAGGAGGTGGAGGAAAGTGAGGAAAATGTGGGAGAGGAAGGAGAGGAGGGAGAGGAGGAGGAGGGCAGGAGAAGGTGTTCATCACAGAAAGCTGACACACCAGTTCTCTGGGTTCCTGCCCCGGAACATTTGCTTTGAGGAAATGAGTAGTGACCACAGAGAAGAAAGCATCCTGGAGGTTTCACATGAGTTTTGTTGTGAACATTGTGGGCAAGCTGTTTTGCCCAGGGCCTAGCTAAACATTCACACTTGAGCCTGAGGTGTGTTCCTTTTTAACCATTGCTGGCGGCTTTTGAAGAACAGCCATTGAGTCAATGTGTGTGGACACAAGCCCAACATGTAGACCCCACCACCTCATTAGGCTGGCATTTCCCCAGCCTATAACTTTCTGGTCTCAACACCATGCCCAGAGAGAGAGAGAGACCTTTTCACTCCTGTAAGGTGAGTGGGGGTGCCAGGGTTGCTATTGCATATTCCATCCATAGGATAAATCACACAAACTGAAAAGACATTGCAAGAATAAAACCAAAGCCAAAAGTGTATTTTGCCCCAAGTCATTCTGGACCAGAGACAATTCACAGAGATTGAAATGAATATTTTTTTGTCTTGAGTTTTATGAGCTGAAGGATTTACAGGCCAAGGCTTGAAAAGCCCATTTAAATTATGTAGAAGGGCGTGAGTTTTAGCAATGGATAATCATGATATCTTCAACTTTACTGGTGGAGACAAAAGACAGAAAGAGATAGAGTGGCAGAACAAAGGAGGGAAAAGAAGGAGAGGAGAGTATTGGAGGGGAGGAGAGGGGAGAAAAGGAGGGGATGGGGAGGACAGGAAGGTAAAGGGGAGGGGAGGGGAGGAAAGAGGGAAGGGGATTGACCTATATACACCTAAAACAAGATAGTTTGCCTAAAGCAAATTTATACAAATTTTATTGTCAGTTCTAGAAGATACATATATGAATGTTTCTTTTCTTTTCTTTGTTTTTCAACACTTTTCTGTTTTAATATTTTTCCCTAAAATGCTGAACAGTAATGTAATTAGTGCTTTCATTCTATGTGTGCATCCCCAGAAGCCTTTTCTCTTCTTCCACAGTGTGGGCTCTAAGCTACCAGGTGTGGAAGCTGCTTGGGGCCCCTCCCTCTCCTATCATGCACATTCTGTTCTTCATCCCTTTACTCTGGGATGACTGTTTTCCACTCCCTCTCTTCCCCTTAGAACACGAATATCTGCTCCCTGCCTTTAATGTAATCTTACATTTCAGCGGTGTAGGTTTATTTTGGCTGCCTCTTTTCACCGATGTCTTATTTAATATGTCATAAACCATCCCCAGCCTCTGAGATGAAGCCCAGCCAATTGTCACTCAATTTCTCATCAAGGCAGGCACATCGGGAACGCCCCTTCCTAGCCTGCCAGGAAATGACTTTGTGTTTAGCGATGGTGGCCTGAAGTTCCAGAGAATTAGATCCAACTCTATTTGACTCACTTTGATCCAAGCTTCTTAACATAATTTTCAAGTGTTTGACTCAATCAAGATCAAAAAGTGGAAAATTTGAGAAAAATCTGATTCACTGGAAGGTATATCCTCCCCCCTTTAGAACTATTGGAAAGTGTTTTTTAAAAGTGACATTGTGCAGGGGCCTTGCAGTGTATAACACAAGACAAGCAACCAAAAAGACAGCTTGGTGTTGCTGCACCCAGAGAACACACTGGTCTCTGCAGATAGAGGAACACCAGCCCTGCAGAAAGAAACAAGCTAACCTGACCTCAGAGGCAGAAGCTCTCCTCTCCCAAGAGCCTTTTGCCCAAGCCTCTTTGAAAGCCTTTGGAAGTCCATGAAGTTAGCACATGGCCTCTAGGGTTGGAGAGGCCTCTTCATGGACTAAATTCCCCTGGCATGCTTACTTGCTCCAGCAAGCCTGCACAGGTGCTGGGAGAATGGCTCCATTCCTAGGTTACACCTTCAGAAGCATAAACAGCTGGGCAGTGGTGGCTCATGCTTTTAATCCCAGCACTTGGGAGGCAGAGGCAGGCAGATTTCTGAGTTCGAGGTCAGCCTGGCCTTCAGAGTTCCAGGATGGCCAGGGCTACACAAGAAACCCTGTCTGGAAAAACAAAACAAAACAAAACAAAAACAGCAAAACAAAAAACAAAAAACAGAAGCGTAAGCTGCAGGCAAGTTACGGAGTCATCCCCATAGAATAGCTTTTAACAGTAAATTCAAGGAAAAGACAGGACAACAAACATTCATTGGAAATAAACCAGGGAGAGAGAGAAAGAGAGAGAGAGACAGAGAGAGAGAAGAAAGAGAAACATACAGAGAGAGAGAGAGAGAGAGAGAGAGAGAGAGAGAGAGAGACTGTGTTTACCACCCAGTATAATAGCAGGCAGAGATGAGCCCATTCTGTGGGAGAGATGCAGCCTTCACTGCATATGTGATTTCTTTCTCACAAAATGTTTTGACTTGTGGGTTTCTACTTAGCTCACAAATACTGACTCATTTATCACTTTCCCAAAAGGGTGGAACTCTCTCTCTCTCAGCCTTGACAGATACATCTTATCATCCTCCATTCCCAGCCCTCCATCCTTCCATTCCTCCACCCTCCCCCAACCCATTAAAAACAACAATAGTCTCTCTTAGGTTGTCTCACTAGTTTCGAGTCATATGCACACCCCATTCACACACTCACACAACTGCATAAGCTACTTATTTTTCTAACTGAAAGAGAAATTAGATATCATAAAAGGATACATTATGACATGTTGTACTGGGCTGGCAAGATGGATCAGCAGTAGCAGTACAAAGACTGATGATCTCAATTTGATAACCAGGTCCACATGGTAGATGGCAGAAACTGACATCCACAGGTTGTTCACTAACTTCTACTCATACACCATCATCACAGATGTGATGGTCTCAAGAAAGGAAAGGAAGAAAGAAATGAAGGAAGGAAGGAAGGAAGGAAGGAAGGAAGGAAGGAAGGAAGGAAGGAAGGAAGATAGAGTTCTGAGAGTTTTTACAAAAACAATAATACAGCTACAACAAATCAAACTCTGAGACAGACTTCTCAACCCCCTTACCCCCATTCTCCATTCTCTCATCCTTCCCCCCTCCATCTCCTCAGCCCCTCACCCCCTCATCCCTCATCCGTTCATGCCATCATTCCCTATCCCCTCACCCCTCACCCCCTCATTTCCCATCCTTTATCATCTCCTCATCCCCTTATCTCCCATCATCTTATATCCTCATCCCTTCCCTCACCCCTCACCCCTCACCCCCTCATTCCCCATCCTTTCTCATCCCCTCATCCTCCAATGCCCTCATCTCAACTGCTCATCGCCCCATCCCCTCATCCACACTCCTCATCCCCTCACCCCCTCATCTCCCACTCCTTATCCCCCTTCCCTCACCCTCTCATCCCCTCCTCATCGCCCCATCCTCTCATCCCTACCTCATCTCCTCATCCATCCAATTCTCTCCAGTTCCTAGTACTAATCTGTTATGTCCATATAATTAGCTTTTCACAAAAATACCATGTGAACATAATTGTGAATATAACATCACCATGAAACCCGACAATATATACCTTTGATTGCTTTAATTAAATAATGCATTTAAGTTGTTTTTCATATCTCAACAACAGAAGCTCTTGGCCCAGCAGAGCTATCCTCAGACAAGGGCCAGCTTTGGGTTTATTTGACTTATATTTCCAGGCTATATCATTGAGGAATGTCAGGGAAGCAGTTCAAGTAGAAACTTGAAGCAACAACTATGGAGGAACACTGCTTGCTTGCTTGCTTGCTTGCTTGCTTGCTTGCTTGCTTGCTTGCCTGCTTGCAAATTCGTACTCAGCCACATTTCTTAAACAATCCAAGATCACCTGTGCAGAGGAGACACTGCCCAAAGTGTGCTAGGCCCTTCTACATAAATCAATAATCATGACAATGACAATTTTTTCACACATTCCCAGAGGCCAATCCCTCAGGGACTGTAGACTATGTCTAGGACATCATCTCCTGTTACTAGAAGTTGCGATACTACCTTATGACTCACATTCTGACCACTTCATAAAATGATGTCCAAGAGAGGCAAGCTCTAGTACCCGAATCCAGCATGGACAACACTGATGGAGAGGCATCAGAAAGGAGAGCAGCCCTGGCCTACACTGTAAAGAATGACAGCCAGACTTTTTTTTTTTTTTTTTTTTGGCAGAAAGGGCATTTCTTGGAGTGCTTTTGGATTAAGTTTCAGAATGACATTAGCTGTGGTGGTGATAGATGATCTTTTAAATGTACAAAACATTTATCAGCTGAGCATTCAGGCCCTTCAGGTGATACAAAGAAGGAGTGTTGACTAGAGACATGAAATATGGACTAGTTCAACATCTACTAACTAAAATGTTTCATCTGGTAATCACTGTGGAGCAAGATTTATTTTGAGTTTCACAAACATCTTTTTAATTTAAATTAGGTTTAAGCAATATGCCTCTCTCACATACATCTGACTCTCTAGAGTTTAGCAGTTTTTTAGATTCCTTTTCCATTAACTCTCTCATCATCTCCTTCCTATTATTTCCTTCCAAAAATAAATCTGATGTAGCACTGATCAATTATTGACAGCATGGAAGTTTGGGTTAGTAATATGCTTCACAAGGGATCTGGCAATGGGGCTTCAAAGAACATACGAATAAATGCAATTAACATTAGAATTCTAGTAAGGTAGCCCAGATTGATCTCAAATTTTCTACAAGGCTGAAGATGATCTTGAACTTCTGGTAGTCTTTCTTCTAACTCAAAAGTATTGGGAGTTTATGTTTTGCCACTGTGCCGGGTTTATAAAACAATAGGAATGTAGCCCACAATCACACATATGCTAGGCTATCAATTCAGCTTAGTTGGTTTGGATACATGAGACCCTGTAGCAAAAAAAACCAAAAAACAAAAAAAAAAACAAAAAAAAACAAACAAACAAACAAAAAAAAACCCAACAAAATCCCCAGGATCTATTTTCTAAACCTTGTCCTATATAACCTTCACTAGCATGGCAAAATTCATCTTGGTTGGATGATAATATTGTGGCCTCATTATTTTTGTTGGTTAGTTTGCTTCTGCATACCCTACCCAGATACAACCATGCACTCCCTTCCTCTCTAAGTCCACAGTATTCCTTTACTGAATCTGTGGGCTGGGGCACAGAGGTGAAGGGATAACAATAGGTTGGGGATGCTCTGGAGATCAAGGTCTAAATCACACAGGACTTGTCTCTAGGTTCAACTATGAGGATCACAAAAAACCCCCAAAACTCCAAGTTTCTACTGAATTTCCTGAAGCGTATGCCTGTGGAAGAGCCAAGCAGCATCAGAGGCATGCATTCCTCTATCCCAAAATGAAATGCAGCGCATTCTTAATCTAGTTGCTCATCAACTTCATGCAGAGCAATCCATTTAGCAGAGCAGCAAGCCCGCTTGTCTGTAGTGGATTATAGACAAAACAAATGTTACCCGAAACCTCATGTGG
Organism: Apodemus agrarius; assembly: GCA_964023405.1. NCBI lineage: Eukaryota > Metazoa > Chordata > Mammalia > Rodentia > Muridae > Apodemus > Apodemus agrarius. The sequence goes on along the minus strand of OZ030015.1, from coordinate 6,819,185 downwards.
ACATTGATTAGTTTTAGGTACATGAAACAGAGTGAAGAAAAAATAAAGCCAGAGATGAAAACAGCCTATCCTGTGAGTGTTCTGCACAGACTCAGATGTTGGAGTGCACAGTCCCCAATTGGTATGATATCTGAAAGTTAGGAAACCTTTGAAACACAGAACCTGACAGAAACAAGCCACCAGGGCCAGTCCAGGGAAGCTATGGCTTCCTGCATTCCACTCTAGCATGCTTGCTCCCTGGTCCATCAAGATGTGTGCAAGCCCCATGGCACACACCTATCACTAGGCTGAGCCGCACTACCTCTTACCTTCCCTGTCACCATAGGTTTAAGCCACTCTATACACTGTGCACCACATCTTTGAAAACTAGACACCAAATTAAATTTCTCCTCTGGAAAGTTTCCCTGGTGAGTAGTCTGTCTCAGTGGTGAGAAAAGTAATTAACACAGATTATAAATTGAATACCTGCCCAACTGTCACTTTCTTGTGACTTTGCCTCCATGAGGCCTTGTGATTAGCCATACAGAGACAGAATGAACTATTGGATTTGAATTCCTTCCTTCCTTCCTTCCTTCCTTCCTTCCTTCCTTCCTTCCTTCCTTCCTTCCTTCCTTCTTTCCTATTTACTTTGGTTTTCAATACAAGGGTGTTGAGAGATGGTTTTGTGGCCCTTTTATTCAGATGCTGATTTCTGTGCCCAGATATCTAGATTCAGTGCAGATGTTAACACTGTCATGGTATTTGGAGCTTTTCCTCTCTCCATGATGTGTGAAGATTGTATAACCATCAAACTCTGACTGATTAATAAAGAGCTGATCAGCTAATTAGCTGGGAAGAAAAGAAAAGGGCAGGATTTCTGAACCCAGTTAGGGACAAGGGACCCAAGAAAATGGAGAGAAAAGGAGAGAAGTAGAAAGGAGATAAGAGTATTCACCATGAAGTCAAGATGAGGAACGAAGCACAAAAAGAAGGAAAGAAGAGAAGGAAGAGGAGGAGGAGGAGGAGGAGGAGGAGGAGGAGGAGGAGGAGGAGGAAGAGGAGGAGGAGGAGAAAAAGCACGAGGAGGATTCCCTGTGAGCAGATCATCAGGGCTGTCACCATGAAGATACACATGGAAGAGCAGGGCAAGGCTCAGATTGCAGATAAAGGACCACATAGCCGAGAGGTAGGCAGCAACAGAGGGTTAAAATACATGAGTATCTGCCCAGTAGAGTGTATGCAGCTTTTTAATAAATTTATTAGGTCTCTGTGTCATTTATTCAGGAGCTAAAACTTGCTATAGCTGCTATAGAAAAGCCCTATTGCTATTTAGGAGCAAAAAATGGTAAAGAAAAACTCCCAGAACTACAATCACACAGGGTTTCTCTGCAGCTCTGGCTGTTCTGGAGCTCACTCTGCAGACCAGGCTGACTTCAAACTCAGAGACCCTCCTGAGTGCTGAGATCGTAGCATGGGTCTTCAGAGCCAGCTTAGGGTTTACATTTCCTGATATAGCATCTCCTATGTGTCAAAATTCTCACTTAACTCAATTGTTTGCCTAGCATTTCACCTAGAAACACAAATATGGATTTTAGTCTCCATGAGGAGCCATGGGCATATAGTCTGAGGAGCTCGGCTAGAAACACAAAGGACTCACACCATACATGATTCTTTCACAGGACAGGTGTCCAGAAGCGGATGCTGCGATGGAGCTTCAGCATCAAGATCCTGCTTATAGATCAATACATATGGAAAGAAGCTAATGAAGCCATACTGAAGAAAGACAGGTAATGTTGCAATGGAGCCATAATGAGGAAAAGGCTCTAAGGAGAGGTTTCCTATAGGTTTTGCATCCTGGGCTGTCACTGACAAGCTTCAAGGGGATTGGGGTTGTCCCAGAGGGTAAGTTCTCACTAGTGGAGACTCTCCTAAGCTGAAGCAGATGCTGGAATTAGAACAGTGTGGCTTCTGGTGAGTACACTACCCACTGCTGGACCTATTAGGAAAGGTTGTAGAGAATGCATCTGTCTCTACTTCCCAGTGGGACCCACAGATCAGGATCATGGAATGAAGGGAACAGAAAGTTCAAGGTTGCTTCTCTGGGACTGGTAGACCAGAGACCACATCCTTAGAAACACAGGAGAAAAAGAAATGACACACAGTAAATGCACGTACTTTTATGCATACCATTTCTATTCACAATAATAAGGATATTTGTGTCAAATGGCAAGAATTCAAGCAGATAGGACAAAATGCCTGGCTGTCTCTGGTGGCTAATACTGATTGCCAAATGAACAGCATCTAGAATCACAGGAAATATGTTTCTGGACGTCCCTTCAGGGTTGAGGTTAGAAGACATACCTAAATGATGGACTGAGATCTTGAACTGACTAGAAAGGAGAATGCGTGCTGAGAGTCTGCCTTCCTATCTCTGCCTCCTGATGGTGAACTCAGTGGAACTGGCCACTCCAAGTGTCCCACGCCATGCTTTCCCTCCATGGTTGTTTTTATTCTTGAACCATGAACCAAAGGAAACCTGTCAAGGCTTAAGTTGTTTCTGCTAGGTGCCCTGTTGCATGGACAAAGGTAAGTAACTAATACAATATCCCAAAGAGAGTCAAAAACAGATCTAAACCAACAGAGAAAGCTGGCTAATTACAGAGACTCGAAGAATGGCTGAGGACATCATGGCAGTTTCCGGTCATGTCCTTGTAACAATTGATCAATCGATTGATATGCTTATTTATTTTATGTGTATGAGTGTTTTGTCTGCGTGTATGTAAGTGCACTTCATGTGTGCAGTACCCATAGTGTTACTAATAGGGGCAAGCCACCATGTGCCTTCTCAGAACTGAACCCAGGCTCTCTGCAAGAGCAGCAAGTGTTCCTAACTGTAGAGCCAGCTCTCCAGCTTACACCTTGTGGTTCTTGAATGTTGTAAATGTGCTTGACTAGACAAGGCCCTTATGGTGGGCCATGGGCTAAGCACCCTGGTGGGTACATGATGCTCATTCAACACAATAAACCACTACTGCTCTCGTTCACATCGGATCTCAAGTTCTCTGTAATTTTGGTTCCTCCTAAACACATATACTATGCATCCCTTAAATTTGATGCCTGCCAGAGGCTGGAGAGATAACCCAGTGTGGGGAGCAGGAGAACCACTGGGGCTTGCTGACTGACAAATGTACCAGATCAGTGAGAAACCCTGTCTTAGGGGAAAAGGAGAGGCTGGTCAAACAGGTGGAGCATGGCATGCAACATCCCTCACATACACAGGGGCACATCTCACACACACACACACACACACACACACACACACACACACACACTAGGGTTCAAGTCCCATATTAGAGAACTAATAACTACCTATAACTCTCGCCCCAAGGAGATTCATTGCTTCTGACCTCCATGGGCACCTGAACTACTACCAACTCCCTCCGGTGCATACAAATTAATGTTTACAAGAATACCAAATGAGCTTTAATGAGACATATTTTAAGTACCAGTGAGATGGTCCAGTAGGTAGAGGTGTTTGTGGTCCATCCTGACAACCTGATCTACGAAATCCATATAGTGGAAGGAGAAAATTGAATCCCACAAGCCATCTTCTTACTTCCTCATGCATGCAGTTAAATAAATATGTGTAATAATTTTAAAATCAAAAGACATGTATTACAAATTGCACATAAAAAATTGAACATTACCAATAATTTTTACTTGGTCTATAGCAACATTCATTCAATCACAAGCAACAAACTCTTCTAAGATATTGTTCTGTACATGCTAAGACCCAAAATTGGTGTCCTGAAAAAGATAAAGTGAAGGGCCTTGGGGAGCTGGCTCGATGTGTAAAAATGCAAGCTGAGCAAGCACAGGGACCAGAGGCCACAGCCTTAGCACTCCCATTAACCCCACAACAGCCTCAGGCACGCATGGAACCCAGTGTGAGGACCAGGAGTGTCACTACAACCTGCTGACTGACAGAGCTAGCCCAGGCCAGTGAGAAACTCTGTTTCAGTGGAATAAGAAAAGAACACATAACACATGCACTCGCACATGGACAGGCACATGCACAGACACAAGAAGAGAAAGGGGGGAAGATCAGAGGAGGGGGGTGAGAGAGAGAGGACACAACTTAACTGCTGTCTGATAGAGAATTATAGACCATACACAAGCACAATAAATCATCTGAGAAGTTCCATTCCAGAGAGAAGAATCTGCCCGTGTTTAGTTTTATTAAACTGAAGTTACCCAGTTACTTTTGGCCCCCTGACCCTTATTTTTCATAAATAGATTTATTGTTGACTTTTAAAATTATTAGCAACAGAAACAGAACTCCAACATACTTGGGGAAATAAAAATGACACACATTTAGTAATTGCCTTGACTAAGAATGAAGTTCAAACAGACTGGGATCCAGTGACCAAATAATGCCACCTGTCAATCTGTTTTCTGAGATCTCACTTTACACATTTACTTTCTAGGAAGGCCCTCTCTGTGTATTTAAAACATGAATGGTTCCAATTCCAAAGTTTTGATTAGAGTGGAAATCAGTAGCAGGAAGGAAAAGTAAGCTGGCTATTTATTTATAACTTCAGAATCATCGTGGTAGCTTTTTAGTAGGCTGCAAACCAGAGGTGGTTCAGGTGACTCCACTGAAGTCAGTCCCCCAACCTCTGGAACTGAGGTATGGTTGCTGTGGCTCTGTGCATTCCCAATAGCAAGGCTCAGGGCTGGTGTGTGAGGGGACACTTGCTTAGTGTGCACAAAGTCCTGGTTCTGGTCTCCTCTGGCACTGTGACAGAACACAAGGCCTCACCATGCGATGAGGAACTCCATTTAAAACCAAGCGTGCTGTGAGCTATTTCCAGTGGGACAAAAATCTTCCCAATCTCTTATACATTTTATAGCCCTCAGGGATGAAGGGGTTAAGCCTCCAATAGCTCCAGAACCAGCAAGGCCATCTGAGATGTCTGTCTTGCCAAACACATCTCTATGCTGAATTTGCAAAAAGGTCTAATTTCTCCTCTGGAGCTCTGAACAAGGCTATTAAGAGGCCCTTTCAACTTTTCCCTCTGGGAAGCTTAGCAAACAGCTGCACTGAACTGAAAGGCGGAAGAGCACTGAAGCCTTAGGAACCCAGGCTCAGTGCCCTCCAGCAGCCCCAGGCTTTATCCAGGCAACCTTCCTGTGGATGCAGCAGCATGCCGGATGCTAGGAGACCTGAAGATTCTCAGCAAAACTCAGCTCTGATTGGATGCCTGCCAGGGAGTGCCCTGGGCAGCCTTATCCTGGAATGGAGAATAAGACTGATCTCCAGGAAAAACGTCCGTGATTTAGTGCTGAGTACAGGTGGGCTACTCAGAGAGCATGCTTTAGTGGTGGAGAGAGGATGACTGTTTTCCCAAGTTGGAGGCACACACGCGCAGTAAGACCTCTTGCAGGGTTTCGTATTGCAAGGGCTGTATTCTGAGATAGTCTCATACAGGCTTTGTCTATAATAAGATGTTCATGACAGAATCATTGCCAGGAAAGGAACATTGGGGTCTCAATCTCAAGGATTCACTGAGTCTTTCAGGAAAATCCCTTACTTTTTCTGGCCTCTAATGTTTTTGAGGCTAACTTGGTATGGCAAAGGATTCTGAGCTCACATCTGCACTCTTCAAAAACAGTACACAATAGTGACACAAACTTGTAAATATACTTGGGAGGTGGAGTCGAGAGATTCTGAAGTTAAAGGCCAGTCTTGGTGACTTAAGTGATTCTGAAACCACCCTGGGTTATATGGTGACAATAACCCATGGTTATATGGTGTCTCCAAAACCAACTAAACAACACATAGAGTGCTGTTGAAATCACAGGCTCTGTGGATGGATTTTGAGTAGAGCTATACATACAGTCCTCAGATTCAGGCTGAGGTAGGGAAAATGCTGTGTTTCATGGCCTGTTATAATCTTAAATTGAGACTTTCTGGAAAGGAAAAACAAAATGGCCAGGGTATGTGCTTCTCAGTTGGATTTAAAAATCCCTTTTGAAAAGTATCACCTGTGGTTTCATGGATGGTTAGATGAGAACGCAGAGTATAATTTGGGCCTTCTGTTTTTGTTTTGTTTTCTACAGATATTGAAAAATCACTCTTCCAAGGTAATCAATGCTAAATAGTAAATGCAGAGAATTATAACAAAGTGCCAGTCTGCTTTTATTCTGATTTAAAGCTTAAACATGATGGAATGAAATTAAATCTGTATCTGAAAACTGAAAAAACAGACATACAAACTAAACAACAACAAACAAAAAGATGAATAAAAATAAAAACTCATGCAGCTCTTTGCTCTGCTTTCATATCCGAGGAGAGGAGAGAAGTGGTACCTCCATGCCTCTCAGGGTGGAAAAGAATTTATAAATCCAAACACTTGTATATTTTCCTTGATGCTTTAGGCTAGATCATTATTTTAACCAGACATTGAAAATATTAGGCACAAAACCAGGCCTGGAAGGACTCATCTGGATTCTCAGCAGTTGGGAAACTGGAGGCAGGAGGATAAGAATTTCAAGGGTATTCTGAGTTATGAATCAAGTTTGGGGCCAACCTAGGCTACATGAGACTCAGGCTCGAAAATAATAAAAATAAAAATAAAGCAAAAAGAAAGAATTATCCATCCATACCAGCCTTCTAAACCATTTAGGATTATGGCTTCTGCTTTCAGATAACAATAGTTGCATATGTATCTAGAATACACTCATTCCATGTAGTTGGTTTCTAACCTCTCTAAGATCTGCCACAGCATGAAGAATCACATCTCTCTCTGCTCATGTTTTATTCCTCATTCTTCCTTTACTTTCACTCCTCATTATTTATCTCCAGGACTCTCAGAGATGCCAGGGAGCCATTTCTAGACCGCTGCAAAGATCCTGGGTCACTTGTGATCTGAGTGGGTGGTCTTTCAGTTCCTGGCATTCTCCTCAGAATCACAGTGAGTGGAGTAGCTCTGGACAAAACTAAGAATAACTGGTTAGGCTGTGATAAGTACCTCAGCAGAGGTATTCGGTCTGAAACACCAGGGGGAATGGAGCAGAGAACCTATATTCTGGATGGGAAAGTTTCCAAGTAGATATCCAGAGTAAGCATTTGAACTTGATTATGAAAGTTGAGGCTTACAGGAAAACAAAAGGGCTTCCCCTTTGACAGTAGACAGCCCTGTGGGAGGGTCCATCTGCATTAGCAACTTGGCTGGATTTATAATTGTCATGGAAATGCATCTCTATGTGTGTCTGCATGTTTCCAGAAAGGTTTCAATGAGGAGGGAAGGCCCGCCATGATCTTGCATACAGAGGGAGAGGGCAAGCTTGGCATGACCCCCCCCACTCTCCTTCCTGCCTGCCTGTACATGTGCGCTTTTGTCTTCTCACTACCATAACCTCCTTGCACTGTCAAACTGTAAAGCAAAGCAAATCTTTTCTTTGTTTAAGTTGACTTTGTTGGGTGTTTTATCTCAGTGGTGAGAACAATAGTAACAAATACAGTGTAACAAATATGGAGCATACGGCATGCATGGTGCCTTGGTTACTTTTCTAATGCCATGACCAAGGCAACTGATAACATCAAGTATTTAATTTGTGCTTGACAATTCAAAGGTTAATAGTCATAGATGGCCATGATGACAGCAGATAAGCAGGCTTAATGCCACAACCAGAGCTGAGCGCTTACATCTTCATCCAAAAACATAAAACAGAGGGATCTAACTGGAAATCTCATGGGCTTTTGAAACCTCAAAGCCCACACTTAGTGACAGACCTCCTCAACATAAGCCACACATCCTAATCCTTCCCAAAGGGCTCCACCAGTTGGGTGATAGGCATTCAAATGTAAACTTCTGGGGATCATTCTTATTCACCCCACCACCACACTTGGTATCTACAGAGAATAACAAATAAGGGATTGAGAGGAAGAGATAACTGTGTGAAAGGGAAGCAAAGGAAGGCACTGTGGAGATATATATATTAAAGTCTGAATAATGTTATAATACAATTCAAATTAAAAACCATGTATTGCAAATCTGATAGGTAGTTGGCCTGATGCTGTAGGTTCAGTTTGGAAAACAGCATCCAGGACATATGAAGTGCTGATTGTAACATGATGGGGGATCAATTTCCTGAATAAATGTATGAAAGGGCGTGGCATAGATGCTGAATGTGCAATGAGGAGCAGAGGAAAGAGGTTGATGAGCAAATGCAAAACAGCAAGAAGGATCATTCCCAGGACATAGTGCATAAAGACATCCTAGCATATGAACAAGAGCGATAAACAGTATGCCCAGAAGGAAGACTAACTGGAGGGTGAGAAATGGGAGCTGAGCCTGAGAGAGCTGACAAACAGAAAAGGGAAAATGGAATGCTTAATTTCATGGAGATTGAATTATAAATTTTTAAAAATTGCAATGAAGTACTTAATAAGCTAACACTGAATGCCAGATTAAAATGGTGTGTGGTTTTAGTGTGTTTTCAGAACTCTACATTTATTATGCCTTATAATTAAACCATTACATTTATGAATTTATTTTGTGTGTGTATAAGCATGGCCGTGAGGACAACTTCTGGGAATCAGTTCTGCCCATCCACCAGGTGAATTCTGTGCATTGATCACCGGTCCTCAGGCATGGTGTCAAGTGACTTCATTTGGTGAGTCTCCTTGTCAGGCCCATTCCTTATCATTCTAAGACAAAATTAGTTTTCCATTTTCTGTTGCTGGCCCATAAGCATAAATATATGTAAAAATGGAAATTTAATATTTAACATAGGAAAATTTGTGATCTAGATCAGCCCTGTCTCATAGAACTTGGTAAGATAATGAGGATTCCTTGTGTCTGTGTTAAATCTGTGGTACCCACTCCTCGCAGGTAACTGACATGTCACCTGTTCTAGGTAATTGAAATGTCACCTGTTCTAGGTAGCTGAGATGCCACCTGTTCTAGGTAATTGAGATGTCACCTATTTTAGGTAATTGAAATGTCACCTGTTCTAGGTAATTGAGATGTGGCTGGAATAACAGAAGAATTCTATGTTTTATCCCGTGGATGCTATTTAATAAGTGTGATCTTTGATAGCTGGATGATGCTAGTGGGGACTTTATTGGACAGCACAGCTGTGGGTAAAATGAATCAATGAGACCATGATAGACCGCCACTGTAAGAGTAAGTGAGCAAGGCAGCTTTCTGGGAGGAACTAAGCTAGGTAGGGATGCTGTCAGCTCATCTCTGGAAATGCTGGAGAAGGGAAGAAGAGAGGCGGGATGGAGAAATTCTCTCTTCATGAAATTACCTTCAGCTAGATGGAAAAAGACAAGTCGAACAAAGAAGGGTTTCGAAAGCCATAGAAATGAAGAGGCAGCTTTTAAGATACAACTTCCACCCCAACCTTAGGGCTGGCATGTGGACCTTTGACTGACCTTTCATGGGAACATCCTGTGAGAGGATTTACACAGGCCAGGCTGTATCGGGAATGAAAATGTGTGCTGAGACAAGCATATCTGGCTTTTGACTTAGCAGCAGCTCTTTCCCATTTTTTCTCGAAGTAGCATCAAACCTTCTCTTCAGGGACCTGCCATTTCCACATCCCACACAGTGCTAAAACGGCTTTAAATCTCAAAATCTGGGCTTGGACTGTTCTGGCCTATTAGTTAAAAAATACCTTACTAACCTAAACGTAATCCTAATGATTAGATGAGGGGTGAACCTAATGAACAAATTAGAATGTTCCCCAAAACCAATGCTAGTCTTTCCTCTGATGCTAAAGGTTAGAAATAGAGCTTTGGATTTTATATTGTTTCTTGAAGAGAGAAAACAGCACAGAGACTTTTTCTGTGCTGTTTGTACAGAAAGTCTTTTTTTTTTTGTCACTCTTCTGCTAGAATCTATAATCTACTCTGTGTGGGAAATCTGCCTCTGTCTCTCTGCCTTTCTGTCTCTCTGCCTTTCTGTCTCTCTGTCTCTCTGTCTTAAGTCTTTTGTCTCTCTGTCTCTGTCTCTCTGTCTCTCTATTTCCCTGTCCCTCTGTTTCTCTCTCTGTCTCTCTCTGTCTCTCTCTGTCTCTCTCTGTCTCTCTGTCTCTCTGTCTCTCTGTCTCTCTCTCTCTGTCTCTCTCTCTCTGTCTCTCTCTCTCTCTCTCTCTCTCTCTCTCTCTCTCTCTCTCTCTCTCTGTGTGTGTGTGTGTGTGTGTGTGTGTGTGTGTGTGTGTGTGTGTGTTTTAAGATTGAAAGTCAACAGCAGACATCTTACTTGGTCAGTCTTCACTTCACAGTTTTGAGGTAGCCTCTCATGAAAGTCACAGATTTGACCAGATTGACAGGCCAGTGAGCCTGGACTCCCTCTGTCTGTCCCCACCCTTCACACGGAGATTATAGGTACATGCTGACCCACCTCACTCTTTTTTGGGTGGTGTAGATTGAAGGCCTGTGCTCATGCTTGCCTAGTAAGCACATGAACAACTGTGCTAACTTATGCCCCAGGCTTTTGGTTTCTTCTTTTCATAAAACTTGGCGATGGGTTTCTGATATTCTCATCCAAGAAATAAATACATTGGCTTATAGAAGAGATGGGTCTCTCAAGTTTTGATAGATGTTTCTTTATTAATTAAATCTAAACATTTTCTTCTGACAGACAGTTGAAATAATGATTTTTAGTTAGTGGTGAATGACTGATGAGCAGAATCACTTTCACTAGATCATTAATTTAGAGATTTGAGATTTAAGGAAAAATATATTGGGCAAGATGCATTTCCCAAATATTTCAAGAATTGTCATATAAATACCTTAAAACAAAGCCATCCAAGAGTATGCAATATACTTTGCCATTGTTAACACTCAAAGACAGACTCTCCAGTAATTGTGATCTCACCAGCATCACCACTTTTGGGCCACTGAACATAGAGAATTAAACTTTGAAATAGTAGTCAGGGTCAGAATTTGCCCTTCTGACAGAATCTTTAGCAGTCATATTGGCTTTTACTTCATTCTCTCATTTACTTATAATGAGACATCTTGGAATTCTTAAATAGGTAGATCTACATGATTGACACCAACCTTAAGAAGAGACCCAACATATCCCTTAGACTGGCGATCCATACATCTTGTTGGTATATGTCCTGTCACTGTCAAATATGCCCTGAATTCTTAAAAGGTAAGCAAGCAACCCTACATGAACATGAATTCTACACAGAGGATCAACTGTGTAGGCAACTAATTAGAGTCTATTCATGTTGACTATTGAAGGGTCCATCTCCTCTGTGTCACATGAGAATAGGGAAGAGATGAGCAATGAGGAAATAGCCACAAATCATACAATGATTCAGGTATTAGAGAAATCTTGGGAATGGCTTGAGTTTTCTGAATTGAGCAACAGAGTATGATATTAATAGCAGCATTATAAAATGGGAGAGAGAGGAAGAAAGAGGGAGGGAGGGAGAAGGAGAAAAAGGGAAAGGAAGAAGAAAAGAAGACAAGAGGGAAGAGGAAGAAAGAGAAAAAATAGAAGAAAAAGAAGAATGAGGGGATAAGAATTGGTATTCGATAAGAAAAATAACCCATATTATAAAACATCAAAATAACCACATAGGGATAAAAATAAGATCTACGGAAGGGGGTAAGGAAGCATTTTCTTATGTCTAGAATTGAATAAAGAGACATGTTTTAGATACAAACAATCATAACTAGTCATTGATAATACAGTGTTAGAGAATGGAGTTCTTACAAGTGAGTAGAAGTCTGGATTCCATTTTTTTTTTTTAGACATAAAGCTCTTGATTTCAACTGAGAGATTTCTATGGGTCTTGTGGTAAATTCTACAAGAATGTTTGACCATTATCCCTAAGGAAGAAAGGTCCTACTGGGATGTAGGTAGCAGAGATCAGTGAAACTGATCAGTGAATGACAGAACACTAGAAAACACCCATGACAAAGGATAGTTCATTTCACAAATGCCAATAATGGCCAGACTGAGAAACCTGCTCCTAATAGGGGCATTTCTTAAGTACTTTAGAACTGGGTGCCCACAACTCTAAAGCAGATCTAAATAATTAGAGGATTGCACTAGCATTTATGACTTTAATAGGTTAATACATCCAAAGTTCATAGTGTTGGTAAATCCTTGGGGTCTCTACCCTCATGACTTTTTTTTTTAAATTGTTATGTGTGGTTGACTGATACCCTAAAATTGAATGCCATAGTAATTTGAAATAGCATGTATTTAGCAGATGGACATTTGATTTTCTAGTCCTCTTTTTGGGGGAGCAGTTAGGACTGTATAAAAAGTGGAAGAGAGAAGCTCCTGTTAGAAAGATTTGGATTTTGCTTCAATCTGGAATCCCCTGAATATTTTGTCTTCAGTTATAGAAATGTTTCTTGCAACAGGTTTTTACAAGTTGGGTTGTGCTGTGGGTCATCACCTAGGATAAGACTAAAACATCTCGGCAGAAATGGTTTTCAGGTAGTCAAACTGATTCCATTTCACCTGGTGTTGAGTGTGGATTGTTGTGTGTCTGAATAGAAGGACAGATGTACAGATAGCTACTCTCTAGAAATAAATATGTATAGATAGAAAAATAGATAATTAAACAGATATACTTAGGTATATACTAGATAGATGACAGATAGATGATAGATAGATAGATAGATAGATAGATAGATAGATATAGATAGATGACAGATAGATGATAGATAGATAGATAGATAGATAGATAGATAGATAGATGAGAGAGAGATGTGAGAAACAGAGACAGAGAAACAGAGACAGGAGCAGACAGACTGACAGATACTAGATATATGGTAGATATTTGGGGAGCACCTCTAACTAAAGCAGATTTGCTAATGGAAATGTATGTATACATAAATAGAAAGGTAGTCATTAGACAGACAGATACCAAAGACAAATGGCAAATATATGGAAAGAGACAGAAATATAGATAGGCAGAAGCCTTAGCTACCTTGCATTTGCCATGATTAAACACCATGGCCAAGGCAAGTTATAAAAGAAAGCATTTAATTTCACTTCCACTCTCAGAGGGTTAGACTGATTGTGGAGCAAAGGAACAGCTGAGAGCTCACATCTTGATCCACAATTATGAGGCAGATAAAAGGAACACTGAGAATCATGTGTCTTTTGAAACTTTCAAGCAACTTCCAGTGACACACCTCTTCCAACAAGGCCACACCTCCTAGACCTCTCCAAACAGTTCTATCAACTGAGGACCAAATAGTCAAATATATTAGCCTCTGAGGGCCAATCTCACTCAAACCACTGCTGCATAAATGATACAGATACAGATGTAGATGCAAAGGCAGATGCAGATGATTCAGATACAGATGCAGAAGCAAAAACAGAGACAGAGAAGAAAATGGATGCAGATCTGGATATGGATATGAATGTAGACATAGACAGAGAGAGAAACAGTACAGATACAGAGACAGATACAGACATAGATACATATGCAGACTCAGACACAGATGCAGATGCAGAAGCAAACACAGAGACAGAGAAGAATATGGATGCAGATATGGATATGGATGCAGACATAGACAGAGAGACAGAGACAGATGCAGATGCAGACATATACACAGATGACACATACACTACACAGATTCGGATTTTGAGGGTACATTTAACCAAATAACAGCAGATTTAAAATAGAAATATGCGTATTATAAAATAGAGATAAAGGTAATTAGCTAAGCCAGGACATAGACAGATATATAGACAAGTATACATCTATACATAAGTGATAAATGAATGGATAAAGAAATAGTCAGCTGGACAGAAAGACAAATATGTGAGCATGTGCATGTGTGTGAAAAGGTAGATAAGTCTATATATAGGTGGAAAGTTAGATGACAGACACATGGATATAGATATATAGATATATAGATAATTAAGCAGACGGATAAGTGAATGAACAGCTGAATGGATGGATGGTTAGGTAGGCAGGTAAATTAGTATATATTTGTGCACATCTATAAGCATAGGATACAAAATTTGCTAGTGAAAAAGATATTTATTTGAATGACTGCATATGTTATAGCTGTATATTTTCTGTTTTCAAGGTAGCATAATATATTGATGAGTCTTGAAAAATATAATTATTTTGTCACCAGACTGTCATAAATGGGGGGACGTGTGTGTGTGTGTGTGTGTGTGTGTGTGTGTGTGTATGTTATAACAGAAAATCACCTTCATAAGAGTTGGGTGAGAGGCACACATTTGAGCAATTCCTTCTCTAGTCAGACTCACTTAGCCCCTTAATCCCTTTCCCCCGGTAGCTGCTGGCCCAAGATGTGTTCAGATGCACAGAGTACTAATAAAAAAGCACAGCTCAGGGCTCATGGCATCACAAGGGGGAAAAAACTCACCTATTTTCTGTAATAGATTGCGATCAAACAGCAACTGAACATTTAGTGAAAGAGAAAATCAGGAAAAGGAACTCTGACTTGGTGGCCTTTAAGCTACAAAAGCAAACACAAGAGCATTGAAGGAGACTCAAACAGAGCCTTTCAAGACAACCAGCTCTTGAAGGTTTATTCATCAAGCTCTTGGCAGAGTACTAGAGTATTTCTACCAAGGTTAAAAGCAAGTAAAAGCAAACAGTAAGAAACAATTCACCAACGGAAGATCAGTGTGTTGACATCAGAATTAAACACTTTTTTCCTCCTGCCTGTTTTCATGTGTCTGTACTGGGAAGGTTTGGGCTCTGTTTTTTTATAAACTAGCAGAAAGGAAAAATGAGAAAATAAGCTACTGAGTGTGGGCACTTGCTGCAGCCCATTGGTCCTTTCTCCTCCCAACCCAATCAAGCCCAATTTCCATTTGCTAACAGGGTGATTCTGACTTGCTCCTTAGTTGAAAGGTTGGAACTCAGGGTGTGGCCAAACCACTTAGATCATCATATCTCCCTGGCCACAGTGACTGCTCTGTTCTTGACACAGGACATAGGATAGTCATTCTTGTCATGGTAGCTGTCTTAGTCAGGGTTTCTATTCCTGCACAAACATCATGACCAAGAAGCAAGGCATGGACACACTTCCCCAACTGAATCTCCTTTCTCTGTGATAACTCCAGTCTGTGTTAAGTTGACACAAAACCAGCCAGTACAATTGACCCCTTGTACTGGCACAAACACATCATTATATTAAGCCACAACCCTTACTTTCTTATTCATCCCCAAGATCTAAATAACTTTAAAATTCCCACAATCTTTACATATTAAAAGTTTGATCCCTGTAAAATGTCCACTGTTTTTTAAAATACAAAGACTTTTAAAAATTCAAAGCCTCTTAACTGTGGACTCCACTAAAATACTTTCTTCCTTCAAGAGGGAAAAATATCAGGACACAGTCACAATCAAAAGCAAAAATCAAACTCCAACCATCCAATGTCTGGAATCCAACTCACAATTTTCTGGGCTTCTCCAAGGGCTTAGGTCACTTCTCCAGCTCTGCCCTTTGTAGCACACAGCTTGTCTTCTAGGCTCCGGCTGCCTGTGCTTCATGGCTGCTGCTGATCTCCAAAAAACTGCTGTCTTCTGTTAAAATTAGGCTTCACCAATAGCCTCACAGAGGTCTCAACAGTGAATGGACCATCTAATTCAAAGTTCCAAAATCCTTCCACAGTCCTCCCAAAAACATGGTCAGGTTGTCACAGGAATACCCCACTATGCTGGTACCAATTTGTCTTAGTCAGGGTTTCTATTCCTACACAAACATCATGACCAAGAAGCAACCTGGGGAGGAAAGGATTTATTGAGCTTACATTTACATGCTGCTGTTTATCACCAAAGGAAGTCAGTATTGGAACTCAAGCAGGTCAGGAAGCAGGAGCTGATGCAGAGGCTATGAGGGGATGTTTCTTACTAGCTTGCTTCCCCTGACTTGCTCAGCCTGCTCTCTTATAGAACCCAAGAATACTAGCCCAAAGATGGCACCACCCACAAGGGGCCCTCCCTGCTTGATCACTAACTGAGAAAATGCCCTGCAGCTGGATCTCTTGGAGGCACTTCCCCAACTGAATCTTTCTCTGTGATAACTCCAGCCTGTGTCAAGTTGACACACAAAATCAGCCAGTACAGTAGCCAATGCAGCTCCTTCATTAGTAAATCGATGTTAATGGATCTGTGCCTGTGCCTGTATCTATGTCTATGTTTTATCTGTATCTATCTATATTTAAGCTGTGGTAGTTTGAGAGGGACTGGCCCCTAGAGGTTCTTATATTTGAGTGCTCAGTCCTCAGTTGATAGACTGTTTGGGGAGGATTAGGAGGTATAGCCTTGTTGGAGGAGGTGTGTCACTGGAGGTGGCTTTGAAGTTTTAAAAGACTCATATGATCC
Source organism: Apodemus agrarius (assembly GCA_964023405.1). Classification (NCBI taxonomy): domain Eukaryota; kingdom Metazoa; phylum Chordata; class Mammalia; order Rodentia; family Muridae; genus Apodemus; species Apodemus agrarius. Next base: position 6,802,838 of record OZ030015.1, on the reverse strand, counting down.
TGAATCAGAGTGCATATTCATGTGTGTCAGGGAGGCTGCATGTGCACGTGTGTGTGGAGGCCCGAGGTCAACATCGAGTGTCTTCCTCAGTCATTATCCACCTTAATTTTAGGGTCAGAATGTCTCACTTAACTGAAAGTTTGGCAACTCAGCTGGACAGGTTGGCCAGCAATTTCCCAGAACATTTCTACCTTCACCTCTGTAGTGCAGGGATAATTGGTGCATGCTATCATACCTGACATTTTTGCTAGTTTGCTGCTTGGATTGAACTTGGGTCCTCATGCATTCAAAGAAGGCACTTTGCCAACTAAGCCACCTCTTTGACCTCATCTCACGGATGTTTAGTCTATCAGCTCCCTATGTCTGCTTTGACAAAGACCACAACTTACTGGTGCAAAACAACACCCATGGGTAGGTAACTGTAGGTCAGAATTTTGAAATAGGTACATGGATGATGGATAGATAGCTAGATAATAGATAGGTGCATAGATAAATACATAAATTCACAGACAAGTCTATCAGTATGGTTGTGTATATAATTCATTGGTACATTATGTGTCTAATATATCATACTGAGCTAAGATCCAAGGTGTTGGTGGGCTGTATTGCTTTTGGGAGCCTCTCAGAGAGAATGCAGTTCCTTAAATTTGGTCTTTTTTTTGGATTGCCCAATGTTGCCCTTCCTTCCATCGCCATGATCAGCATTATGAAGCTTCTCTCTGCTTCTGAGTCATTTCCTTTTTTATATTTCTTTGGAATCCCTCTTTCAATTTAAGAATTCGTTCAGCCCAGCTAAACTGGATGACCTCCCAATTGAAGTCCATCTAGTCAACTGTGTTGATTCTAAGTTCACTGCCTTGCAAGGAAAGCTGTCCCCAGACTGGAGTATCAGGCTACAGGCATTTATTTAAGTTGTTCAGGAATTTTCTCTTGACTCATCTCAGCATGGCAAAGAGATGGCTCAGGAGAGATATGGTGTTAAATGGAGTGGATGCTAGATGTCAAGCTTTTGACATTGTCATATTTCTGATTATTTCAAGACATTGTGTAGAATTTGTATGTAATCAGTTTTTAAAATGATCAAGGAGCATATAACAAAATATGCCTGACCTCTGCATTCGTACCTCTTAGAGTAAGGGATGGGAAAAGGCACAGGACTGACTATGATTGGGAAGGATCGGTGCTAGCAACAAAGTGTTCCTTTCTGTGGGTAGGGCAAGGGTGAGAACGCTAGAGGGCTTGGGGGCAAATCATTTCAATCACTTTATGGAGTTCCTAATGTTCAGATCAAACTTTATATTCAAAGTTCTTTACCTACATGTATGTATATTCCCTACATGTGTGCCTAGTACCCATTGAGGCCTAAAGAGGATGTGTAACTCCCTAGACCTGGAGTTACAGATGTAAGATAAAATGTATGTAAGCTTAAATTTTTTCACCCTACTTTTAATAATGGTTCATAAATGCATTAACCTCCCTTCTAGTCTGCCATTCACCAGAAGCAGTGGAAAAGAAAGGTTATTAGGATATAGGGAAAGTGGACCTACTTAGAAATTGTTGCTTGGGAGCACTCATGGTGAGAATCCATGGCTCCAGCTGGATAATAGCAGAGGACTGCCTTATCTGGCATTGTTGGGAGGGAAGGCTCCTGGTCCTATGAAGGTTTGATAACTCAGTGTAGTGGAATGCTAGGGCACTGAGGCAGGAGAGGGTGGGCAAGTGGGAGAGCACCCTCATAGAGGCAGGGGGAAGTTTGTGGAGAGGAAACTGGGAAGGGGGATAATATTTGAAATGTAAATAAATAAAATAACCAATAAAAATGAAAAAAAGAAAGGGATCTTTAAATAAATATTCTTCCATATAAATCCTATCTGCGACATCAAGAAATCAGCAGTTCAGTTCACTGGAGTCAGCAGGGGCAGCTTGATACACTCATATACACTTGACAAGTTTACTAGCAGTCCTATTCAGTTGTTGCAGGATAGCAAACACAAATCAGCAGTGGTGGAAGGACCCAGCAGAAACAATTAGGCTTCTGCCCAATTGTCAAGAGTCCGTATGAGCAACAGAGACCACTAGGGACACCAGGAGAAGTTCTGTGCCTCAGTGCCTCTCTTAACAAAGCAAAGATCAGCAAAGACGTGAGACTAAGAAGCTTTGCAAAGCTAAGTCATTCAAGCCCCCATCGCTGCCTATTGAGTGCTATTTATATTCCCTTCAAACATCACCTGTCCTCTAAGTGTCTTGCCACCTGTTTTGCCTGAGCACATGAGTCTGTCTTAGCATGTCTCCATGTGAGTCTGTATCTCCTGGCATCACTCTGCCAATCAATCAGAGTCTAGAGAAGTAGCAAGGAGCCACCAGCACACCACCAAAAGGTTTATGGTCCATTTCTCTCTATGGAGATATGACAAAGAGCGCTCAGCTATACCACGTAAGACAACCAATACATGCGTGTTGTTAATGAAGATTCCTTCATCATGTGCCCCTTCATATACTTGCCCCAGCAAAACACCATCTGACACAAGTGACATTCCAAAGAAACCCTAAGTTTCCTAATTTTAGTTGTAGGCCACCTTATGGGTTATGGGATCTAAATCTGGGCTTCAGACATATTTTTAAAATATATTACATTTGAATTTATTCAGTGTGTGTGTGTGTGTGTGTGTGTGTATGCATGCACTATGCTATGCATATGTAGGTTAGAGCACCACTGTAACAGTCAGTTCGTTCCTTCTTCTATCATATGGATCACAGGTTCTCTAGTCATCAGGCTTGGAAGTATACTAGTTTGCTTCTTTGCTATTGAGATAAAACACTGTCCAAAACAACTTGAGGAGGAAAATTGCATCACTGAGGGAAGCCAGAGCTAAGAACACAAAGCAGAAACAGAGGCAGGAACTGAAGCAGAGACCGTGGAGGGATGCCGCTTACAGAATTGTTTCTAAACTCATTCCTCTTATATAGCTCAGGCTCATCTCACTAGAAATGGTACCACCCATACTCAGTAAATTAGCAATCAAGGAAATGCCTCAGAGACATACCCACAGGCCAATCTGTTGGAGGCAATTCCTTAATTCCTCAAGACCAGCCCTCTCAGGCGACAAGAGCTTCACCTGCTCAGCCATCTCTCTCCTGCCCCCTCCACCCCTGCCAAGGCCATATATAAGGAAAAGAATATTCTGGGCAAGTAAAATGTGTTACAAAATGAACTTAGAATGAAAAGACAAACCTTCAAACTACATATTTTTACCACAGCACAAATATCATAAAATTCAGAGAAATGATATTTTTTCCTATTATTACCTCTTTAGCAGGCACCTACAGGATCCTTTTTTCTCACATCTTTTAGTTGCAAATTATTTTGATTGTTTCTCTTCTTATGACAATTTTATAATGCTTTTTTTTTTTCAAAAAAGGGAAAGGAAGATAATTGTTTCATTGATTGGAGTGTTTTTCTATTATTGTTGCTGTTTGTGCTACAAAAAGTACAGTTTCACACAGTTTTCTGCTGTGTGTTGTAGAGCTGGAGGCTTTTGTCCTAAACCTTCAAGACCTCCAATGAACTTTATTTACTATGCATTCTATGTAAAAGGAGACCATGTAGCATCTAAAGTCACAGTATGTAGATTTTTATATATTCGTGTTGGTAGATATACTTATGTTTGTATTGAACCTAAGTATGTTACATTTAATTTTGTGCATTTAATGATTGTATGAAGTTTGTACAGATATAATTATGTTACTATCTCCCTATATTTCAATTTCTTTATATTGTAGTGGTCAGATATGGCCTGATTTTCTTTCTGTCACTATGATAACACCATAACCAAAGCAAGTTAGAGAGAAAGAATTTTATTTCAGCTTACATGTCTAGGTCATTGTCCACAATAGAAGTAAGGGGAAGAACTCGAACAGAAACAATGGAGGAACACAGCTCGATCCCTGGCTCATGTTCAGGTAGCTTTCTTATAGCACCTGAGCTAATTTGCTTAGAAATAGTGCTGTGCTTGGTGGGCAGGGTCTCCCACATCAATCATCAATCAAGATAATTCATTGTAGACATTGCCACATGCCATTCTAATCAAGACTTTCCAGATAACTCTAGGTTATGTCCAACTGACAAAAGTAACTAGTACAGGATAGAATATGGGACCCTGAGCCATCTTGGCAGATACTCTACCACTAAACTACATCTCTAGTCCCAAATTGTAGCTCTTTTTTATATTGAAAGATTTTTTCCCATGCAATATATTGTGACTACAGTTTTACCTCCCCATTCTTTCCAAATCCTCCCCATCTCCTCCCCTCCCATCCAAAGGTTAATTTTATTTTTGTATATATGTGTGTGCATATTATATGTGTACATGTTCATGTGTGCAGGTGCCTGTAGAAGTCAGAAGAGAACTCAAATTTCCTAGTTCTAGAATTCTGTATGGTATGAACTTCTAAAATGGGTGTTAGCAACCAAAGTTGGGTCATCTGAAAGAATAGCTAGTACTCATAAATGCTTAGCCATTGCTCCAGTTCTCAATATAGTATTTCTTTATCACTACTCATATATAACCAAGATTGGAGGCCGGGACATCCATAATATATAAATGAAGCTTGGCACAACTGTAATCATACTGAGTCAAAACCACTATGATTGCCCCTGTATGATCCTGGCCATTTTTGCTTGCGTGGTTCCCAGCATATTACAAGGAGACAAAATTACAGAGAGATGTGTGAAACTTTGTTAATAGATCATGCCAAATTCTGCTCTTACCTTGAGACAAACCTGCTGAAGTTACTTTTTGTCCTTACACCAAGCCCCTTCCTGTCCTAGATCCTGGTGATGTGACAGATCTTACCACCACCCAGGACCACACTTCTGTCAGTAAATTCTCTCAGAGCCACTTTTCATCTACTGAACTTATTGGAACTATGATGACATTTCTGCATATCTTTTTACCTGTAAATGGGGTCCTGGTCTGTCCTTCTCTGGAAGGGGCTGGTAAGTGAGGAACCCAGTTTGGTTCTGAGTGAGTGCCAAGATTACAGAGGGACTGTGAGAGAAAAGGCCTTCTCCAAGAGATTTAGGCATGCCTCTACCATGAACGCCCCTCTCCCCAAGGCGATTCTTGATGAAGAGATGATCTTTGCTGGTTGAAGATGCTTTATTTGATTGCAAAAGAGAATGCACACACCTTATTTGGGGTGAACCAGGGATTAAACACCTTTTGCAGGAAGCAATGCCAGCACAATCGCTGAACACTCAGTGCCTCTCTAGATACCTCATTAGCATGGAGCACTCCAGGTTTTTGTGCTACAGTTGAATGCCATGATCCTTTATGTGGAGTGGAGTGATTACATGTTCCAGAGCAGGTAGAGCTTGGCAGGGAGCTGGCCCCATGCCTGCCTTACTCAATGGTAAGTTTTATAGGGATTGAGCTAACTGTCTGGTGGCACAGTCCACTTGCCCCACATTTCCTTAGTTTTGCCTTATCCACTTTCTTCTTTTGCATCTCCCCAGCCTTGTTATGTGTATTTACAACTTAACCCTGAATATACCCTTCTCTGTTCCTGACACCTATCATCCTTTCAATTGAATTTGTTTCTACTTCAGTTGGAAGTTAATAGGCTTCCTCGTAGCTTTCTCATGGATACTTCCCTTGGTTAAGTCTTCTTCCAAGACTCCATTTCCTGTCTCCATCGCCCTCCATGGTTAAATATTTCTATCTCCAGTATTCCCTTCTCTACTTTCATTTTAACTGTTTTAATATCCACCCTCTTTTAAAACCCTAATAGTACATTTTTAGTGTTTGAACTAAACATATGAAACCAAAACAAAACAAACAAAAATTTGAAGCTAAGATCCAAGTAGTAGAGAGAATATGCAGTGTTTATCTCTCTGAACCTGGGTGACCTCATTTTGTATAATATTTTCTAATTATAGGTATTTACCTGCAAATTTCATGATTTTATTTAAAAAGATATGAGAAACATCCCACTGAGTATATGTAGCACATTTTCTTTATCTATTCATAAGTTAATAGGCATCTAGGTCGATTCAATTTCCTAGTTGCTGTGAATTAAGCCATAATGGACATGGATGGGCAAGTGTCTTTGTAGTAGGATGAAAAGTCCTTTGGCTTTATGCCAGGACTAATAGAGCTGGGTCATACCCAAGTTTTGTTTCTAGATTTTTGAGAAACTTTCAGACTGTTTTTCACAGTTGCTGTATTAGCTTATATTCTCACCAAGGATGTATAACAGCTCCTCTTTCCCCACAGATTGCAGAGTATTTTTGTTTTGTTGTTGTTGTCATTTTGTTTTTGTTTTGTTTGCTTGTTTTGCTGCATTTTGATGACAGCTGTTGTGACTGGGGTGAAGTGATGGCCAAGTGTGTTGAAGCTTTTTCTAAGTGTTTAATATCCGTATCTACTCCATTTAAAAAAAGCTCCTATAATGAAGATATGTGCACATGTTTGTGCACATTCATGTGTCTATAAAAACATGTATATGTCAACATACATGTAGAAGTCAGAGGACTCTGGGTATTCATCAAACACCATCCACCTTCTTTGAGACAATGTGTAGCACTGAACTGGAATTCACCAGATAGGTTAGGCTCACTGGCCAGTGAGCGCCAGGGGCCCACCCATCTGTCTATGCTTATCCAGTATTAGGATTACAAGTAGAAGCCAGCATGCCTAGTATTATTTTATGTGTGTCCTAAGGACTGATTAAAGTTCTCACACTTGCAAGACAAGCATTTTTCTGGCTGAGCCATCCCTCCAGCCTGCCAAATGTACCTTTGAGGATGAATATTGCCCAGGATCCTGGTGAGTTTTCCTTCTGTCCATTAGCCTCAGCAGATGCAGCCCCAAAGAAAGCATACTAGGTTACTACTGAAAACCACCCGTGAAGTATAGAATGAATTTTCAGTAAATACCCAGAAAATGTCTCCTTCTTTGCAAAACATCCACAGAGCATCCTGCACTCTATAAAGCAGGCAAAAGACAAGAATGAACAAAACAGGAAAAACACTTTGACATGCACCAGAAATATTAGTATGCATCCTGTCTGGTGCTCTCTTCTGTATTATCTCTGTCTTTCCTTGACTCTGGGCTATTTCACAGTCCTGTAAATTGTAGAAAACTGATAGTAATGCAAATTATTATTATTCATAAAAATGCAAATTACATCCCATGGAATATGATGGGTTTTTGTCCTGTGGATATTGACCAGTTTGGCCAGTTTTAGTTCTATTTATAATTTATTTTGAATATTTCTCATGCCTATTTATTTTCACCTGCCATTGGGATACTTCTTTGAAGTGTTTGTAACATCCTACAGGTCACAGCATCAATTAGAGAACTACATAAAATATTTGACAGGTGTTCATGCTATATCATAGTAAGAGTCAGGATTTTACTATTTTAAGCATTTTTCCTTTAGTTGCACATCATGGGCTACATTGATGTTTGCAAATAAGCATATTTACCATAGATTAATTTCTTACAATACATTGTCAGGCTCTTAAGAAGCCCTAAGCATCTATAATATGGAGAGCTGATGCTGTTTGATCAGGACAGAAGCTATGAAGGTGATGTGAGATTGAACAAAGTCGTGTTTATCATGTGTGTGTGTGATGTTTGTAGGACAAAGGAGGAATTGGGAAGAGAGCTTGCTTGTCAGGAAACAAAATTTCAAGATCATTTCTCCTGGAGGAGAGTCAGGGTGCCAGGCTTTGGACAACACTTCAGAGAAGCTGTGAGATCTGCCAGCTGCACCTGCCTGTGCTGCATGACAAGAGAGTCTGCCAGGGAGTGATCTTCAAACAGGAGAGTCCGAGAACCTGGGGGCTTCCTGTCTCTCACCTTTCTTTCCTGGGACAAGTGTCCGCATTTCCTGCTTTGATGATCAGTCAAATGGTGACCTTTGAAGCGCCTGCACTCCAGCCCCTGTGGCTGAGCACTTCAGAAAGCAGTGGCAACCTTAAGACAGGAAATTTGGTGTTTCTTGGTGACTGCAGTAGGTCATTAAACCTATTTCTATAAAATCCCATCATTATTTGCAAAGGGTCATCTTGGGCCATTGTGACGGCTCAACAGGTAAAGACAGGTGCCCCAAGCCTGACAACTTGAGTCTGAAGACAGAAGGAAAAATTTGATTTCCACGAGTTGTCTTCTGACCTCTTCATGCACTGTGGCATACTTTCATGTACACACACACACACACACACACACACACACACACACTACTGAATAAATGAAAAAAATTAGAGGGATGGGCTCCCAATTTCCTTCTCCTCCTCTTTCTCCTCCTCCTCTTCTTCTTCCTCCTCCTCTTCCTCAATCCAGGCTAACCAGGGTCTCTGTTTTAACTGGAATAACCCATTCCCTTTGGTGTTTGGTATCCTCATTTTCACTAGCCCTTCAAGGTCACCCCATCACACACCTTCCCTTCCTCAAGTTCTAATGTTTTATTGTGAAGTGTTATGGGATTATCATGCTCTGCCAATGGCCACTCTCACCCTCTTCTAAAGAACCTGTTAGCTGAGATCAAGGGAATAGGCTTCAACATTAATTAAAGATATCTCTCTGTATTCTTTTAAAATTCAAAGCACCCATGAATTCCTGTCGGTATGTTGACATCAAAACCAAAATGGTTGAGAAGAAGAGTAAACATCCTTCTCTGAGCCTGGATTGAACAAAAAAAAGAAAATGAGAGGAGTCTATGGACTTTTTTCCCTAAAGCCCAGGTCTTCCCAGTTCCCAGGCTTTCCTCATCATCGATTATGATATGTATATATCATATGTATATATCATATGTATATATGTGTATATATCAATTTTATTATGGATGTATATACATATACATATATATACATATGTATATATACATATGTATATATACATATATGAATGAATGTACATATAGATGTATATATCCAATATATATATATACATACATATATGTATATGAGAGATATAGATATATAGTCTACTTATTGCTTCTCTAGAGAACCTTGATGAATACAGATATAATACACATTTTTCAAAGTAACAGTCCAAAAGTTTCTAATGAGCTCTTACATTGAGACTCGAAGCCTAGGAAAATCACTTTGGCATAGAACCCATGGTCCTAATTCTCACATTCTTAGAGAGAGAAAGTGAGACATTTTGTTCTTATCTCTCTTGTGGCTCTTCTTTGGTTTTCTCATTGGCCAATTTTCCTCTTTAGATGGAGAATGTCTAAGAGCACATCTATCTCATTCACCACTTCATTCTTACCTCACACCATCTGTCCTGTGTTTCAGTTGCTGGGGAACATTTCTAGGTTGTATTCAAAAGACTTGAAAATAAAGAAGTTGAATTGAGATGAATGATTTGGCAATGGTTATTCAGCAAGTAAGATTTACTTTGTGCTTTTTTTTCTTCTTCTTGTTAGGCAAGCACTCAACTGGTGAGCTACATCAGCCCTTCCTTTGCATTTGTTGAATGAGGTGGTGCACTGTGTTAGGGACTAAGAATACTGCGGTGAAGAAGAGAGAAAATACATCCCCCCTCTATCTGTCTACCTGTCTGTCTGTCTGTCTGTGTATGGGTGAGAATGTTAGGAAAGTGTGCGCATACAACAAAACAGGAATTTTTCATGTATTAGACACAATGGAAAAAACACAAAAGTTATTTACAAAGCAACATCTCTAACATTCTAACTATTTTTTTTTCAAATTTTACTCTGTTTAGTATATATAGCCAGTAGGTGGATATGTTCTAATTAGCAATTGTTTATGGTAGCCTGCTCTCTTTTGCAGTGATGACTTAGATGTGGGCATATAATCCAGCTCTAGCCAGTGTGAAACAGTAAAATCCTCGCCAGAGCGAACTTCATTCCCACGGTTTCTTTTAACTTTACATAAACACACATGAATGCAACAGTCTTTCCTTTGGATGGACTTTATTATGATCACTTGAAAATATTTGCAGCCTTTTCATGGCCATAAAGAAACGGGGCAACAGTGGAAACTGTCTGGGCCTCTGGTGCCACCAAAGAGCAGCTGAATTTGCCAGTTCTAGGATCATTAAGTGACATAGCTCCTCTTCCTTTTTGAGACTTGTTTGAGTTGACTTGTCTTTGAATCAAAAAAAAAAAAAAATAGATGGCGCTGGATCCGATGGGGATAAGTGTTTCCCAGGTCGCCAATAAAGGTGCCACTAGATAGCACCTTTAAGCATCTTTAGCAACTACACTTAGAGGACAAACTGTCTAAACATTTGTGTATAATTAACTCAGGCTAAGAACTCAGGGCAAGTGCAAACGTCATAAGTTGGTAATGAACTCGGTCTGTTAAAATGTTGAAAGGAGGTCCTCATGGGTGAAAAAGTCACAGAGCTGTACTCTCAAGGAGGGAAACCTACTTTGAATGTAGGTGACATCACCCTATGGGCTGGAGTCAGAGGCTGGACAAACAGGGAAGAAAGCCAACAGGCTGTGCAGCAGCGTGGTTCTCTGCCTCCTGATTACTGCTGTGTGACCAGATGCTTCATGCTCCCGAGACCATGTCTTCTCAGTCACAATAGACTTCATTCTTCCTAAGCTACGTTGTGCAGGAATTTTGTCAAAACCATGAGGACACACCTAATATAAGCATGTTAGTAGAAATGGACGTTAAAGCAACCAATTAAATACCTGGCATTTGGAATTCCAGCCAAAAGGGAGAAGGGCAGTAATTATAATAACAGAATGCAACACTACAGAAATCATTGAGCCAATTCTTGTCCATTTTTCGCTAAGCATCAGCTCTGGAAATAACCAGTGCAGAGGTGTTTTCTGTTTTCCTTTATTTGAAATAATCAGGATAACAACTTTGTCCTTACAAATTGAGTTTGTTTTCCAAGGTGTTTGCTGGAGCCTTACAAGAAGCTTAATCAGTTTTCCATGAATTAATGATGGCTATCAAATGGGGGAGGGGTAAGGAGAATGAATTCCAAATAAATACTTATTGCATAATTAAAGCTGCAAGAATACACTATGAATAAAATATATTTGTATTTACAACGCATAAATCTAATGGCTACACTGTGTGGGGCAACAGAGGGGATATTTTTGGTTTTTCTTTTTTCTTTCTTTTTTTTTTATACGAACACTGAACAGTGTTAAATTAGTAATGGGTTGAATACATTTCTTAATTATGTTGTGGCCATTGTGCTCAGAAACACCATTTGCAATAAATTGAGTCCCATTTGTATGCATGCAATACAAGGAGAAATTGCCTGTATTTTGAAAACTCTAATGCACTCCTGGGAATGCAGGTTAATGCCATCTGCTGTTTAGAATGAGGCCTTGGTCTCGGAGCCTGCAGTTGCATTAAGACTTATCATGTAGTCTTTTCATCCAGACAATGATGACGGGGAGATTTACATATATCCTGCCACAAGGAGAATCGGACCCCTCGGGGCTCTGCAGGAAACAAAAGGGAATATGAGAGTTATATGAGGAAAGTGGGCAAAGTTCATATGTTCAACATTTTTTGTTGTTGTTTACAAAGGGAAAATGTATAATATAATACTTTTCTTAAAGAAGGGCAAAAATCGTATGTTGTGTCTCATGTGTTTTATATATGTATATATAGGATATAGTGATATGAAACCTGAAAGGTGACTACTTAAGGGAACAAGTGGGACGAGGGACAATAAGAGACAACAGAAGGCAACTAAGAAGAAGAATAAGTTGGAAGACAAGTATGGAAGTGTCATGATTATATCCAATACTTTTGTATACTAAATAAAAGGTAGAATAAAACAAAAAGAATGTAATTTTCTTATGGAAAAGATTGTAAAGTAAGCTAATGCAAGATCACACACACACAAAAGTCCTAATCTAAATCACTGTCATTGGAACGTTTGAACCTAACATTGTTTAGAAGAGGGCTGCCATGAAATATGATGCTATGAAGTATGCGAATGAAATCAGTTTAAGAAATTCAACAGCAAGTGTCTGACCAATGACAGGAGTCTGTATGAAGAAGATGCTTGAGGAAGGAGGTGCCGCAGAATCTGTCTAGGTTCTGTTCCCATGGGTGTACTGTTTGGTACAATCTAGACCAGCAAGAAACACAGGGGACAAATGACAGCAAGGCAGTCTGAGACATGGATGATGTGTCTGTAAACCACGGAGAGCAGCTCGTGGCCACATACCTACAGAAACCGTAAGAAACCAGGGAACAATCTACACTAAAATTTCCAGAAGATGCCAGCTCTGGCCAGTGACTTTTCCTTCCATGTTGGTGAGGTAACATTTCCCTTGTTTGAAGCCAAAAAGTTCATGGTTGCATGTCTGGTAACTTTTTAAAAAGTAATAAAAACTGGACTCAAACACAGAAAAGAAATGTGGGTCTCTATATCTCTGTATGTGAGAGACACGGGTGTGTAAGATGAGGGCAATTTGTGAGCACTGCTTTACAGAGAGGCGAAGGCAAGCACAAGAAAACTAAGCAGCTTGTTAGAGGAAGGGGTGAGGCATTTCTTTGTGTTGTGTTGTGTTGTGTGGTTTTGTTTCAGTTACATTTACCTGAAGGAAATGCCAACCTTGTGCTTATATCTCTGTTCAAGGCCTCTCATTTGGAGGCCACAGGACATTTAGAAGTTGGTTCTTGTCTTCTACCATGAGAATTCCATGGATGAAAGTTAAGCCAGTTTTAAGTTATCAGTGGTCTTGCCAGCCCCACCTTGTGATTCTGAACCCTTGCATTGTGCCTAGCTTTTATGCCAACTTGACACAAAGTGGGGTCAAATGGGAAGAATCTTCTTCTCCTCTCATTCTTCTAGCATACGTTCCATCCCGACTGCACCTTTCCATCCCTCTACTCTTCCTCATCCTCTTGGCTCAGCTCCCCTCTCCATAACTTCATTCCTTCTCAGGTTCCCCTCAAAAAAGAGCAGGCCCCCCAGTGATAGAAACTCAGCACAGCATAACAAAATAAGACAGAAGTATCCCGCAGAACCTCATATCAAGGCTGGAGTTTTGAGGACAGGAACCACTAATCAGATGTAGCTACTTAAGGTGAAAGCAATCAAAGTTTACTAAAATAAGCAGTTCAGTCCTGAGGCCCTGTAGTAAACAGGCACTTAGTAGCCACAAACAACTAAAGTTGAATGTGCTGGTTGACAATCCAATATGGCTGCAAGACCTGTATCCTAGAGTATGGAGAAATAGCAAGGACACTGCCCCAGGGTATATTTGTAAAGTGATTTGTACATAAACACACAGCAAGATCTGATCATGATTATATTTATACAAATGATTTTTGTGTGTCTACATGCATGCATACATGCATGCATGTGAGTATTCATGGGATGTGAAATAACTTCATTCCACAAATCTATCCTATACATCAATAAAATTCTGTTACCTGCTTCTCCTCCAGTAGACCTTTGGATGGTTATTTTAATTTTCAAAAACAATCTCTACTTCTTATCCCTGTAGAAACCACAAGTTGTAAAGGGTCTCATAGATGGAGAATATGGCAGTGTAGTGGTAGATCTACCCAATCTAGGTGCACAGCTTGTATTCATATTAATTGAGTTGTGTTTTCATTGCCAGGGCACATTTGGGTTGGAGATTTTCTACAACAAAATGGAGCCCAACATATTGATTTCAACTCAACTAACCAGAGAGAAAATTTCACTGCCCCCTAACTCCCATCTAGGGCTTGGGCAGCGTTATAGGCTGCAGCAGTGTGGATTGGAAACTGACACACTGCACACCAGTTTCCCTGAAGGCACTACAGATCTCTTTTGTTGTTGTTGTTCTTAGTGCAATCAACAATACTAACAGAAATTACCAAATTTAGGAACACTATGACCTTGTAATCTGTGGTAGTTTGGGGCTAAATATGGGCCCTCAGTTGGTGATGCTGTTTGGGAAATGTTGGAGAATCTTTAGAACACAGAGCCTTGCTAGAAGAAGAATGTCACTGGGGGCTAGCTTTGAAGATTTATCACCTAGCCCCACTTCCTGTTCTTTTCTCTATTTCTTGTGTGTGATTATACTGTAATCAGCCTGCTTCTTCTTCTTCTCACCAAGCCTTTCCTGCCTGTTGGCACATCTTCCTTCCCTACTACCATGGACTCTGTCTCTCTGGAACTGTAAGCCAAAACAAACCCATTCTATCCTAATTCGCTATTTGTTTGATAGATTTGACTATGGCAACAGAAAGGTAACTCATCCACAGTTCAGCTAGATAAATAATCAGGGTTTTCAAAAGCACAGTGATTGTATTATCATATATCACTGTGATTTACTGTTTCATAACTGGTTCTGGGAACAATTGAATATGAGAATCATAATTAACTCTCTGAATAACAACCAACTTTTAGTGGAATAGCTGTGTAGCAATTGATTCTGTTCAATAAAGGGCACCATGTAATAATTGAGTCTCAGTATAATAATGGACTCTGTGTAATACTTGATTCTGATAATTAACTCCTGTGAGACTTGGTAATAATAGACTCTGGGTAATAATTGACTTCCTGTGGAATAAATGTATAGTCATGATTTTCTGTGACAATTTATTACCAGTATAGTACTGTGCTCTATGTGATCATTGGTTCTTTGTGTGGTAATTGACTCCCTGGGTGATTCATGCAATAACTAGCTTTCATGTACTAATTGGTTCTGTGTATATTAACCAATTTTTAGTACTAGCTGTTTCTGTAGTAAAGATATCCTTGAGTAATCTGTATCCTCTTGTCATGATCACCAACCTGTGGATATTTTAACTAGCAGAAATTACAGTAACAGTTTTCAGTTGCTTTCAATTTTATGTGGAAGAAAACCTATTTAAATCACCTTAACGTGTTGAGAGGAAAAGAACTCACTAGCATATCCACCTTGGAGATCTGGAAGCTAATTGGCCTTCAGCCCAACTGAAACAGCTCACAAAAGATCTTCAAGCTTTATCCACATCTTTTCAACTCTGGCATTTGGATCTGTCTCCAAACTGGTCCACCCTAGGCATCGTGAGAGATGAACCTATCATTGAAGGCTTCCATATCATTTAGAGGGTCTGCTCCTAAGGAGCTTAAGAAAGAATCTGCAACCCCAGCCACTGAGGAGGCTGAAGCAGGAGAATTGCAAGTTTACAAAATAAGAATGAGTTAAAGTTCAGCCTGGGAAATTTAATTAGACTGTCTCAAATTACAAGTATAAAATGGCCTGGAGATTAAGCTTAGTGACAGAATGATTACCAGTCGTTACTGGGTCCAAGTCATCCTACTGAAGAAAAGCAAGCAAGTAAGAAAGCAAGCAAGAAGCTTTCGTTTCAGATCTGTGGCAATTTCCCAAGGATACTATGGCCCGTCTGGTTGCTATACCCAACTTCAGATGGTAGAGACCGACTCATTGATGTCAAGGTACATCATTATCACAGGACTTGGGGTGCATTCACAAACAAATGGCTGTGAAACAAAACAAACAAGCAACAGCCTGGTTGTTGCTTGTTCACAACCTGAGAGACACAGATACCAGAGGGTGTGCAACAGATATGTGAGTTGTTCCAGCAAGTTTTGATATGTGTAGGGGAACCACGAACTCTCTCTCAAACAGTGATGTTCAGAAGTCTGTGTATAGAGCTAGCTACTTTTCAGAAGAGTATAAGCATAATGGGGTGAAGCACAAAATTCAGTGTAATGTCTTGCCTTATGAGTTTTCTGAAATCAGTGGTTACTAGGCACAGAGTGACAGGACATATGCATCTCTAGTAAGTTTATCCAAGGGCTGAGCAATGTAGCTCAGTGGGAGAGTCATTGCACACCATGTGAAAGCTCCTGGATTCAATCCCTAGACCAGAAAAGAAAACACCACACAACATAACACAATAAAGCACAATTTATATTCCCATGAAATGCCACAAAGCATGAATGTGTTTTTCATTCCTTTGTTCTGTCCCCTTCTCTGTCCTTTTATTTCTGTCACTCTTTCTTCTTCACCTCCTTCTGTTTTCCTTTAGGCTTACTCTGAGGAAGCCAGGTTCTTACTCTCCTGCTCAAGAAGGCCTTGGATTGGCAACAATCCTCTTACCTCAGCTTCTCTAGCTTTGGGATTGTAAGCATGCATGGCCATGGCATATGTGACCACGGCATTCATCACCATGGCATACATGACCATGGCATCCATCACCATGGTATACGTGACCATGGCACACATGAGGTGCAAATTTTAGTTTATAAACTAACATTTTAATGTGGTTATTTTGAAACTTGGAACTGTTTAGCGATCAATCTACATCTATGATTCTTTTTCATTTAAAGCTAATAAACTAATAACATTTAAAGCTTATAAACTATAACATTTAAAGCTAAAAAACTAATAACATTTAACTTTTTTATTTTTTTCCTAAAAATTAAACCAATCCAAGTATGTCAGTGTTTGAAAACACCTCAGAAATAGGGAGAATGTTTTGCAAATGACTTACTATTTTGGAGTAGATGGGAGAAAAGTGATAGTGATTTTTTTATTATTTATTTTGTCTTTGACTCTATTTTTGTCAGCACAAGTTGTGCGGTGTGTATAGATTTGTTAGTAATGTCTGAGATACATTTGCCCCAAATGAGGCAGAAAGTAAAGAAGGCCAAGTGAGAGGGGTTGGCCCCATCATGTCCCTGTCTGCTTCATTTTCAGATCATAAGGGCAGTGTCTGTTCAGAAGAAATGCCTTTCTCTGTGACAAGCATAAGCTCACATCCCAGTTTCATGTCTGTTACTGTGATAAAAATTCTTTGACAAGAATCAACTTAATGGAGGAAGGAGCTTATTTGTCTTACAATTCTGAGGTATGGTTCATTACTAAAGACAAGTTAAATCAGAACTTAAGGAACCATGGTCACAGTCAAGAGTAGACAAAGATAAATACATCCATGTTATATTCTTGCTCTTAGCTAGCTTTCCCCTGTCTGATGTTGCTCAGGAGAGCCTTTCAAGTGAATGTTTGTGTTCACAGCAGGCTGATTCTTGCTACATCAATTAACAGTCAAGTCCATCCCTCACAGACTTGCCTAGAGACCAACCTGATTAAGAGAATAACTCCTCAATTGTGACTCTAAGTTCTGAGTTGTGGCAAGTTGACATTTAAAGCTAATGACATCATAGCTTATTTGAAGAATAGGAAGAAATGAAAGCTTTGTTTTGGACAAAGTATATCAGCCTAACCCACTGATACCCCAAAACATTTACTAGCATCAATCCAAATACGTATATATCTTTTCCTTCATTTATGCATGAGTTTAGATTGCTGTCACTTGTGATATAAGTCAGCTCTGTTTTATTTCAAACTCATTTAAATTTAGATGTTTAGAACTGGTAAGCAGGTTTATGGCTGATGTGGGCAAGAGACCCAGAACTATCCATGACTGACCTTTCACAGGCAACTGTGTAGTTCCCTCCACATGTTCCATTTCCATCAGATTCTTCTATAGTCACCGAGTGGCTCATAAAACTGTATAACCAGGCAATGCCTTTAAAAGGCATCCAGAGTGTGGGACTATTTTTTTCTTTTAGAATTGAGAAGAAAGTGGGACATTATTCATGTGTCTGGCAGCTACATTATGATGCGTTTGGACATTTTTGATAAAATTACGAGGCATAAAAAGTTTGAAGCATTGAAGATTAATTTTCCCCCATAAATATATAGATCATAGTCAAATTCTATATGACGAGTTTTGCCCAGAGCAAAAATATTTTCAGTGTAATTTCTTCGAGGGATGGAAGCGGGAATTGGACAACGGCACTGAAGAAAGCTTCTATGGATTGTAGCTGTCAGGTTAACATTCATAACCCGCCACTTCGAGCAGAAGCTGCTGTTAGAATGGAGAGTTGTGTTGTTTTAAAGTTTGAAAAAAAAAAGGAAGCTGGTTGGGAAGTAAAGTTAAAGTAAAAGAAAATAAATAATTCCCATCTCTTCTGTTCTGTTTAAATATTAAAATGTCAGCTGCAATTTTGAGATGACACCAAGAGGCTCGCTGAGCTGAGAAGTGCTTCATTGTCTGGGGTTCCCGGCTGTCTGAACTGTAGTTTCTTCTAAAGATGATTTGTGGGTTAGATACAGTCGTATTGCACGGTCCTTTACAGGTTACAGGTCAAGAACACTCTGTGTCTCACATTTTCCCCTTGGTATTAGAAACAAGATTTCATGTAGCCTCAGCTCTGCCCAAACTCCTTATGCAACTCACAGCGACTGTGAACTCACAATCTTTCTACCATTACCTCGCCCACATACTATGATTAGAAATGTACACCACAATACAGGTAGCTATGTTCCAAGACATTGTATACAGTAGCACTGAGCTATTCTCTGGGAGACACTCTATGAAGTATTATTGATCTATGTTCGAATTGATGTTCCATGCAATATCACTGATCTGTGCTCTAAGACATCCCCTGCAGCCTCAGTGGGCTGTGCTCTAAGACATCCTCTGCAGCCTCCCTGGGCTGTGCTCTAAGACATCCCCTGCAGCCTCCCTGGGCTGTGCTCTAAGACATCCCCTGCAGCCTCACTGGGCTGTGCTCTAAGACATCCCCTGAAGCCTCAGTGGGCTGTGCTCTAAGACATCCCCTGCAGCCTCCCTGGGCTGTGCTCTAAGACATCCCCTGCAGCTCATTGAGCTGTATTCTAAGGCATCCCATGCAGCATCATTGAGTTAGTCTCTTCTTGTGGATTTAGCAATCTTGTTGCAGAATACATGAAAGAAGGTAAATGATATCTGGACTTGAGTTTCTTTAGGAAAAATCATTAACAATAGGGAAGAAAACCATTACCATACATATATTGTACATACATATTGCCATCTTCATCCATAGGCACGCACATGCACACGCCATTCCGCACAACTTTCTACCCCTCCTACTCCCATTACTCTCTTGTTTGCCAGGCAGTTTTACATCTACTCTCCTGTCTTCATGACATGCTTAGTTTCACATCCTATAATGTCTAGGAACCACAATGAGAGAAAGCATAATAATTGTCTTTTTAAAACTAATATATTTAGTATGATTATTTCCAGTTGTATCCTGCAAATGACATAGTTTTAATTATCTTTATTACTGGAAAATTCCTTCATATATGGAATATATACCTTTTTATTCATTCTTCTTCTGTTGGACATGCAGGTTGGTCCTTTAATTTTGCCTTTGTAATATATAAGTATCTCTGTGATACGTTGACTTGGAGTCTTTGGGTAAATACCATGAAGTTATATGGATGGGAACAAACCATAGATGTATGGTTAGTTTTTGAGGAATTTCCATACTTATTTCCATAGTGGCTTTGGCTTTTCTTTTCTTTTTTTATGTTATACATCACAGATCTTATTTTTTTTCTATATTCTTTGTTTACATTCCAAATGATTTCCCCTTTCACGGTTTCCCCTCCCCATTAAGTCCTATAAGCTCTCTTCCATCTGCCCATTCCCTTCCGACTTCTCTGTCCTGGTAATCCCCTACATTGCTGCAGCAAGCCTTTCCAGGACCAGAGCACTCTCCTTCCTTCTTCTTGGGAATCATTTGATATATGAATTGTGTCTTGGGTATTCTGAGCTTCTGAGCTAATATCCACTTATCAGTGACTGCATTCCATGTGTGTGTGTGTTTTTTTGTTTGTTTGTTTTTTGTGATTGGGTTATCTCACTTAGGATGATATTTTCCAGTTCAAACAATTTGCCTAAGAATTTCATGAATTCATTGTTTTTCATTGCTGAGTAGTATTCCATTGTGTAAATATACCACATTTTCTGTATCCATTCCTCCATTGAGGGACATCTGGGTTCTTTCCACCTTCTAGCTATAAAAATAAGGCTGCTATGAACATAGTGGAGCATGTGTCCTTATTGCATGCTGGGGAATCCTCTGGGTATATGCCCAGAAGTCGTATAACAGGGTCCTCTGGAAGTATCATGCCCAGTTTTCTGAGGAACCGTCAGACTGATTTCCTTAGTGGTTGTGCCATCTTGCAATCCGACCAGCAGTGGAGGAGTGTTCCTCTTTCTCCACATCCTCGACAACACCTGCTGTCCCAGGACAGCTAAAACTATTCTCAGCAGTTAAAAAACTTCTGGGGGAATCAGTATCCCGGACCTCAAGCAGTACTACAGAGCAATAGTGTTTAAAACTGCATGGTATTAGTACAGTGACAGGCAGGTAAATCAGTGGAATAGAATTGAAGACCCAGAAATGAACCCACACACTTATGGCCAGTTGATCTTTGACAAAGGAGCTAGAACAATCCAGTGGAAAAAAGATAGCCTTTCAACAAATGGTACTGGTTCAACTGGAGGTCAGCATGCAGAAGAATGCAAATCGATCCATTCTTATCTCCTTGTACTAAGCTCAACTCCAAGTGGATCAAGGACCTCCACATAAAACCAGACACACTGAAGCTAATAGAAAAGAAACTGGGGAAGAGCATTGAGCACATGGGCACAGAGAAATTTTTCATGAACAGAACATCAATAGCTTATGCTCTAAGATCAAGAACTGGCAAATGGGAATAAAATCACAGTTTCTATAAGGTAAAAGACTCTGTTAAAAGGACAAAACAGCAACAAACAAATTGGGAAAAGATCTTCACCAACCCTACATCCAACAGAGGGCTAATATCCAATATACAAAAAGAACCCAAGAAGTTAGACTCCAGAGAGCCAAATAACCCTATTAACACATGGGGTACAGAGCTAAACAAAGAATTTTCACCTGAAGAATTTTGAATGGCTGAGAAGCACTTAAGAAATGTTCAGCATCATTAGTCATTAGGGAAATGCAAATCAAACAACCCTGAGATTTCACCTCACACCAGTCAGAATAGTTAAGATTAAAAACGCAGACTTTGACTTTTCTTAAACTTAGTCTCAGGGAAGGAGGGCTATAGAGAAGCTTGAAAAGGCAGGCAGCTTAGTCAAGCTAAAGTGCGTAGGTGCCTTGTTGAACAGCAGATAGCTGGTGTCTGGTTGGCTTTTTGTCAACTTGACACAAACTAAGAATTATCTGGAAAAGCAAGCTCAATTAAAAGGATCCTTTTATTCAAATTTGCCTATAGGCAGGTCTATGGCACATTTTCTTGATCAATGATTGAAATTGGAGGGCCAGGCCACTGTACTTGTTCCACCTCAAGTCAGGTAGTCCTGGGATGTATGATAAAGCAGACTCAGCAAGTGATTGGAAGCAAGCCAGTGATCTGCACTCCTCCATGGCCTCTGAGTCGCTTCTATCTCCAGGTTCCTTGCTTGAGTTCTTGACCTAACTTGCCTCAGTGTGATCTGAGAGAAAAAAAGAACATGAAATAAATTCTTCCCTCCCCAAGTTGCTTTTGGTCACATTTCATTATAGCAATAAAAACTAACTGAGATAACTAGTAAGACTCATGGTGAAGACTTTGCAGAGGGCTGAGATAGAATTGGAGCAAGTAGACAAAAGATGTAAGCTAGGATGATTCTGGAAGTCTGGCAAAGATGGCTTAGCTACTTCTGTTCAGATAGAGAGGAATTGCTTTCTCACTTTAGATTTTCCTGTTGTTTATGGAAAACTTCCTTCCATAGGTTCAACTGGAGGATCAGGGCTTGTTCTAGAAATGAAGCTCCCAAGAGTTTAACATAACTCTCAGGAGCCAAGGCAGAGGTCCTTGGCCTGTAGCCTGTTGACATTTTAGAAATGATAGTCATTGATTCTAAAAGTCTATGTATTTGAGGTTGATGAGAAGTACTGAAAAATTTGATGGATAATTTCCCCTGGTATGACAACCAGAATTTTAGTTATCATATTTTCCCTAGAGACAAAGCACTCTAGTATAGATCCCGCAGCAAAGTAGCTTAAGACCTAGATGCAGTCAATCTGATTTCTCTTGTCCTGGGAACCAGAGACTAAGAAGCCTACTGTCTCCATACACAGGGAGCCTGTTACTACTGTTAGTACCTAGTTCTGAAAGCATAACAAGACATAACAATGTCTTTTCAGGGAGAACCAGAATAGTGCAGGATTAGCAGGTGTCAGTAGTGTTTAATGTCAGTACTATTATCAGCCTAGGTGAGTAATGTCACTAACCTAGATCTTGGCCATAGCCAAGAAGCATGGACTATCTGTCTTCCTAGTTCCTGCTTTTCCTTTAAGCCTGCCTGTTGCATCTCAATACTCAGGTTGTAATCTACCATGTCTGGCTGGACAGCTCCTCTGAGCTAGGTGCAAAATGTAGGACTCCCTTTTCCAACAGAATTTTCTCTTCTTTTCCTGATCTGAGGATCTTAACTCCAGTCTTCTACCCAAGGAGTATTACACAGTCCTTGACAAACCTACAAGTTCAACTTCCTCTCTGCCCCCATAAGAACCTGCCCAGAGAGAACCTGGGCTGGAATACCTTTCCGTACAAATGAGTCATTCATATACTTTAAACTCCAGCCAGTGGTTATATCTACCCTGAAACCTCCTTCCCACTCTCCAAGGTTCATATGTAGCTCTTAGTCACCCTGAATAAAGTATATGTACACCAACTCTTTCACTAAATATCATTCAAGAGTGATGTTTCATTGCGTGTCCTCTAAAAGAGCTGTAACACTAAAATCCTCAGAGAAAGCCTTCTTACCCCTTCCACCTCACACCCCCACAC
The DNA here is from genome assembly GCA_964023405.1 of Apodemus agrarius. Classification (NCBI taxonomy): domain Eukaryota; kingdom Metazoa; phylum Chordata; class Mammalia; order Rodentia; family Muridae; genus Apodemus; species Apodemus agrarius. The sequence continues at coordinate 6,780,203 of OZ030015.1, read as the reverse complement.
TCACTCTGAGATGAACAAGGATCCTGTAGAATCCACCCATTTCCAGTTCTACTTTATGTTTCCAGGCTGGTGTCCAGTGGTTCCTGGACAGCCTGATGGAGGAAACAGAGGATGAGGAACCACAGCTGGTCCCCCATATTCATACCACATCTACCTCTCTAGTGTTTCTGAAGATTTCACAAAGGATCCAGACAGGCCCTCCATAAATCTTCTTTCTGCTTAAATAAAGCATGGTCTATTTCTGCCAATGAAATTAAACCATCTTTGATAGATACTCGGATACTTCATAATAGCCAGATCCACGGAAGGTGAAGAGTTCCATTCAGAGGTATTGAGATACATTTAGTTGGATTTAGATCTAAGATTCAACAGATTTACAATGACGAAAATAATTACCCAGGAATTTTCTTCCCAATTCCTCCCATGAATCCTTTATATCTCAATGAAATACCCATAAAAACAATACATAAATTTCTCTTGGATAGATATTGTATATTTAGGAGTACTCTGAGAGGCTATTTTTGAGTTAGCATCTAGGCAGACGATAGTTGCCAGGTTTGAATATTTGATTGTCCTGAGGTTTATTTTCCTTAAAAACAAAAAGCAAACAAGTTTTCTCAGTGTTAAAAATAATCTACAGAAAAGACAGGAAGTGGTCCTCTGTTCACTTTTGCTTACTAGGCACACATTCTTTTTTGTTTTTTGTTTTTTGTTTGTTTTGTTGTTGTTGTTGTTGTTGTTGTTGTTTTTGATACATCACACCCATATGGTTCTCTGCTTAGGAGAAGCATAGAGGTAGAGAGGGCACTCACCAAGAGCATCTTCTCCATCCATATTTTACTACCTCATTTAACTCTCATGCCTAAACCTGTAAATGTCTACATTTTCTTTGCCTTACCCCACTTACCAATAAGAGAAAACATTACATCTTTCCTTTCCCTCCAATTACAGAAATCCACAATCAATCAAACTGCAGAGAACAAGTTACCTTGTGGTGCTCAGCAACAACTGATACCTCTACAACAGAAGTACTGCACCTGAGATTCAGGGTTCATAGTGGAAAGGGGAGCAGAAAGATTGTAAAAGCCAGAGGAACAGAAGTTTGCTGTGAAATTTCACATCTTTCAGACATATCCAAAGTGGGCAACAGATCCCATTACAGATGGTTGTGAGCCACCCTGTGGTTGCTGGGAATTGAACTCCGAGCCTCTGGAAGAGCAGTCAGTGCTCTTAACTGCTGAACCATCTCTCTTGTCCATGGTTTCACTTCTTAAAATGTCAGGGAAGCTACTCTCATCCACATGGCTACCTCAACAAGACCTGAACAAGAATGACTCCATAGATGTGTTAACCCAAAAGGGAGAGATTTCATGGGGCCCCAACAGTAGGACTACTGATATGGGAGAAGTGGTGATCCCCAGACAAGAGCCCCCATAATTGGTCCAATACCTCAGTCTTGATAAATGGACAAAAGGAAAATTATATAAACTGAGCAATGTCTATTTCTTTATTAAGAAGTTGTGTGTGTGTGTGTGTGTGTGTGTGTGTGTGTGAGAGTGTGTGTGTGTGTGTGTGTGTGTGTGTGTGTGAAAGAGAGAGAGAGACAGAGACAGAGACAGAGACAGAGACAGAGAGACAGAGAGAGACAGAGAGAACAATTAACAGAATAAAAGCCACAAATTTGGTAGACAACAGGGGTGGATGCATGGAATAGGTCAGAGGGATAAAATGAAAGGAAGCAAACAATGTACTTATATTTTAATTTAAAACATTTAAAAAGAAGTATCAGATATGGCAAGGTTCATATCAGCTAATCTGTGTGTCAAATGTAGCAATATACCTGCTGGTAGACTAGAAATCTTGCTCAAGCCATATCCTCCCCTCTGAAAACATGGTGCTCTTGTGTAGCAGAGGCTATCCTGAAACTCACAAAACTCCTCTCTTAGCCTTCTAGGAGCTGGGATTACAGGCACAGGCTACCCACACCCAATTGAAACATAATCTATATGCTCGCTGTAATGTTCCGTATCTGCTTATCCTTAAGAAATTCTAGATTTAGCGTTCTCAACATACACCCTTCTTGACATGGTTCTGAGATTCCCCCTCTTATAATAGAGGCAGAATCCATGACCTCTCAGTTGGTGAGTACTGACTGATTTGTAGGCACCAACGGTGAAAGGATGAGTCCTAATTACATTTCTGTTGGTCTGATGAAACACCCCGACCAAAAGCAACTTAAGGAAGAAATGGGTTATTTCACATCCACCATCAAGAGTAGAGAGCAATGAATGCAAGCATGCTCAGCACTTAGGGACTTTTTTGTTCTTTTCATAGTTTAGCTTCAAAGCCAGGGATGGTTCTACCCACAGTAGGTTGGGTCTTCCCATCTCAACAAAACCAATTGGAAAAATCCTTCACAGGCATGTTCACAGGCCAACCAAACTTAGACTCTTCCTCATGGGGACATTCTTCCCTGGTGATTCTAACTCATATCAGGCTGATAATCAAAATTATCCATCCCATCATAAGAAATGCTCAAAGAACCCATAGTCATGTTTCTTTTTAAATTTCTGTACTCTATATGTGACCAACAAACCTCAATAAGCATGCGTGTTTGTGAAGTCTACTGTATGCTTACAAGAAGGGACTCCTGGTGTGACATGTTGAATTTCCACTTGTCAAACCTTCCAAATTGAGAGAATGTCTTTAGGGAAGGTAAGCCTCCTAAACCTCCATCAATGATGCCTGTACTTCGCCAACGTGTGATTAATGCTCTCCAACTCTGTCGGGAGCGTAGCTTTGTGTGTCCAGGCAGGTCTCAAAGTGTTTAGGCTAATGAAATTACAACTGATAACAACCTGGGAGTGTTGCCCCAGGCTCACTCTCAGCTTCCTTCCCTCCCTTGCTGCAGCAGTGACTTCCAACAGGAGCTCTGTCGTGGAAGACCCATATTTAAAAGTCACTGCCGAAGGGCCTTCAGATCAATATTGTCCCCCCTGTAGCATTTCCTCACATATCACATTAAAAAGACTAATCCCTCTGAGAGTTGTAAAGATGTTTTAGTGCAGAGCATATATTATAAATGTTTCATCGTTATTCCTCAGGATTTATTTAACATTTTACTCGACAGTCCCTTCGGATTTTTGATTGATTACTAGGCAAATTAGATAAGAAAACTCTTTTCTGTAAGAGATTCCAACGCAGCACCCGTAGCAAGGATGACGATAGGAATAGTCTGCCTTTATCTAGCCCTTTTTGCATCAGTGATTGTGCTAAGCGGTTCCTGTGCACTGTGTTGTGGCTCTCTTGCCCCTCTGAGGAAGATATCCTTATCTTCATTTCACAGATGAGGAACTGAGGGCTAGAGTTTCCAAGTCAAGATCAGAGCATCAGCCAGGGTCTGTTTCACTTCGAAGGACGTGCTGTCTCCACATTTCCCACAACCCCCATCACATCAACCTCAGATGGCTTGCAGTTTTATCATTCTGTGCGACCAAGAGGATAGACAGTGATTAGCTATGCATCTAGAGTTGGCAGAGTCCAGAGTCTAGGTTCTACACTTAAGTCCCCAGCAGCTGTGATCCCAAGCTAGAGCCAGCAAACGTGTGGCAGGATCAAAGAAGTTGGGGAAAACATGGCTGATTCCCTGCCCTCCTTCGGAATTGCAAACACACGACTCAATTAAAGGTTCTGGGGAATTCCCGAGGGAAGAATTGAGTTTCCGTTTATTTTACACGTACTTTCAAAATTATTTGATTCCGGAACTGTTTGATGGTTTGTCGGGTTTGTTGTTTCTTTTCCAGTAATGACAGTTAGCAGACTGATTGTATTCGAAGAACAGTTTGGGCTCTGGCTTCTCTCGAAGCAACACTCCATGGATATGAGAGGATCTGACTGATGCAGACATGGGAAGCTGCATGTGTGGCAAGAGTGTTTAAATTTCTTTGAAACTATGATCATAGGACTGGTGATGTAGCTCAGTCGGTAAAGTGCCTGGGTTAGAAGGCCAGCACTGAATAAAACTAGGTGTGTTGGTACACAGTAGAAATCCCAGCACTCAGGAGGTAGGCGTGGGAGGAACAGATCAAGGTTATCCTCAGCTACATGGGGAATTTGAGTCTACCCTTGGCTAGAGACCCTGTCTCATGACACAGACAAAAATAACTAAATAAAATAAAAACAAAATCACAGCTTTGGGCTGTTCTTGCTTTGTTTTCCCTCTGGATGTATCACCCTACGGATGAGATGGCTTCACTGGGAGCTAGAGGAGAGCTTAAGACAGCCACAATGTCATCTGAACATGAAACCATTTTATGAAATTTGCAGGTCAATTTGCTCAGTGTTTCAATGAAACACTGTTACAATGTTCTTGAAAGTCTCAGCCAGCTGTTCTCCCTGGGCTTCGTCCCATCCCCCAGGACCTAGAGATCATGTTTGTGGGGGATGTGTTATTGGCATCTTTTGCTGGGATCTATATGCCTGTGGTTGTGCATCAAACACTACACAGGACACTGTAAAAATCCATCTAGCCCACAATGTCAATATGGTATAAGAGGCTGAGGAACCACACATAAGGCATGCACTCTCAGGAATTTAACAACTTACAGACCATCACTGTCTTGCCCTCATTTATTCGAGATCTGATGCTTATATCTGTAGCCTGTCATCACTGCGAAGGCTCCACAGAGAGGTGCCTAAATGATGAAGGCTTTCAAGTTTCTTCATGGTCTCTACCATGTTGGAAGTTATAGCTCCTAGTGAGTGACCCTGGTTATCAGATAAGGTCCAAAACTAGAGATGTTGCACATTTTCTCCACATGTATTCCAATGGCCCCATTTCATGATGAGGAAATCACAAGGCTTGAGGGGGCTGGGAGATTGCTTTCCCGCTTTCCCAGAAGGACATCGTTTTATCGTTGGCATGCATAGGAAGCTCATTTTGAATAAATGCTGAATAAATTAGGGACAAGAGCCAAAATGTTTACACAGCAATTAAACAGGAGAAAAACATAATTTTAATTTAAGAGACTAACATTGCTGTTGAGAAAATAGCTCTCAGGCCCATGCATCAGGATTTAGACTAGGAAGCTAGTATTTATTAAGAATGCACGACTCTCAGTTATTTGGGAGACATTGGCTCATTAAATTACTGCGTGCTGTAATTATTACACTGGTTTCATAGATAGAGAAACTGAAACTCAGAGAGTTTAAGATGCCGGCACAGACAAGCACAGCAAATAAGTTATACCACTAACATGCAAGCCGAGGACAGACTGTAAAACCAGTGTTTTCTCCACCATTTCTAGTCAAGCCTCCTGTGAAAACAACACTAAAGGATGAGGCTTGTAAGCTAATGGAATTGAAAAATTCTAGACACTGTATTTTTTTCCACCCCTTCTGGAAAGAGTTGCAGAAAACCTATGAGTTGAGTTTTGAAGATCTCAATTAGACCAGTTAGATAAGAGCTTCCTGTGTGTTAATATTCAATGCAATGAACTAATATAAATCTCAAGAAAGTTGTTCTCTCTCAGCATTTGTGTTTTCCATTTGGAATTTAATGGTACACCCACATTGTGCATATAAAATGCATTATTATGTCTACACACCGTTTGAAGAGGCAGCCTGTGCATCACAATGGTACTAGCCAAGGATTTTGGAGACAGATCTTCAGCTTAGACACATTTTCCCCTGTATTTTGCTTTTATCTTCTGTAATGGAGGAGGTATAGCATTACCCCTAGGGATGGTGGGCAAGTCTTATCTCTGTAGGTTTGGATTTGCTTTGTTTTATCCTGTTCTATTTATTTTGCTTGTATGTGACTTTCTTTGCATTTGTAGCCAATATTAATGAACATGCCACCACCCTTGTGTCTAATATGTAAGGGCTTACAATCACTTTTTAAAAGATGAATTTATTTCTTTTATGTGTGCCATTGTTTGCATGTATAACTGTGTGCCACATTCATGCCTGGTACCCACAGAGGCTAGAAGAGGATATTAGATCTCCTGGAACTGGAATTATGGATGTTTGTGTAATAATGTAGATGTTAGAACTTTAACTGTAGTCCTCAGGAAGAATAGTCAGTGCTCATGACACCTGAGCTATCTCCTGATCTTCTCCTGTAGTCCTAGATAACCACAAGACAGTCTACTACTTGATTTCTATGGTTCACTATGGTCATGGTGGCATTTTGTGTTGCACATTGTGTGTGTATGCCTCATACCCCCCAAATGATTCAAGTTTGTTGGTGATGAATGTGATTCTGTGATGGCTTGTATAAGTTTAGCCCAGGAAGTAGCACTGTTAGGAGGTGTGGCCTTGTTGGAGTAGGTGTGACCTTGGTGGAGTGGTGTGTCACAGTAGGTGTGGGCTCTAAGACCCTCATTCTAGCTTCCTAGAAGCCAGCCTTCTCCTGGCAACCTTAAGAAGAAGAAGTTGTAGAACTCCCAGCTCCTCTTACACCATGCCTGCCTGGATGCTGCCATGTTCCCACCTTGATGATAATGGACTGAAACTCTGAACCTGAAAGCCAGTCCAAATTAAATGTTGTCTTCATAAGTGTGCCTTGGCATGGTGTCTGTTCACAGCAGTAAAATCTTAACCAAAACAGATTCCTAGGACTGACTCTATGTTGGTGAGAATCAGAAGCCAGTCTGAACTAACTAATCAAGTTATAACTAATCAAGGCATAATGATGCCCATTATGGCACAGACAGAGAAGGGGGGTAGTGGTAGTATTCCATGGATTTCTTAACTAAACCTTAAAGCAACTTGAAGTTATTTTCAACTCTAACATTCTCTGATTCCATCTGATATGAAAACTATGACAGATGGCCTGCTTTTGTGCTACTAGTAAGGTTTGGGGAACAGGACAGACTGTAGATTGACTCTCAGTTTATATGGTATCTGCACATCCATGGAATGGAAAAGATAGCTTCTTAAAGAGAGATCTGAGAAGTCTGGTCATAAGTTGTTTTATAAACAGTAATATTGGCTCTGGGTTTTGAAGAATAGACAGAAGAACCCTGACAGACACAGGCGAGGAGAAAGACATTCTAAGAGAAGTACTGGAAGCCTATTACATGATGGGGAGAGTTGAGGTCTTGAATGTAGCAAACATGTGTAGAATCTGCATATGAGACAAGGAGAAACACAGGCAGGGAACAGAATGAAGGCAGGTAGGTAAAGGCTATGAACGCCCAGCCCTGGAGGTTTGGCACTTCCTGTATTCTCAAAGCAAAGAAGCAACAAATGGCAGGGAGGCTGACAAGCCCAGCAGGGTTAGATGGAAGATCTGACTTGCAAGTGTCCTGTTGTCCCCTCTTCCCTCAACTCCTGGAGAGCTCCTGGTGGCATCTGTCCCCTCTGCTTCCTCTGGCTGCCCAGGGCTCCTTTCTGGGACTTGGTCTAATGAAATGTTTCCCGGTTTAATTTCACTCTGCTGGGGGGAGCCCTTTTATCTCTGCTGCTTTCCTGCCATCAAAGCCTACTCAACACTGAGTACCGCCCGCCCCCTTGCCATGCAGTCCTCCCCAGCATCCTGCCTGGAGGTTTTAATTCACAGTCTCTGAAGACAAGCAAGGGGGGGCTGCCTTTGATTGATCAGTCAAACACAATCCCTTCACAATTGTCTTTGGAGACTCAGGCTCTCTCGACATGAAAGATGAAAACGAGAGATGGCAGCTTGGTCTGAGATGGAAGTGTGTGCTGGATCTTTCTGTTCTTCCTTCAACTCAGAAAAATAAATAAAGTAAAACAAAGGCTTTCTTCCCCAGCTCAATCAGCGCATTGTTTGCCTGTCAGCCCATCTTGTTTCTTTTCCCTGGTGAGTTATTGCTTTTCTAGAAGAAATCAACACCACCAAATATTTGCTGAGGGTTCCTCTGACGGTTTTATGTACAGTCTAGACACTGATGCCCATGTCAACCCATTCCATTTTAACCCCTATCTTAAAAAGGGGGGCTACTGGATTAGGCTTGTTGTACAGATCAGAAAGGAGTCATAGAGAACTGCCTCCACTTTTGTCTATACTGCTTTGCACTCTATGGCTTCCTTAGGTTGTTTTCACATACACTGCATCACCCACAGTGGATTGGACCCTCCCACATCCATCATTAATTAAGAAAATGTCCCTACAGGCCAATCCAGTGGAGGTAATTTCTCAACTGGGGTTTCTTCTTCCCAAGTAACTCTAGTTTGTACCAAGTTGACAAAAACAAAAAACAAAACAAAACTATCTAGCTAACTTGTCCCTGGTTACATAGTTGTAATATAATGGAATTGGGGCCTAGTATCAATTTATGTAGTTTTAGAGTTCTTATACTGTGCCTACCTGCTGGGGCATGGCCCAATATCCCATTCTCTCCCACGTGCTTGTGTATGTGTGTGTGTGTGTGTGTGTGCGTACATGTATATGTGTGAGCACATGTATGTATGTGTGCACACATGCATGTGGAGACCAGAGGTCAATATAGGATAATTTCCTCCATTGCTGTCTGCCTCATATTTTGAAGAATATTTTAAACCTGGATTTCACAGGTTCAGCTAAGGCAGCAAGCCAGGAGTCTCTTCTGTTTCTATCTCCCAAGAGGTGAGGTAACACGGCCACACTTGACTTTTACATGGGTGCTAGGGATGAAGGCAAATCCTTGTGTTTGTGTGTAAATCACTTTCCTGGCCTAGCCCTCTCCATGTCCCCAGTGTCTTTGAGTGACATTCTACATATTGACGCCCAGCAAATAAATTTACTTCACAATAAAACTATTCTACATATATTCCCTGAGAGCCTAGGCTAGGAGGGACCAGTGAGGCACAGATTAAAGGAGCCCAGATGAGTGGCATCTGACTGAAATGGATGTCAAAGGGTTGTTGGTCTAGCTTAATATTTTAGTCTAGTAAATGGACAAAGAAAATATTTTCGATTCTCCAGACTTGGAGACAAAGGAGAAACCTCACAGCAGAAATTTTGACTGTACAATGTGAAACACTACCAGTTGACTGAGGTAATCCAATTAATTTTCTATAAACTTGGCCAAAGTTTTGAGCTGCAAAAATAGGAGCGTTGAATCTGGTGTGATAAAACGGTGTTGGCATAACGGGCTCTGATCCTCAGCTCCAAAAACTACCTGAAACTTGCAAGGGATTTAGAGACAAGGATGGTAAAAAGATTTTCAAAATATGTTTTGAGAGTTCTGAACATGCTTCACTCCAGACACCGCCTTCACACATGTGACACCGTAATCTTGGATTATACAGAGGGTTTAAGAGGGCATAAGATGTCTTCCAAGATGCCACATGATTTTGTTCTAACTGGGTCATTTTTATATACTTAAAATATGAAATCATTTACATTGTGCTGGTAAAACAGAAGACTCATATCTATGTCAGGGCTTGTGGTGAATGTCTCCACTTTCTGCCTGCCACGCTGCCCCTGCAGTGTGACCTTGTGAGGCCCAGAAAGGATGGAGACCAGGCAGAGCCCTTGCAAACTTGTCCTTCTTTGATCCAGGGCTGGCTGAGCTGAAGCTTAAGGAAGATTATTAATCTTAATTGGACCAATTCTAGACTCAAAATGGATTGTTTTAGAGGATGTGGAAACCTCCCTGGTGAGGTTAATGCCTTGAGTCTTACTGTCCATTTTTATAGAAGTTGCCCGCCATTATGTAAATACTAAGGTAAAACTCTGGGCAGTAGCAGTTTATAGATGCCAGGGTTAGAGAACAAAGTCCAATGACAGCCCAACACTTAGGAGGCTGACACTGAAGGTTTGAGAATTCTGGCCATGCCTGGGCTACAGAGTGAAGTAGAAAGACCCTGCCCCTGAAAGCAAAAATAAATAAAAAAAGAAAATAGAGGAATGCTGAGAGAATAATTTTGGAGAGAAGGGCTTGCCTTGCAAGTATGGAGATGATCCCCAGAGCCCATGTGAAAAGGTCAGGTTTTGTGTTGGGCACTTGTAATCTCAGTGATAGGGAGTGGACACAGGCAGAACCTTGGGGAACTCTGGGTAGCCTACCTAGCCAGTGAGATATCCTGTCTCAAGACCAAGGAAATGACACTTGTAGGACAACACGTATGCTTGTCCTGTGGTTTACACACACACATGCACATGCACACACATGTACATCTGCACATACATGCATGCACATACAAGCAAGCTCATCTACCCACTAGGAAAAATATCTGATGACAATAACATATGTGTATGACCTCAAATATCTCCCTGCTTGGTCAGAATCGCCCAGACCAAGTGGTCGTGTTGAGCATCTCCAGTAATAAGAAATAAACATGTTTTCCACTCTGATGTGATATGCTTGCTGGTTAGTGCCCACATCATTTCTGGAACATCATTACTCCAAATGCAAAGAGGCCGTCTACACATGAGGAAATAACAGGCTGATTCTAATGGAGGAAAGTTTTGTCAAACAACTTCAAAAGCATGAAACACAAAAGACGAAGGTTTGTCTTAGGCTTCATCCAATGAAGACCAACAGCAGCTTAGGAGCTGAGTCAGAGCCTGGGAAAGAACGGAGTCGGTAATTAGGAAGATGGATAATGTTCAAAAGCAGCACATGTGGATTAGTTCCTGTCTGTGATCATCAGTCGCCACCACTGAGCTGTGTTCGTTAGGGGGAGGGGGATGGAACAACCCTGGAGAATTCTTTGTAATCATTTAGAACCTTTCCTAGTATCTGAAATAGTTTCAAAGTTTTTGAGGGAAAAGATGTGCTGGTTATACTTATGAAATATACAGAAACCTTGGATTGTATTACTTGCTCAGTATTGAATGCCTTCTCTCCTTTCCTTGTGCAATTCCCTTATCCCATTGTTCTTGGAAGATTATGTTAATGAATTAAATAAACTGGCATCTCCTCCTCCCTCATTCTCCTCTTCCTTTTCTTAAAATCCACTGGAAGATTTTTCAGAGTCTACCCCAAATCAGTACAAACCATCTCAGCACGCCCTCCTGAGAACTGCTTCATACCCAGATACTAGGATGTAGAAGGAACGGAGTCTCTGTGCATCTGGAAGGATTTCCTTGGTTAATGTTATATCAGAGATACAAATCTCTTGTGAGGAAGGAGAATAATATGCTAATTTGTTTCTGCAGATATGGTGGGAGCTGTGCCTTTTGTCAAATGGTCATTTATGAATCGAATGTTGAGTGTTTTCCGAGTTCCAGGGAAGCAGGTCTATGGTGACAGAGGAGATCTAGAGACATGGAGGAACACTCGGTTATGCTGACCATTGACCAGTGTGTCACCACCTCAGCCGTATCATGGAGACAAGAAGCCAGGAGTGCTTCCTCACATCTCTCTTGGCCGCTGGGAACTCAGGACATGTGTAGTAATTACTTAAGAGAGGAAAGGCAGGAAGTGGGAGAGGGAGATGGAGACATGTAGGATTCCCATTCAGTCAGTAACTGTAGTAGGGTTTTAGGAACAGGTTTCTTCGCCCCAGGGGAGAAAGGGAATTATTGTGTATCAGGGATTTAAACACGGATCCAAATGTGGGAACATGTGATATGAGGCTGGCATAGCATCTAAGGGGGACTGAGCTACTGAGAGGAATCAGCTTGTCTGGTTTGGAAAAGGTGGAAAAGGGACAGTTCAGCCTGTCAGGAACAATGGAAACACAGGCCAGAGGTGCTGAGAGCTCCTCTGAGCCCTCTCCCCTTCTCCCTTTCTCTTCCCTCTCCTCCTCTCCTTCTTATCTCCTCTCCCCTCTTCCCCTCCCCCCTCTTCCACTCTCCCTTCTGTTCTTTTGTCCTTTCTTTGTTGAAAATCTGAGTTTGTATATGAAACCTCGCGATTTCTGATACAGCTAATTCCTTTCATTGTATAAACACGATACAGGCCAAGTGAACTGTGCCTGCAAACCCAAAGTGACCCACAGACTCCACCTCTGTGGCCTCTGCTGCAAAGCCACAAAAGGGCGGGAGGTGGCCAGGCAGCTGAGGACCAAATACTAAGACAACAGAGCCGAGAGGAGAACTCAAGATGAACGAGGCTTGGGTCCCTTCCCACTTACAACTTATAACCTCAAGGCACGTTGGCATTGCCCCGGCAGATGGACTGGGGTGGATTCTTGGAAGCCAGGAGATGAAGAGCAAGCAATAGCCCATCCTGGCAAACACTGACCTTGTAAACTGTGTTCTTGGAGAGAAAAAGTGTTGTCAAAATACAAAGAAATCTCATACCAACAGCCCCTTGGCAGGCCATGAGCTACAGTCTTTGTTACAGCATTCATCTTCCCACAACAGAGCTTCCTTCTCCCTGCTTCTCTCTTTTCACCCTGGAACATAAGGAATCGAGCACAAACTGGCATTGAACGATATCCCTCCTGACTTGGGGTGATTGTGTTCGTTAATAACCATAATCGCTTCTAGGTAATATTTGCATGATAAACTGCAGACATCTGGTGGAGCAGGCATGGGTGTGCACTGTTTTTTAGACAGCAGAAGCAAGCTTAATGCTGATGAAATGTGAAATCGAACCATTCACACTAAAAATAGAGTCAGCAGGCTTTGGGATTTCCGCATGCCAGCGATCGCTGCCTTAGTTACCGTGGGAACATGTGGCCATGCGTATACAGTAGACAGAGTACACAGTTTGTGGGCCCAGCCCCTGTGGGGCCCATTATAGAATTTTGTGTGTTTAGAAATATTTTGTAATAAGGCCCCTGGTGTCATTTATTAGTAATAAAATACACAGCAGCCTCCGTCAACATCAACCACCATCCATTTTCTTTCTCATGGAGATGAATAGGCATGCTTTCAGGTAAAAGGCATGTGTGCAGATGTGTGCAATTTTATCTTTCTCAAAGGGTTTGCTACACTTTCAGTTTCCTCCCCCATGTAATTCTGCCTTACTAAAATTGCTTCTATGTCTATGTGCACACGTATAGTGTATCTGTGGGCGCACAGGTGTATGTGTGGAGGCTACAATGCAGTCTCTGCTGCCTTCCTCTCCTGTTCTCTACCATCAGGGACAAGGGGCATCCCCGAGTCGCTAAACTCATGCTCACAGATTGGCTAGGCCAGCTAGTGAGGTCTAATGACCCATTGTCTCTACCCTGCCCCTAACACTGGACTTCCCTTGTATGTCTCCACCCCAGCTTGTTACATGAGCTTCTGTATTCAAACTCAAGCCTTCCTGTAAGACAAGCTTTGCACAACGATTTTTCCATTAATTTATTTATTCACTTTACATTCCTGTCACAGCCCCTACCCCACTCCTATCCCCTTCTCCTCTGGGAAGGTGGAGGTCTTCTCTGGGTAACCCACTGTCTTAGTCAGGGCTTCTATTCCTGCACAAACATCATGACCAAGAAGCAAGTTGGGGAGGAAAAGGTTTATTGAGCTTACACTTCCACACAGCTGTTCATCACCAAAGGAAGTCAGGACTGGAACTCAAGCAGGTCAGAAAGCAGGAGCTGATGCAGAGGCCATGAAGGGATGTTCCTTACTGGCTTGCTTCCCCTGGCTTGTTCAGCCTGCTCTCTTATAGAACCCAAGACTACCAGCCCAGAGATGGCACCACCCACAAGGGGCCCTCCCACCTTGATCACTAATTTAGAAAATGCCCCACAGCTATATCTCATGGAGGCACTTCCCCAAATGAAGCTCCTTTCTCTGTAATAACTCCACCTTGTGTCAAGTTGACACACAAAACCAGCCAGTACACACACCGCCCTGGAACATCAAATCTCTGCAAGGCAAGGTACATCCTCTCCCACTGAGGCCAGACAAGGCAGCCCAGCCAGGGTAACAGATTTAGGTATAGCCCCAACTCTAGATGCTGGGGAACTTAAATGAAGACTAACCTGCACATCCACTATATGTGTGCGGGTGGGAATAGAAAACTCCAGCCCATGTATGTTCTTTGGTTAGTGGTTCAGTGCCTGAGAGCACCCAAGGGACAAGGTTAGTTGACTTTTGGTATTCCTGTGGAGATTCTATCTTCTTCGGGACCCTCAACTGTTAAGAGTCCCAAGTGCCACCCAATGTTTGGCTGTCCCTTTACCAATTTTGCCTTTATAAAAGAGTAATTAAGTACTGTTTATCAATGTCTGGTGTCCTGAATTTCATATAGAATAGCTGGTATTTCTGGTGGATAAGCTTAGATTCATGGAAGAGGGCACCAAGTGAGGGATTGTGGCATTTGTCTTCATCAAAGTAGCTACTAGCGAATACCCTGTGCTCCTCTATGCATCCCCATAGCATCCCTGTGACCATACGGAGGCCCTGGTTAAACTCCGTGTCACATAACAAAAGACACAAAAGTAGGAAGGGGAGGTGTATGAGTGTGTGTGTGTGTGTGTGTGTTTGTGTGTATGTGTGCATGAATGTATGTATGTATGCATGCATGTGTGTATATGTGTATGTATATGTGTATGTGTGTGTATGTATATATAGGCTGACAAGAGGAGTGAGAAAGGGAGTTAAGGGGTGGATCAGAGTGCATTATATACGTGTATGATTGTTATTGTGATGTGTGGTCGTCAGGGAGGGGTTCCACTGGTCGCATTGTGAATTCCCGGCATCTGGAATGGCAAAGCTCTTTTCCCAGCTGTCAGCACTGCACTGCTCTCAGGCTGCTACAGGCACACAGAAAGGATCTGCAAGTGGAAGGATGCCTGTGCTTTGCTTTCTCTCATTACCTGATCTGAGTCACACAGAGAAAATGTCTCCCCGCTCATATTTACCTTCTTGGTTCCTTTCCAAAGTGTTCATTTAAATGTCTTCGGTAGCACAGAATGGGATGTTCTTTGCTAATGGCTTTCAGCCTGTCTCCGGAAGGCCTGCCGTTTAACCCTCCCCAGTGGATTCTGCAGTTATCAGAAGGATGTGCCTCACAGAAGCTCCAGCTAGCTTGACGCTTTCCACACAAGCCACACTGCTATCTACTGACACCCCTGGGCCACACTGACTGGCCTTCATTTTGAACTTTTTTTTTTAATGGGAGTTGGTGTGTGGAGGAACTGTGAAAGCTTTGGTCCTGAGGCTCATGAGACCTAAGGGAGAAAACAGCATTTGCTACTCTCTCAGCAAGACCTTGAGTAATGTCCGTAACTGCTGAGAGCCTCTCCTTTGTCTAGGAAGCTGGGAGATTAATACTCACTTCAGCGGGACTTTGGAAGGATTTAAGGCTATGAAGGGACATAGCATAGGCTAAAATGGCCAATCATTTGGCAAGGACTAGTGGCCCATGTCTTTAATCCCAGCACTCAGAAAACATGCTGATCTTTCTGAATTCAAGTCCAGCCTTTCTAAACAGTGAATTTCAGGCCAATTAGGGCTGCATAGAAAAACCCTGTTTTAAAACGAAAAATCCCAGAACCTAGAGAGGTGAAGTTAATGTGTGCTTCCTGCTCTGTGAGAAGACTGGGGTTTGGTTCCTTCCATCCATGGCAAGCAATTCCCAACCACATGTAACTACAGCCTCAGGGCACCATATACCCTCTTTGACCTCTGCGGAATCTTCACACACTTGGCATCCACACACCCAGACAAGATATATATATACACATACATAAAAATAAAATCTTAAGGAAAATAACAATTTGAAGAATCAGTGATACTTCATACTAGCCCCAGAATCTAGCTCATTTTCCATAATGTTCACATACATGTTACTGTTTTAACTTTAACTTCGCCATAGTCCTTGCTGGTGGGAAACAATATTGTTTGAGTTAAAGCTGAAAGAAAGACAATGAGAGAAGTAAGCATGCCACCTGGGTTGACAGAGCTCCTGTACCGGGGTTCCAAGACAGAGCAGGAGTAATGGACACACCTGTGAACCCAAGTGCTGTGCTGCTAAGATTCATAAATGGAACAATACTGATGCTTAGGAAGCTGGCATTTCCATTTCTCATAAGGCTATAACAGAACTGGGGAAGGATGCAACTCAAAGATGGCGGCATGCCCGTCTAGCATTCGCAAGACTGGAGCTTTAGTTCTCGGCACAGGGCAAGCAACTGGAAAACAAAAGCAAATGCTGAAAACCAGACTAACCAAATGGCTGGGAGATTATGATTGGTGAAATGTTTATCAGAGAAAGAGCTCTTTCCCAATCCATTTGTTGGCTATTATGGGCTTGGCAATTGTACTTCAGAATCTAGTAATAGTAAATAGCAAACTAACATCAAGTCAAGATTCAAAAAGTCAAGAAGTCAAGGTCTTTGTATGGAGGTCTCACCCAGGATGCTGCACTGTGTTGCTCTCTGGAGATTGTGCTGTCTGGGAACACTCTTCCTGCACCCTCAGGATGAAGGTGAAGGGCATTCATCTTTCTTGGGAAGAGATACCATACCAAACAAGGCTCACCATGATGCACTGGCAGATCTAATACTGAATTGCTCATCTGTTAAGTAGAAAACACATTTAAATTGTAAACAATGAAAATGAAAATGCTGTTCCAGTATGACGTCAAGATCTCTGCCTTCAGCGGGCTCTCTTTTGAACATGACACTGCCCACTGGTTCTCTCTATGATGATGTGAGCAGAGCAAGTCGCTATAGCTCTCTAGTCCCTGATGTATGCTTTATAGGATCAGTAGAGCTTCTGTATGCAAAATGATCTATGATAATTGTACTTTCAATTTCTAATAAATGAGTTATTGGTCATGAAGCAAGCAAAAAATGTAAATCAAATAGTAAATAGCAAACTAACATCAAACTGGATCCTTGCAACATCTTGCAGAAATAACTACAGGAGTCCAATTGAGCTGACAGAGCAAAGAAAGAACACTTGGCAGACAGCAGAGATAACATCAGCAAACCAGGTGCTTACAGCATCTCCCAGAAATGACTGGAAGAGGCCCATTGAGGCAGGCAGCTAGAGTTCCCCATAGAGGGAGTTTCAGGCAGAGCATACCCATCCAGGTGGAGCTCCCATGTAAAAGAACAAATCCAGAGAGGGCAACATTATCAAAGTGAGTGGTTAGAGCGTTCCTCAGGAGGCCATGCTGGAGCTCCTGAATGGGAGCTCCAGGCAGAGATCTCTCTCCTCTCCCTGGATGAGCATCTGCCTTCTTATTCCCACTGCAGGTTTATTCTTTAGAAGAAATATTTTGAGACTTATTTTTATTTGTGTGTGTGTGTGTGTGTGTGTATGTAACATGTGCATATCTGGTACAGAGGAGGTGAGAAGAGAGTATCATGTCTGTAGGAACTAGAATCACAGTCAGTTGTGAGCCACCTGATGTGGGTGCTGGGCTCTGACCCTGAGTCCTCTGGCTTATCTTTCGGCTGCTCACAGGGTGCCATGTTCTCATATCCTTAGCTGTCTTCTGTTCTCCTTCTCCCTGTGATGAGCCAGGGACCAGTCTCACTGGACAGGGAACCCTGGAGAACACATGAAATAAAAATGCCAGAGTCTAGGACAATGGGTCTGTATTGCAGTCTGCTCTCAACAAGTGCAAATACCACATGATAATCTACCAATGTAATATGCATATCACATACTGCAAATTTGATCTTATTTGTTTACTCAAATTTTAATTTGATTACACATATATGACTAATCTCTCTCATACTACACAATGGAGTCCCAAGAAACAAAATGAGGTGGGCCTATGACTGTGAAAAATGACTGTAATCTCAGAGCTTTGGGGAGGTTTTGAGAATTGTGCCCAAGATTGTTTCCTGTGTGATCTTGAGGAAGTTAAATAATTTAACCCAACCTAAAACAGCCATATATAAAGTGGAGATAAATTTCACAAAGGACTTATCATGATGTGGCTGGGAGAGGCTACAGAGGATTCTAGAGTTTATGGGTTCACAAAAATTATTATTATCTTGATTAACAGTTCTATCATCATATAGTCACTTTGTAACTAAAGGGTGTACATGCTACTGTAAGCCCAAGAGTAAATAACTCCACAGTGATTGGGGCAGACATAGCAGGGATATCAGGGTCTATGAATGGAGCTCAATAGGTACAAGAAACATGGAATCTTAGGACTAATCCTCAGCACAGCATAAAACTGGGTAGAACAGTGCAAATTTATAATCCAAGCACTCAGGAAGAAAGAGAATCATAACTTCGAGGTCAGTATCTTAATAAGAGAAAATTCAGAATGTGATTTCTATAGTGTAAGGAATGATATTTGCACTTTATTGTCTATAGAGGATAGGGGTGCAGCTAACCAACAAAGCAACAGGTGACTCGGGATCTCACTTGGGTGCACCCTGTAGTTCCAAGAAGATGGCAAAGCACAACACTTAACACTTAGTGGGACTGGCAATGAGCAAGTTCCTAGTGTTTAGCAACTAAGGTGGAGTTCTGAGAATGGTGCATGGATTCCAGAGACACTTCACATGGATTTATGGCGAGAAGTGAGACCAGGTGTTCATATGGAAAAGAAATCTGAATGCTATGGGAGAATGGCTGAATGGAGGGGAGATGATTGGGAGTGTGCAAGGAGCTCTGGTGTGAGAGAGGGCCGTGGTGTGGTGAGAGAGGGCCGTGGTGTGGTGAGAGAGGGCTGTGGTGTGGTGAGAGAGGGCCGTAGTGTGGTGAGAGAGGGCTGTACGTGTGGTGAGAGAGGGCTGTACGTGTGGTGAGAGAGGGCTGTACGTGTGGTGAGAGAGGCCTGTATGTGTGGTGTTGGAGAAGGGCTGATTTGAGAAAGCAGCTAGAGGACCTACCTATCACCAGGAAGAAGTAAGTCAAAAGTAGGGTCTTTATAATCAGGAAACAGATTACATATTTTACCATTCATTTATTTATTTATCATCTATCTGTTTTGTGTTAGGGGGGTATGTTTGTCATGACATGAATGTAGAGGCCAAAGGACAGCTTAAAGGAGTTGGTTCTCTTTGCCAAGTGAGTCCTACTGCTCTAACTCAGGAGTTTAGATTTGGTAGTGGCAGCACATTCACCCACTAAGCTAAGCTAGCAAGATTTAAAGAAATAGTAGTAGTAGTAGTAGTAGTAGTAGTAGTAGTAGTAGTAGTAAGAGGAGGAGGAGGAGCAGTTGTTGTTGTTCTGTTTTTGTTTTTGTTTTTGTTATTGTGTTCAACGTCATCATCATTGTCATGCAGTTGGATGTTTTTATTATAAATTTCAACCCTTAAAGTGTTTTGAGTATTTGTCTCCTTTAATCCTCCAAATATCTTAATGCAATGTATACCTATTTGTTTGTTGGTTATTTTCTTTTTTATTGAATTGTGCTATCTAGACTAGCTTGAATTTACTCCTCCCAAGTACTGGGATTAAAACTGTGTTCCAACGTTCCCAGCCATTGAGGGCTATCATGAAAATTAAAACTGAGGAAGAGCATGGTTATCCCACCCTGAATGTACCCAGTCTCATCTCAGACAAAATATGTGAGGCCCAGACAACATCCCAGAAGATGAAGATGAAGTGCTTGGCGTGCAAGCATGAGCATCTGAATTTGATCCCCAGTATCTACATACAGAAGGTGGACCTGGTGGTTCCCATGTATAACTCCATTGCTGTGTAGGTGAATCTCAGGAGCTTATGGGACAGGACCCCATCAGAATCATTGAGCTTAATGCCCAGTGAGAGATCTGTCTCAAAAAAATAGCCTGAGGAGCTGGGAAGATGGCTCCATACTGGCGAGTCTTTGCTGCTCTAGTGGAAGACCTAAGCTTAGTCCTGTCTAAGCTTAGTCCCATCTAAGCTTAGAGCAGTTCACAGCTGCCTGTCACTTCAGCTCCAAGCGATCTGACACTTTCTCACAACCTTTGAGAGCACCTTTACATGTATTCACTCACGTAGATGCACACACAAATACACACATATACATAAAAATAATGAAAGCAAACTTTTAAAACTGAGGTGTAAGGAAGACAAAAACAACAACATTTAACACACACACACACACACACACACACACACACATATGCACAAAAATGCACAAAAGCTAAGATAGGTGCCAATAGCCCAAGTGTTTAAAAAGATTAAATACTTATATTCCAAGATTAATTTTTGGCTTAAAGTCTCATGCCCTCATACTGTCTGATAAGTGGCTTAGCCTAGCAGAAGAGGCCACAAAGGGCTGGGCTATCATGATGAGAAAGGAACAAAACCTTCCCTCAGAGGAAATGGAGGCCCCGTCCTACTATTGAGACTGCTTCTGTCTTTAATCTGAAGTTTCTAAAAATTGAGATTAGAAAACAAGAACAGCAGAACATTATCCACATTGGCAGTAGCTGCCCACTGGAGCCCAGTTGTCAGGGCTGGCGTACTGTCAGAGATACTCTGGTCCAGAACTGAGAACATCAGAGGAGAGATGTATCAGCCCTGCCCACCCTGGCAAACAGGACCTGGACGCCATGGTCAAGCTGGTCCCAGCAGCAATGCTCCAGCACTCAGACTGCACGGCCCCATCCACCCTCCTTTTTGGCAGCCTCTGGCTACTGAGATTTTAAAGAAAACTGCCTGGAAGTCTTTGTAAATGTGATTAGTTTCATTTGGAATATTGCCTCTGAGTGTTTTGACCAAAGTCTTGGGGTGATACAAACCAAAGAAGTAACAGCAGCAGCAGCAGCAACAACAACAACAACAACAATAACAACAACAACAAAACTGAAAGTTCTGTCTGTATCTCTGTCTCTGTCTGGGTCCATCTGTGACTCTGTCTCTCTCTGAGTCCATCTGTCTCAGGCTCTGTGTGTCTTTCTGTTTCTTTGTCTCTCTCTGTTTCTTTGTCTCTCTCTGTCTCTTTGTCTCTCCCTCTATATCTCTCTGCCTATCTGTATGTGTGTGTGTGTGTGTGTGAGTGTGTGTGTGTATACACACACACACACTCACACACACACACATACACACACACACACACACACACACATATATATATATATATATATATATATATATATATATGATCAGAATGGTACCAATATGAAATTCACTATAATACATATAATACTATTTTGATTTTGACTAATAAAACAAATAGAGAAACTGGTATATTATGTTACTTCCTTTTACTTACTACTGAAATCCAACAGGTAAGAAGAAAAAAAATAGGAATGATAGGAAAACCCAGCTCCTGGTAAGAGCTCTTACCATATACCATCCACATTAAAAAGCCTAAAGGGTCAGTGAGATGAGTGAGTAGATAAAGGTGCTTACCACCAAGCCTGATGGCTTGAGTTCAATCCCAGAAACCATGTGTTGGAAGGAGAGAACCAATGTATGAATGTTGTACCTCCGTGTGTCTTATAGTATGCATTCATCAAGAGGAGGAAGGATGGATGGATGGAAAGGGAAAAATAAGTCTAGGTAGATACACATCTTCAACCTGGGAAGGAAGTTCTCATCAAGAAATGGATGATCATCAACTGTACATTCAGAAACTATTCATCAATAGACCTGGACATTTCTATAGCTGAGGGAAACCTCAGAGCCACACATCTTGCCCCAAAACTAGCCCAGTCTGTATGTAAGAAGTCTTTGCAGTGTCTAACCCCATTCTTTGATCCAACAAGGATTATATCTGGGCCAGATATGTCTCACTTCAGTACTCAGTGTAACATATTTTTACAAAGTCAACTTCAAAGACAAAGAACTACAGTAACTTTCGCTGTGACATCATTTGCTGATATGGATATGATATGGATCCTGATTTCATATGTCCTCTATGTGTGTATGTGTGTGGGGGGAGTGGGTGGGTGTGGGTGTGGGTGTGGGTGTATGTATGAACATACACCTGTATCTGTACATGTGTATGTGTGCCTGAATGAATTTGAAACCACATGTGTCCCTTCCCTAATCTCTCCCTACCTTATCTTCTAAGATAGAATCTCTTAAACCTGAAGTTCATGAATTTAACCAGAATAGATGGCAGATGCACTCCGGAGATCTGCCACTCGGGCACACAGGCGTTGGAGACACATGATGCCACACCTGGCTTCTATGTAGATGCTGGGGATCTAACTCAGCTCCATGCTTAAGCTGCAAGCACTTTGCAAACAGAGCCACCTCCCACCCCTTGTTTCTTTCATTAAAAGACAAGCTGCAAAGTTCTAAAGCATTATCTCAATGTTTTCCTTAAACTACCATTAAAAGTTTGAGCAGCACTTTGTGTGCTCAAAGCAGCCTTCATATCAGATTCCACAAAGCTGTTCCAACCTCTTTCTTCTGTTTAGATGAAAGGCAGTGAGCTCATTGGCTGATCTTAACACACACATCAATTAATTAAATTGACTTAAGGGTTATTCTTACATAAAATGCTACTCTGGATTGTTTTAAAAGACATCAATTTGTCATTAAAAGAGGAAATAGCATACAGTAGCTTTAATTTTTTCCGCTTAATTCCTTTAATGTCTGCTTTGCTAAATGCTTAGCAACAAAAGGCTGGCTTGAACAAGGGCTTCTTTGCCAAGATAGTGGGAAAAATCTAAAATTTAGATGTGTCTGCAGTGACCAAGGCATTGTAAATTAATTAGTCACACTGAGCCCGAATCAGCACTGCTTCTCAAGTGATCTGGCTTTTATGCCACTAAGTTTTCCAAATGTTTTCACCCTGAAAAGTAGGCCTTCTTGCTAAAACCTTCCTTTCTCCACCAGATATCAAATTCAGCAAGAAAACCCATTTTTTAAGAATAGTATTTGATAATTCACTAATAAATTTTTTAATGTGAATTTTTTGTGTGTGTGCCAGGGGCCAAGCTGAAGGCTGTCAGTGCCAAGGAAAGGAAAATAAATAAGAGATTATATTCCTCTCCTGAGGGAGTTTCTTGGATATGTGTGTGTGTGTGTGTGTGTGTGTGTGTGTGTGTATATATATATATATATATATATACACATACATACATAAACATATATGTGTGTGTATTTGTTATCTCTATAATTATATATATAATATATATATATATATTATATTATATTACAGATAACAAAGAAACAATGTTATCTGGCAAGATGATAGTTTTCAGTACCAAGGAGTAAAGGTGAATGATCACACTGGAATACAGTATAAGAAGACTTTGAAAAGAGAGAGGTGTACCTCACATAAGGAAAACAAGAAGCAGGGAGCAGTAAAACATCAAAGGCAGCACTGGAGTGACCCACTCCCTCCCTTGAAGCCCAACCTCCAAAGTGTCCACAATCTTCCAAAACAGCACCACCTGCTGAAGACCAAATGTCCTAACACATGGGCCTGTGGAGAACATTTCACATTTGAATGACAGCCATGGCATGTGTATCTACCTTAAGTTCCAATTTCAAGTTGTATGTAAACTTTGAGCAGATGTATATGTGTCACATAAAATTCACTCAAGTATACCATATATTTTTAAGTGAATATACAATTCCACGACCACTATCAAATACAAGTTTACAGCTTTACCATTAACCCGAAAGTTAACCTTAAACCTATTTTCTTTCTTTTTTTTTTACAACTCTTTTTTGATTGGATATTTTATGTATTTACATTTCAAATATTATCCCCTTTCCTGGTTTTGCCCCCAGATCCCCCCTCTACCATTCACCTTTACCCTTCTTCTATGAAGATGCCCCCTGCCACCCACCCACTCCCACTTCACCTCACCACCCTGGCATTCCTCATACACTGGGGAACCCAGCCTTCACAGGACCAAGGACTTCTCCTCCTATTGATGCTAGACAAGGCCATCCTCTGCTACATATGCGACTGGAGTCAGGGATCCCTCCATGTGTACTCTTTTGGTTGGTGGTTTAGTCCCTGGGAGCTCTAGGGGTCTGGTTGTTGATATTGTTATTCTTCTTATGGGGATGCAAACCCCTTCAGCAAATTCAGTCCTTTCTCTAACTCCTCCATTGGGGACCCTGTGTTCAGTTCAATGGTTGGTTGTAAGCATCCACCTCTGTTCTGGCAGAGCCTCTCAGGAGACAGCTGTAACAGGCTCCCATCAGCAAGCACTTCTTGGCATCCACAATAGTGTCTGGGTTTGGAGTCTATACATGGATCCCCAGGTGGAGCAGTCTTTGGATGGCCTTCCCTTCAGTCTCTGCTCCACACTTTGTCCCCGTATTTCCTTTAAACATGAGCCCTTCTGGCTTAAGAATTTGAGGATGAGTAGGTTGCCTTATCCTCCAAAGGGGAGCATTACCTAACCTCTGGATATAGTCTCTTCAGGTTCTCCCTCCCCGCTACTGGGCATTTCAGCTAATCTCAGGCCTGTTGGGTCCTGGAAGCCTCTTGGTTTCCTGGCATCTGACTTGCTGGTGGCTCCTCCAGCTTCCCATCCTCCATTGCTCCAAACCTCTGTTCAGATTCCTGACCCTCTGTCCATCCTCCCCTTCTCCTCCCAAACCTGATCCTGCTCCACCCCCTCCTCCTCTCTTCTTCCCAAGTCCCTCCTACCCTCTACCTCCTGTGAGTATTTTGTTCCCCCTTTTAAGGACTGAAGGATCCACATTTTGGTCTTCTTCTTGAGCTTCAAATGGTCTGTGAATTGTTTCTTGTTTATTCTGAGCTTTGGGCAATATCCACTTACCAGTGAGTACATACCATGTGCTCTTTTGTGACTGAGTTACATCACTCAGGATGATATTTTCTAGGTCCATACATTTGCCTAAGACTTTCATGAAGTCATTGTTTTTAATAGCTGAGTAGTACTCCATTGTGTAAATGTACCACATTTTCTGTATCCATTCCTTTGTTGAAGGGCATTTAGGTTCTTTCCAGCTTCTGGTTATTATAAATAAGCCTGCTATAAACATGTGTCCTTGTATGTTGAAGCATCTTTTGGGTATATTCCCAGGAGTGGTATAGCTGGGTCTTTAGATAATACTATGTCTAATTTTCTGAGTAAACACCAGACAGATTTCAAGTGATTGTACTAGCTTGCAATCCCACCAACAATGGAGGAGTGTTCCTCTTTCTCCACATCCTCCTCAGCATCTGAGTTCACCTGATTTTTTGATCTTAGCCTTTCTGACTGGTGTGAGATAGAATCTCAGGGTCATTTTAATTTGCATTTCCCTGATGACTAAGAATGTTATATATTTCTTTAGGGGCTTCAGAGCCATTCAATATTCCTCAATTGAAAATATTTGTTTAGCTCTGATTCAAGATATTTCCTATCCATCCACATTGAGGCAATGAGAGGCCAGTGATTGGAGAGGAGAGAGGAGGAGGATCTAAGAGGAGGGGCGGGGGGAGAGAGAGAGAGAGAGAGAGAGAGAGAGAGAGAGAGAGAGAGAGAGAGAGAGCCTGGGAGCTGCATGAGGGAGCAGAGGAGGAAACACACAGATTCAGATGGTGTCAGATGTGTTTCTGGTGTGCTGAGGGGTTAGAAATATTGGGATAAAACTTTATCATTGTAATTTGGCATTATGTAATTGGAAGTTTCACATTCATAAATATATTTGGTTAACTACTCAAGTTAAGAGTCATGCTTTGCTGGTTACTTCGAAGGAGTGGGTGCTGGGCAGGAGAGAGAGACCTGCCTAGACTTGGAGCAGAGACTTGGAGGCACAATAGTATATTTTAATTCTTTTCCCACTACATAGCTCTGTACCCCGGTTTTAATAGGATTGTTTGATTATCTGGACGCTAACTATTTGAGTTCTTTGTATATACTGGATATTAGCCCTCTATCAGATCTTTTCCCAATTTGCTGACTGCTCTTTTATCCTATTGACAGTGTCCTTTCCCTTTCAGAAGCTTTGCAATTTTATGAGGTCCCATTTGTTGATTGTTAATCTTAGAGCATAAGCCATTGATATTCTATTCAGGAAAATGTCCCTGTGTGTTTATGTGTTTGAGGCTCTTCCCCACTTTCTCTTCTATTAGTTTCAGTGTATCTGGTTTTAACTGGAGGTCCTTGATCCACTTGGGCTTGAGCTTTGTACAAGGACAAAAGAATGGATTGATGTGCATTCTTCTATATGCTGACCTCCAGTTGAATCAGCACCATTTGTTGAAAATGCTGTCTTTTATCCACTGAATGGTTTTAGCTCCTTTGTCAAAGATTAAGTGACCATAGGTGTGTGAGTTCATTTCTGGGTCTTCAATTCTATTCCTTTGATCTACTTGTCTGTCACTGTACCAATACCATGAAGTTTTTATCACTGTTGCTCTGTAATACAGCTTGAGGTCAGTGATGGTGATTCCCCCAAGAGTTCTCTTATTGCTAAAAATAGTTTTTGCTATCCTGGATTTATGGCTATTCCAAATTAATTTTAAAATTGCTCCTTCTAATTCTATGAAGAACTGAGTGGGGATTTTGATGGGGATTGCATTGAATCTGTAGATTTCTTTCAGCAAGATGGCTATTTTTACTATATTACTCCTGCCAATCCATGGGCATGGGAGGGAGATTTTTTTTCCATCTTCTGATATCTTCCTTGATTTCTTTCTTCAGGGACATGACGTTCTTATCATACAGATCTTTCACTTGCTTGTTTTGTGTCACACCAAGGTATTTTACATTATTTGTGACTGCTGTGAAGGGCATCATTTCCCTAATTTCTTTCTCAACCTGGTTAGTCTTTGAATAGAGGAAGGCTACTGATTTGTTTGTGTTCTCTTGTATTTCTTTAAAGGAGTTATTTATGTCCTTCTTAAAGTCCTCTATCTTCATCATGAGATGTGATTTTAAATGCAAATCTTGCTTTTCTGGTGTGTTGGGATATCCATGACTTGCTGTGGTGGAAGAACTGGGTTCTGATGATGCCAAGTAGCCTTGGTTTCTGTTGCTTAGGTTCTTGTGTTTGCCTATCGCCATCTGGTTATCTCTGGTGGTAGTTGTTCTTGCTGTCAGTGACTGGAACTTGTCCCTCCTATGGGCCTGTGAGCCTGTGATCTTAGGAATGTCAGCACTCCTGGGGAGACTAGCTCTCTCCAGGCAGGATTTGGGTATGGAGGGCTGTGAGATAGCCTTACCTCCAGGGGGCCCTGTACCCAGCTGCTCAGCTATTCCTGTGCCCTGTGCACTCCTAGTGGATCCTTCTTTGCACAGTTATTGGAGTGAAAGTAGTAATCACCTGTGGTCTTAGGAGTGAATGCACCCCAAGTAGACTAGTTCTCTTTAGGTCGGATTTGGGTGGGATAGCCCTAGCTCCAGGACACAGATGGAGACAAGCTAAAATCTATTTTCATTTGATCATTATTCTAATCCTTTTCTTTTGAGTAACCACTCATCTACTTTTTGTTTATACAATTTCCATTTTCTCAAATCATTTATCAGTGGAACTACATGATATGCATTCTTTGTGTGTAGTTTTAGTTTAATGTAATACATTTGAGTTTTTCTATTATATTTGAGTGTGTATATCTGTGTGTATGTGTATGCATCAATAGTCTCTTCTTTTTCACTTATGAAAAAGAGCTCATTAATACAGGATTCTCTTTTTATATTTTCCGTATAAAAGTGGAATTTCCGTATAATATTCCACCTTTTCATTATAATATTCCATTGTTAATCCATGAGACCACCTTATTTATACAGACATAGATGATATGGACTTGGATGTCCCCACCTTCTGGCTGTATGAATAATTATGCCACAGAGTCTACATACAAGTTTTCCTTTAAATTTATCTTTTTTGTCTATAATGTAGGTACATGAAAACAGAATTGCTAGGACATTTCACAAACTTATGTTCAGCTTTTCCGGAATCAGACAGTCTCCTAAAGTGGCTGCATCCCTTCCCATTGCTACTAGAAGTATCTTGGGTAGAACTTTATTTGTCTTCTTTCATTTATTTATCACTTTAATTCAGTGGGAAGAGGATGAGACCAAACTGGCCAGGTAGATTGTGTTGTCCAAGGCCATATATTACATTATCATAGAGATGAACTCTTACTCAAGAGTGACTGAATCTGAAGTATTGTTTTCATACCATGCATTGACCCCAGTATTTAAAAGAATTGTTTTAAGGGGAAATTAAAATATAGTTTCAAAATAAAATAAGAATTTATTAATAAAGTCTGCTAAGAGCGTGGGATGCACATTGCATAGTCTTAAAGTCTGTTTTAACCAAGGACTAGAGATTCCAAGGCCTTGGTCTCCTTTGTAAGAGGAATCCAGGATTTTGAGGAACTGTTTTAAGATGTAGTTTCAAATCCAAGCTCAAAGGGAATCAACAATCAATTGATAATGTCTGTGCCATTTGCTTCTCATATACAGAAGTGCATACCCCATTCCTATTTCTTGTGTTTCTTTACCATTGTTTGTAAAACTAGATCTCAGATCATATCAGTATAATTCTGTCCTCAACTCCACTAGCACAAAGTAGTCTCTAATTAGTAAGCATTGAACAGAATTAGAATTTCTGTTCAGTCTCTTCAGCTTCCAGTCTGAGAACAACTGGCAGGATCATGCTCTCTTCTGTTCAGTATGCCTACCAAGCAACATGAAGCATTCCTGTGCTCGAAATTCAAGAACAAAAGTGCAGATAAAATTGTCTTCTTCCCATTTCAACCCAGACAAAGCAAAGGAATGGAGACCTTGACTAATGTACTACACCTGGAGATCCAAAGAAAGATGGAGAGGAGCCACAAGTCCTCAGATTCCTGCATTGGACTTCAGGTTACTGCCTGAGAGGAACAGGCCTCTGCCCCTGAGTGCTCTAAATGAAAGACAGGCCTGTGAGAGGAAGCCACTGCACACTGGAAGGAACTCTGAGGTCTTCCTGTATGCTGTAAGCTTCCTTCCATTTATAATGAGCAGACTGTGTCGTGCATAATGTGTACAGGGAGGGAAACATTGGATGAAGGCATTTCTAGCCATTTTAAACAATAAAAGACTCGGGAGTTAGGGCTCTCTGGCTTTGTGGAAAACCTGCTTGCATAGCACGAACCAAGTAAGCCCCCATACCACATAATATTGGGGCTGTGACATGACTGTGTTCCTAGCACTTGGGAGGTGGAGTCAACAGGATCAGTAGTTCAGTGTCATCCTTGAGTACATAGTGAACCTAAGGAAGTCTGGTCTACTTGAGAGCCTGCCTTGAAACAGAACAACAAGCACAATATTTTGACCCACTGTTGTTGGTCAGTGGAACAGTTCTTGAACATCCTCTCAGTATATAACAACAAAGAAGAACAACCGATTTACTCATAGAACAGGAAAATGCAGCAACTTGCTTGATATGCCCCAATTTGAGAGTGATAAGGAGAGATATCCAACATGCAAGCAGATTACTAGTCTGACAGGAAAGTCTGGACCCTCCAAATTTACTGACCCATGGTTTCTGAGGCAACTTTGACTGGACCTGTCCCCCCCTTGCCCTTCTGTCTGCTAGGGGCAGTGTGTAGTGGGTTTGTTTTGGTTTTGTGTTTTAATGGAAGCCATATACACACATATATACATCATATATGCTTATAGACATATAAACATATTCATGCATTATATATACACACATCATGTACACACATGCACATACACAATACACACAGCACATATACAACTATCCCTTGAGATCTAAAGAATCTGCTTTCCATACTTCTCTATACACCAAAACCCATATACAATGGAATTTGTATATACGATGAGATATTCCTACATACAATGGAATTTATGCATACTCTACATCATTATATTATGCATTAAATGACCTCCAGATTTCTTGTGCTACTAATATTGTATAAATATAAATATTGTATAAATAGGTTCTATAGAACACCATACAGGGAATAACATGAAACCCCTGCTCAAGTTCAGTACACAGTCTTATTTTAGTGTGTGTGTGTGTGTGTGTGTGTGTGTGTGTGTGTTTGCACGCGCCCGCGCGCGCGCGTGCATGCTTAGTGGCAAGCACCTTACCCACAGAGCCATCTCCTTGGCCCCTAATGTTAATTTTTTGAAAGACTACCATATTGTTTCCTTTTCAAAGTTCAAAAGCTCCACTTTCTTCATATCCTCAATGACCATCCTTATCTTTTATAAAGTACTAGCCAACCTGACATATGAGAGCTTCTGTCCCATTGCAATCTTGCCCTGCATTTCTCAGGTGACACCAGACGAATTTCTATCTACGTGATGACCATTCACAGCAGTGTCTATGAAAGCCTCTGCCCATTCATTTTTCAAGTAGGGTGTCTGGGTTTGGGGATGGGAAAGTGTGCTGGCTAGCTTTTATGTTAACCTGACACTAGCTAGAGTCATTGGAGAGGAGGGAGCTTCAGTTGAGAAAATGCTCCCATTAGATCAGGCTGTGGGTTAGACTGTAAGGCTTTTTCTTAATTAATGGTTGACATGACATGGGTCAGCCCTTTCTGGGAAGGGTCAGGCCTGGCCTACTGGTGCTGGGTCCTATAAGAAAGCCCATTGAGCAAGCCAGTAAATAGCATCCCTCTGTGGTTTCTGTATCAGCTCGTGCCTCCAGATTCACGACCTACTTGAGTTCCTGCCCTCAACTGCTTATACTGATAAACTGTTCTATGAGACTGTGAGTGAAATAAACCCTTTCCCCCACAAGTTATTTTAGTCATGGTGTTTCATCTTGGCAACAGCGACCTTCTTGGCACCAAGACAGCAAGTTTCCTAAAAGTTTATATTGAATTGCAGGAATTCATTACACATTTTTAAATTTAACTCCTTATCTGATACATGATTTGAAAAATTTCCCCCATTCCACAGCTACTTTCTGCTATGCTGTGTTCTTCACTGTGAAGGTTTGTTTTGTTTTGATTTTAAAGGCTGTCTCTGCTTTTATAGCATAGACTGGAGTCTTATCCATGCTTCTATTGACAGAGCCCACATCAGGAGTCCCCTCCCTCTCATATTGTTTTTCTAGGAGTTTCACAGTTTCCATTTTGATGTTTGAGCCTTGAATCCCTCTGAGCTGATTTTTGCGATGGCATGAGAAGAAAGGGGAAGACTCCGACTGGTCCAGAGTAGAAAGAGCACTCTGGAAGCTCTCTTCTCTCAGTCCTTCCTGTCTGCATGTACGGTTCCTGGTTTAGGTGTTCCTGCCTTTTATATGACTGTTGGTGTGTGTAACTTTGTCTCTGCTTGCTAACCCTTTTATGTGGATACATCGTTTCCTTAACAGTGTGTACTTTCCCCCAACAATTGTACCCAGATGCCTTTGGAAACTCTGAAATCCTTTTCCTTTTGCTATGGTAATAAGCCTTCAAACACATAATTGAATTCAGATATTAAATACTGTAAGCGCTATCATTTAGCTTCTGATGAAAATGTGCATTATTGTGCTGGAACCAGCAAAAAAAGTAGCAAATCAAAACAAGATTTTTTTTACCCAGTTTCTGCCTCCTGTGAAGTCTTTGTTTGGATGACTCAATCTCTTTTAAGCTGCTCTGTTCTGTAGAGGATAGAGCCAGGGCTATTAAGCAGTGCTAGGATGTGGCTTCTGATTCTGCTGTGCTGTAGGAATCAACTGTGTCCTGGGTTTTTAACACCCCTCCATTTGCCAAGTATTTCCAGCAGAGAGAACAGACCACAAGCTTATCCTGGAAGAAGAGGAATATTGGGGTAAGCATGAGGTTTGGAGGGACCTTTTCACCCCCTCACTCATTCCATCAAATAACATCATCAATAGACAATGTTTGGTGAGCACTAATTCAGTGTTAGAGATAGAATGCCAGACAAGGTCAGCAGGACAAGACTTGGAGTTTTCTCACATTGCCTCAGTGGCTTTCCGGTAGGACACATGACCCAATCCTCTGTGTCCTCTTCTCTGATCTATGCAGCCTTGTCAGTGCAGTCAGTGTGAGTCCAAGCAGTATTGGGGTCACAGGAATGACTGCTTTACGAGAAGTGTGTGTCACTCTGGACAGCAGCAACTTATCGGTTTCATGTATCCTTCCAGACAGTGCTGTGATAATTTTACCTAGGGGGCATGCTCGTATTTCTCTTAATGGATAAAGAGGTTTTATGATATACCATCAATGAGCCAGGCTTTTAGATTCATACCCTAAAGAAAGTTAGGTAATCGTCAGTGCTTTCGATACAGAATATTCTTCATAAGGTGCTAGGTTTTTGTTTTGTTTTGTTTTAAGTCAGAGGCATGCATGCACTCATGTACCTGGAGGCCTGAGATAAACTTCCGCTATCATTCCTCCAGAGCAATCACCTTGTTTTGAGACCTGGTCTCGCACTGACCACTTAGCTCAGGCTGGCTAGCCAGCATGGCCCAGGGAGCTTCTGTTCCCCATTTTCCCAGTGCTGGGATTACAGGCCCATTCCAATATGGCCAGATTTTTACTGGACATTGCTAGGCTTTGAGCTCAGGTCTTCCAGCTTGAAGGAAAACATTTTAAAGCCTCCCACCCCGGCCATGTGCGAAAGAGCCACATCTAAGATGGACAGCTGCACATGCTTTTCCCGTGTCATGGCGCCATCCTGTTATTTTTAAACAGTATAGAATTTGGAGGAAACACTCTCCAGATCCTGATGAGTCATGGCCAGACATATACACTCAGAAACAGGCAGGGAAAGTGACCCAATTGTCCCTTCTGTACTTAGTTGATTGCGAGAATGAAAATATTAAAATTCTGGCAGGAGGCTTTTGCTTTCGTTCCAGCTGGTGGGTCTCCCAGGGCCTCCTGTTCCATTGCAGATGCTTCCAGGTGCTTCCCAGCATGCACACCCCTACTTCTTCTTTAGTCAAGAGACTCCCCAACCCCCAATCCGCAACCCCCAACCCCCACCCCTGTCTTCAGCTAAGCAGATGATCCCTTGGCCAGAAACTCATGCCTTTGCCTCCCTCATAGCAAGGAAAATCTAAGACTGCATTTTGACAAGGTTTAGAGGTGGAAATGTCATGCTCACAATTCTGGAGCCTATTTAAAAGGGGGGTGGGGTGGAAGAGGACATATGGGACATATGGTGAGGGGGTAACGGGGAAAGGGGAAAACCTTCGGAATGTAAACAAAGAATATAGAAAATTAAAAAAAAATTGTAAAAAAAAGGGGGGGAGGGGAAACATGTCCCTTACCTCTTGATGGCTGGTACCCAGCTGTGGTGGCAAGAGCTGGGGCAGCCTTCTGGTATTATGAAACATATACACTAAGGAGTAAATCAACACCACGATACAAATTCTCAGGTTCCCAAAGCTCTGGAGCTGCTGTAACAGTATTGAGTCACTCACTTCTGAGGCGGACATGAATTTCCTCACTTGTCTCCTTCTCCATACCTCTGTTCTTCCATCCTTCTTTCTTTCCCTCTCTTTATGCCTTCCTCCCTCCCTTCCTCCCTCTCTCCCTCCCTTCCTCCCTTCCTTCCCTTCTTCCTCCCTTCCTTCCCTCCTTCTTTCCTTCCTTCCTTCCTTCTTTCCTTCCTTCCTTCCTTCCTTCCTTCCTTCCTTCCTTCCTTCCTTCCTTTCTGTTAAATATATCTGAACCCATTCAAGACACTTTTAAAGATTTGTATATAGTTTTAGTTATACATGTGTATATACGGCTATGTCAGGTATGATCATGTAAGCATAGTGCCTTAGAAGCAAAGAGATGGCATCAGATCCTCTGGAGCCAAAATTAGAGGTGATTGTGAGCCTTCTGACATGGGATCGGAGTGGGGGGGGGAGTGTAAACTGGACCTAGGTCCTCAGCGAGGATTTCAAGTTCTCCTTGTCTGACTTGAAATGGGTCTCTTCCGGTGATGTCGGGCTGCTTTTGTTCATGCTGGGTAAGGTCAAGCAAGTGTTGATCAAGCATGATATATATGATGTTGATTACCCGGAGATTGTGACAAATGACACAAGACAGTCGCGGGCAGATGCTAAGTCTGTTAGTGACATCCTAGAGTTGGTGGTTGTTACTAAATAAATAGATTTTCTCCAAATTTCTTTCTTTTCTTAAGGATGAGTTAAAGCAAAGTGAGAGATTAGTCCATCGGTCAATATCGATTTCGTTGAAAATGTCTGGTGCCAAGTAACTATAACTGGTGACTGGCTGAGATAAGCAGTCATGAGTTATAACCAAGTAGACTAATTCAGATTTCGGGGGAGTCCAGGGACTGCATTTGTAGAGTTGTGTTAAGTTCAGGGAAACTCCTTCAAAAGCCAGTTCTAGATTAAGCAGCAACATAGCCATGAAAAGTGATGATGATGATGATGATGGTGATGAAGATGATGATGGTGGTGGTGGTGATGGTGATGAAGATGATGATGGTGGTGGTGGTGGTGGTGATGGTGATGAAGATGATGATGGTGGTGGTGGTGGTGATGGTGGTGGTGTAGGAAGAGAGACAGTGAGATGCCCAAGTAGGTAAGCATGTTTGTGTAGAACAGGTTAGAAGGGAAGAAAGGGAAGGGTGAAATGACATGATTATAAACTCTGAAACAAAAGAAATAATTGAAATTGAGCTAATGAAATTCCCAGCGGCTAGAGAGAGTTGGAAGCCATCCTGTCAGTGTGCCCCCCCCCTTCTAGGAAGCCTTCATGGAGAGCAACTCTTGCTTGCCTGATGTTCCCACAAGTCCTCACACACCTGGAGAGTGGCTGTTAGAACATTCCTTTCAGACATCTGAATACACGGACACACAGCCATGCTTGTCCGACTCTGCTGAGTGCCAGGGTTTTGTATCACATGTTCTCTGGTTGCAGTGTTGCTGTGTCTGTGACGACGACTGTTTTCCTTTTTCTCTTCTTTTGGCACAATCACACTCAATGTCCCACAGTTGCCTGGAGCTATGTCGCCAATGTCTCTAATTGACAATGATCTCCTTCTTTAGGCCTTTGTGTGCTGGGATTATAGGAAGATACCACTGCATCTGTGCATCTGGCTTTATTGCTGTTTTTAGTGTGTGTGTGTGTGTGTGTGTGTGTGTGTGTGTGTGTGTGTATACCACAGCTTGCATGTGGAAGTCAGAGGAGAACTGGCTTTTGCAAGTTCCAACATGTGGGCTCTAGTGATAAAATTCAGGTCATCAGAGTTGGTGGCAAACATGGTTACCTGGTGGGCATCTTACCAGCTCTCTTCTTCTTCTTCTTCTTCTTCTTCTTCTTCTTCTTCTTCTTCTTCTTCTTCTTCTTCTTCATCACTTTGCAAATATTTAGTTTCTCCCTAATATTCTGAGTTCAACAACAAATAAATATATAAGGTCAAATTTAAACCTAGATACTTTGTTTCCATTACAAGCAAGGATACAAATAAAATGATGGAAATAAATGTTATCTGGAAAATCCAAGTTGTGGATAATAGATGGTAATACACGTTGAAAGCTAGTTTACAGTATGCATAACCTATGAGTTACATTTATTTCTGTTCCTAGGAGTTGATTCTGAAAAAAAAAAACAGTGGGGAATATTATATTAGTTTTTGAAGGTAGAAAAGAAAGCATACGATGACGTTTCACAAAAAACAAAAAAGAACATTTAATTCACTATGTCGTGTTGATTCTGCATTTACTTTGATTCCTAAAGAATGACTAAGAGGCAATCTATATAAAGAGATGTAGCTTGAAGAGGAGTGAAGCAACCTGAGTGGTAGCAAGACACCTGAACCATTAGCTTTTCCTCCCCCAGTCGTCATACCAATGCCTGTCCTAGCAATCAGATAGTGATCTGGCTAACTAGCCCTATGCACATATGAACACAGGGGGACCGGAACTGATGCCCCCTTCCAGATCAGCAATCTCTGCTGATCCTGGGCAAGTGCTCTGGGCCTTGCAGGGAGGTCTCAGGCCATCAGACACTTCTGACATTCATTTTCTTCCATCTTCTCATTTGCCTCCCCTAAACCCCAGTAGTGAGGAGTCCAGGGTAGAGTAATTAGACTGTGTGTGATTGAGGTTCCTGCCAACTATGCTGATGGGAGTGAAGTCTTATTAGACTAATAGGGTTTTCTAAATTAGGCTTGGGGTTCGTGGTGGTGTGAGTATTCCTGAGAAGAGTCGTCCAGCTATTTGAAATGAGTTTACCTAAGCAAATTGTTGACCTTGGACAGAAAGGAGCCGGCTGTGTGTCCAGGAAGAATAGAGTTCTCAGCGTGATTCAGACTCTCACTTTGCTCCTCAGTACATGTCGAACCTCAGCAAGCCTGGGCTCCCCCGAAACCTATCCATAACTGGCCATATTCATTCTATTCGTGGAAAGGATCTTGGTGACAGTTCTGGGATAGTTG
This sequence comes from Apodemus agrarius, assembly GCA_964023405.1. Lineage (NCBI taxonomy): Eukaryota > Metazoa > Chordata > Mammalia > Rodentia > Muridae > Apodemus > Apodemus agrarius. The sequence continues at coordinate 6,744,209 of OZ030015.1, read as the reverse complement.
CATTAATTATCTTCTCATGCTTCGCTCTTAACAGGTTACTTAAACATGTAAAATATGGTAAAAAATAAAATCCATCTGTCATAGTATTGTTGTGGACACCTCACATTTTTGGGAAGCACTAGAGACAAGAGATGGAGACTAGAGTTTTGTCCTCCTGGGTTTTAATTGTCAGCTTGACACAACCCAGAGTCTCCTAGAAAGATGCTCTTGATAATATTCTAAGTCAGCTTTGGTGTGAGGGTGTGTCCAGCACTGTCTTGCTTCTTACTGATTGTTGTAGGAAGATACAGCCCATTATGGGTAGCACCATTACCTAGATGGAGAATCAAGTAAGTGTGCACTCCTCTCTGCTCTTGACTATTGGTATGAATGTGACCAACTGTGTCAAATTCCTGCCACTGTGACTTCCCTGTGTCAATAACTCTAACCTCAATCCTGAGCTAAAATAAGTCTTGCCTCCCCTAAGTCCCTTTGCATCATGATATCTTATCACAGGAGCAGAAATGAAAGTGAAACAAATGTAAGTCTCAAAATTGACTATTGCCCTACCCAGACTTGATTTTTCTCTTTAAACACAAATAAAACTCACATGTATTTCTTGTGATATAACAGGAGTTAAATGAACTAATACATAGGAGGAGTTTATTGCAATCATTGGCTTAGTAAAAGACCTCCCAAAATACTTCCAAGTTACCGTTGGAATAATTATTTTCATATTTGTTGTAAATAGTCTCCAACTTGATGTCCAAATACATAAAGCCTATTGATACTGGGAATTTCAACAGTGCTGTGTAGTTCTGTGCATTAAGATGATTTTTTTAGAAACAATTATGTTCCTTGGAGAGAAAGATACTTTTCCATAACAGGAGTAGGTCTAGGGTTAGCATAAAGTCTTCATGGAACTGAACCCAGCAGCTCAGATCCATCCCCAACAGACCATTTGTTTCTTTGTCTCTCCACTCTTCATTACAGAACTTCTTGTGAACCTTGGAGTTTTGGCAGGAATGTGAGTTTCTCTTTTCTGCTGGGAAGACATTTATTAGCTTATGTTTGTTTTTAAAATTAAAATAAAATGAAAATAGTGATATGCCTGCCCCTCAATTCCACAAACCTTAAATTTCTGCTTCAATCATACCAGAATTTATGGGGCACAATGAAAGCAGTGCTAAGAGGAAAACTCGTAGCTCTGAGTGCCTCCAAAAAGAGAATGGAGAGAGCTTACACTATCAGCGTGACAGTGCACTTGAAAGCTCTAGAACAAAATGAAGCAAATACCCCCAAGAGGAGTAGACAGCAGGAAATAATCAAGCTTAGGGCTGAAATCAACCAAACAGAAACAAAAAGAACTATACAAAGAATCAACAAAACAAGAAGCTGGTTCTTTGAAAAAATCAACAAGATAAAGAAACCCTTAGTCAGATTAACCAGAGGGCACAGAGACAGTATCCAAATTAATAAAATCAGAAATGAAAAGGGAGACATAACAACAGAAACTGCGAAAATTCAAAAAATCATCAGGTCCTACTACAAGAGCTTATACTTGAAAACCTGGATGAAATGGACAACTTTCTAGATACATACACAGGTGTCAACGTTAAAACAGGATCAGATAAATAATCTACATAGTCCCATATGTCCTGAGGAAATAGAAGCAGTCATTAATAGTCTCCCATCAAAAAAAAAAAAAAAAAAAAAAAAAAAAAAAAGCCCAGGACCAGATGGGTTTAGTGGGGAATTCTATCAGATCTTCAAAGAAGAGTTAATACTGATACTCTTCAAATTTTATTTTCCATGAAAACAATGTAATCCACTACACAAACTAAAGGAAAAAAAACTACATGCTCATTTCATTAGATGCTGAAAAGACTTTTGACAAAATCCAGCATCCCTTCATGATAAACGTCTTGGAGAGATTGGGAATCGAAGGCCCATACCAAAACATAGTGAAAGCAATATACTGCAAGCCAGTAGCCAACATCAAGTTAAATGGAGAGAAACTTGAAGCAATCCCACTAAAATCAGGGACCAGACAAGGCAGCCCACACTCTCCCTATCTATTCAATATAGTACTTGAATTCCTAGCCAGAGCAATGAGGCAGCAAAAGGAGGTCAAAGGTATACAAATTGGAAAGGAAGAAGTCAAAATATCACTATTTGCAGATGATATGATAGTATACTTAAGAGGCCCAAGAATTCAACCAAAGAACTCCTAAAGCTGATAAACAACTTCAGCAAAGTGGCTGGATATAAAATTAACTCAAGCAAATCAGTAGCCTTCCTCTACTCAAAGGATAAACAAGAGGAGAAAGAAATTAGGGAAATGACACCCTTCACAATAGTCCCAAATAATATATCATACCTAGGTGTGACCCTAAGGAAGCAAGTGAAAGATATATATGACAAGAATTTTGAGTCTCTGAAGAATGAAATCTAAGAAAGTCTCAGAAGGTTGAAAGATCTCCCATGTTCATGGGTTAGTAGAATCAATATAGTAAAAATGGCCATCTTGCTGAAAGCAATCTACATATTCAATGCAATCCCCATCAAAATCTCAAATCAATTCCTCATAGATCTAGAAAGAGCAATTCTCAAATTCATCTGGAATAACAAACACGCAGGATAGCAAAAACTATTCTCTACAACAAAAGATCTTCTGGGGGCATCACCATCCCTGACCTCAAGCTCTACTAAAGAGCAGTAGTGATAAAACCTGTTTGGTAATGGTATGCAGACAGGTAGGAAGATCAATGGAATAGAAGTGAAGACCCAGAAATGAACCCACACATGTACAGTCACTTGATATTTGACAAAGGAGCTAAAAATATCCAGTGGAAAAAAGATAGCATTTTTAACAAATGGTGCTGAATCAACTGGAGATCTGCATGAAGAAAAATGCAAATTGACCCATTCTTATCTCCTTGTACAAAGCTCAAGTCCAAGTGGATCTAGGATCTATACATAAAACCAGATACACTGAAGTTTATAGAGGAGAAAATGGGGACAAATCTTGAACACATGGGCACAGGGGAAAAGTTCCTGAACAGAACACCAATGGCTTATGCTCTAGGAACAAGAATGGACAAATGGGACCTCATAAAACTGCAAAGCTTCTGTAAAGCAAAGGACACAGTCAATAGGACAAAACGGCCACCAACAAATTGGGAAAAGATCTTTACCAACCCACATCCAGAGGGCTAATATCCAATGTATACAAAGAACTCAAGAAGTTAGTTTCTAGAGAGTCAAATAGCCCTATTAAAAATGGGGTACAGAGCTAAACAGGGAATTCTCAACTGAGGAAACTCAAATGGCTCTAAAGCACCTAAAGAAATATTCATCATCCTTAGTTATCAGGGAAATGGAAATCAAAACAACACTGAGATTCCATCTTACACCAGTCAGAATAGCTAAGATGAAAAACTCAGGGGACAGAAGTTGCTGTAGAGGATATGGGGAAAAGGAACACTTCTCTATTGTTGTTGGGTTTACAAGCTAGTAAAACCACTCTGGAAATCAGTTTGGCAATTCCTCAAATAATTAGACATAGTACTACCACTGGACCCAGCTATACCACTCCTGGGCATATACCCAGAAGCTGCTCCTACATGTAATTAGGACACATGTTCCACTATGTTCATAGCTGCCTTATTTATAATAGCCAGAAGATGGAAAGAATCCAGATGTCCCTCAAAAGAGGAATGGATACAGAAACTATGGTATACATACACAATGGAGTACTATTCAGCTATTAAAAACAATGAATTAATGAAATTCTTAGGCAAATGGATGGAACTAGAAAGTGTCATCCTGAGCAAGGCAACCCAATCACAAAAGAACACACATGTTATGCACTCACTAATAAGCAGATGTTAGCCCAAAAGCTCAAAATAAACAAGTTACAATTCACCAAGCTCAAGAAGAAGGAGGACTTAAGTGAGGGTGCTTCAGTTCCTCTAAGAAAGGGAACAAAATAGCCACAGGAGCAATAAGGAAGACAATGTGTGGAGCAGAGACTGAAGTAAAGGCCACCCAGAGACTGCCCTACCTGGGGATTCACCCTATAAACAGTCAACAAACCCTGACACTACTATGGACAACAAGAATATACCAAAAAAAAGCATGCCATGGTTGTCTCCGGAGGGGCCCTGCCAGAGCCTTACAAATACAGAGGCAGATGCTAACAACCAACTATTGGACTGGGCATGGGGTCCCCAAAGGAGGAGCTGGAGGATGGTCCCGAGGAGCTGAAGGGGTTTACAGTCCCATGGGAAGACCAATGATTCGGCCACCCAGATGCCCCAAGACTCCCAGGGACTGAACCATCAACCAAGGGGCACACATGGTTCCTGCCAAAAATGTGGCAGAGGAAGGCCTTGTTGGGCATTAGTGGGAAGAATGGTCCTTGGTCAGGTAAAGGCTCAACAAATGCCCAAAGGGAAACCGAGGTGTGTGGGGGGGAGTGTGTTGTGTGGAAAGGCATATACATGGAGGGAGGAGGAAGGGGAGGGGTTGGGGGTCTTAGGGGAGGGCAATATTGGGAAATGTTTTACCATTGGCAATGTAAATGATGACAATATTTAATAAAAATAAATTTTAAAGAAAAGAAAATTCAGTGAAAAAATTCTGCTTCGAACACTTCCAGTTATTCCTTATTATTCTGATGATTGGCACTAAGAAAATGGGCTGGATATCTGGCACATAGTGTTAACATTTTTCTTCCTTAGGAGCAAAGAAAAACCACCATTCCAGATGTCCAATAATTGAAAAGATAGCAAACATGTGGTAAATGTACAAAATGGCATGTTGTTCACCAATAAAGAAAACTTCAGGGCAATTGATACACCAGGAGATTCTAAAGCTGCAGTGACCCACATTCAGATAAGCAATGCTGCATATTTTCTCATACACAAATCCCTGATTTTAACATATGTGGGTATGAATAAGGACAAAGGTGATGAAATTAGAAAGGTACAGTAGGAGGGGACAAAAAGATATTGACTGAGAGAATGAGTGACAGGCAACAGGATGCATGTGACATGAAATGACTAAGTCACCCTTAGGGTTGGAAGGATCTGACAGTGGGCACTAGGGTTGCAGCAGATGACAGGGTAGGAGGAGCCAATAATTTCCAATGAAGTAATTATGTGCAAAAGTTCCACAATGAAACCTAGAACTTTGCATCCTAATTAGGAATAACATCTTAAGCAAAGGAAAAGACAAAGCAACTTTAGAGAGTCTGTAGATGATACACTCCCTCTGCCACCACATTAAAGAAAAGCATGGATTTAGAAAGCCTTTTGAACCTGAGCTTCAGGAAGTGAAGATAACATGTGTGGCCCGGTGGGTGCCCACAGGGAGAGTGATGGAGGTTACCCCCAAAGCCACCATAGCTGGTGAGAAGTGTTGTCAGAAGTCCTCCATGGGAAGACAAGTAAGGCAGCGATGGTTTATTTGGAGCATCCAAGAGGATTCCAGGAGAGGGATGCTTCCTCCTCTGGGTCTTGCAAGATGAGAGGAAGTCCTTTTGGTTGTAAGTGAGGAGCAGAAGTATTCTGCAGGTTAGCTGTACTCCGATGTGTGGTCTGTCGGGCTGAAAAGTGGCTTCACAGCCAACCTGAAATTCTCCTGCTCTAAAGAAATCTCCTGATTGATGGAGGTAGGCTTGCCATGGGAACAGTCTAAGAGGTCCCAAAGAAGAGGGAGGAGGCAAAAGAGAAACAAAGGAGGAAAGGGGTGACGACGCTGGAGAGTCGCAGCCTCCGTTTCCCAGGGCGGCGTCTCTATGAGGAGAGATGGAGCTGCTCCTAATTGAGCCAGGCTCTCTGATGATATAGATTAAAACAGAAGGGCCAACAGTAAACAAGATGAACTTCAAAAGAGCAGAGCCTCTGCTCTCTGGGGACCTCCATTAACGAGTCACCAGATAGGCAATTACTGTACCGTTCTTGTAATGACCAGGATCAAACACGGGCGTTCTGCACAGTAGGCACTGAGAAAGCGGGCAGACAAAAAACTGTGAAAATATGCCATTAAATCTTAATTATTCTTCAAAGAAAAACAAGCACGACTGGGGGGCAGAGAAGGAAGGAATATTCTGAGTCTTACCAGCGCCTGGGGCTCAGGGCAGTCTTGTAGACACTGTTTCAATTCTCATATTTACTTAACACCCAATGCCTCATTCTGCCTTCTGAGAAGCAATGGGGAATCTGGTTTACATAGGATCCCACTTATTGGACCCTCTATACTGTCTTCTGGGATCAATCTATATGTTTTCTGGGATGGAGAACTGCTAATTGGGCAAATTTAGCACAGGAGACAAATTAAAACAACTGCAGATTGTATATGAAAATTATATTTCATTAAGTCAAATATACAAAATTGCATAGTAGTATATTGATAGTCCCAACACTGATTCTATTTTATGTTTAGACAACTTCAAGTTGGAAAACAGTCTTTGATAACTTCAGTATTCAAAGTCAGGATTTCACCATCTAGTATTGACCCCTTGTGACCCTTGAAATCAGAAGCGGCTTTGAACCGATTTGCAGTTAACATACTCAGTGCAGTAGCTGGCAAGCATCACAGACCACTCTTGTGAGGCATCATTTCCCCAAGGGAATGTAGAAGCTGTCCTTGATTGGAGTGTGGGCATCATTGCATTATAGATTTGATATAAAGTGCTAATGGGAAGAAACAGTTTAAAGACTTATTTTTATTTATGTGCATATGTGCATGACTGTGTGAACTCATGCCACTATATATGGTGCCCATTGAGTCCAGAGAGGACTATCAGATTCCCTGAATCTGGAGGTATAGGTGGTTATGAACCACCCCACATGCATTCCTTAGAAAAGTACAAGTGCTCGTGAATCACTCACTGAGCCTGCTTTCCGGCATCTAAAATGAAGTACTCAGAGATCCCCAAAGATACAGATTTTGAATATTGAATTAAAGTACTGCAAGTGCATTGACATGTGTTCCTGTGCATTTAAAGGGCAAGTGGAGGTTTTCTACAGAATGAATCCCAATTTTCATCACTTAGCATCGTGGCTCTGTGTATGTGCATGTACACAGGTTCATGTACACATGCATGTGTGTGGGAGGGTTAGAGATCAACATCTGATATCTTGCTCCATTGTTCTTCTCCTTATTTTATATTTAAAGACAACCGATCTCATTGAAAATGAAGCTTCCTATTTGGACTAGGAAGCAAACAGTGGGATCTACCTGTGTACGTCCAATCATAACTCCAAACACTAGGCTGCAGTGATGAGCCTCCTTTCTTGGCTTTTATGTTGGTGCTGGGAATTCAAACTGGTTCTTGTGTTTGTGCAGCAAGTGCATTGCTAGTGGAGCCCCTCACCCCACATTATGGTTCTTTGGTTTGTTTGTTTGTTTGTTTGTTTGTGAGCATGTGCATACACATATGCCTGCATGCAGCGTCCGGAGATCAGCTCCGGACACCCTGTCACTCGCTCTCTGGCTGATAGCTGTGGGCCAGCGTATCTCTCCAGCTGGCACATGCTGTCTCACACAGATGGACTGGCCAGTGTATTCCAGCTATTCCCACACCGCTGTCCTCCCAGGACTAGGGTGATAAACGCAGGCCTTCTGTGTGAGTGCTGGGATGGAAACACAGGTCCTCATGCTTGATCAAGGGTAGATTAAGCTGTCTTGCTAGTTGCTACATTATGATTTTTAGTGTTCTTTACCCATGGGAGAGGCTAGTCTAACATAACAGAAATGCAACAAGAGAGTTCTAGGTCAGCCAGGGCTTCGTAGGGCAATCCTGTCATTAAAAAAAAAAAAAAAAAAAAAAAAAAAAAAAACAGAATCAAAGGTTTTACCCGCATTTCATTACTATATGGTTTCTAATTATTCACCCACATTTCATTACTGTATGGTTTCTAATTATTCACCATTCAAAAACAGAAGAAAAAACCGCGTGTGAAAAAAATGCAATTTTAATTTTTTAGTTACCACATACTAAAAAGAAAAGAAAATTAACAAAATTAATTTCAAGAATACATTTTATCAAACCCAATATACTCACAATATTATCATTTCAATACAGAACTATTTAATGAGACATTTTAATCTATTTCTCTTGGTAATGGTTGACATCCAATGTGCAGCTTCTGATTCCAGCCCTGGCTGTGGGGATGTCTCATTAGAGAAAAGCATCTGTCTCCAATCCTGATAACTAAGTTTGATTCTCAGGCTCCTAATGGCAGAGGGAGAGAACGCAAATTGTCCTCTGTTTCACACAGACCCACCACACCCATGCACACGCACACACAGGCACACACATGCTCTCCTACCAAATGAATGTTCATTCCTCACTCATTTCAACTTGAGTGACTTGCATTTGAAGCACACAGGGACAGCTGGTTCATTCCTATACAGCCGGAGATTTCACAAGAGCCCTGCTTCCTCTCTGCATCAATCTAGAAAGGGTACCACTTGCACAGGTTAAGAGTCACTGGTTTTATACACAGGAAACTTGACCTTCTCTGACCTCAGGTTTGCAGAACTTAGAACTAGGAACCTTGTGGTGCAGCCATCGGACAGACACCACTGGATCCTGCTGACTGCGGTGTGAGAACAATAGTGATGTAGTCATTCACACTGGCACTAGAGAAGGCCTTCACACCAGCTCCCTCCAGGTGCCATCTTCAGTCATAGACAGCCATGGCAATGCTCTCAGATGCTTACATGCTTGTTAAAAATACAAACACCTGCACCCTGGCCCCAGGGATTCTGATGATGATATCGTAGGAAACCTAGAACTTAGTAGCTTACCTGGAAAAAAAACTATTTTAAAAAGCAACAATAAAAGAGACAAGCTCTTAAGGCAACTTTAGAAGACAGGACAGAATAGTTAAGCGAAGACAGTGCAAGGTGAATGTTTGTAGAGAGCTATGCGTACCAGTGGCACTGACAAGGGTGAGGCCACAAAGGGTTAATTACATCTCATCAGTGAGCTGATGGCACAGTCATGAGACCCAAGCGTCTGTATTATTGTCAAAAGACTTCCCAATCAAACAAAAGTTCTCTGGTGAGAACTTTAAAGAGACAACACTTGGTAGTGCTTTTGTTGTAATTAATAATATAGCTTTTGATTTCCTAACGCATCCTCTCCTGTAAATAGCTCATAATCTGACACATTCATATCTAGTCTTTTGCTCGCTTGGATCTGAGTCTTTGAGAAGCTTCCTGCTCTTACTATATGTTCATCTGAGGTTTCTTCCCTCTCTGGCAAATTCTCCCATGGCTGTGCTCTCTGGAAACATTTGAAATGCTCCTTTTTTTTTTTTTTTTTTTTTTTAGTTATTTTTATTTTCTATATTCTATGTTTACATTTCAAAGGCTTTCCCCTTTCCCAGTTCCCACCCACCATAGTTCCCATAGTTCTTCTCCCCCCCAACTATTCCCCAATCATTCCCCCTCCCCCCTCGGTTTCTTTACTAAACTGGATGCAATCTTTACATGCCCAGGGTCCTCTCCTTTCTTCTTCTTGGGAATCATTTGACTTGCTATTTGTGTCTTGAGTATTTAGTGCTTCTGGGCTCATTAATATCCACTTATCAGTGATTGCATTTCATGTGCATTCTTTTGTGATTGGGTTAGCTCACTCAGGATGATATTTTCCAGGTCTAACCATTTACCTACAAATTGCATGAATTCATTATTTTTAATTGCTGAGTAGTATTCCATTGTATAAATATACCACATTTTCTGTATCCATTCCTCCTTTGAGGGATATTTGGGCTCCTTCCAATTTCTGGCTATTATAAACAAGGCTGCTATAAACATAGTGGAGCATGTGTCTTTATTGCATGTAGGGGAATCCTCTGGGTATATGCCCAGGAGTGGTATGGCAGGGTCCTCTGGAAGTGACATGCCCAATTTTCTGAGGAACCGCCAAACTGATTTCCAGAGTGGTTTTACCATTTTGCAATCCCACCAACAGTGGAGGAGTGTTCCTCTTTCTCCACATCCTCGCCAGCACTTGTTGTCTCTTGAGTTTTTAATCTTAGCCATTCTGACTGGTGTGAGGTGGAATCTCAGGGTTGTTTTGATTTGCATTTCCCTGATGACTAATGATGTTGAACATCTCTTAAGGTGTTTCTCGGCCATCCGAATTTCTTCTGGTGAAAATTCTTTGTTTAGCTCTGTGCCCCATTTTTTGATAGGGTTATTTGTTTCTTTGCGGTCTAACTTCTTGAGTTCTTTGTATATATTGGATATTAGCCCTCTGTCGGATGTGGGGTTGGTAAAGATCTTTTCCCACTTTGTTGGTTGCCGTTTTGTCCTTCGGACAGTGTCCTTTGCTTTGCAGAAACTTTGTAATTTTATGAGGTCCCATTTGTCGATTCTTGATCTTAGTGCGTACGCTATTGGTGTTCTGTTCAGGAACTTTTCCCCTGTGCCCAAGTCCTCGAAATGCTCCTTTTATGGAAAGAAAAAAGAGTCGAAGCACATTATACCAAAGGACTTCAAAGCCCAAGCATGCTAACTGGGAAATAAATAGCTGATCTTGGGCCAGGTAAGGACACTTTCCTGTTGTCCCAAACGGTGGCCTTCTTTTTATAGAACAATCTCATGTCATCACTTTCTCAGAGAAGGTTAAACTGACACATGGAATTGTCACCAGGTCTTCCAGCTCTAAACTTCATATAAAATAATGCTTTTGCAAAGGAAAGCATGACTGTACAGTTCTTAGAAGGCAATAGAGAGAGACCACAAGAATGACTTTTGCAGCTCTGCGTGGCCACACTTGGGAGGCAGAGGCAGGCTGATTTCTGAGTTCGAGGTCAGCCTGGTCTACAGAGTGAGTTCCAGGACAGCCAGGGCTACACAGAGAAACCCTGACTCAACCCCCACCCCCCAGAAAAAGAATGATTTTTGCAGTATTTTATGTTTCTACAGCAAAGGTTGACAACCAAGAGCAGCTTCCTTTTTATCAAACTACAGTTTGCTGGCCAAACAGAAAAAGAGAATGCCTTCATTATGCAGTTTGGCTGCTGTGGGGAAGATTAACAGAGGAAAATTGTTCCTTTCTAAAGTCACTTTCATCCCAACCTCTGAGACATCTAGTTCTAAAAAGGGTAAAAGTTGACTCATATAGAAAATTCTGCCTAACCCAGGGCCAGGTGAGAAGGATGTATTCTGTAGTGGGGTTTGTTCCTGGTAACTCAGAGGAAAATCAATCAAGAAGCAGGAGAAATATTCTTCATAAGCAGCAAGCTTTTACACATACTTCCTCACTTTGCCTTGTGCCCCCTGAGACCACGATCACAGAGCAGCCTGAGGCTGTGGGTCCTAGCCTCTAGTCTCTCTTCTTTCTCAGCAACTTCAGTGTCCTCTGTGCTCCAGAATTAAGTCATGGGCGGTTCCATCTTTGTTTCAATAAAGCAAAGCTTAAGTAGGAGGAGCTTATGTCAAAGCTGAGCACTGATTGGCTGCATTATCCAATGTTATTGGAACACATTTTTTTAATGTTTGTTTATCTCTACGTGTGTGTGTGTGTGTGTGTGTGTGTGTGTGTGTGTCAAGCGTGTGTCTGGTGCCCACAGAGATAAGGAGAGTGTATCTGATTTCCTAAAAGTGGAGTTCCCGGTGATTGTGAGACACTAGGCGGGTGCCAGGGATCACACTGAGTCCTCATGGGAGAGAACGGCAAGCATGTCTTCATTGCCGACTTCTGCTTGCTCGTCTGCGAAATGAATGAAAAAACCTGAAACCACACAGACAGGGAAGGTGGCTTTTGCGCGATCACTTCCTTTTCTCCTAGGCCTTCCATGTTCCTGATTGCGAGAGTCCACCAGGAGACAGCTGGGAGGAGCCCATCACCTTGCCAAGGCCTAGTCAGCTTGAGGAAGCTCTGTTTTCTCCGCCACATCCCCCAGTCTGCTTCCCAGCCAAGGTGGTGAGACACAGTTTCTTCACTCTGGTGTTGGATACAGTATGTCAGTGTTTGTTATAGACAGACCATGAATTTACCCCTAAAAGGCTCCTGTATCTGGGGCATGGGTGCCCAGCTCCTCGCACTGTAGGAAATGGGTTACTGCTGTGGCAGAATTGTGAAAGTACATTGTCCAGGCCCCACACTGAATCTTCTGGAATCATAAGCCAAAATGAATCTCTCCATCTTTAAGCTTTTATCGTCATGTATTTTGGTTATATCATTGAGAGAGAGAAAGAGAAAGAGAGGGGATAGGGAGGGAAGGAGGGAGGGAAGGAAGGAGGGAGGGATGGAGGGACGGAGGGGGACGAAGGGATGGAGGGACGGAGGGAGGGAAATGTTCTTCTGTTCTGGAAACACAATTCTCTCCTATTGAAGCACCTGATTACCTGATCCACTTTCCTCCCCACCCTGTGGACTCAGCTCAGGAATTTCTCTACCCCAACCATGGTGGTCCCAGGTTTGGATTCAGGTCATCAAGTTTGGCAGCTCGCACCTTTCCCTGCTGAGCCATCATGCTGGCGGTGCTTTCAAATGGATGAATGAATAAGCGACGCGCACTTTTACTTGCCAGTGAATCTTTAAAATCAGGATATATCTTGAGTTTATTGTCCAGCTTTAAATAGCTGTGCTGTTTTTTTAAACTTTACTTCCCTACCCAAGGCCTATACCTGTGTTAGAATATAGAGTTATGTTCAGGGTTCCCTTATCTTGCTAACATTCCTTCTAAGGGTAACATCTACCCCTCCTCCTAGGGCCCCAAGGACAACCTGAGGAACAATGTTACCAGGCTCATTATTGTTATTTACAGAACAGTGTGTGTGTGTGTGTGTGTGTGTGTGTGTGTGTGTGTCGGGGGGGGCAGGTAATTGGCAAGAGCATGAGTGACCTTAATGTAGCCATACTGAACAATCAATCTGCACGTAGAATTTATGATGACTTCCCAGTGACTGCATAGATGAAAACTCCTCCCCTCATCCTTCCCCACCTGAGCCTAAGTCAAAATGTCACTGGGAGGGAGAAGTGGCTGGACACTCAGCTGAGGGTCCTCTGATCATCCCCAACTTTTAAAAAATGTTTATTTTTGAGGTTGTACTTTAATTACAATGTTTCTCCCTTCCCTTTCCTCCCTTCTAACCATTATATATATATATATATATATATATATATATATACATATGTATATGTATATATATATATATAACCATAATATATATACATATGTGTTTGTGTGTGTGTGTGTGTACAAATGTGTGCATCAGTGTGTGTACCTGTGTGTGTCTCTATTTATATGCACATGTCTCTGTGTGTGCCTGCATGTGTATGTATGCACATAAGTGTGTGTACGTGTGAATGCTTGTGTATCTGTGCTCTATATGTGTGTAACTGTGTGTGTGCATTTGTATATGTGCATGTGTGTGTGTGTGTGCTCGTGGAGCATGTGTGTGTGCATATGTGTGTGCATGTATATCTGTGCATCTATGTGTGTCGCTGTGTCTCTGTGTGTGCTTGTATATGTGCACATATCTGTGTATGTCTGTGTGTATGTGTGTATGCATACATGTGGAGACCTTCCTCTATCACTCTCAGTCTTACCTTTTAAGACATGTTTATTTTCACAGAACTTGTCACTTCCCAAATGGTGAGATGGGCTGGTTAGTGAATTCCAGTGATCCTCTTGTCTTTGCTGCTGCTATATTGGGATTACAATTGCATGTGGCCAGACCCACATGTTTTCCATGAGTTCTGGAAGTCCAAATGCTGGTCTTAAAGCTTGCACAGTGGCCATTTACCCAGCCAAAAAGCTTTTGCTTTCTTCCTCATGAACAGTAGAAGCAGATGATTTGGTTACTATTTCACTACAGGAACTGACCTCATGGGATTAAAGACAGCTGTTCACTGTGTCTTGCCTGCTGCCTAAATCCTTCTCTCTGCTCATCTCATTGTTTCCATTGTTTCCTTTCTCCTTCTCTTTCTTACAGAACCAGGAAGAGTGATTGCCTCCTAAAAGTGCACAAGCTTTCCTTCCTCCATGAGAAACTGATTTTCAAAAAACTCCCCCTCTATATGAGATTCCTTTTAAATAAAATGTTTCTTCTCTATTTCTGTTTTCCCTTCTTCCTCTTTTTAAACAAATCTCCATTTTCTCAATGCAGAAGTCACTCTCATCAGACAAGTTCCAGAGCTTAAGATGAAGAGATCACAGTGCCCCAATTATCCGAGACTCTGTTTTCACAAAAGAGCTTACCTTGGAAGAAGGAATTATCTTTCTTTTTTCGTATGATTTAAAATTGTTCTTTCAAAATTGCTATATCCTTTATTCAAGATACATTACAGCTCACCAAGATAACCTCAATAAATAAATATAGATTTAGCAGGAATGGAGACAAAGCCTGTTCAGTTCAACACTTAGATCACCCCAGATTATAAAACACAAGGGAAAAAAAAGACAAATGACAAATTAATGAGAGAACACATATGATAGCATTTGGCATTTACTCTGTAGATAGAGGCTCATCTCAGGGAGCAGGTTCCAGTTTGCATTAAAAAGCACACCTGGTAGCAAGGACAGTTTTATGGGCATTCTTGGGAAAGCAGCAAAGAGCCCATTCCAACCCTGACTCCACGTGGACAGCTTTGCCTTTTGTTTCCAAGCCCGCTTGGTAATGAAGGTTTATTTCTGTGACTAGGGAGCCAAAGAGCTTTGTGTTGAATCCACAGAAGTTTGCAAAAGAAATTAACGTGGTCTAAAAGAATAAGACGCACCTGGGAGCATACGTTTTTCACATTTCCCACTTGCCCCGATTGTGATCAAATGCTGAGAATTGTGGCAAGGACTGAAGTTACCTTCCCCCTGACAAGCCTCCTGCACTTGCAGTCCACACAGGTAAGCAGTCCAGGGACGCTCAGGTGTCCTGCTGGCAGCAGCTTGTCATCCAAGGAGTGACTACAAACTATCATTTCTGTTCCCCATTACTCCAGTCTGAGCTGTGTGTTGAGAGGGGAGTCTGCAGACGAAATTGGCGAGGCTTCCTTTCAATCAAGCAAAAGTAGACCAAGAATCTGATGCACACTAATCACTGCCCCAGGTGCTCTGGAGAACAAAATTACCCTACAGAACAGTTCTTTCCTTGATGTGTGTAAGTTGATGATGCAGTGAGGAAGATGGATCCATACACAACTATTTGTGAATCATGGCGCAACTTCACACGATGCTTATTTATCTTAATTTAGATATCCCGCCCCAAATATAAGTTCCTCCCAGCAGGAACTTGGAGGAGACAGGTCCAGTACTTCATTACCTATTAACTAAACAATTGTTAAATACTCAGTGAGTGACTGCTGGCTGAGGGAATCAGGTTGATGAAACCTGACATGGGGGTTCAAGAGAGTCAGATTGTTTAAGGGAGGCAAACTCTAAGAGGAACGATGCTTGAGTGTGGTCTTAATAAAATAAATATTAATTTATAAGTTATAATAGTTATGGCATAAGGCGAATTAGCTTTGAGAAACAAAAGAACAGAACAGTTAATTCCATCCACAGAACTACTTCTTAGGAATATACAGTCTCCCTTTTACCCCACAGTGCCCCCCCTACCGAAGCTGCACTGAGTTATTTTGCTTACTGCATATAAACTGTAGGTTATTTAGATTTCAGTGCATGTGTCTATGTTGCTATACAGGCCTTCTTCCTGTGTTTGATTTTCAGTACAGCTGTCAGAGTCTCCATCAGCCCCAGACAAACCATCATGGACTCAGGCCCTCATTATCCTGGACTTGAAAACATAAATGAGCCTTGGGTAAAAAGCAGAGGAGAGCAAAGAGTCAGATACTGGAGAGTGCAAGCATCGCCACTGGAAGATGGAGCCAGGCAATGAGGAATGAAGTTTTGAGATTCGGAGGCATCTCAGATGCTCATGTTTCCAACCAGTCTGTGGGTCTTGAGAATTAATCAATGTGTGCAGAGCAAAAGTCAAAAAAGTCCAGAAATTGGAGTCATGGCAACAGCCCTGCAAGATTCAGACATAACTAGCTTGAGCATGTGGAGGAAACCTAAGGATAAACATAGGTAAACCTTAGCCAGGTGAGGTCAGGTCAAGAGATGCACCTATCTCTAAGAAGCCATGATACCAAAAGGAAAATATTATCTTAATTTGAGCCAACAAATCCATTTGACTCATGGCTATGCTATCTTCAGGCAGGATTTCATCACATACACCTAATTATTGTATGGGTCAATATTTGAAGAGTCACATCTTTCTAGCACAGAATGATGTTGGCCCATAATTAACATCTCTGGTGAGCTCAGGAACCAAGATGGCTCCATCTCTCAGTGAAGGTCAAGTGAAGGCTTCTTGACAAAGCATCCTGCTCTATATGGGATACTCAAATTATTTCATGCCCTGTTCTGGCTAGAAGTCAGGGGAAAAGATTCCAACTCAGAAGTAAGAATTTAGAGCAAGGAGGAGAGCACACACCTGCCTTGAATACCCATCCCAGTTTACAAACAAATTTAGCCCTTGCAGTCATCACTTACAACAACAACAAAACACTATTAAAGGGTTTTGCCATCCTTATCTTCTTAAACTATTTCAGAAAATCCAAATCAGTCATTAATTCATCAAAAGATATATGCATTTTCCCAGATACTATCTTTTTTACATTTATTTATTTAATTTATTAATTATTTTCTATATTCTTTGTTTACATTTCAAATGATTTCCCTTTTCCTGTTTTCCCCCTCCCTGAAAATCACATAAGCCCTCCCTCTGCTTCCCAATCAGCCCCCTTCTGCTTCCCTGTCCTGGTATTACTCTATTGCTGCAATGAGCCTTTCCAGGACCAGGGTCCTCTCCTTCTTTCTTCTTGGGAATCATTTGATATGATAATTGTGTCTTGGGTATTCAGAACTTCTATGCTAATATCCACTTATAAGTGACTGCATTCCATTTGTGTTCTTTTGTGATTGGGTTACCTCACTTAGGATATTTTCCAGTTCCAACCATTTGCCTAAGAATTTCAGGAATTCATTGTTTTTAATTGCTGAGTAGTATTCCATTGTGTAAATATACCACCTTTTCTGTATCCATTTCTCCACTGAGGGACATCTGGGTTCTTTCCAGCTCCTGGCTGTTATAAATAAAGCTGCTATGAACATAGTGGAGCATGTGTCCTTATTGCATGCCAGAGAATCCTCTGGGTATATGCCTAGGAGTAGTATAACAGGGTCCTCCGGAAGTGTCATGCCAGAGGAACCGCTGTAAGATCCGAAAGAAAAAACGGGGTGCTTCTGCACCCCATGCCTCGGAAACCGGCACACCCCAAAACACTCACGAGAGACAGACCTGATGCAATTTCACAAGAGGATTTTAATTTCCAGAGCTCTGGGGGGTTACTGTCTCCCCAGCAAGGTAAGGATGTAAGCCCGCCCAAGCTGGCTTGCCTTGGTCTTTTATAGACTTATAACAGAACCCGCCTACCACAAGCTTCTAAGCCAATCAGTTCAAACCATCCAAACCTGAGCTCTCTGACAACCTATCACCCTCTCACAGAGGCCGGAAGAACTAGTTAAGTCATATCCGCTTACGTGGCCGCCACGCAGTGTCGCGCCCACCCTCCCCCACTGGCCTTGCGGATTCAAGTGCCCCCCACATGCCCAGGCATGGGGGATTCCTAGCTTATAACCTTATCCTTTCACCGCCAGACTGATTTCCAGAGTGGTTGTACCAGCTCACAATGCCACCAACAGTGGGATTGCTTTTTCTGAGGAAACGCCAGACTGATTTCTAGAGTGGTTATACCAGCTTGCAATCCCACCAGCAGTGGAGGAGTGTTCTTCTTTCTCCTCATCCTTGCCAGCACCTGCTGTCTCCTGAGGTTTTAATCTTAGCCATTCTGACTGGTGTGAGGTAAAATCTCAGGGTTGTTTTGATTTGCATCTCCCTAATGACTAATGATGTTGAACATTTCTTAAGTATCAATAGAATAGAATTGAAGACCCAGAAATGAACCCACATACCTATGGTCACTTGATCTTCAACAAAGGAGCTAAAACCATCCAGTGGAAAAAAGATAGCCTTTTCAACAAATGGTGCTGGCTCAACTGGAGGTCAGCATGCAGAAGAATGCAAATCAATCCATTCTTATCTCCTTGTACTAAGCTCAACTCCAAGTAGATCAAGGACCTCCACATAAAACTAGACACACTTAAACTAATAGAAAAGAAACTGGGGAAGAGCGTTGAGCACATGGGCACAGGGGAAAAGTTCCTGAACAGAACACCAATAGCTTATGCTCTAAGATCAAGAATTGACAAATGGGAACTCATAAAATTACAGAGTTTCTGTAAGGCAAAGGACACTGTCAAAAGGACAAAACAGCAACCAACAAATTGGGAAAAGATCTTCACCAACGCTATATCTGACAGAAGGCTAATATTCAATATATGCAAAGAACCCAAGAAGTTAGACTCCAGAGAGCCAAATAACCCTATTAAAAAATGGGGTACAGAGCTAAACAAAGAATGTTCACCTGAAGAATGTCGAATGGCTAAGAAGCACCCACATACTTTCATTCAAGATTTAATATCAACTCAAAAGCTCCTTCAGAAATGTTGCCTCCTGCACCTCTGCTCTGGGTGTGTGATGCACTTTCCTTTATCTGTTAGCTCACCCATTCCCAGCACTAATGACATTTAAGCTGCCTGTGCAAATGTCCTCCTATCACCAGAGAATGTGAACAATTATTATGTATCACATGTATCTATCTATCTATCTATCTATCTATCTATCTATTTATCTACCATCTGTATCTATTCATTTGGTATGTATATCTGATGAAGGGGGTCTATTATGTCTGTGTGAAGAAAGTTGTCTGTGTGTGTGTGTTTGTGTGTATGCAGTTCAATGGACAACAAATAGTAGTCTAGTATCTCCTTTCCCCATGTAGACCCCTGAGCTCAGACAGAAGCCACTGGGTTTGGCAGCAAGTGCCTTCTTGCCTGCCTGAGAAGGAGATATTTAAAATCAGGGTATCACATGATGACCACTTGGGATGATTCTAGAGTTCATTAATAAGTGTTCATAGCATTACATTTCTAAATGGATATATGGATAGGTGTTCTTTGTCATGGCAAAGCACTAAGATTCTATAACATTCTGCTAATAGGTCTTCTTTAATGATATAATAGCTAGTCTATTATATAAGAAACAAGTAGAAGTGCTGCATGTATATGCATATATATAATTGCATAGATTTGAACCATGCTTATAGTTAACAATAACTATTCTTAGCCCATTGTTTGGATGTTAACCTCTGACATGTTCTGCAAGATCATGAGTAAGTTTCTCTCTTTCATTTTGAGATATTTTCTCTTGTACAACTTAACCTGCAACTTCCTATGTAGCCTGATTGATCCCTAACTTCTCATCTTCCTACTTCAAATTCCCTAGTGTTTGGATTACAAATGTATACCTCTGATGCCAGTCTGTTCAGTGCTGATGATGGAACACAGGGTTTTGTGCAAGTGGGACAAATACTCTTCCAACTGAGTCATAGTGTGAGCCCTTGGACAAGTATCTTCCCCCACCGTAGATCTCATATCCTTCATCTGTATGTAAGCAGGATGGAGGTATAATCTGAGGTTCCTGTATCCTTTTAATACTTATAAAACCCCTGGGACGGTTTATAAGTAGACTTTGTTCTCATTAGTATTATATGCAAACAACATTCTTGAACTTTCTTTTGGTGGCAGCCATTTCATCACAACTCCAGTGCATTGATTCAAAGTGTCAGGCCTGGGAAACATTCTTGGCCACTATCTCATACTGCTCATGGTCAGTATTCTATTCCAGGCATAGTGATCAGCAGCCTACAGGCTAGCCACCTGCTTCTGTGGTCCTGTTGGAACACTGCCACAACTGTCAATCTATACATCCTCTCTGATTTCTTCCTTGCTCTAGGGCAGCACTGGATCATGTTAATACAGATGGTATGGGACAGGAAGGAGGGAATTACAGGATTTCCTCTCTGACCCTCCAGCTCATCACCTCTCTTCTTCTGCACAACTAGTTGCTATTCTAAGAATCCTGAATACATTCAGACTACATAATTGGTCAGGAAAAATATAGACAAGGAAATGTCACTACTCTGTGACTCTGATTATTTGGATTAGGGGTGATTTTCAGTGTCTTTCTTTGTAACTCTACAAGTAGTCAAATTTTACCGAAGGCTAGTGACTCCAGTTCAGAGAAAAACAATGAATGGAGTCAAGCATAATGGCATTCTCTTTGTTTTTGGCTTATGGATACTGACTGACTTTGCTGCTGTGCTTGCGTCCATCTCTACGTTTGTTTCAGTATCCTTGATTGCTTATGAAAATGCAGTCTTTTGAATAATCTTCTGACTTCATTTTAACATCTTTCTGGTTCCATTATTAATTCCTGAGGTAAATAAAAGCAGTAAGTCATATTCACTCTATATTTATGTTAATCATAAAGTCATGCATATAGGGTTGGATGTGTTGGTCCATACTGTCATCTCAGCAATTGAGAGGCCAGGGCAAGAAGGGTATGACTCTTAAATCTTAAGCCAGTTCATGTTGCATTGTGAGATCCTTTATAAAAAACAAAATGTGTCCTTAAAAACTTGCATATTGAGGCCACCATCTTGCCTCGGGTCACTGCAGACAGCTGGCAGCTGGGATCAGGTGCATGGACAGAGTCCTAGTCTAACATCTACTACCCTGTCAGGTTCTTGCCTGCACCCAGAGCCAGAGCAGCTCAGCGGATGGTCTCTGCACCCAGAGCCAAATCTATGGGACACAATGAAAGCAGTGCTAAAAGGAAAACTCATAGCCCTGAGTGCCTCCAAAAAGAAACTGGAGAGAGCATACACTAGCAGCTTAACAGCACACCTGAAGGCCCTGGAACAAAAAGAAGCTAATTCACCCAGGAGGAGTGGAAGACAGGAAATCATCAAACTAAGGGCTGAAATCAATCAAGTAGAAACAAAGTGAACCATACAAAGAATCAACAAAACCAGGAGCTGGATCTTTGAGAAAAGCAACAAGATAGATAAACCCTTAGACAGACTAACCAATGGGCACAGAGACACTATCCAAATTAACAAAATTAGAAATGAAAAGGGGGATATAACAACAGAAACTGAGGAAATTCAAAAAAATCATCAGATTCTACTACAAAAGCCTATACTCAACGCAACTGGAGAATCTGGAGAAAATGGACAATTTCCTAGACAGATACCAAATACCAAAATTAAATCAGGATCAATTAGATCAGCTAAACAGTCCCATAACCCTTAAAGAAATAGAAGGGGTTATAGAAAGTCTCCCAATCAAAAAAAGGACCAGATGGTTTTAGTGCAGAATTCTATCAGACCTTCAAAGACCACCTAACATCAATACTCTTCAAACTATTCCACAAAATAGAAACAGAAGGAACACTGCCCAACTCGTTCTATGAAGCCACAATTACACTGATACCAAAACCACACAAAGGTCCAACAAAGAAAGAGAACTACAAGCCAATTTCCCTTATGAATATCGATGCAAAAATACTAAATAAAATTCTTGCCTACCGAATCCAAGAACACATCAAAATGATCAACCACCATGATCAAGTAAGCTTCATCCCAGGGATGTAGGGATGGTTCAATATATGGAAATCCATCAGTGTAATCCACTACATAAACAAACTAAAAGAAAAAAAAACACATAGTCATCTCATTAGATGCTGAAAAAGCATTTGACAAAATTCAGTGTCCTTTCATGCTAAAAGTTCTGGAAAGAACAGGAATTCAAGGCCCATACCTAAACATAGTAAAAGCAATATATAGCAAACCAATAGCCAACATCAAAATAAATGGAGAGAAACTTAAAGCAATCCCACTAAAATCAGGGACTAGACAAGGCTGCCCTCTCTCTCCATATCTTTTATATATAGTACTTGAAGTTCTAGCAAGAGCAATTAGATAATATAAGGAAGTCAAAGGGATTCAAATTGGAAAGAAGTCAAGCTATCATTATTTGCAGATGATATGATAGTATACTTAAGCGACCCAAAAAACTCCACCAGGGAACTCCTACAGCTGATAAAAACTTCAGCAAAGTTACTGGTTATAAAATCAACTCAAGCAAATCAGTAGCCTTCCTGTACTCAAAGGACAAGTAGGCTGAGAAAGAACTTAGGGAAATAACAACGTTCACAATAGCCACAAACAATATAAAGTATCTTGGCATGACTCTAACCAAACAAGTGAAAGATCTGTACGACAGGAACTTCAAGTCCTTGAAGAAAGAAATCGATGAAGACCTCAGAAGATGGAAAAATATTTCATGCTCTTGGATTGGCAAGATCAATATGGTAAAAAATGGCCATCTTGCCAAAAGCAATCTACAGATTCAATGCAATCCCCATCAAAATCCCAAATCAATTCTTCATAGATCTAGAAAGAGCAAGTCTTTAATTCATCTGGAGTAACAAAAAATCCAGGATAGCTAAAACTATTCTCAACAATAAAAGGACTTCTGGGGGAAACAAAATCCCTGACCTCAAGCCATACTACAGGGCAATTGTGTTAAAAACTGCATAGTATTGGTACAGTGATAGGCAAATAGATCAATGGAATAGAATTGAAGACCCAGAAATGAACCCACAGAGATATGGTCACTTGATCTTTGATAAAGGAGCTACAACCATCCAGTGGAAAAAAGATAGCCTTTTCAACAAATGGTGCTGGTTCAACTGGAGGTCAACATGCAGAAGAATATGAATCGACTCACTCTTATCTCCTTGTACTAAGATCAAATCCAAGTGGATCAAGGACCTCTACCTAAAACCAGACACACTGAAACTAATAGAAAAGATACTAGGGAAGACCCTGGAGGACATGGGCACAGGGGGAAAGTTCCTGAATAGAACACCAATAGCTTATGCTCTAAGATCAAGAATTGACAAATGGGACCTCATAAAATTACAAAGTTTCTGTAAGGCAACAGACACTGTCAGAAGGACAAAATGGCAACCAACAAATTGGGAAAAGATCTTCACCAACCCCACATCCGACAGAGGGCTAATATCCAATATATACAAGGAACTCAAGAAGTTAGACCCCAAAGAACCAAATAACCCGTTTAAAAAATGGGATACAGAGCTAAACAAAGAATCTTCACCAGAAGAAATTCAGATGGCTGAGAAGCATCTTAAGAGATGTTCAACATCATTACTCATCAAGGAAATGCAAATCAAAACAACCCTGAGATTCCACCTCACACCAGTCAGAATGGCTAAGATTAAAAACTCAAGAGACATCAATGTGCTGGCGAGGATGTAGAGAAAGAGGAACACTCCTCCACTGTTGGTGTGATTGCAAGATGGTACAACCGCTCTGGAAATCAGTATGGTGGTTCCTCAGAAAATTGGGCATGACACTTCCAGAAGACCCTGGCATACCACTCCTGGGCATATACCCAGAGGATTCTTCCCCTTCATGCAATAAAGACACATGCTCCACTATGTTCATAGCAGCCTTATTTATAATAGCCAGAAGCTGGAAGGATCCTAGATGTCCCTCAAAGGAGGAATGGATATAGAAAATGTGGTATATTTATACAATGGAATACTACTCAGTAATTAAAAATAATGAATTCATGCAATTTGTAGGCAAATGGTTGGATCTGGAAGATATCATCCTAAGTGAGTTAACCCAATTACAAAAAAATACACATGAAATGCAATCACTGATAAGTGGATATTAATGAGCTCAGAAGCTTGAATAGTCAAGGCACAATTAGCAAATCAAAAGATTCCCAAGAAGGAAGGAGAGGATCCTGGTCCTGAAAAGACTGGATCCAGTTTTGTAGGAGAGTACCAGAACAGAGAAATTGTGTGTGTGTGTGGGGGGTGATTGTGGGGGGGGTGATTGGGGAATGGGGGAGGGAAGTGGACATATGGGACATATGGTGAGGGGGGAACTGGGAAAAGGGAAAGGCTTTAAAATGTAAACAAAGAATATAGAAAATAAAAAACATTTAAAAAAACTTGCATATTTGTGCTGAGAAGGCAGCTCTCAGCCAGTAAATTTCATTCTGTGCAAACATGAGGACTTGCATCCACCCCAAGTGCCACTTGTGGTGGTAAATGCTAGCAATGAGAAGCCAGATGGGCTGGCATAGGAATGGAGCCCTGGTACTGAGGAGGCAGAGGCAAGAAGACCATTGAGCCTCTCTGCCAAACCAGTATAGTCTAGTCCTTCCGTCAGCCCCAGATTCTACTGAGAGATTATCTTTCATAAAGCAAGGTAGAGAATGATTGAAGAATAACACTTGAGATTATCCTGTGTCCTAAACACACACATACTCACACACACACACACACACACACACACACACACACACACACATGGACACACACGGACACACTGACATACACTTTCATCTGCATACATTGTGCACATTTGATTAACTACATTCAAAATTAAATAAGTAAATATCAAAACTAAAAGAGAACTTGTACATCATTCAGGCACCACCTAAATTCCTGTGCTGAATCATGAAGCAGAGAAGCAGTATTAAAAGTCTAACCTTGACTTAGTCTAGTTTGCTGTTTCCTGAACATCTTCTCAGTGAGATGTTCAGAATCAGACAAATCACTTACCATCTCTCTCTAAACCTCAGTCTTCTCCTCTGTAATGTTTTTATTTGAATAATTTCTACCTCATATAGTTGTTTGAGGATTAAGTGACATAATTCTTGTACAACATCTAATATTCAGCAAACTGCCTGGCAAAACCAGCTCATATTGGTGTAATCAGGGTTGGAATTGCATTGTCATTCATTAGCTGAGTGAAATTTCCAGCTTCTACCTCATGTTACCTTCTGCCAGCTGTCTGCACACAGCCCTGCTGGCTTGGGTTGTGTTCTTACACATGCTGCACCCGAGACAGGCCATGGAGTAGGCTGACTGGGGAGAGACTGTCTCTGAAAGAAAAAAAAAGAAGAAGAAAGAAAAGAGATGGGAAGAACAAAGAGGAAAAGAGGAAAAGACAGGGTCCCATATAGCTCGAGCTGACCTCTAACTTCCTATCCTGCTTCCTCTGCTTCTGCACATCTCACGTGCTAGGAGTTCAGGAGTGGATACCACTCCTGAACCCACAGCTTTGTGCTTGTTGGGTAGGCACTCTGACAACTGAGCTACACTTCTAGCCCATTATCCCAGAACTTTATCACCAAAGCATAACCATAAGGGCAATAGAAAAATCAAGGCTGGCTGAGGATCAGAAGATGAGTAGCTAGGGAGCACATGGATGCTTGAACACAATGAAATCATCTTCCAGGACACTGGAATGGCTAGTACACACCATGCCTTTGTCCATAGCTATAGCCCTGTGTGTAGCGCTAACATCAATCCTCTTATAAACTATGAACTTTAGTTACTAACCATGGTTGATATTCATCCATTGTAACAAGTGTGCAAGTGTCATAGTTTCAACAAATGGTGGAAAATGAGAGGGTTAGGCTTAGGGTGTGTGGGGATTTTATACTCTCTACCAGAGTCTAGTGTAAACTTAAGACTGTTCTTTAAAATAAAGATTGGTAGGGATAAGGGCTCATGATAACCTTCTTCCTGAGAGCAATTAGTGGCTTCGAGAAGAAATACATAGGTGCTGGTGTAGTGCCCATCCTCCTGTAAGTAACCCTTCATCCCTAAGGAAAGAAGGGACTAGAATAGGAACTAGTTAGGAAGAGGAAGCAGACCCAATGAGGGGGAGATGAGAATGTGTAAGAGAGGGTTAATGTGATCAAAATACATTATAGACAAAATACATTGTATAAAAAAATCTCATAATGAAACCTAGTACTATGTATAATTAATGTATTCTAATAAACCTTTAAAATCCATTTCATTAATTTAAAGCAAAAGCTTTATAGCAATTCTTTGGGGGGGTAGACATTGTGGCTTACCATCAAGACAAGGAAAACACAGCTCCGGCAAGTTTCCGGTGGCCACCAGATATGAAAGGTCTATAGGGGAAGGAGGTTTACATGGTCATGGGGTTATATTCCCACATCCACCTCACCTCACTTCCCGATAGACCTCCTCCTGCCTCCTTGTTTAGGGCTCACTCTCCTCCATGAAAAGTTGTCTCCAATCTTTGCTTTCTCTGCCACTTTAACACGGCCTGTCCCCTGAGGTCACCCTGTCAGCACACTGCAGTCAGGCTTTCCAGGAGACCCAGCTCATCAACTTGAGGCTTTCTAATGAGTCTGGGAAGTGTCATCAATCCTCAGTCCCCATTTCACTGAGGTACCTCAGGGCTGTGATGTATGGATCAATCTAAGCGCTTCTGGTCTTTGGAAAGCCTAGACCAGTGGCAGCCCTGGGACTCCAACTCACTCAGTTACCCTTCTGCTAATTTATAATTTAGCTGACACAACTCCACGGCTGTTTTATTTGTCTCCAATGAATGTCAATTGGTACACAGGACAAGGCATTTGGGAGCTAAATTAACGAAATCATTGCATGAATTAGTTAGACCTCACTGAAATACAACACCCATTTTTCTACTTTCTTTGAAACATTCCACAAAGAGTCTGCTAGCCTCCCTACCCTGATCCTGGCCCCCTTTCCCATTTCTATGTCTTCTCTGAATGCTGCACCTCAAAATAATTTACTCTGTATAGAGAATCGTAGCTAAAATGATAATGCTCCAAATATATAAATAATAATGAGAACCTTTAATAAAATCAGACATAAGTTATGCATGCAGACATCAATTACAATAGCTTTTAAAGGTTTTGATCTAGAACCCGGGTGGTGTTACATTTAGACTAATAACTGTAAGCATGATTTATGTGTTTGCAACCAAAATGGTTTCATTGCCTCGATATATGTCCAAAGAAAAATTTATAGTCTGCTACAGAATGTATAAATAATGAACAGCCATATGTCATCATGCATTTAAAAATGTGACTCTCTTTTTGCAGCTCCAATGGGGTAAACTGAATTAAAACCTTAAGTTCATTGGGAATCAACTTATTTGGGAGCTCTTTAAGGATGGACATGAATACAGGCACAAATCTAATATTTTCTTTTCTCCAAGTCAAAGAAAAATGGCCATTTTAAAAATGACAAACACTCTAAGCAGATCTCAGGAGTCCTCAAATTAAACAGGGGCGGGAAAGAGAAGAGGCTCAGTGGTGTGAATGCAGGAGGAATGACTCTAGACAGGCTCTTTTCCACTTCTGCTGGGACCTCAGATTATTAGGAAGGTTTTAAATATGGTGAAAATAAGTCAGCTAGTTGATGGCAGCATTTTACACAGTAGGTTTTCAGCAATTCAGATAACAGAGGATGGTGGGAGATACAGTATAGAGTAGCAGAAGCCATTCTCTTTTTCTGAATCCCTGCAAGTCCCCTAAGGCACAGCTTCTTCAGCTATAAATAGGACAAAGTTTACTAGACAAGGCAGCTGGAAGGAATTAACAATGATAATGAAGGGCTGAGAGTGGCGGCAAATGCTTGCACTTGGGAGACTGCATTGGGAACATCAATGCCAGTGTAGGCTGTGTAACAAGAGGCTGGATAAACGCATGCATATAGGTATACATAAGCAAACAAACAACAGGAAAAAGGCACTGGTGTGCTGCCTTGCATGGGTACTTTATGTTCAGTTGTCGGGTCTGCCGTCGTCACTGCTCATTCCTTGATGGACAGTCACACGTGGAAGCCCAAAGCTTATTGTGTTCATCGTTTTAGGGATGAAGTCTAGAAGAGGAAGTAACTGCCAAACACTCACGTCTCTTTTCACTAAGTGACTCTGGGAATTAATGAATATGATCCTGGGAAGGTGGCTCGGTAGGAAAAGCACTTGATACCCTGCAATCCAAAGACCTGAGTTTGATTCCTTTTACCCATGTATGAAGCCAGGTGCCATTACAGTCGTAAAACCAACACTTTTACAGAAATTGAATGAACCTGAAGCTCACAGACCAGCTAGATTGCAATACCCTACATAGCAGAAACAAAGAGACCTCTCTGCTTCAAGGAAGTGGGAAGTGAGATATGACTTTCAAAGTTATCTGACTTCCACATGTGTGTCATGACAGTGACCTGATACACACACACACACACACACACACACACACACACGCACACGCACACGCACACGCACGGGCACGGGCACAGACACAGACACATAGACACACACCATACACAAATAAAAACTAAAACAAATATCCCTTAATGTGATTCAGTGGCTCTAATAGGCATTGGAAGACAATCTGGTATGCATTAAGAGTAGGAATATTTGCACAGTTGAGATTGTTGCAAAAATGTTCTTTATTAATGAATTTATAGAAAACAGAAACTTACCTGCTGAAATTTTAACACAATGTCATCATTTCATCTTTGACAACAAAAATCTCTGAAAAGTTATTCCTCAGCTCTGAGAGTTGCAAAATAACATGCTGATGAGAGTGTAATTTGTCTTCCTAATTCTGTGTTATCAAGAATACATGAGCCTGATGGGATATAATTTAGTAATGGTTATTGTGAGGATCTGGTGCTGGCTTTTAGTGTTTACTAGTTCTTCCTGCTAAATGGTCTCTAACTGCTGTGTTTTGATTTCTTCTCTTGATTTCAATGGTCCCCATTACTTCCCTCAAATTCAACTTCCAATTCCTTCTGCTGTGGGCCTTACCTTTAATTATTATTCCTAATTGCTCTTTTTTAACTAGCAACCTGGTAGCCAAGTATGTATTGCTGCACAACAGAATGATTTCCCAGTTCTGTATGCTGTGTGGGAGAGATAGCTCTCGCGTGGTATGCTTGCTATAGTTCTAATCAGGTAGTGGCTGGGTTGGAGTTACTGAAGGACTCAACTTGGCTACATGCCCAAAGAGTTTAACACCTGCATGACACCTGCTGCTGGATGCTTAGATACGGTAGGTGCTCAACTGGGGCTATGGATTCTCACCTGAAACTCTGGACACTTGCCGAGGGTTATAGATGCTGAGCTTGAATCCTCCATGGGGCTAAGAATTCTCAGCTTTGGCTACAAATGCTACACTGAGACTAGGGATACGCATGCTCAGGTTGGTTTATAAAAGTTAAGACTGGCTCTGGATACCCAAGGGTCCATGTATGCTTATCTAGGGGATATAAATGTTCAGACTGAGCCATCAGTGCTCAGCTGGGGACACAGGCAGTCAGCTTTAACTTTAGAAGCTCAGATGGGACAATGACTAGGAACTTCTACACAGGTCTTCATTTGACTTAAGTCTCTTTTAGCTGATTTTAAAAAGAGAATAACCCTAAATCATACATTCCCAAAGACCTAGTTTGAAGATGAAGATCTCCATAAGGCTATCACATCATTTGTGCCTTATTCCATTCTCCAAAGCATATATAGAGATAACCCGTGTGTGAAATTGCAGGAGACATAATTTGCTGGGGAGTACGCCATGGCGACTAGCTCCAACAAGACTGGCTGAAAGCGGGTCTTGGAAACCTGGATGCATGTCTATCCAGATAGTCTGAAATGAATGTTTCCCAACTGAAGCCTTCTCTTTTAACTCTTCACCTTTTGATTATCAAGGTTACGCTTAGTCATGTTTGAGGATGTGAGGTTGGGCACTATTTTTTAACTGACATGACTATAACACAGACTTTGTTAATATATCTGTTTTTTTTTTAAAAAAGTCAATTTTGATTTCATGTGCATAAGTGTATGTTTGTCCACCACATGAATGTCTAGTGCCCTTAGAAGCCAGAAGGCAGCACCAGATTCCCTGCACCTGGTGTTGTAGCTGGTTGTGAGTCACCATGTAGGTGCTGAGAACTGAACCGAGATCTTCTGCAAGATCAGCATGTGTTTATGTCTGCTGAGCTATCTTGTCACCTCCGTCTCTCCTTACAAAAACATTTTATAATGATTCTCATAAGACCCTTTTTTAACAAGCCCCTTAAAATTTTCATCAGTTTGGCTATTTATTGATACTTGCTCCCCTTCCTCATTTCCTTCTGTGATGAGAGTTAACTTTGGTCGACTTAAAGCATACTTCTCATTACAGGTTAGAACTGGAACAAACATTGAGTATGGTTTGCATATGAGAATTTTAAAAAGGTAAAAGAATCTTTCTTTTAACTGTTTTCCTACATGTTTATTCCCATTCAACCAAATACCAATTTAGTGTAAGAAAAAGAAAAAGGAGGAAAGGATTGTTCAGGCATGTCATCTGTGTTCTGTAGATGACAGATGAATGGAAAGACCTAAGAATGCTAGAGCACTCAGCCCTACAATTTGTTTAACTCCATATTTTTGTGTTTAATTTTATTGTTGTTTAGTGAGTTTTTGGTTAGGGTTGGTTGTTCAGTTTTGTTTTGAGACAGAATCTCATTAGTTTGTGGTTCCAGTTTGCTTTCTGATGTCATGATAAACACCATGATCAGAAGCAACTGTGAAGAGGAACTGGTTTATTTCAGCTTACTCTTCTATCATGGAGGAACTTGGATAAAGAACCAAAGAAGGTGCTGGGACAGAAACCATGGGAGACTGATGCTTGCTGGTTCACTAAATGGCCTATGCTCAGCTAACTTTCTTATATAAGTGGGGAATTCCTGCTTAGGGATGGGTCCAGGCTCAATGAGCTGGACTTTCCTGTATCAATTAGACCTCAAGACAATGTCCTACAGGCATGTCCGCTGGTCAGTCCTATCTGATCAAGGCATTTTCAGCTGAGGCTCCCTCTTCCCAGGTTAGGCTGTATCCCGTTGACGATAGAACAAATTTCCAGGGGATTCGTGAACTTTGGACTCAAGTGATCTTCCTACTTCAGCCTCAGCAGCAGCTGGGACTACAGACATGCTACAGGCATGACACAATCCCTCACTGTAAGTAACTCCGTTTCCCAAGGTTAGTATTCTAACCTTGAGCTGTAGGCATACATACCGATTTCTATTTTAAAATCATTTGAAGTGCGTTTCTTTTGCAGCTAGATCTCTGTGCCTATACATGTTCCCTTCCTCAGCACCGATTTCTCCCCTGGATATCTTGTTGCTTTCTGCACATCAGTCAACAACATCTTTTGAAGTTTCTGCTTCCTCCCACAAACCATCTTGTTTTATCTTGCTTCTTAAAGCCATGTAGCTCAATGAAGACATTCAGAATTGTTCACTTAGCTGATGTAATTGATTTGAGGTCAGATCTTTCTTGCCCTTCCGGACTACTAAAGTTTGAATCTGATTATGCTAACAGCCATCCATTCACTGGCAGGATATTCAGGATAGCTAACTTATAAAGTAAAAGAGGGTATCTGGACTCAGTAATTTAGAGGTTTAAGCCCACAGTAGAGTAGCCCTATTGTCCTGAGCCTCTAGTCGGTGTGTTGAATGGAGGGTTAGGTAGAGCTAGAAAGCAAAAGAAGAAAAGGAGAACTGGCGCCCTATGATCTCCTTGTAAGGATATCCACAATGACCTTAGGGACTCCCATTAGGCACACCAAACTCTAAATAATGCCAGGTAAGTGTCCCTGTTTTAACATGCAGATACTCATGGACCAGTTTACACAGACTGCCTGCACAAGCTGTCTTCAAACCTCAACAAGATGCTTCACCCCACTTCAACAGAGAAACCAGGTTAATAAAACACCTGCTGTTTTATGTTGAGTGCAATGCATCTATCTTCTGATCCTTCTTTTCTTTATCTATAAAAGGAGAAAAATTAATCTTCACTCAAAAATGTGATCAAGAGACTTCAGAAAGAAAAGATACATGATCAAAACATTGTGAGTTAATTATGCTTGCCAGTTTTCTCCATATAACCTACCCATGAAATATAAATACACATGAAGTAGGGAGTGACTGTGTGTGTGTGTGTGTGTGTGTGTGTGTGTGTGTACACATATGTATAGATACATATATACACACATATATAGTGTGCATGTGTGTATCAACACTGTAACACTATAGTATGATCTTGTATGTTTTTTGGTGTGTATATCACTTGCATGTTGTAGATGTTTGTGTGTGAACACTAGCATGGTCTTGTATATCGTAGGCGTGTGTTTATCAGCACTGTAGTGTGGTCTTGTATGTTGTATGTGTGTGTGTGTGTGTGTGTGTGTGTGTGTGTGTGTATATCAGACTACAGTATGGTCTTGTATATTGTAGAGAGGTGTGTACATGTGTATGTGTCAGCACTATGGTATGGTCTTGTATGTTATAGGTGTGTGTGTGTGTGTGTGTGTGTGTGTGTGTGTGTGTGCATGCACTGTGATATGGTCTCGTATGTTGTAGATGGTTTTAGCCTGGTTTCATCCTTGTTCTCCATGAATGTATTTTCTAATAGGGAAAAGATGGAAACAGCAATTGGGAGAAAGGTTATAAAAGAAACTAGCTACAAAACTTAGAGAAGAATTTAGGGAGACTGCCACAGATAATGCCTTATCTCTGAAGTTGGCCTAGGAACAATGCAAAGGGAGTGTGGATAGCAGCCAACTATGGTGACCTGAAAAAATGGAGCTAAACACCAGCTATTCCAGTTGTACTCTTCTCTGTAGCTCAGCTGATATCTTCTATTAGGAAACCCCAAAGACAGGAGCTACTCGTGTCCTGTACTTGAAAGTCCTGTACGTGTCCTTTGCTCATGCAAAGCAGAGAAGCCACCAAGACACAACACAGCCCTCACTCCCTCAGAAGAAGGTGCCTTTGGTCAACTGGAACTAATTCATCATCAGGCTTAGGTCATACCCAGAGTCTCAGGCTTTGAAGTCACAAAAGGGGCTCCTTTCTTCAAGTGTCCCCTGAGAATGTTATTTCTCATAAGTGATAATACAGATTATTGTAAAACGTGCTGTGATTGCCACATTATCAAATACCAACTACCGGGCACACACACTCTCCCTTTGAGTTTCCACTTCAGGTGGCACAAATTGCCTTTCCATATATTGTAGGGATAACAGTTTTGCAGGGAATAAAAATAAGTGAATGTCTCATCACAATACATAATATAGCATATGATGACTAGACTGCAAGTGTGAGGTTGCTGAATTTTTAAGTCTCTCTGTGTATGTGTTTGTACAGGTATGTGTTTATGTATATGAGTGGTGTGTATTACTGTGTGTTCATGTGTCTGAAAGTATGTGAGTGTTTGGGTGTGCTTACTCAGGATGCTATCTATATGAATGAAATTCTCTGGAGCTGGAGTCAGAGGTGCCTATGAGTTGCCATGATGGGTGTTAGAACCAAACTCAGGTCTCCTCAAGAACAGTACATCCTTCCAAGCACTGAGTCATCTCTCTTGTCTCTTTATCTTATTGATTTTCTCTTTTGATTTTGAAAGAGGGTTTCACTATCAGCCTTGAGCCAGTGAAATAGACTAGGCTGGCTAGCTAGTGAGCCCCAGGGTTTTATTTGTGTCTACCTCCTCAGCCTGAGACGGAAACCATGCCCTGTTTAAATCATAACTTCTGGGTATCAAACTCAAGTCTTCAAGCTTGCTCAGGAAACACAGTTGGACCAAGCTTCCCCCATGGATCACATCTGTGTTCACACTAACTTTGCAATCGTAAGTAGTTACTTTAGAGATAGTCTTTACCTACAACTTGATCATAGCCAAAAGTCAAGGAGTAGCAGAAGCTTCCTTTTCTGCTTTCAGCAACCACAGTACTGGATATCCAGTCTACTCAGGTCTTTTAAAAACCACAAGGCTGACCACAGTCTCTAAAGAACAAATCAGATTTATGAAAAAATGAAATGGCCCATCATAAGTTAGTCTTACTCAATGGCAGAATTTTGGTTTACGAACTGCAACCTGATCCTGCTACACCTGTCTGTAAATTACTGGGAGATGGTGATTAAATTCTGTTGACCATGATAACTTAAGGAGACAGAATTTTTTGTTATTATCACCAGGAGCAAAATGTCGAGAGACATTAAATTCACTATAAGCCTCACATCCACAACTTATTATTTAAGCCTTGCACTTTAAATTAATGCACTTACTCTGATTTTGTGTGTATCAGAGCTAGACTGAACTGACTCGATGAAGCTGCTTTGATTTTTACAACTGAGTAAGAATAGCAGACCAGAGGATGCATGCTAACTTTGATGAACACCCATGTTTAATTGGAGACATCAACAGGAGTCCTTACAAGACTTCCAGTTCCCTCTCCGCTGCCCCCTCCCAATAGTTGTCTGAGAAGCTCTAAAGTTGGAGAACCCATGCTCAGTCCTTTCTCTTTATGGCTCATTTTGGCAATGATCTTCCAAGTTTTATCATGATATCAGGTTCCAGCAGCCAGGAGGACAGGATTAATTACTAACAGACATCCTAGGCACAAAATAGTAGTAGTAGGAGGGGTGGGAGGAGAAGGAGGAGGAGGAGGAGGAGGAGGAGGAAGAGGAGGAGGAGAAAGGGAAAGGAAGACGAAGAAGGAGAAGAAGGAGGAGGAGGAGGGGGGAAAGGAAGGAAAAAGGAAAGGAAGGAAGGAAGGAAGAAGGAAAGAAAGAAAGAAAGAGAGAAAGAAAGAAAGGAAGGAAGGAAGGAAGGAAGGAAGGAAGGAAGGAAGGAAGGAGAAAAGAAAGAAAGAAGGAAAGAAAGAAAGAAAGAAAGAAAGGAAGGAAGGAAGGAAGGAAGGAAGGAAGGAAGGAAGGAAGGAAATTATCCCCATGCCTAGTTCTACCACCTTCTGCTCCACCTCTGAAGTCCCTTACAAAGTGACATGCTGATGAAGCCTCTTTCATCCTTTTGGAGAGGTGACAGGCTGCACTGCTTCCCGCCTGAGGAGATGTAAAAATAAAGAAAATTCAACTTGTCCAGGAGAGAGGCTGTCAGTCATTGGGCTCCATCTCCTTTAGTCAGCTGCCCAGCATCATCAGGAAGTTATCTCAAGTGTCAGAGAAAACACTATTGATTTTTTTGTCTGTTTTATAAACTAGTCGATAAACCTTGATTTTTTTCCTCTTGGCCTCATGTCTCTCACTTCTATGAATCTAGAATCTTCTCTTCTATCTTAGTCAGTTCCTCTTCCTTTTCCCCCACCTCTCTCCATCTTCCATCCCTTCCCTTCATTTCTTCACTGCTTTCTTTAGTACTATTACCAGACAGTTATAATAACTCCTCATTATGTCAAACTCAGCTCCTGTGAGATTCATGATAATTTATCCATGATTCATTTTTAAAGATAAATTAAGATTGATTTCTACTTAACAACACTAGCTGTAACGTGGGTAGAAATGCTTTTGCTTGCCCCATTTGTTTATTTTCTGGTTGCTTTTCAATGTAGCAAAACTTCCCCCACACTGTTGAAATATTTGCTAAAAGAAGCCATGCTAAAAGAGTCTCCATCATTAAATCTTTCTTCTGGAATCTAAAGGCGTTCTGAAGTCACACTCAAAGAAAAATCACGATTCGCCCAATTCTGCTTGAGTACTTTGCAAATAAGAACACTCTAGATTCCAGTCTTTTAAAATATTTGTTTCTATTTCATATGGATGAATGTTTGGTGGCATGTATCTATGTGTACTGCATACATTCCTGATATCCACAAAGGCCAGAAAAGGGGCTCAGATTCCCTGTAGATGGAATTATGGATGTTGTCAGTCACTATGTAGATGCTGGGCACTGAATCTAGTTCTTCTGCAAGAGCCATATCTCCAGCCCCTCCTTAAATTATTGTAACAGCTTTAGTAAATGGAATTCTACTGTTATCACCATTTTGTCACTGAGAAGGCTCTTCTATCCCTCTTCTTCTGACCAAAGTTAATGCCTAATCACCTCATGCCAAACCTGGGCCATCTTCTATTTACTTTGTCTTAGGAGTCGTTTTTCCTGAGCAGAAAGTTCTCACAGTGTTGTGGCTCAGTATCAATATTCAAAATTAAGTGTATGAATAGCACACGCACCTGGTGTACCTTCTCTGTGCCACACCCACATATGCTCCATGGCTGTTACTGTCTCCCAGTGTCGAAACCAGCCAACGATACTCTCAATCCGACAAAGATATTCAAGGCATTCCTTTTTTTTACACCCTCTTCCATCCCCATTCTTCAAGTGACTGATGTGTACTGGCTAGTATGGGTAAGGTTTTGCTGCAGAAACAGTAAAAAGAAAGATGCAGCAAAGGTTACTCCTGTTTTGTGATACACTTTGCTGGTGGTCTGAAAAACCAAGGTATTCAAGGCTCACAAATCCCTTAGCATTTGCTGTGACAGAAAAGGATACACAGGAAGAGCGATGGATGTCTCCCTCCTCTTACTCCTCTCTGAACTTCCCCTACTACCAGCTCTCTCTTCATTTTATTCATCTCCATCTTATCGGATTTTGTTGTTGTTATTCTTGTTGCTGTTTCTGTTGTTGTTTGGTATGTTGGTTTGGCTTAGGATTTTTGAGACAGGGTTTCTCTGTATATCCCCGGCTGTCTTGGAACTCACTCTCTAGACCAGGCTGGCCTTGAACTTAGAGAGATCCTCTAGCCTCTGCCTCCCCAGTCCTGGGATTAGGGTGTTTGCCACCACCACCAGGCCATCTTATCTGCTTTTAACCGTACAGTTCAGCAGTGTTAAATTTACTCACACTATTGTGCAACTGTTAATATGATTCCCAAAGATCAAATAAAATAGTATTTATTTCTCTTTCTCTCATGTTCCAGGTTCAGAGGAAATAATCTAAATTGAAAATATGTAACTTTCACAAGCCATGGATTCAAAAAATGTCAAGATGGGTCTGTTCACCTCTTCTTTGATCACTGACTGGAGTTTGCTATCAGTGATGTGTGAACAAAGAAAAGCTAAGTGTGAACCATTATATTCACATTTGGGTTTTTACAGCATATTTATGTTAATTGACAATATGTATATAACAGGAAATTGCTATTTAGAATTTCAAGTATCTTCTAAAGAGAGGGCATAGAGGAAAGAGAATAGTTTTTATTGTCAGGGAAAATACTAAACCGCTTTGGAATTCAGATTTTCAGTAAAGAGGCAAAGTGTTGAATTTATCTCCTCATCTTTTTGCTCCTTCCTTCCCTCCACTCCTGCCCCCATTCTCATCTGTATCCTGTGTTCTTCTATCTTTTTTTACTTTATTTATTTTTTTTATTTTCTATATTCTTTGTTTACATTCCAAATGATTTTCTCTTTCCCGGTTCCCCCCTCCCCATAAGTCCCATAAGCCTTCTTCCCTCTGCCCATTCCCCAATCAACCCCCTCCCACTTCTCTGTCCTGGTAATCCCCTACAATGCTACATCAAACCTTTCCAGGACCAGGGCCCTCACCTTCCTTCATTGATATGTGAGTTGTGTCTTGGGTATTCAAAGCTTCTGGGCTAATATCCACTTATCAGTGACTGCATTCCATGTGTGTTCTTTTGTGAATGAGTTACCTCACTTAGGATGATATTTTCCAGTTCCAACCATTTGCCTAAGAATTTCATGAATTCATTGTTTTAAATTGCTGCGTAGCATTCCAAGAAAGAAATCTTCAATCATTTTAAATCACTGACCTATACGGAGCTATTAGCTTTGATATTGTAGTTATTTTTCTGTTCACTATGACCCACCACTTAAGGAGAAGCAAGTTAAAAAACTAGGTATTTTTGCTTCTGATGTGAGTGGGTCCCTGTGGTGGAGAAAATATGGCAAGAATCTTGAGACTGGAACATGTAGGTCCAGTATCCTTAGTGGGGCAGGAAGCAGAACTCAGTGGGAGAACAATGGAAGACCAACCACCCTCTGGCCACAGGTCACTGGCCTGCATCTCTGCTTCAGGTCCAAGTCGTTCTCCAACCTCCAAAAACAGCAGCACCATCTGGAGAGTGGCTGTTAAACTCCTGAGCCAGGGAAGAGGAGGGGGCGTTTCATACGAAGCTAAACAAGTTGAGTTCTTACATGTGTTTCAGATAAAGCAAGGAGCTAGGTAGACAAGGATCACAAAAGCGTGCCTTCATAATGGAGGAAGAGATGTGGCATGCTGATATAGTTAGAGAATGTCTGACAGGAAACTTGAACAATGAATAATGTAACCAGAGCGGCCCCCACACTACAACGAAGGGAAGGGAGCATCTCTCCACAGTTATATCACATATGTTGGGTGCTCCATGTGAGGAGTCTAGTGTGCACAGCATATGAAGCTGTGCACAGCACAGACAGGATGGTGTGGCTGCATTAGACATATCTGCAAATTGTAGGAAAACCCAGAACCTATTCAGAGAGGACAATGAGGGGCAGCCTTTGTACGGCAGCCATCCCAGCTCTTGCTGATTCAGCTTCATTGTAGATTCTATGGGATTTAGAATGAACTAGGAAACAAAGCTCCCGGAGTAGCTATGAAGCTAATTTCAAGGCAGTCTGAACGAGGTAGGAAAACTGACCTTGAAGGAGGGCGACTCCATTCCATGGGCTTGGGCCCAGGACTGGAGGAACAGAAAAAGGGAGCTAAGAGCCTGCTTTCATCTCTCACAAACAGTCAAGACGCCACTTGAGCAGATGCTTCAGGCTCCTTTCACCAATTCTTGCTGCCAGGAGGGAATGTACTCAAGTGTGAACCAAAGCAAACCCTCCTTCTTCAAAGGAAGTCAGAACTGGAACTCAAGCAGGAACTCAACCTTATGGGTTTCTTTTGCCCAATATCTTGTCACAGTATGGAGAAGAGTAACCAATAAAGTGTTGTTTACATGACATCAAAGTCAAGCTAGGCATCCCTCCCCCAAAGTCTCTGTCAATAACAAATCATTCCTGAAAAGAACAACTGGATTAAATGACTATGTCTTCTTTTTAGTGGCCTCTTCCCACGCATCTCTTTCTAACTGTTAGCTAACACTTGGAATAGAGACATGAGAGTTTAGTATACTACAGCGAAGTCTGAGGGAAGACTGGAGGGTTCTCTCACCATGACAGTGGCAGTGGTATGGTGGCATCACTTTGTGAACCCAGAATAGGGAGGAGTTGTTTAGCAAGTGCAGTTTCCATACTTGGACAGTGTACTGGCTGGTTTTGTGTGCTGAGTTGACACAAGCTGGAGTTATCATAGAGAAAGGAGCCTCCCCTGAGGAAATGCCTCCCTCCATGAGATCCAGCTGTGGGGCATTTTCTCAATTAGTGATCAAGGGGGAGGGCACATTGTGGGTGGTGCCATCCTTGGGCTGGTTGTCTTGGGTTCTATAGGAAAACAAGGTGAACAAGTCAGAGGAAGCAAGCCAGTAAGTAACATCCCTCCAAGACTTCTGCATCAGCTCTGCTTCCTGACCTGCTTGAGTTCCAGTTCTGAGTTCCTTTGGTGAAGAATAGCAATGTGGAAAATATAAGCTGAATAAACCCTTTCCTCCCCAACTTGCCTCTTGGTCATGATGTTTGTGCAGGAATACAAGCCCTGACTAAGACAGAGAGGACATCTTTGAGACAGAGCTAGTGTGTGGAGCAATTGCATTAAAATCAGCCCTTATGAAAACAATTTTTGAAAATATGCCTTATTAACAAGTTTTTCTTAGTATGAACAAAGTATGTACATTTTTCTCAGTGCAGAAAATATCAAGACACACCCCATCCATCTAGAGAGTAATCTGCTTTTGCCCATTATCCCAAATGTATTTGGCATTATTCCTTTTTTGAAATTAGATTGTGCTTTATTAGTTCCTTCTTGCATTCATCCAACAAACACCCATTCAGACCTGAGTCACAAATGCCTAGCAAATAGGCTTAAGCAGATGGATACTATCACTGGCTTCGTAAGGTAAATGGAGGAAGGAAGACATTAGAATCTTTCCATTTTACAGTACTAAAGGTTTTCCAAGTCATTCTTCTCCAGATACCACTCTAAGCTACAGAAGTAAATGCATATTCTCATTTGAGAGACAATAAGGAAGTCACACAACTCTCTCTCTCTCTCTCTCTTTCTCTCTCTCTCTCTCTCTCTCTACACACACACACACACACACACACACACACACACATACACACACACACACACACACACTCCAAACATAGTGATATTTGTCAACTGAAGGACAAGGGATGCTATATTCAAAACAAAGATCTCCCAAGGAGAAGTCATGAACTGAGGGGCATACCTGAGTTCACCATTGCAGCCATTAGCAGTAGTATACAGGAAATAACTACTGTTTCTCTCTTCTAGCCCAATAGATAACTGGCAGTGGAGACCAAACAGAGCACATGTATGACCACACATATATGACATATGTGCATCACATCTACAAAGAGATGCTACCTGCACATGATGCAAGATGAGAAGGCCTGATATAAATAATTCCATAGTTTCTAGTCCTGTTTTGGATTGTTGGTTGGTGTGGTGGTTTGAATAGATATGACCACCATAGATTCATGTGTGTGAATGCTTAGCCCATAGGGAGTGGCCCTATTATGAGATGTAACCTTGTTGGATGAAGTGTGTCACTGTGGAGGCAGGCTTTGAAGTCTCTTAGATGCTCAGGTTGTACGCAGTGTGGCTCACGGTTTCCATCTGCTTGTCTATCAATCAAGATGGAGAACTCTGGGCTTCTCCAGCACCATGTCTGCCTGGGTGCTGCCATGCTTCCCACCATGATGACATAGGACTAACCATAAGGCAGCCCCAATTAAATGTTTGTCTTTATAAGAGTTGCCTTGATCTTTGTGTTCTTCACAGCAATAAAACACTAAGACAGTTGATGTTTCTGTTGTTGTTGTTTGTTTGTTTGTTTGTTTGTTATTCAGAACTATAGGAGGAACAGGATATGGAGGAAGAGGAGGAGCAGAAATAGAAGGGGGCAGAAGTTGACAATGGGGGAGAGGAGAAAAAAGAGGAAGAAAAAAGACAAAGAGGAGGATGAAAAAGAGTCTGGGATGGAGAAATTACTAAATGTCATTCTGGGAAAGAAGGAACAATCTATACAATTTACTGCTAGCTCCGAGTAACACACCAGAGTGGAAAAAAAAGAAACAAAGATACAATTTCCCTGAGAAGTGCTAGACAGGTGACTCTAACAGGGAATCTGATCAAATGTAAATGTTTCCTGATCTATTCAGGAGAGACCAAGGACTTTGTTGTTATCTGACCAGAGCAGTGATACAGACCCCACCCAAGACAGCAAACACCCATCACATTTTCATCGAGTGCAATCCAGAAATTACAGTCCAGTGGCTGTAATTCGGTAAATCCTACACACTTTCCTTCCATGTCTCCAGATCATTGTTCCCAGAGGAAGCTCTGACACACTTTGATGGCAGATACACCTGTTCCAGCAGTAGCTAGCATGCTGTGTGTGTGTGTGTGTGTGTGTGTGTGTGTGTGTGTGTATGTGTGTGTGTGTGGTGTACATGTGTCTGCACACATATGGAGGCCAGAGGACAACTGTGATAAATGTTCCTTAGGTGTTCCTCCAGTGGTTTTGTGTGTATTTTAAGACACAGTCTCTCAGTGGCCTACAGCTTGCCAATTATGGAATTAAGCCCCATTGTCCTCTGCTTCCCTCTTCCCCAATACTGTGATTACAATCGCCTGCACTTCACCTGTTTTTTCTTTCTTGCTTTCTTGCTTTCTTGCTTCCTTTCTTCCTCCATTCCTTTCTTTCTTTCTTCCTTTCTTTCTCTTTCTTTCTTTCTTTCTTTCTTTCTTTCTTTCTTTCCTTCTTTCTTTCTTTCTTTCTTGCTTCCTTCCTTCCTCCATTCCTTCCTTTCTTTCATTTTTGTTTGTTTGTTTTAATATGGGTTCTAAGACTCAAACTTAGGTCCTCATGCTTGCCAAGCAAGAATTTTCCAGACTCGCCTATCTCTTCAGCTCTTAGCATTTTAAACAAAGTCACTACAATCTTGCACTTGAACAAAATGACAAGAATTCCTAAAACTATCAAGTATCTGGCCAAACTATCAAGTATCTGGCCAGCATTGTTTCCCTAGTTGTGCTGTGATGTTTTTGTTGTCATTGTTTTTTTTTGGTTTTTTTTTTTTTTTGGTTTTTTTTACAGGATCCTTCCCAATATTTCTCTTTTAAAAACCTGCCTTTTAAGTCCAATAACTACCCTTTAATATCACTAATACATCACTACATCAGTAATCATTATTCTAACAAAAAGAATATTTTCTGTACTGATAAACTGAAAAAGGGGTCAACATTTGACCATTTGCAACTTGATATTTTTATGTATTTATAATTAAGTCCTAGTTCACCTTAAAACTTTTGTTTCATATATACATATGCGTGTATCTGTATGAGTGTTATCGACCTGTGTACTTCATATGCATGTGTGTGGGGGTGACTGTGGAGAACAGAAGAGCATGTGGGATCCCTGGAGGTGACTCTAGGCAGCTGTGAGCTGCCTGATAGGGGTGCTGGGAGGCAAGCACCTCCTTCTGCAGGACTAAGGCTCCTTCTTAACCTCTAACCCACCACTCCAGCCGCCTCAGATCCTAGTCCTGAGAGTTAATGGAATAAATGCCAAAGGGTCTGAATGAGACAAAGGGTCAGATTTATTCTGACAAACTTCCTGCTAGAATTTTTGTTGTTATTGTCCTTGTTAGGTTTTTGTTTTGTTTCGTGTTTGTTTCGTTTTGTTTTGAGGCAGGGTCTTACCCAGTCCAGGCTGACCTTGAACACCAGATTCTTTTTTTCTTGGCCTTCTAAGGCATACCTATGCCACTTGGAATTTGTCTAGAGTGGCTCTGTACACAGTGACTTCTTTCCCTGACTTCTCCAATTCTACCGGTATTTTAAGTCTCTTTGTACAGTAGAGGATTGCTTCATTTTTGCTTGATTTGTGTATCTTTCTCTCTTTTTTATTCGATATGTTCTTTATTTACATTTGAAATGATTTCCGCTTTCCTGGATCCCCCCTCCCTGAAAGTCCAATAACAAGGCTGGTCTAGGGCTGGAGAAATGGCTCACAGCTTAAGAGCTCTCACTGGCTGTCCTTCCAGAGGCCTTGAGTTCAATTCCCAACAAGCACATGGTGGCTCATAACCACCTATATTGAAATCTGGTGCCCTCTTCTGCATGTAGAATACTGTATACTAAATAAATAAATCCTTATAAAAAGAATGATGGTCTGATGCATGCTTTAAAATTTTTAAATTTAAATTTTTTAGTCTCTGCTTCCTTCTTTTCCTAGTGTTTTAGCTTTCAATTTACTAGTTTGAAGACAACTTTTATTCTAAGTAATCCATGTGTGG
The DNA here is from genome assembly GCA_964023405.1 of Apodemus agrarius. Lineage (NCBI taxonomy): Eukaryota > Metazoa > Chordata > Mammalia > Rodentia > Muridae > Apodemus > Apodemus agrarius. The sequence continues at coordinate 6,701,063 of OZ030015.1, read as the reverse complement.
GATTAAAAGCTGCATGTTTAAGCTAGAGAACAATACAGTAGTACAGAAGACCCTTTGCAATAGATGGGTGAGGAATTTACAGACATTCCCTGTCACCCCAGGCATTTGAAGACAGAAGCCAATCCTGGAGGAATTTGGTGGGCAGATTCAAGAAGTGGGAGACCGGACCAGTCTGTTTTGTGCTTCTTGAAATCTTGAAACTTTTCTGTTCAATCAGAAAGAGATTTAACAACAGCTACATAACCTAGCAAAGAATTCCTCAAAACCCTAAAACTGACAGGAAAAAAAGTAAAGATAGGTCTGTGTTTGTCTATGTTTCAAACTAACAAGATAAGAAAGCATCAAGATGCTGTATCCAATCTCACCGCCACGATTCGCTCTGACAGTGAAGACAGGACACCTCTAAGACACGAGAAAGAATGAAGGAAGAGACAGCTCTAGCGAGGAAGAGGAGAAGGAACAGGGGGAAGGAAAGAAGAGGGGGAGAGAGAGAGTAAAAGAAGATAAGAGGCAAAGAGGGGGGCGGGGAGGGGAAGGGGGAACAGAATAGAGAGAAAGGAGATAGAAGGGAAGAGAAGAAAAGGGGGCACAGAGCACAAAAACGCAGAGGGAGGGAGGGAGTGTCTGGGGGAGAAAACCTCAGGAACCCTAACACTGACCCGAATTGATGGATATGAAAATGAGGAGGAACTTAGCATTGTGGCTAGGCTTCCTCCCCGCCCCCAGTGGTTTTTCTAGCAGAGAAATATTTTAGCTTCTAAAACTCTTTTCAAAGAACGGGACATGGATTTTGCTTTGTCAGCTGAGTACTGTTAAATTTCAAGGTAACATCAGAAAGAGGAGAGAAAGAGCATCATAGCTGTTCTTTAAAGCCCTCCTGGGGATGGGAGGGTTGTTCTGGAACACTTCACAAAACCAGAGAAGAAACTACAGCTGAGCAGGTGTCTTGCTGCAGGCTTCCAGACCACGCCCCTTCCTGCCAGCCATTCCTGAAGCTGGGAGACATTCCCACCAAGTTATTCCGTTGTACCTGGGTTTGTAGTGTATAGTTACTCTTTCTTTGAATTGCTTGTGAAAATAAAAAAGGAGTGAACCCTTCTTAGACAGGTCAGGTGAAAGGTTGGTTTGGTTTGGTTTGGTTTTCATTGGTTTGGGTCTGGTTTCCAGGAATCCAGGTTTGTTGCTTTCCCAAACCTCAATCTCACCTTGCAGAAAATGCTCAGGTATATGCAGCAAGTTAGGACAAATGTTTGCAAACTCTTGAGAAGGTGTTCAGGACATCTCCCTCTCAGTTCCACAAGCCTAGCCGTGATTGGCCAGGCTTGGACTAAAACATCACGCAGTGATGGACAGTGAGGGCAAACTGAGGTTTGGAGGACTCAGGACTCTCTCGGGAAGCAGACAACTGGCATCCGTTCCCCAGTGCTTAAAGCACCATCTCGTCTCTAGTTTTAGTCGTGATGACCGAAGCAAGGAGGTTCCAGTGCTCTGCAGCCTGAGTATTTGCCACAAGTTGGTTTTGTTTGTTTTAAAGATTTATTTATTTTATGTATGTGAGTACATTGTTGCTTTTTTTCAGACACACCAGAAGAAGGCATTGGATCCCAGTAGAGATGGTTGTGAGCTTCCATGTGGTTGCTGGGAATTGAACTCAGGACCTCTGGGAGAGCAGCCCCTCTTAACCCCTGAACCAGCTCTCCAGGCCATTTGTTTGTTTTTAAGACTTAGGTGTGTGTGTGTGTGTGTGTGTGTGTGTGTGTGTGTGTGTGTGTTTGTGATACACTTTGGATCCACTGGAGCTGTAGGCACAGGTGTTTGTGAGCCGCCTAATGAGGGTGAACTAGGACTGGAACTTGGGTCCTCTGGAAAAGCAGCAAGCACTCTTACCCACGTCTCTTTCCAGTCCCAGACCACTCAGTGTTCCCTCTCCTGTGGCACCCTCCTGCTTGCTTTCCCCATCAAGTTTCCAGGAGACAAAAGCCCATGCAGCTGACTCTGGTTCAGGTATTCTTCCTGTCTCCTCCCCGTGATGATAACAAAGATTGAAGCAAAGAGAAATAAACCTCCCAACTTGGGCAAAGGCGCCATATGTCTTCTAACTCGTGGCGCAATGGGGAGCCTCTTTAATGACTTTCCTAATTCTGGGCTCCCCCCTCCTGCCCTTACATTGCCAATGCTGGCTGCACATATGGTGCCTTTCCTTTCCCGAGGAATTGCTTTTACTGATATCGTTTCCTGTCACAACCTTAATATTCTTTTAATGTACTGCTGCTGCTCACTGCAGAGCTAATCTGTTATGCCTTGTTATGGAGGCCTCTTTCCAAATGCCAGCAGACAATCACGTTTCCGAGCTAGTGCAACACTCCGTTAGTCTCAAACCTTGTGTCTTGCAAATGACGAAAATTAGAGTCTACATTGTAAAATTTTGAGTCTGTGTATGGTATGACAGTATTAGTTATGTTGGAATATTAGTAATGGCAATTCACTAGATAGAACATCAAAAAAATCCAAGTCACCTTGTTTCGAAAGTAATTGTTTTATAATTGAAAAGCTCAGCCAATGGAGTGGAGACTATGTCTCAAGGAGAGCACCAGAATCACCAGGGACAGCACCAGGACCACGGAGAACTGGTGGTACTGGAGAACTGGAGAACTATGGTCATCACATCTGTCTACTCTGACTTTCTTAGCACATGCTCTATGCTGGCCTCAGCCTCTGTGTTAGTCACGTTTTGTCACTTTTGTCACAAGTAAGAAGAAATTCAAAAGAGGAAAAGATTATTTTGGCTCATGATTTCCATGGGTTTAGCTGGGGTTGGCTGGGTCCCTCTCTGTGAACCAGAAGCCATGATGGCAGAGAACCTGTACTGAGCATCTTGCGGTCCCCAGTGCCATCCCCTCCCCATAGGCCCCTTCATTTGCATGGACAGTGTCAGTCCTATGTTCATGCCATAGATGCATACATGAAAAAAGTGCATGATTGTCCCTTGGAGACTTGCTTGGTTGGCTAAATATCATCAACTCTGGTTGCATCCATTTCTTGTAAATGACATCACTTCATTCTTTATTACTGAAAATTTTCCCACATATGCATGCACCATTTCTTTATTCATCATTCTTCAGTTGTTGACATCCAGCTACTGGGCATAATGCTACAATAAACAAGATGCGATGGCCCACTTTTCCAAGCAGCAATCCCCACAGTTCCAGTACCTTCCACTCATCTATTCAGAAATTTTAATTAGTCGGTGGATTGAACCAACTATTAAGTAAAATTCCTAATGACATAATCGTCTCTGGAAGGAGCACCCCCAGACAGTACTCAGAGACTCAGATGTGTACTCCTAATCTTGAAGGCATTTCTCCATCCAAGAAGGTTGAGAGTCAGGATGAGAGACAAGAAAAATGACAACCAAGCTGGGTGTGGTGGCACACATCATTCATCCTGGGACTCTAGAAGCTGAGGCAGGCAGATCGCTCTGAGTCCAAAAATAGCATGGACTGCATAACAAGTTTTGTCAAAAAAAAAAAAAAAAAAAGATTTTCAATCAGCACGAGTCACCCAGGTACAATTATTTGGTATGAACCAGTATTGTGAATTTCCTAGTTTATAATAATCAAGCCAGGAAACGCCTCCTTTCACTTGGGTAGGGAGAAGTTTCGGAAAATATCATAATCTCATTGGCTTAGGTATATCATGTTACCAGGAACAGGAAAAGTACTGATTGGCTTAAAGCCAAGCAATCTAAAATTCATGATCAGCCCATCAAGTTGTCCAGTAGCCACTATTTCTACACATGGTTTTCCATATTTAATAACTGAGGGCAGTGTGAAAATAGACTGTTCAACTATTTAAAGGGTAGATAGATGCTTTAGTGTGGTGTCAAAAATCTTCTAAAAGCAAAAATTCTGCATATTACGATTCCATCTCAGATGTGCCCTCTGTGAAGTCCTATGTTGGTCTATATATTTTGATATTCCTTAACTGCTGTCAGAGCCATGATAACAATATCAGGTCGATGAAATGGGGGGGGGCTATCACATGCACCTTCCACAAGAGAAAGCCAAGGCTCAGTCTTTTGGGCCACCATCAATGGAGAAGGAATGGGGGCAGGAGCTGAAGATCACATCACAAAGCAGGGATGAGTGCTGGTACTCAGTTCACTTTCTCTGTTTATGCAATCCAGGACCCCAGCCCATGGGACAGTACCGCCCACAGTTAAGGTTAGTCTTCCTTATCAAGATGATTTCTTACAGATGTTTCCAGAGCTTAATCTACCTAGATAACTCTGCAGAGTCATGCCTGGAGCCTTGTCTCTTATGTTAGTCTACATTCTATCAAGTTAACAGTCCATGTTACCTATCACAGGAACCAAAAACATTTTTTTTCTAAAGGAATCAGTAGAAGAGAGTGTCATTGACTTCTCAGAATCTTGAGTGTTCACATGACAAAGGTGCCTTTATTTCTTATCAAATACTAAAATAAAATAACATATAAAGTTAACAAACAGTCGGTACACATGAGTATTTGACTAAAAATATATATATAAATTTTATTTATACATATATAAATATATGTATATATTCATAATATATACATATATATTTGGGAAATTTTTCATCTATAGTGAGCATGTGCAGACAGTTTTTTCTTGTCATTATTTCGGAACAAAGCATCTGATTATTTATACAGCACTTACATTGTGTTGGATGTCATATATTATCCAGTGATAATTTATAGCATGGGAGAAGATGCTCAGACTTATATACAAATATTATAATTCAGTATAAAGGACTTGGACACCTTTGATAGTGATACACAAGGATTGTTCTAGAAGCAGTCCCTCATGGATACTGGGCGATGACTGCAAATAAGGAAAACTTGCTAATTCTACTTAATGTTAAAATCTAATGTTAAAATGGCTTTAAAGTCTTCCTATCTCTACCTTTCCTTTTTGGCTATACTCTGCAACAAGGAAGGTGCATCATTTGAGAGTAAGGAGCAAGAGGCTCGGCTGTTCTGACACACATGGACACCGACACAGAACCTGGCATCCCAGTTTCAGATGCTCCATGCCAGCCCACGTCATTATCATTAGTTTCTCCAGAAAATACTATATCCTTATGTACATAGTGAGTAGTCAATAGGTACACTAAAAGGGGGCTCTGTGGCAGAGAGTAATGCAACACTGGCTTACTTTCCTTTTCCTTTCCTCTTGGCTTCTATTCTTCTGCATTCTGCATGATGGCTTTGCTGTATGTATGCTTCTATGTGCATACACATAGATGTGTGTTTGTAGGGGATATATAAATATATATTCATATGAAATGCATATGTTTGTGGAATGTATGTGTGTGTACATGTGTATGAGAGTGTGTGTATGTGTGTTTGTATTTGTATGGCTTACAAGAGATTTGAGTTTATCAAATTGTGTGGGTAAATGGAAATGTTATAACGATGACACATTTCCTCTTCTTGGTCTGTTTCCCACAATCTAAGGCCATCCCCTGGATAATGCTTGGCTTCTATCTCCCAGAAGTGCGTCTGGCTTTCTGGCTCTCCCTTCCATACATGTGTGCAGACATTCAGCTGGTCTCCCTGGACGCTGACAGACAAGCCCTTTGTTGCCACCTCTCTCCAGAAGGCATTTTTTCCAGCTCACCTTTGGCCTAGTCCTTGGAAGGTTGCCTTGTCATTTGGAAACTTTTCCCTTCATCTATTTTTCATGAGGACTTTATATATCTCTGATAACTCTTTTTAAAAAAGGATGAGGCAGATGAATTCTTCATGTGAGTGGCCGCAGTATGAGTGCAATATTTTAGAGTCTGGTGGGTAAAGTGGGGCTTTAATGCCTTTCTACAACACGCATAAAAGATGTGTGGGTCTGGAAGAAATGCCATGCCAACGACTTGTTTTCTCCTGAGACTTTATCAAAAAAAAAAAATTGCTCTTTTAAGTAACCCTGGTTAAAAAAGGTAAATCCTTCAGGCACACAAACAAACAAACAAATAAAAAAACAAAATACTGAACAAGTCCTGATGCAGATATGTACAAAATAGCTTTGTCTCTACCTTAGAATTAGGAGAAACATTGTACAGAGTGGGGTCCCATGTATAAAGTCCCATGTACAAAGCCACTTCCACCCTGTCATTTCAAAGCAATGCTTTGATCACGGTACTAAAAACATATCATTGGTAAAGCACATTATCTTCAATCAGTGGTATTAAAGAAACTAGATTTCACATACAGGTGAACAACATTGGACTCTTGCCCCAGCCTCCATGCAAATCTAACTCCAAATGTGAGAAAAAAACAAAACAACCTTAAATCTATGACTGAAACTATAGCTTCTAGAAACATAGAAAGCATTGTGTTGTGAGAGTTTTGGTTTCTTTAAAAGAAAACTCAGTATGTTAGGTAAATATGTTTTGTTTTAATCCCAGGTGTGGGATATGGGGCTACTTCAGATTGTCCGCAGCTGCTATGATTGCCTTGTGCTCTAGGAGGGGTATGATTTTTGCCAGCTGGAGATAGTTTATGTTTGGAATTCTGGGGACTCTAGAGAGGGTGTAAATGTGAGAGCCCAGGAAGGCCAAGGTGGCCGCTGCTGCTCCCTGCTGCTGCTTTTGTGATTGCTGTGTTCCTGTTTTCCTGGACTGCTGGTTGGTGAAATCCTGACAGTGGAGATTAGGCTTTCCCCCAAGGAACCAGATCAGCAGGAAGTAGTCTAAAGAAGTCTACACCCCCTGTCTCCTCTAACCTTCTTTCTCCTCTACCTAGTGTTGTGGAGTTGGAAGGGATTGTGGTGAAATGAGGGCTAATAAGGTAGATAATAGCCAACAATGGTGGAAGATAACTGAACCCAATAAAGTAAGCTAAGAAAGTATGCCAAGAGCATTCTCTATGTCTTTGTCGGGGCATGGGTTTTGTAGACAGGATTCTGAAGGCACAAGAAAGAACAGTAAAAGCAGAGCCACAACACTGCACGGCTGTGGTAGTGGAATGCTCTCGCTACCATTTTTGAAGCCGTGTGGATTTCAGCCCCAACACTCCATAAACCATGCACACTAGTGCAAGCCTGTAATCCTATCAGGAGGTGGAAGCAGGATAATCAGCAGTCCAAAACCACCCTCAACAGTATAGCAAGTTCAAGGATAGCATGGGAGGAAGGAGTCAGACCTGTACTTATTTATGTAAGTCCCTGCAGAAACTGGGCCACTGGTCCGGCTTTCTGTTCCAACCCCCTCTCCTCAAGAGATGTGCATGCATCTCCAACCACTTTATGCTCAAAGCAAAATTCAAAAAGTTCCCCTTGAGTCTTTCCCAGTCGTATCTGCCTACTGGATACCTTAACCTGGAAGTTCTCTGTCTGAGCCACCTCAGGCCTGATAGCCATCAGAGCCATGCTCTGCACCTCAGTCCAAAGCACAAACGGTATCTTCTGGTTCTAATTGTGTGACCACTCACCTCCACTCTCACCTTCTCATTCATCTATCTCTCCTCGGCAGTGGGCCCTCCCTCATAACACACAAGTCACTGCACAAGTCACTGCACACCTGGAATTTCTTCTCCCTTAACACTCAATCTGACCCCTTGTCTCTCATCCTTGCTCACCTCCTCCTCCCATTCCTCCCTGAAAGTGGGGTACTTTTCTTGGTATCTGGTGAAATGGAACAGGAGAATGATTCTAAACGTGGTAGAGTTTTGTATTTTATGTTAATCCACAATTACTCTAAAGGCAACCTAATTCTCATCCTTTCTGTTCACTAGTGCCCAAGAAAACATGTGCATGTCCCTCTGTTTTTCAAAAATGAACCTTTGCCCACTCTCTTTTTCCTCTGATGATCTTGAGTGGAGTTAGATGATTCTGTTTGGGCTAACTGGCTCTTCTGCTCACACTGTACTTACAGTACTGCAGATACACCAATATCTCCTCTTCTGCCATTGTGTTGGACACCCAGCTCTGTGTAGAATGAATTGGTAACACCATTTAAATGCACAAATCTATTTATTTATGGATGAATGACCTGTTGTTATGGACCCTGGATGCCTTCCAGAAACCAAGTCCTTTGGGTATGTGAATCAGGCTTTCAGTGGAATTTAGCATTCTGAGGCTTTGCTCTCTACTTATATTTAAACAGACTGTTGTCGGACCTAGTTATGATCTGACACAGGCTCAGTGTACACTGTGGTCCCTTCTCAAATTTGTCAGACCCATCCCACATGGCACTGTGTTCCTTTCCTCCAACTCATGTCCCCATGATGTCGGTTCAATAAGGATACAGAAAGACAGCTGTGGATGGCTGCAGGGCTGTAGACATGCTGAAGCATTCTTAGTGTTGTACATTTTATGCATCACACCTAATCCTCTGAACTTCCTTCAGGATTAGCTTCCTAAACTGCTATACCCAAAGAACATCACCTATTCATTAAGCAAGTAAAGGAGAGTCAAATGTACAAAGCTACCAATTGGAATAAATTTGCTTTTCCTAATATACCAGTCACCATTTGAAAACCTCTCTTGTAAGGTTTTCTTTGACCCTGCCCCACAACAAGGCTCACTTAGGTTTGATATTATTAGTTAAATTATTGATAGGAGGGTACCAAAAGGCTGAGTGACTTTCTCAGCTCGTATGAGATTCAAACATAGACAGTTTGACTGTGTAACTGAGCTGGAGAACACAGAGGCATACCTGCCTCTGGATGCAAAGCTGGCAAATTCTAACACCGTTACACATCTTAAACTTACAAATGAGAGTACCAGTCTGCCTACTAGAAATTCTGAGCAACACTGAAGCAGAACTAAGGCGCTCTCTGACTATAGCATACACATTGTTTGCATTGAAACAGTCAATATAGACTGAAGACTTGCCCAGGTAATGATGTGACATGTTCTGATGCTCTTATTTCTCTGCATAATCCAGGGATGGAGTAATATAAGCAGTTTTGGGGGAGAAGGATGAAACTCTGCCCCCTTCTTCCTCTGCCCCATCATTTTCCAGCATCAGAGATGCACATTGGGAGGTTTACTGATCAGAGCTAAGTGAGGCATTCTTGAAAGCCTTGATGGCTCTATTATGGGATCTGTTGTGACCTCAAGGAGAGATAAAGCCTGAAACACACTTGCGTTTTCTCCCCATGACTAAATCCCCATGCATTTTGACAATGATCAAGAATGTGTTCTCAGTTGGGAATCCAAGGCCCATACCTAAACATACTGAAAGCAATATACTGCAAACCAGTAGACAACACAAGTTAAATGGAGAGAAACTTGAAGCAATCCCACTAAAATCGGGGACCAGACAAGGCAGCCCACACTCTCCCTATCTATTCAATATAGTACTTGAAGTCCTAGCCAGAGCAATCAGGAAGCAAAAGGATACCAAAAGTATACAAATTGGAAAGGAAGAAGTCAAAACATCACTATTTGCAGATGATATGATAGTATACTTAAGTGTCCCCAAGACTTCTACCAGAGAACTCCTAAAGCTGTTAAACAACTTCAGCAAAGTAGCTGGATATAAAATTAACTCAAGCAAATCAGTAGCCTTCCTCTACTCAAAGGATAAACAAGAGGAGAAAGAAATTAGGGAAATGACTCCCTTCACAATAGTCCCATATAATATGTCATATCTAGGTGTGACCCTAATGAAGCAAGTGAAAGATCTATATGACAAGAACTTTAAGTCTCTGAAGAAAGAACTCTAAGAAAGTTTCAGAAGACATAACACCAATGGCTCAGGCTCTAAGATCAAGAATTGACAAATGGGACCTCATGAGACTGAAGGCAAAGAATATTGTCAGTAGGGGAAAACAGCAACCTACAGATTGGGAAAATATCTTTACTAACCCTACATATCCAAAATATACAAAGAACTCAAGAACTTAGACTCCAGAAAATTAAATAACCCAATTAAAAATGGGCTACCTTGACAAAGCCCAACACTATTGCTAATGCCAAGATGAGCTTGGAGACAGGAGCCTGGCGTGACCATCCTGAGAGGCTCTACCAGCACCTGACTGAGACAGATGCAGATTCTTACAGCCAACCACTGGACTAGCCTGGGGACCTCTATGAAAGAGTTAAGGAAAGGACTGAAGGAGCTGAAGGGGATTGCAACCCCATAGAAAGAACAACAGTACCAACTAACCGGACCCCTCAGAGCTCCCAGAGGCTAAAGACCATATATGGGCTGGTTCCTGGTCCCCATTACATATGTAGCAGAGGACTGCCTTGTCTGGCCTCAGTGGGAGAGGATGCACTTGGTCCTGTGGAGGCTTGATACCTCAGAGAAGGGGGATGCTAGAGAGATGGGGTGGTGTGCTTGTGGAGGGGGAACTGTGAAGGGGGACAACATTTGCAATGTAAATAAAAATAATTATAAAAAAAAAGAAGAAAGTTTCAGAAGGTAGAAAGATCTCCAATGTTCATGGATTGGTACAATTAATATAGTAAAAATGGCCATCTTGCTGAAAGCAATCTACAGATTCAATGCAATCCCCATCAAAATCCCAAAACAATTCTTCATAGATCTAGAAAGAGCAATTCTCAAATTCAACTGGAATAACAAAATCCCAAGATAGCAAAAACTATTCTCCACAACAAAAGATTTTCTGGGGGAATCACCATCCCTGACCTCAAGCTCTACTACAGAGCAGTAGTGATAAAAAACTGTTTGGTATTGTTACACAGACAGGCAGGAAGATCAATGGAATAGAAGTGAAGACCCAGAAATGAACCCACACATGTACAGTCACTTGATATTTGACAAAGGAGCTAAAAAACATCCAGTGGGGAAAAAGATAGCATTTTTAACAAATGGTTCTGGGTCAACTGGAGATCTGCATGCAGGACAATGCAAATCAACCAATTCTTATCTCCTTGTACACAGCTCAAATCCAAGTGGATCAAGGAACTATACATAGAACCAGATACACTGAAGCTTATAGAGGAAAAGGAACACGTGGGCACAGGGGACAAGTTCCTGAACAGAAAACCAATGGCTTACGCCCTAAGAACAAGAATGGACAAATGGGACCTCATAAAACTGCAAAGCTTCTGTAAAGCAAAGGACACAGTCAATAGGACAAAACGGCAACCAACAAATTGGGAAAAGATCTTTACCAACCCTGTATCCGATAGAGGGCTAATATCCAATGTATACAAAGAACTCAAGAAGTTAGTCTCTAGAGAGTCAAATAACCCTATTAAAAGATAGAGTACAGAGCTAAACAGGGAATTCTCAACTGAGGAAATTCTAATAGCTCTAAAGCACCTAAAAAATGTTCAGCATCCTTAGTTATCAGGGAAATGAAAATCAAAACAACACTGAGATTCCACCTTACACCAGCCAGAATGGCTAAGATGAAAAACTCAGGGGACAGCAGTTGCTGGAGAGGATGTGGGGGGAAAAGGAACACTTCTCCATTGTTGTTGGGATTGCAAGCTAGTAAAGCCACTCTGGAAATCAGTTTGGCAATTCCTCAGATAATTAGACATAGTACTACTACCAGACCCAGCTATACCACTCCTCAGCATATACCCAGAAGCTGCTCCTACATGTAATAAGGACACATGCTCCACTATGTTCATAGCTGCCTTATTTGTAATAGCCAGAAGATAGAAAGAACCCAGATGTCCCTCAAAAGAGGAATGGATACAGAAACTATGGTATATATACACAATGGAGTACTATTCAGCTATTGAAAACAAAGAATTGATGAAATTCTTAGGCAAATGGATGGAACTAGAAAGTGTCATCCTGAGCAAGGCAACCCAATCACAAAGAACACACATGGTATGCACTCACTAATAAGCAGATGTTAGCCCAAAAGCTCAAAATAAACAAGTTACAATTCACCAAGCTCAAGAAGAAGGAGGACTTAAGTGAGGGTGCTTCAGTTCCTCTAAGAAAGGAAACAAAATAGCCACATGAGCAGTAAGGGAGACAATGTGTGGAACAGAGACTGAAGTAAAGGCCACCCAGAGACTGCCCTATCTGGGGATTCATGCTATAAACAGTCAACAAACCCTGACACTACTATGGGCAAAAAGAAGTGTATACCAAAAGAAGCATGCCATGGTTGTCTCCTGAGGGGTCCTGCCAGAGCCTTACAAATATAGAGGCAGATGCTAGCAACCAACTATTGGACTGGGTATGGGGTCCCCAATGGAGGAGCTGGAGGATGGTCCAGAGGAGCTGAAGGGGTTTACAGCCCCATGGGATGAACAATGATTTTGGCCACCCAGATGCCTCAAGAGTCCCAGGGACTGAACCATCAACCAAGGGGCACACATGGTTCCAGCCAAAAATGTGGCAGAGGAAGGCCTTGTTGGACATCAGTGGGAGGAATGGTCCTTGGTCAGGTAAAGGCTCAACAGAGACCCAAACAAAGGGAAACCGAGGGGGGAGGAGAAGAGAGTGTGTTGGATGGAGAGACATATATGTGGAGGCAGGGGGAAGGAGGAAGGGGAGAGGTTGGGGGTCTTAGAGGAGGGGGATATCGGGAAAGGTTTTACCATTGGCCATGCAAATGAAGACAATATTCAATGGCCAATTGATCTTTGACAAAGGAACATCCAGTGGAAAAAAGATAGCCTTTTCAACAAATGGTGCTGGCTCAACTGGAGGTCAACATGCAGAAGAATGAGAATTGATCCACTCTTATCTCCTTGTACTAAGCTCAACTCCAAGTGGATCAAGGACCTCCACATAAAACCAGACACACTAAAATTAGTAAAAAAGAAACTGGTGAAGGCCCTTGAGGACATTGGCTCAGGGGGAAAGTTCCTGAACAGAACACCAATAGCTTATGCTCTAAGATCAAGAATAGACAAATAGGACCTTATAAAATTACAAAGTTTCTGCAAAAGACACTGTCAAAAGGACAAAACGGCAACCAACAAAGTGGGAAAAGATCTTCACCAACGCTATATCTGACAGAAGGCTATAAAATTACAAAGTTTCTGCAAAAGACACTGTCAAAAGGACAAATCGGCAACCAGCAAATTGGGAAAAGATCTTCACCAACCCAACATCTGACAGAGGGCTAATATCCAATGTATACAAAGAACTCAAGAAGTTAGACCCCAGAAAACCAAATAATCCTCTCAAAAATTGGGGTACAGATCTAAACAAAGACATTTCACCTGAAGAAATTCGGATGGCTGAGAAACACCTTAAAAATGTTCAACATCATTAGTCATTAGAGAAATGCACATCAAAACAACCCTGAGATTTACCTCACACCAGTCAGAATGGCTAAGATTAAAAACTCAGGAAACAGCAGGTGTTGGCAAGGATGTGGAGAAAGAGGAACACTCCTTCACTGCTGGTGGGACTGCAAGCTGGTACAACCACTCTGGAAATCAGTCTGGCGGTTCCTCAGAAAACTGGACACAATACTTCTGGAGGACCCAGCCATACCACTCCTGGGCATATACCCAGAAGATTCCCCAGCAAGCAATAAGGATACATGTTCCACTGTGTTCATAGCAGCCATATTTATAATAGCCAGAAGCTAGAAAGAACCCAGATGTCCCTCAACGGAAGAATGGATACAAAAAATGTGGTATATATATATACACAATGGAGTACTATTCAGCCATTAGAAACAATGAATTCATGGAATTCTTAGAGAAATGGAGAACATACTAAGTGAGGTAACCCAGTCTCAAAAGAATACCCATGGTATGCCTCACTGATAAGTGGATATTAGCCTAGAATCTTGGGACACCAAAGACACAATCCACATACCAAATGATGTCCAACAAGAAGGAAGGAGTGAACCCTGGTTCTAGAAAGGCTCAGTGCATCAGTGTAAGGGAATACCAGAACAGGGAAGTGGGAAAGGGTGGATGGGGGAACACGGGGAAGGAAAAGGGCATGTGGGACCTTTGGGGGGCAGGGAACCAGAAAAAGGGAAATGAAATGTAAATATAGATTATATCCAATAAAAAATTAAAAAAATAAATTAATTAAAAAGAGAATATAGAATATAAAATTTAAAAAAAAGAAATGCAAAAAATGTGTTCTCAGAAATGAAATCCATAAGGAAAAAATCCATATGAATATAGTAGTAGTGCTGTTTCTACTTAACCCATAAAATTATTTCATAATAATGGGGAAGATTTTGGGGGGATCTATTTTGCAGAGAACATAAAATCTCTCAGAACCAGGCCTACCTATGGCAAAACTGCTAGTCTGCAAACATTCAAGCACAATAATGAGGATTTCACAGTTTGATGACTGACTGAAGGATAGAGTGAATCAGATACCCCTAAGATGCCCAGTGTGGCTCCAATCCTTTGCTAGTCACTGGGATTCCCAAGATGAATTGTACCATGCTGTGTCCTCCAGAGACTCACTGCATGGAAATGGGAGACACAATGAGTGATTTCTTCTTGATGACTAGTTACAGAAAAAGTGCAAGTGACATAGGGTAATATCAAACTTCTAGGGAACCTACAAGATCAGCATTCTGCTCCAAGACCCTGTAGGGTAGTGGAATTAACCTGGTCCTTGTCCTTTGGGGGTTTACATCTGAGCAGAAAAGGGAAGACACCTTAGATGAAAACTTACTACAAAGGAAAAAGTGACAAATGTCACCAAACAGGCTGAAACATGGAGCTGAGGGCTCTAGAAAACTAGGGGCATCAGCAGGCATCCCTGTTAGAGACAGGTGGTCAGGTGCTGCAAGGGTCTCTAGTACTTCAGAACTGAGGACACACACAGAGCTCTGACCAGCAGGCACAGGAAGTTCCCACAGAAAACACCAGGGAAGCTTTGTTCAGTTTTATCCCTTGCTTCTCAGTGAAGGTGGCACTCTTCAACAATTAGGCATAAGCATTTTTCTTTGAAAACCCATCTCCAGTGTAGACCACACAGTGAGGACTTGGTGCAGCAAAGAAACTTGCTGACACAAACTGCAGTGCAGCGTGATCGACTCTAATCCGCCATGTAAATGCTGCTCGTTTTGCAGCCTCGCCAGCCTCCATCTATCATGCGCTGTCACATTTAAGCTTCCTAAATTACTGCTTTTTACCATGTGTCACTTATTCAGCAGCGAGGGAGATTCCAAAGCCCAGCCCAGCCCCTCGATTGTGTCTTAATATTAATAGCAAGAGATGAGTAGTAATCTTCACTCCATTCACAAAGCATGTGTGTTCTTTTTTTTTTTTTAAAGAAAATCAGAGAAAAATATTTTTCTGATTTCAAGTCCCATCATTGACTTAATTCCGTCAACTTTCTATGGTTTGAAGAGGAAAAAAAATGTAAGAATTGGAGCTGGAGAGCTGGGAAAGTGAAAAGGATAAACGTGCAAATCTCTCTATAACATATGCTAAGGTATATGTATGTGATAAAAGAACAAACCTCTATAAAAAAAAAAAACTGTCTTGGAGAATCCCGGAATATTGGGCTTGTACCTTAACAGAATAAAGGCAATCTACAACCTACAGCCAACATCATGCTAAATGGAGAAAAAGTTGAAGCATTTATACTAAAGTCAGGAACAAGACAAGGATGGCCACTGGACATGTTCCTGCTCAACACAATGCGTTAGCTGGATAAGTAAGACAAGGACAGGACACACCCAGAGGAGAAGAGGCAGTCAAAGCATGTTTATTTGCAAACAGTGTGATTCTGCACATAAAAGTTGCTTCAAGACTCCACCAGAGAACACTTGCAGTTGATGAACATATTCAACAAAGTAGCAGGATTCAAAGTTTATGCACAAAACTCAATAGCCATCCTGTGTACCAGAAAAAAAAATACATATTGAGAATGAAATCTAGGTGAAAGAATCTCATTCACAGTAACCTCAAGAAACTTATTGGACTAAATCTGACCGAGGACGTGAAATATTTGTACAATGCAAACTTCTCCAAAACTAACTACAGCATCCATCAATTTTTCTCAGCACTCCACACAGTCCATATTCTTCTTTTTACTCTCAAAAGTCTGGCTTTAAGTAAATTATATAGCTGCCTTACTCATGGGAAGATTACATTTGGCACAAAAAGCCAACAGTAGCAAGAGGAACCCTGAGAAACTGAGATATGAAAGAGGAGTAAGCCAGGGCAAAAAGCACCCCCATCTCAATATGTCAGTGTGCAGAGCTCTCTGTGTATTAATTATCTAACAGTGCAGTCTATCAACATTACCCTCAAAGTGCTGAGTAAATTCCTGATATCTACTGGAGAGAACATAGACATCTTGATTACTTTCCTCACTGCTGTGGCGAAATGGCTCACCAAAACCATTTAAGGAAGGATTGGTTTGAACTAGTGGTTTGAGAGTAGAGTCTTTTCTGGTGGAAGTCATGGGAGGAGGAGCTTAAGGTGTCTAGTCTTGGTGCACTTGAGGTCAAGAAGCAAGGAGAATGAATGGTGTCATTTCTAGTTAGCCTGGTACTCCAGCCAACAGAACAGTGCCTCCCTGTTCAGAGCAGGTCTTCTTACTCAATTAACCAAATCTAGAAACTGTCTCACAAGTATGCTGGAGATTTTCTTTATGACTCTAGCTCCTGCTCAGCTGACAGCATTGGTCATCACAGCATCTCAGTGTCATTCTAGCACACAATCTGTAATCTGTGTGTCTGATGGGGGCAATATGCTATGCTATCTGCTATCAATTACTGCTTTGGCCACATAATTTCATTGAACACCACTGTATTGTCTACCACATTTCTTCAAAATTAATGATTTAAACATTTGTTTTTATTTCAATTTGTCCGTGTGCATGCACACACATACTTAGGTGCATATATATTGTTCCACACACATTCAGGAGCCTACAGATTTATATAAGAGCATCGGATTCCTTAGAACTGCATTTATAGTCAATTGTAAGCTGCTGTGGGCATGCTGGAAACCAAACCTCTCCAAATCACTTCACCGACTGGGAACCAAACATTTAGCATTTGATCCTATAAGAGATATTTCATACTCAAACTTTCACAGATCGTGGGTGTCCAGGAGATACTTTTCGTCTATATTCCAAGCTTTCAGGGAAGGGCACCCAAAATCCCAGGATAGCAAAGTATACATAGATATGCAAATCCCAAAGAGAAATTCTTTCTGGATAGGCAGTGAGAAGGACCCTAACAATGGCAAGATGGAAGGGACTCTTACACAACCTATTTTCTCTGTATTTGCCCTGATGCCATACCCAATGCTCACACTTGTACAGACTCTGCTCTATGGAACAGCAGTGATACCAGCCCTTAGTACTCTGTAGTCCAAAATGAAATACTTCTGATAACTGGAGGAAAAGAGTTCCTATATTCTGCAAAAAGATGAAAAGGTGTCTGAAATTCTATCAGCTCTAAAGCTTTCACTAATTTGATTTCTCTCTGTCATTCCATTAATCTCTACCTCGTCTCCCTCTCTATCAGGCCCATTTCTACTTGT
Source organism: Apodemus agrarius (assembly GCA_964023405.1). Taxonomy (NCBI): domain Eukaryota; kingdom Metazoa; phylum Chordata; class Mammalia; order Rodentia; family Muridae; genus Apodemus; species Apodemus agrarius. The sequence continues at coordinate 6,683,650 of OZ030015.1, read as the reverse complement.
GGCAGCGCTGTTTCTATCTGTCTGTCTGTCTGTCTGTCTGTCTGTCTTTCTATCTCTATCTATTCTCTCTCCCTCTTTCTCACTCTCTCCCCCTTCATCCTCAGTCTATGTCTTCATCTCTATCTCTATATCCATCTCTCCTACCTATCACCGCCTTTAGTTCAAGAAGAACCAAGCTCTTAGTTCAAGAATAGCTGGCTAGCAATATCTTCTGGTCCTTCCTAGAGGTGGATGTCCCCAAGAAACCAGGATGGGGTCTGTAACTTGTTCTTGAAGCCTTCCCAGTGCTCTGAACTCAGTTCCAACATACACTGACCAGCAAATCAGGCCAGCTTTTCACTCCAATATCTCTATCTTGGTAATGTCTATGCTCACTAGCCCCCCTAGTCTCTTCTTTTCCCTTTCTTTGACTATAAAACTACTCTTTTCTATTTTCTGATTGGATTTGAAGCCACAAAAGGTAATTGTGTATAGTTCCCTGCATTTATTTAAATCTAATCAATATGATTTTGTATATATTTGTACAAAATAAATGAAATATTAAACAATTTTTTTTAATTTTTATTTTCTATATTCTATGTTTACATTCCAAAGGCTTTCCCCTTTCCCAGTTAAACACATTTTTAATGTCAACTATTTTCACTGCCATGTCTGTGATCACTGAAGTTAAGACGCCAGCATCTTTAGTTGATAGTTCCCAATTCTTTTAGGTTCTTTACCTCAAAGATGTATGTTATGAATTAGACACTGGAACCATGTTTAGAGCCTTCATAAGTGTCTTGATGTTGACTGACTTGTGTCTAATACCTGTGTATAAATCTTGTGTTTAAAATACACAGGACTTTTAGGATTCAAAGCTGGCCACTCATCTTTTGAGTTTTTTTCCCTTCCCTCTAACCTCTGACCTCTTACCTAACTGACTTCAGAAAAACCAAACAGCAACTCAAAAGATCAACCCCAAAAATTGTATCAACCAAAAGATCAACCCAAAAAAATTGTATCAAGATACTATAACAAATCCATTAGTTTGCATTTTAAAACTAATAAAAAAGAAAATGGTATTAAAAATTGAAATAATATACATTTGATTTTAAAAATGAAGATATTCTGATACCATGGTTTGAACCATCTGAGGTAGTATCTAAAAGATTCAAGAATAAAGGTAAGAGGTCTGAAGGTGTTGCTAGAAATAGGAAAATAACCAGGAATGGGCTTTGGTATAATGCAGGTGACTATCAGCACATTCATGCATTCTGCTTTACCAGAATGAACTAGCCCAGGATGTCCTGCTGTCCCACCAAACAGTGGTCCTATTACCTCTTGAAAGTGCCCATGCTTGGCCAGCAGTTTTTTTTCCTCCGTGCAGGAAGTAGCAGGATCCTGTTTTGTTCGACTACGTAAAGGTTTGAACAACAAACCCATAAGAGGTTCATGCTCCCTCTCTGCTGTCACGACTGTCAATAAGTTCCTTTGGTGTCTCTTACAAAGTGTCTTAGATATTTGCACATGCTTCTATTTCAGAGTGTGTCAAGGAGAAAACAGTATTTGAAGGTTTTCTTAAGCTGGAAGTCATTTCTAAGGTGCAAGCAGGAAGCTCTTTCAAGAATCAACACTAGAAGAAAGCAAAGTATTACCTCGTTGCATGCCACCTTTCTGCATCCCTGAGAGACATGTAGAAAGCTGGAAATGACTCCACGTTTGAGCATTCTGAAGAGTAGAGACATTTCGTTATCTTTGCTTCTGCAGGACAGAGAATGCATAGATAATTAAAATACATAGACATGTGTAGAGAGCATCCAGCCTACTGCCTAAAGCAGTAGAACATATTAGTTAGGTTTTTAATTGGAAATAAGATTAGAGATAGGTAGACAACATGCTGTGTGGTAGGGGATGTTAAGCAGTTCTCTCTGCATTCACACTGCTGGGGTTTGACTTAGATATTCTCACCCACCAAGCATAGAACCTTGTTCATCTTGTTTGGCTTATCCATTCAAGAAAAATTGTGGTAAGACACAGAGTGAAAAATAGCACAATCAAGTGCATGTGAGCCGTTGTGATAGCATGCCAGCCTATAATAAAAATTTGATTTTTATCATTGCTCATTTAAAGACAAATGGAGGCATCTCTGTAAAGATCTGGCTCCTGAGAATCAGGGTCAAACACAGAAGAAATTATTTGTAAATAACTCTTTGTGATTCGTATCTTCAAACCTAATTAATCTGATGTATTTGTAAAAACATAAATTAGATATTAAAATGCATCTCCTGACCTCAGCCATTTTTTCATTATCAGCTCTGTCATCATGCAGTTTGAGACACCAACATTTTTAACTGATAAACCTCTCTTCTATTTTCAAAGCTATTGGAATCAGAGCAGGAGAGGTTGATGAGACATTCAGTAGATTAGAGTGATTGCTGGTTTGGAACCTCAGAAGTCACAGAGGAAGGAGACCTGACTCCTGAAAGTTCTCCTCTGACCTCCATATGCACACCACAGCATGCGCATACCTGGTCTATCACACACTCACCCACACACACACCACATACATCACACACACACATCATACACAGTCATCACACACACACACACCACATACATCTCACACACACCATACACAGTCATCACATACAGACACACACACACACACACACACACACACCACATACATCTCTCACACACACCATACAGTCATCACATACAGACACACATACATAACAGACATCACACACATATACACATCATACACAGACATACACATCATACATAGTCACCACACACACACACACACACACACACATCTCTCTCTCTCACACACACACACACATATATCACACTCATACATTGCATACACATTGCATACACACACACCACATACACAACAGAAATACACAGGTCATCACACAAATCTATAAAAGTTTGACCGGTTACACTTTTTTTTTATTTTTTTTATTGTATATATTCTATATTTACAATTCATTTCCCTTTTTCTGGTTCCCCACCCCCAAAGGTCCCACATGTCCTGGAGTTTACAAACACCTACCTATTTCTCACTTATTTATGTGCTTATTTATTTACTTGCTTATTTACTTATTTATTTACTTATTTTACTTTTTTAATGTTGAATTTATTCCTGTGGCATAAGTTCTTGTTTCTGAGCATGCATGTATACATGTACACACACACACACACACACACACACACACACACTCCAACTTTCTCTTCTGTGGAGCCTCTTCTTTTAGTTTACCAGTAGCTTGTTCCTCTTCAATGAGGATACTCTCAGCTTGGCCTGAGGGGCTACTGTATGTAGCCCTACCCTGAGTGCTAGAAGTGTGACAGTGTATTGTGGTACTCTCTTCTCCTGGAACTAACTAGGAAATCTCCTAGTTAGTTAATTTCCATTAACTAGGAAATCTCTATCTAAGCCCTTCAGTTCGGCATTATACCTTGCAATTTTACATGAATACAGCAGAAATTTATCCCCATTTTCAGACTGCTTACCTGTATTCAGCCCTAATGTTTGGCCTGGGCACACCCACAAGCTCAACCATTATATTACCTACATAGTATGTACCATTTCTTTAAGGGGATGTCCTTTTTGTATATGCACACCCTTGATGGTCTGAGCAGTGTCAAGAGTATCCTTAACTTGAACATGAGCATTTGATCCTCTTGATTTGTGTGATTTTGTAGGGATTCCCGGGCCCAGAGATTAGTGAGACATTTTCACAAATCACCTCAGGCCACTCACAGGCAGAGGGAAATTGAAGGCCTGGTACATTTAATCAGTCTCTGGAACACTGTCCTTGACTTAACATGTGGACTGTGGGAAGAACACACAATTTGCCGTTCAGTGCCAATGGTCAGTTTTTAAGTAAAACATGTGCAAGTGACATTAGGTGGGTTAACAGGTTACATTTAGAAATAGGCATGTACCTAGAAATACTACACACATGCAATAGCAACTGATGAAAAAAAAAAGAGGCCATGAAATTGAAGGAGCTTGGGCTCAGGGGGATTCAAGTGACTATGGAGGCAGGAAGGGGAAGGGAGAAATGTAATAAACTACAATCTCCAAAAACAAAACTAGGTGCCAACAACACCAAAGAACTAGAAATAGAGAAAAAAATTAAAAAATTGTGTAATGAAGTAGCTGGAGAAATTTTTTTAGAGCTTGCATTAACTATATTTGTTCGCATAACCTGTATGGTTTAGAACAGCATGCATGGAATAAATGATAAGGAAGTGAGGCATATGTGCTGGCCTGCAGTATGTAGGGCATCTGCATGAGGGCAAGTGGGACAGGGCCTATTGGTCCTGCTGATCAGAAGAGAAAGAATTCCAGGTCATGATTAATAGCAGGCAAGGCAGTAAAAAGGGGTAGTAAAAATGCCACAAGGGGTCATTCTTCCTGATTCAGTTGTCCAAAATCTGGGAGGATCATAACTGTGGTTTGTTCAAACTGTGCCTAAAAATATTCAGAAAAATGTGTTATTGTAAATAAAAGGGATGGCACAGCACTCAAGGAAAAAGCTTGCTGTTGTTACCTGGTACATGCATCTTGATCACCTCAATTTGCATATGCAAAATATTTATAGTCCTTGTATACATGCATCATACTTCTGATTTGTTGCATCTGACATTATCCTCAAAAAAAAAATGGCACCTGACATGGCTTACTGGTTTGTGCATTGCTTCTTTACATTATCTCCTAGTTTCAGAACTGTGGGTTGATGGTCCCTTCTTGAACCCTTGACTGTCCAAGGAGCATATTCAATTAGATTCAATAAACACTCTCTAAGCCTGCCACGATGATTTTAACATGAGAAATTACTAGAAGGGGAAAACATTTTTCCTAGTGTCTTGTTTTATTTTATCAGTAAAATAAAATAGCCAGAAACTTCAGAGATGACCTTTTGAATCAAGACAAAGGTTGGACTGTTAACAAAGTTTTATTCAAGTGCTTTTTGGAATCATAGCTGTTTTCAATCTAGTTAAACCTCCCCACCCCCGCTGCTCCACCTTGACCCCCACCAAAAGGAAAAGAAACAAGTTTGACCTATCTTGAGCCAAAGTCACATCGTTCAGGCTGTTAAGAATATGATTAGCTCCTGAAAGTGACTGATACCTCGAGTTTTCAATCATGTTAGAATTCTGGAATAATGGAATTTCTTATGAGGTCCACGGAAAGGTCTTATAGACTTCAACATCAACTCCCTCCTCCCTCCTGAGAGGTGATTTTACTTCTGCCAATCACCTTCTGTTTGTGGCTACCAGGACACAGACGTTTGGAGTTTGTACCATGTGAAAATGTCTGAAAATCAGTAGAGCGTTCAATTACTCTTCTAAGATCAAAATCTAATTAATGTTTCTTTGCCTAGAGTTTACATGCACCCCCTATTTCAAATTCAAAAGTAGCAATTTTTAAAAATGAATATCAGTATCATTTAAGACCATAAGTTAAAATGTATCTCATTGTTCATGTGGACATTTAGGTTAGAGTTCTGAGCCTTCCTCTCTCAAACCGTGTGGGTTTCAGCCTTACTCTCACTTCCGGCTATGTGTTTGAGACAAGACTTTACCATCTGTAGTGATGGATGCTTGGCACTCTCCTAGTAGTGTTGGCTTAGAGGACTCGGTATTATGCATGCTACTGTTGCTATTGTTGAACTTTTAAAATAAAACATAAAACTTCGAAGGCCCTTTTTCTTGAGTGCAGAAACTACTTTGACTTAAGATTCCTTCTTCCAGACACTGACTGTCAAGTTTCTCCATGTTCTCTGTATTCCAAACTCCTCTGGGAAGCTAGGTTTTGATAATATTTTGAGGTTATAGTTATTATCTGTGGCTGTATCAATATGACAGGGCAGTTTGTGAGACATGCTGGTATGTATACTAAGTTGTATTTCTTGGGAAAAAATAAGATGCTGTGATGAAAATCACATTTGAGAAGCACTTGTTCATAAGAAACTCGGAGTAGGCTGGGCGGTTGGTGGCACACACCTTTAATCCCAGCACTTACTTGGGAGGCAGATTCAGGTGGATTTCTGAGTTCGAGGCCAGCCTGGTCTATAGAGTGAGTTCTAGGACAGCCAGGGCTATACAGAGAAACCCTGTCTCGAAAAAACCAGGAAAAAAAAGAGACTCAGAGTAACACCTTATGACTGTGAAAGTATCCATTTTTGAACTGAAGTTAAGAAAGAAAATGCCACATCTTTGTTGAATATCCACAAGCTGATTGGCTGATAAGAATTCAGTGATAGTGGAGACATAGAACATGGCAGATGAAAAGACAGAACTATCTCCGGCAATACTTATTTCTCTTACTGTCCCTTACCTGCTTTTGTATCTGACTGAGGCTTATCAAGTAAACCTTTAGAATGTATTAACTCTGCATATCATTAGCTTCTACCAATCCCAAAACTAAGAAGGTCATCAGTTTGCACCCAAGAGCTACATTAAAAATTGATCTGCTTTGCTGAACCAGTCCACCTGCCAATCCTACCAGTGTGCTGAGAAATTAAATTGGTTTGTGATTTTCGTTTGTCCCGTGACTGTAAACGCTTATTTAGACACTTACATGAAGACACATGTCATTCAGGACCATATGAATCTGCTTCTGCACTATAGCCTTGCACATTTTTCTGAGAATGGATTATGTCATATCTGTTTTGATGTAGGAGCTGTGTTTTACATCAACCTGTGTTGTTACTCTAACTTATGTGTACACACAGGAGAGCATGTGTGCTCTTACCAAATAAGGGACTAACATTTCTTTTCATTTTTGTTGAGCCTACAAACCTGGAAATATCTACACACACACACACACACACACACACACACACACGGCAAGTTCAGCAAGACAAAGCAATCTGCAAGGTCTCAGGTCCTAACTGATGGTCCTCTTAGTTTTTGGAGTAGTAGAAGTTAATTATATGCAGATTGGTAGAAACTAATGATACAGTAGGATAAAGAAACAAAGAAAATAGATTCTTTCCAAAGAAAAAGACAGTCAGTACAGACCAATGAGTAGATCATTAATGTATGAGAAATGACAGGTCTTGCAATATGGATTGGTGGATAAAGGAAGCCTGATGACCTATGTTTAACCCTTAGGACCTATGCCATGCCCTCCATCTTCACACATTGACATGTGTGCATCCACACAAATGTGCACTCAAGCAAATAGATAAAATGTAGTAAAAACATTTGAAAATAGAAGTGCCAGAAAATCAAGCTGTTCTCAGTCTGTTCAGTGCTGTTAATAAAATAAGTTAATAATAAACAGAATAATAAGTAATGTCATCAGAGCTATGTATACTATTAAAATTAAAGCATCTGATATTTTAGCTACAATTTAAATGATATGCTACACCTAACATTATTACATTCAAGTTAAATGATGCTGGGTGGCTTTCACAGATATATTAAAAAAACACTGGGTTAAGAGTATATAAATTTCCATCTTCTGAGGTCTTCTTCGATTTCTTTCTTCAAGGACTTGAAGTTCCTGTCATACAGATCTTTTGCTTGTTTGGTTAGAGTTACACCAAGGTACTTTATGTTGTTTGTGGCTATTGTGAAGGGTGTTATTTCCCTAACTTTTTTCTCAGTCTGCTTGTCCTTTGAGTACAAGAAGGCTACTGATTTGCTTGAGTTAATTTTATAACCAGCCACTTTGCTGAAGTTGTTTATCAGCTGTAGAAGTTCTCTGGTGGAGTTTTTTGGGTCACTTAAGTAAACTATCATATCATCTGCAAATAATGATAGTTTGAATTCTTCCTTTCCAATTTGTATCCCTTTGACTTCCTTATGTTGTCTAATTGCTCTCGCTAGAACTTCAAGTACTATATTGAAAAGATATGGAGAGAAAGGGCAGCCTGGTCTAGTCCCTGATTTTAGTGGGAATGCTTCAAGTTTCTCTCCATTTATTTTGATGTTGGCTACTGGTTTGCTGTAGATTGCTTTTACTATGTTTAGGTATGGGCCTTGAATTCCTGGTCTTTCCAAGACTTTTAGCATGAAAGGATGCTGAATTTTGTCGAATGGTTTTTCAGCATCTAATGAGATGACCATGTGGTTTTTTTCTTTTAGTTTGTTTATGTGGTGGATTACATTGATGGATTTCCGTATGTTGAACCATCCCTGCATCCCTGGGATGAAGCCTACTTGATCATGGTGAATGATCGTTTTGATGTGCTCTTGGATTCGGTTGGCAAGAATTTTATTTAGTATTTTTGCATCGATATTCATAAGAGAAATTGGCCTGTAGTTCTCTTTCTTTGTTGGATCTTTTTGTGGTTTAGGTATTAACATAATTGTGGCTTCAAAGAATGAGTTGGGCAGTATCCCTTCTGTCTCTATTTTGTGGAATAGTTTGAAAAGTATTGGTGTTAAGTCTTCTTTGAAGGTCTGGTAGAATTCTGCACTAAAACCATCTGGTCCCGTACTTTTCTTGGTTGGGAGGCTTTCTATAACCCCTTCTATTTCTTTAGGGGTTATGGGACTATTTAGCTGATCTATTTGATGCTGATTTAATTTTGGTATTTGGTATCTGTCTAGGAAATTGTCCATTTCCTCTAGATTCTCCAGTTGTTTTGAGTATAGACCTTTGCTCCTGGATTGGCAGGATCAATATAGTAAAAATGGCCATCTTGCCAAAAGCAATATACAGATTCAATGCGATCCCCATCAAAATCCCAACTCAATTCTTTATAGGTCTAGAAAGAGCAATTCTCAAATTCATCTGGAGCAACAAAAAACCCAGGATAGCTAAAACTATTCTCAACAATAAAAGGACTTCTGGGGGAATCAATATCCCTGACCTTAAACAGTACTACAGAGCAATTGTGTTAAAAACTGCATGGTATTGGTACAGCAACAGGCAAGTGGATCAATGGAATAGGATTGAAGACCCAGAAATTAACCCACAGACTTATGGTCACTTGATCTTTGATAAAGGAGCCACAACCATCCAGTGGAAAAAAGATAGTCTTTTCAACAAATGGTGCTGGTTCAACTGGAGGTCAACATGCAGAAGAATGCGAATTGACCCACTCTTAGCTCCTTGCACTAAGATCAACTCCAAGTGGATCAAGGACCTCCACATAAAACCAGACACACTGAAACTATTAGAAAAGAAACTTGGGGAGCCGGGCATGGTGGCGCATGCCTGTAATCCTAGCACTTGGGAGGCAGAGGCAGGCGGATTTCTGAGTTCGAGGCCAGCCTGGTCTACAGAGTGAGTTCCAGGACAGCCAGTGCTACACAGAGAAACCCTGTCTCGAAAAACCAAAAAAAAACAAAAAAAGAAACTTGGGAAGACCCTAGAGGACATAGGCACAGGGGGAAAGTTCCTGAACAGAACACCAATAGCTTATGCTCTAAGAGCAAGAATTGACAAATGGGACCTCATAAAATTACAAAGTTTCTGCAAGGCAAAGGACACTGTCAGAAGGACAAAACGAAAACCAACAAAGTGGGAAAAGATCTTCACCAACCCCACATCCGACAGAGGGCTAATATCCAATATATACAAAAAACTCAAGAAGTTAGACCCCAAAGAACCAAATAACCCTATCAAAAAATGGGGTACAGAGCTAAACAAAGAATTTTCACCAGAAGAAATTCGGATGGCTGAGAAACACCTTAAGAGATGTTCAACATCATTAGTCATCAGAGAAATGCAAATCAAAACAACCCTGAGATTCCACCTCACACCAGTCAGAATGGCTAAGATTAAAAACTCAAGAGACAACAAATGCTGGTGAGGATGTGGAGAAAGAGGAACACTCCTCCACTGTTGGTGGGATTGCAAAATGGTAAAACCGCTCTGGAAATCAGTGTGGCGGTTCCTCAGAAAATTGGGCATGTCCCTTCCAGAGGACCCTGGCATACCACTCCTGGGAATATACCCAGAGGATTCCCCTGCATACAATAAAGACACATGCTCCACTATGTTTATAGCAGCCTTGTTTATAATAGCCAGAAATTGGAAGGATCCCAAATATCCCTCAAAGGAGGAATGGATACAGAAAATGTGGTATATTTATACAATGGAATACTACTCAGCAATTAAAAATAATGAATTCATGCAATTTGTAGGTAAATGGTTAGACCTGGAAAATATCATCCTGAGTGAGCTAACCCAATCACAAAAGAATACACATGAAATGCAATCACTGATAAGTGGATATTAATGAGCCCAGAAGCCCTAAATACTCAAGGCACAATTAGCAAGTCAAATGATTCCCAAGAAGAAAGGAGAGGACCCTGGGCCTGTAAAGATTGGATCCAGTTTTGTAGAGAAACTCTGTGGGGGGAGGGGGAATGATTGGGGAATAGTTGGGGGGAGAGGAACTATGGGACATAGGGAGGGGGGAAACTGGGAAAGGGGAAAGCCTTTGGAATGTAAACATAGAATATAAAAAATAAAAATTAAAAAAAAGAGTATATAAATTTGAATACATACCACCAAAAATATTCCAAAAAATGACAAAGGAAAAAGGGCTTTCTCTCTCTCTTGATATGTGTGTCCGTGTGTGTGTGTGTCTGTGTGTGTGTGTCTGTGTGTGTGTGTGTGTGAGTTCTCCTAGACTCAAACCTTCAGTCTTGTGCCTAGCTCTGCAAGGAATTACCAGCTGCAGTATCCCTTCTGTGGATCCTAGAGACCACCCTTTCTTAACTCCCACCCACACACTTCACTGCAACCCAGTCTCCAACACCAGAAGTCATTCCCTGTGAGCATACCAGATGACCAGCTCAGGAAAACATACAACCCAAGGCCATCACACTTTCTGAAAATCAAGAGATGAACGAGAAACCAAGCAAGAAAAACCCACCCAACAAAGACAAGTCCAGAAATCAGCACCTAAACCTAGAAACATCCCAAATCCAAATGCCTAAATATCAGTTTAAGAACACAATCAATAATAGCCAGGGTAATAAGTCTCCACTAGAGCCCAACTATTTTACCACAGCAGCTCTTGAATATATATAATACAGCTGCAGCACAAGACCTGAAAACCAACTATGTGATAAGAATAGGGCTCTTCAAAGAGGCAAAATATAAATCCCTTAAAGAAATCCAGGAAAATATAAACAAACAACTAGAGGAGGAGGAAGAAGAGAAGGAGGAGGAGGAGGAAGAGAAGGAGGAGGAGGAGAAAGAGGAGGAAGAAGAGGAGGAGGAGGAAGAGAAGCCAAAGTTGAAGGAAAAAATAAAATAAATAAAATTGATAAAGACTTGAAAATGGAACTAGAATCAATAATGAAAATATAAACTGATAGAGTCTTGGAAATGAAAAATTTAAGAATTCAAACAGTAACTACATAGCCAAGCTTCATCAACAGATACCAGAAATGGAAAAGAGGATCTCAGGTACTTAAGACTCAATAGAAGAAATGGATAATCAGTCAAAGAAAATGTTAAATCTAAAAACTATCCCGACACATCTAGGATGTGTCACTATGAAAAGACCAAAACTAAAAATAATACAAAAAGAATCCTATATCAAAAGCCTAGAATACATTTTTAACAAAATCATAGAAGAAAAAATTAACCTACACATGGATATGCCTACAAAGGTACAAAAAATGTACAGAACACCAAATAGATTAGACCTGAAAAGAAAGTCCCTTTGGCACATTAGAGTCAAATCAGTAAACATATAGAACAAACAAAAATATTCAAACTTCAAAGATAAAAGGACTAAGTAACATATAGAAGCAGACCTATTATAATTACACCTGACTTCTTAATGAAGACTCTAAAAGCCAGAAGAGCTTGGGCACATGTGCTGCAGACTCTAAAAGACCAGGGATATAAGCCCACACTGCTATATCCAGTAGAACTTTCAATTACCACAGATGGAGAAAATAAGGTCTGGTATCATAAAGTCAATTTAAACAATATCTATCTCAAATCCAGCCCTACAGAATTGTTAGAATAAATATTCCAACTGAAGAAAATTAACTACACCCTTTAAAACACAGGAAATCTCACACCAGCAAAATCAAAGAACAGGATACACACACACACACACACACACACACACACACACACCTCCTCCTCCTCCTCCTCCTCCTCCAACAACAACAACAACAACAACAATAAAATAAGAGAAAACACTCAGTAATACTTTCCAATATCAATGATCTCAATTCCCAAATAAAAAGATACACACTAACAGAATGAATGCAAAAACATGATCCATCACTCTGTTGTATGCAAGAAACATACAGCCTCCAGGATAAACATTACCTCAGGTTAAAATGTTGGAAAAATATTCAAAGCAAATGGACCTAAGAAGGAAGCTGGTATAGTCACTTCAATACCTAACAAAATAAACATCAAACTAAATCAAATAAAAAGAGTAGGAGAAGTAGACTTCACACTCATCAAAAAAAAAAATCCACCAAGATGACATTTCAATTTTGAACACCTCTTCCCCAACACAAGGGTACCTAAGTTTGTAAAAGAAACACAAATATACCATAAATGGCCATTAACCATCACACATAGAGTGTATAGAGACTTCAAGGCCCCACTCTCACCAACAGACAGTTAGTTCATCCAGATAAAAACTAAACAGAGAAATACTGGAGATAACAGACATTATAAATCAAATGGAACTAACAAATATTTACTGCACATTTCATCCAAACACAAAAGAATATACCTTCTTCTCAGCACTTCATAGTACTTTTTCCAAAACTGACCACATACATAGTCACAATGCAAGTCTTAATAGGTACAAGGAAATGTATATAACTCCATGCATTCATCCTATCAGACCATATGGATTAAAGGTGGATATCAACAACAACAGAAAAACAGAAGCCCTAAAACTCATGGAAACTAAATGACTTTGCCCTGAATGAAAAATGGGTCAAGAGAGAAATAATAAAGAAATACTTTCTAGCCTTCAATGAAAATGAATATATAACATACCCAAACTTATGGAGCATAATGAAAATAGTCCTAAGAAGAAAGTTCATAACAGTAAGTACATACATAAGAAAACTGGAGAGATCTCATGTTAGCAACATAACTGATAGAGCTATCTGGAACAAAAAGAAACAGTCAAGAAAAGTAGACAGCTGAAAATAATCAAACTTAGGGCTGAATTCAAAATGGAAACAAGAATCAATGAAACAAAGACTTGGTTCTTTGAGAAAATCAGCAAGATATAAAAACCCTTTTACAAACTAAGGAAAAGATTCAAATGAACAATTCCAGAAACAAATAGGGAGACAACAATAGACACCAAGAAAATCCAAAGAACAATTGAGTCATACTTTAAGAACCTGTACTCCACCAAAAATCTAAAAATACTAGATAATTTTCTCAATAGGTACTACTTACCAAAGTAAAATCAAGATCAGATAAACAATTTAAATAGACCTATAAACCCTAAGGAAATAGAGTTAAGGAATAGTCATTAAGTCCCCCAAACAGAAAAGGGACTAGATAGGTTTAGCGCAGAATTCTTTTAGACTTTAACAGAAGAGTTATGATAGTCGTAAAGTCATTCCAGAAAATAAGAACGGAAGAAACATTGCAAAAAAGTTATGAGGCTACAGTCACCCCGATACTCAAACCACCTAAAAGCTCAACAAAGAAAGTGAACACCAATCCCTCTTATGAAGACAGATGCAAAATTACTCACTGAAATACAAGTCAAATCCAAGGACACATCAAAAAGATCATCTAGCTTTGTTCCAGAAATACAAGAATTGTTCAATATACATATATCAGCAAATTTAACCCACCACATTAACAAACTGAAAGGGAAATTTACATTATCATCTCATTAGATGCAAAAAAAAAAAAGGCCTTTGCCAAATTCAATGCCCCTTAATGATAAAAAGTCCTGGAAAGATTATGGATACAAGAGGCATACCTAAACATAGTGAAGACGATTTGTAGTAAGCCCATTGGCACCTTTGAATTAAATGGGAAGAAACTCATCAATTCCACTAAAATCAGGAAGAAATAAATAATAAATAAAGCTAATAATAATAAATAAGGCTATCCATTCTCTATGTCTATTCAATATAGCACTTGAAATTTTAGCTAGAGCAATAAGATAGCTAAAGGAGATAAATTAATACCACTTAGATGGGAATAAGTCAAAGTATCATTATTTGCAGATGATATGATAGTATATATAGGGAAACCTAAAATTTCCACCAGAGTTGATAAACATTTTCATCAATGTGGCTAGATACAAGCTTAACTGAAAAAAATCAATAGTATATATATATATATATATATATATATATATATATATATATATATATGAGACAAAGGGGCTGAGAAAGAAATCAGAGAAATAGCACCTTTCATGATAGTCTCAAATAATGTAAAATATCTTGGGTAACTGTAAACAAGTGAAAAAAACTTCAAGTCTTTGAAGAATGAAATTGAAGAAGATATCAGAAGATGGAAAGATCTTTCATGTTCATAGATCACTAAGATTAACATAGCAAAAGTTGCAACCCTACTAAAATCAATCTACAAATTCAATGAAATTCTCATTACAATTCCAACATAATTCTTTACATTCATGTAATTCTCAACTTCATATAGAAAAACAAACAATAAAAAAAAGGATAGCTAAAACAATGCTAAACAACAAAACTCCTGGAGGTGTCGCTATCCCTGACTTCAAGTTGTATTACAGTGCTAAAATAATTAAAAAAGACATGTTATCAGCATAAAAACAGATATGCTGATCAATGGAATCAAATTGAAGATGCAGACATAATTCCATACAGCTATTAGCACCTGAGTTTTGATAAGGAAGCCAGAAATACACACTGGAAAAACGACAGCTCTTCAACAAATGCTGCTGGTCAAACTGTATATCTGAGTGTAGAAAGCATAAATTGATCCATATTTATCACCCTGCACAGTGCTCAAGTCCTAGTACATAAAATATCATAATGAAACCAGATACTTTTCCAAGGGAGATCCATGCATTACCCACCTTGAGCCAAACATGTTATTTAGCGTCTGTAGGTCTGTGGATTATAGGATAATTATCCTTTAGTTAATAGCTAATGGCCACTGATGAGTGAATACATACAATGTTTGTCTATTGGTTCTGGGTTACTTCACTCAGGATAATCTTATCTAGTTCCATTTATTTGCCTACAAATCTCATGACGTCATTTTAAACAGCTGATAAACATTACACTGTGAAAATGTACCATGTTTTCCTTTTCTATTCTTTAATTGAGAGACATCCAGGTTGTTTCTAGCGCCTAGCTATTATGCATAAAGCTGCGATGAACATGGTTGAGCAAAGAGTTTCCTTTGGCTATATGCCCAAGAGTGATATAGCTGGGTCTTGAGGTAGATTAAATTCCAGTTTTCTGAGAAAGCACATATTGATTTCCATAGTAAACTCCCTGTAAACTCCCGGCAGCAATGGAAGAGTGCGGCCTTGCTCCACATCCTCACCCGCATGTGCTGTCACCTGTGTTTTTGATCTTAGCAATTCTGACAGGGAAAGATGAAATCACAGTTGTTTTGATTTGCATTTTTTTTTCCTAGCTAAGGATGTTGAACATAGCTTTATTTCTCATTTCTATTTATTATGTGTTTCCAAGCTATTTAGAGTCCTTTACTGAGAACTTTCTGTTTAGGACATTCCCCACCTTCTCTTCTATAAGGTTCAGTATATCCAGTTCTATGTTGATGTCTTTGATCTATTTGGACTTGAGTTTTGTGCAATATGTTAGATATTTTTCAATTTGCTTTCTTCTACATGCTACTATCCAGATTGACCAGCACCATTTGTTAAAGATGCTTTCTTTTTCCATTATGTTTTTCTTTATAAAAAAATAAATATCTTAGCCATTCTAATTGGAAGGAGCCCAAATATCCCTCAAAGGAGGAATGGATACAGAAAATGTGATATATTTATACAATGGAATACTACTCAGCAATTAAAAATAATGAATTCATGCAATTTGTAGGTAAATGGTTAGACCTGGAAATATCATCCTGAGTGAATTAGCCCAATCACAAAAGAATGCACATGAAATGCAATCACTGATAAGTGGACATTAATGAGCCCAGAAGCCCTAAATACTCAAGACACAAATAGCAAGTCAAATGATTCCCAAGAAGAAGAAAGGAGAGGACCCTGGGCCTGTAAAGATTGCATCCAGTTTAGTAAAGAAACCAAGGGGGGAGGGGGAATGATTGGGGAATAGTTGGGGGGAGAGAGGAACTATGGGAACTATGGTGGGTGGGAACTGGGAAAGGGGAAAGCCTTTGGAATGTAAACATAGAATATAGAAAATAAAAATTAAAAAAAATAAATATCTTCAATTGTGTGGAGTTATGTCTGATTCTTCAATTCCATTCCATTAATCAACCTGTTTTTATGCAAATACCACATGGATTTAACCTCTATTGCTTTGTAGTACAGTCAAAAATCAGGGTTGGTGATCCTCAGGATGTTCTTTTCTTGTACAGAATTATTTTATTTATCCTTGTTTTATTGACTGATTGATTGATTGATTGATTGATTGATTGATTTATATGTTTGTTGTTTCTTTTTGTTTTTTCCATATAAATTGAGTATTGTCCTTTCCAGTTCTGTAAAAAAAAATGTGTGGGAATTTTGTTGAGGATTGTGGGGATTGCTTTTGGCAGGATCACCATTTTTACTGTATCAATCCTACCAATCCATGAACATGAGAGATCTTTCTGTCTTCTGGTAACTTCTTCAAATTCTTTCTTCAAAGACTTGTTTTTGTCATACAGGTATTTCACTTGCTTGGTGAAAGTTTTCCCAAGATACTTCATATTAGTTGTGGCTATCGTGAAGAGTGTTGTTTCCCTGGTTTCCTTCTCCGTGCATTCATCACTTGTGTATAGGGGAGCTACTAATATTTTTAAGTTGGTCTTGTATCTATTCAATTCACTAAAGGAGTTTATCAGCTGTAAGAGTTCCCTGGTGAATTTCTAGGATCAGTCATGTATATATCATATCATCTGCCCATAGCCATACTTTGGTTTCTTCCTTTCTAATTCATAGCTCCTTGATCACTTTAAGTTGTCTTATTGCTCCAGGCAGAACTTCAAATTACTATATGGAAGATATGGAGAGATTGGACAGCCTTGTCTTGATCGTTATTTTAGTGGAATCAACTTGAATTTCTTCCATTTCATTTGGTGTTGGCTATAAGCTAGCTGTAAACTGTCTTTACTATGTTTACATATATCCCTGTATGCACAGTCTTCCTAGGACTTTTTATCATGAAGGGGTATTTAAGTTTGTCAAAGTCCTTTTTTTATATGATCATGTATGATTTTTATTCCCTTACAGTTTGTTTATATGGTAAATAACATTGACTGATTTTCAGTCATCACTCCATCTCTGGAATGAAGCCTAATTGATTATAGTGGATGATCTTTTGGGTGTGTTCTTGAATGTGGTTTTCAAGTATTTCACTGAATTTTTTTGGCATCTATGTTCATGTGTGAAATTGGTCTGTAATTCTCTTTTTGGAACCTTTGTGTGGTTTGGGTATGTGGTAGCATTAAATAAATTGAGCAGTAATCCTTCTGTTTCTATTTTCTGGAATAATTTTAGGAATATTGGTGTTAAACTCTTCTTAGAAAGCCTGGTAGAATTCTGATTTAAAACCTGGCCTTTATCTGGTTGGGATACTTTTAATGATTAGAATTATTTCCTTAAGGGTTACAGGGCTATTTGAATTGTTTATCTGACCTTGATGTAATTTTGGTAAGGGTACCCATTGAGAAAATTAGCCATTACTTTTAGATTTTTCAATTTGGTAGAATATATGTTTTTAAAATATGATCTAATTATTCTCTATATTTCCTGTATGTCTCCTTTTTTTCCTGATTTGAGTATTTTCTTTATATTTTAGTTAGTTTGGTTAAGAACTCTTCTAGCTTGTTGTTTTTATCAAAGAACCAAGTCTTTGTTTCATTGATTCTTTGCATTTTCTCTCTTAACTTCTATTTTATTGATTTCAGCCCTGTTTGATTATTTCCTGCCATCTATGCCTCTTGGATGTGTTTGCTTCATTTTGTTCCAGAACTATCAATTATACTGTTAAATTGCTAATATGAGATCTCACCATTTTTTGTATGAGGTTGCAGGCACTAGGTGTTATAGATTTTCCTATTAGCACCACTTTCATTGTGTTCCATAAGTTTGGGTATGCTGTGTATTCATTTTCATTGAATGCTAAAAGGTCTTTAACTCTCTCTCTCTCTCTCTCTCTCTCTCTCTCTCTCTCTCTCTACCTGTTTTTTCATTCAGTAGATAGCTGTTCAGTTTCATGAGGGTGTAGGCTTTCTGTTGTTTCTGTTGTTGATGATCTCCACCTTTAGCCCACAAAGGTCTGGTAGGATGCCAGACGTTTATGTAAATTTCTTTATGTTTTCAAAGATTTGCTTTGTGACTGAGTATGAAGTCAGTTTTGGAGAATGTCCCTTGGGGGTGCTGAGATCAATGTGTATTCTTCTGTGTTTGGGTGAAATGTCCTGTAGATCTCTCTTAAGTTCATTTGGTTCATAACCTTTCTTATCTCCAGTATCTCTCTGTTTAGTTATTGGTTTTGTAGGTATACTGGTGTTGGGTGGGGATGGGAACAGGAAGCATCAGGTAGGGTGGGAGGATGAAAGGAGAAAGTACTAGGAGAGATCACTAGAATTGGAGCATATTGGGAGGTTGATATATAAACCTAGTGCAGTGGAAACTCCTTGGAATATTTGAGATTACTTAAGTATAATCTAGTAACGGGGATACTGAGCCTCAAGTGGCCATCTTTTAAAACAAGGAAATACTCTTAGCAGTAGGATGGGAACACCAACCCAGGCTCAAACCTATGACCTACAATTTCTCCTGCCTGCAAGATGTGGTGAGGTATTGGTGATGTGAAACTTGTGAGAGTGAGCATCCAATAACTAGGCCCTTTCTAGGAGAGGGAGTCTGCACCTGACACTAATTGGATGGCCATGAACCAGAACTAAAACATCACAGAAACCCAGAAGGGAATCAAACACCACTGGCAAAAGATTTTAATCCAGTTAAATGATTCGTAATGATATTCTGCTCCACTCATAAACTGGTGTTCAGATTGGTGCCCAGCCCAACTGTCATGAGAAGAGGTGTCATCCAGCAAGTGATGGAATAAGATGCAGAGATCAACAACCAAACCCTAGACAGAGACATCCAAACCCTGAAGAAGAGGGAGATGAAGGATTTTAATAGCCAGAGGGGGGTGAAGTCACCACAACAATGCAGACCACAGGATCAACAAAGTAGAGCTCATAGGAGCTCACAGAAACAAAAGGAAAACAAACAAAAAAACAAATAAAAAAAGAAAAGCCAAGCACATGACCCTGTTTGAGATAGATCCCCTGAATATGTGTTATGATTGTATAGCTTGGTGTTCTTGTAGGATTCCCAAAAAGAAAGTGGGAAACCTACTTTGGAAGTGGAAGGGGTGGCTGACTCTTTTACTTGTACCTGAGATGCTTTTCTCCTACTGTGTTGCCTAGTCCAGGCATTATTCCATTAATTAATTAATTAATTTTACATCCTAGGTATAGCTTACCCTCCATCCTCTCTTCTAAGTCCCTCCCTTTCACCTAACCTTTCCCAGTACTTCCTCTGTTTATCCTCAGAGAATGAGAGACCTCCCATGGGTATTCAACCTGAATACCTGCCATGGTATATCAAGTATATCAAGTTGCAGTAGGACTAGGTGCATCTTCTTCTTCTTCTGAGGCTAGACAAGGCAGCCCAGTTATGGGAAAGAAATCCAAAGGTTGGCATCAGAGTCAGAGACAGCCCCTGTTCCTGCCCTTAGAAAACCAAGATGCATATCAGTTACATATGTGTAGGAAGCCTATGCCCATTCCATGCATGCTTTCTCGTCTGTGGTCCAGTCATAGGCCCAGGTTAGTTGATTCTGTAAGTTTTCTTGTGGTGTCCTTGACCGCTCTGGTTCCTTCAATCCTTCCTCACCTTCCTTCATAAGATTCCCTCAACTCCACCTAATGTTTGGACATGGGCCCCTGTATCTGTCTCCATCAATTCCTGGATGAAGCCTCTCAGATGATAATTATGCTAGCCTCAAATCATGTTTGTCTTTCTGGGTCTGAGTTACCTCACTCAGGATGATCTTTTCTAGCTCCATTCATTTGCCTGCAAATTTCATTATGTCATTGTTTTTAATAGGTAAGTAATATTCCATTATGTAAGTATGCCATATTTTCTTCATCCATTCTTTAATTGAGGGACAGTTTCTGGCTAATACAAATAAAAAGCTGCTATGAACATAGTAGAGCAAACGTTCTTGTGGTATTGTGGAGCTACTTTTAGGTATATACCCAGGAGTGGTATGACTTGGGTATGAAGTAGGACTCTTCACAATATTAGTTTTTTAATTTATTTTCTATATTCTTTGTTTACATTCCAAAGGCTTTCCCCTTTCCCAGTTCCCCCCTCACCATATGTCCCATAAGTCCTCTTCTCCCCTCCCATTCCCTAATCACCCCCCCACACACACACCATTTCACTGTTCTGGTACTCTCCTAGAAAACTGGATCCAGTCTTTTTGGGACCAAGGTCGTCTCCTTCCACCTTCTTGGGAATCTTTTGATTTGCTAATTGTGCCTTGAGTATTCAGAGCTTCTGGGCTCATTAATATCCACTTATCAGTGGTTGCATTTCATGTGTATTCTTTTGTGATTGGGTTAGCTCACTTAGGATGATATTTTCCAGATCCAACCATTTGCCTACAAATTGCATGAATTCATTATTTTTAATTGCTGAGTAGTATTCCATTGTATAAATATACCACATTTTCTGTATCCATTCCTCCTTTGAGGGACATCAGGGCTCTTTCCAACTTCTGACTATTTTAAATAAGGCTGCTATGAACATAGTGAAGCATGTGTCTTTGTTGCATGCAGGGGAATCATCTGGGTGTATGCCCAGGAGTGGTATGACAGGGTCCTCTGGAAGTGTCATGCCCAATTTCTGAGGAACCGCCAGACTGATTTCCAGAGCGGTTGTACCATCTTGCAATCCCACCAACAGTGGAGGAGTGTTCCTCTTTCTCCACATCCTAACCAGCACCTTTTTTCTCTTGAGTTTTTAATCTTAGCCATTCTGACTGGTGTGAGGTGGAATCTCAGGGTTCTTTTGATTTGCATTTCCCTGATGACTAATGATGATGAGGACTTCTGGGGGAATCAATATCCCTGACCTCAAGCAGTACTACAGAGCAATTGTGTTAAAAACTGCATGGTATTGGTACAGTGACAGGCAAGTAGATCAATGGAATAGAATTGAAGGCCCAGAAATGAACCCACAGACTTCTGGTCACTTGATCTTTGATAAAGGAGCCACAACCACCCAGTGAAAAAAAGATAGCCTTTTCAACAAATGGTGCTGGTTCAACTGGAGGTCAACATGCAGAAGAATGCGAATTGACCCACTCTTATCTCCTGTACTAAGATCAACTCCAAGTAGATCAAGGGCCTTCACATAAAACCAGATACACTGAAACTATTAGAAAAGAAACTGGGCAAGACCCGGGAGGACATGGGCACAGGGGGAAAGTTTCTGAACAGAACACCAATAGCTTATGCTCTAAGATCAAGAATTGACAAATGGGACCTCATAAAATTACAAAGTTTCTATAAGGCAAAGGACACAGTCAGAAGGACAAAATGCAACCAACAAATTGGGAAAAGATCTTCACCAACCCCACATCCGACAGAGGGTTAATACCCAATATAAACAAAGAACTCAAGGAGCTAGACCCAAAAGAAGCAAATAACCCTATTAAAAATGGGGTACAGATCTAAACAAAGAATTTTCACGTGAAGAAATTTGGATGGCTAAGAAGCACCTTAAGAGATGTTCTTCACACTTTTCTGAGAAACTGCCAAATTGATTTACAAAGTTGTTGTACAAGTTTGCACCCTCACAAGCAATGGAGGATTACCCCCTTGCTCCACATCCAACATGAACTATCACTTGAGTTTTTGATTTTAGTCACTCTGACAGGTATAAACTGGAATATCAGAGCTGGTTTAATTTGCATTTCCCTGATGGCTAAGGATGTTGAACATTTCTTTAATTACTTCTCAGCCATTAAAGATTCCTCAGTTGTTTCTGTTTAGCTCTGTACCTCATTTTTAAATTGGGTTATTTAGTTTGTTGCTGTCTAATTTCTTGAGTTCCTTATATGTTTTAGATGAAGGGTCAATGAAGATATTTTACCATTATGTATCCTTTTAATGGTGCTCTCTGCCTTATAGAAACTTTTTAATTTCATGATGTCCTATTTATTAATTGTTGATTTTACTGCCTGAATTGTTGGTGTTCTGTTCAAGATATTGTCTCCTGTGCCCATGTGTTCAGGGCTATTCCCCAATTTCTCTTTTATCAGATTTAGTATATCCACTTTTATGTTGAGGTCTTTGATCCATTTGGACTTGAGTTTTGTACAAGATTATTGATATGGATCTATTTGCATTCTTCTGTATGCAGACATCCAGTTAGAACAATACTACTTGTTGAAGATACATTCTTTGTTCCATTGTATAAATTTGGCTTCTTTGTCAAAAAAAATTAGTGTCCATAAGTTTTGTGTTTATTTCTCAGTCTGTAATTCTATACCAATGATAAGTCTGTCTGTTTTTATTCCAATACCATGTGTATAGACACCACTTAACAAAGTTAAACCAAAATCAAATCCAGCTTTAAAATAAAGCCAAGTATAACTATAACTTGTTATGTCATGTTCAATGGCTATCAAAGGGAGGTATAGGAGGTGGGAGGATTACTCTTTTGTTTTTTGTTTGTTTGTTGTTTGTTTGTAAAACAAAAGAGTGTATCTGGAAGATATGGTTGGTAAAGAGAGACTGGGGGAATTGGGAAGAGGGCAAACTATGGTTGGAATATAATGTAGGAGAGAAAAATAAATAAATAGACAATAAATAAATAAATAAATAAATAACCATAAAACAGAATATATGGTAGAAGAGAAAGTGGGGAATATATTTGAACTCATTGGCACAGGAGACAGTGTTATAAAAAGAACACTGATAACAAGGGCATTCATAACAGCAATCAATCAATAGAATCTCATAAAACTTAAAACTTCTTTAAGGCAAAGGACACCATGTATCAGATAGTTTCACAGACTATAGAATGAAAAAAGATTTTTACCAACTCTACATCTGATAAAGGTTAATATCCAAAGTATACAAATAACTCAAGAAGTTAAACGTCAACAAACCAAATAATCCAATTAAAAATGAGGTACAGATATAAACAGAGAATTCTCCATAAATGAATCTCTTATGGCTTAGAAACACTTAAGGAAATGTCCAATAGCCTTAGTCATCAGGGAAATACAAAACAAAATGACTTTGAGATTTCATTTTAAAGTCATTTTAAGAATGCAAGTCACTGTAAGATTAGCTAAGACCAAAACCTCAAGTGACAACTCATGCTGGTGACAATATGGAACAAATCCAACACTTCTCCATTGCTGCTGGGAATATGCAGCCACTATGGAAATCAATATGTACTTTCTCAGAAAACTGGGATTTGAACTAACTTAAGATCCAGATATACCAAACTTGGAATTATATCTAAAGGGCATTACATTTTACCAATAGGACACTTGCTCAACCATGATTATTACAGATTTATCCACAATACCTAGAAATTATAAACAATCTAGATGTCTCTTCAAAGAATGGATAAAGAAAATGTGTTTACACAATGGAGTATTACTCAACTTTTAAAACAATATCATCATGAAATTTTCAGACAAATGGATGGAATAAGAAAAAGAAACACACCCTGAGCAAGGCACCTGGGTCCCAGAAAGACAAATATGGTATGTATTCACTTAGAAGTGGACATTAGCCCTTAAGTAAATTATCATCAACTACAATCCATAAATCCAGAGAGGTTAAATAAAGAGGAAGAGTCTGGGAGAGATACATGGATTTTCCTGAGAAGGGAAAATAGAATAGACTTTAAGTAGGGAGAAACCAGAAAGGGGATATTGGGTGGGGAAAGATTGAGGGAGAAAGTGTAGGGGCAGATGGTTGACATTTGAGAGGTGGTGTGGGAACCTACTGCAGTGGAAGCTTCTTGGAATCCATGAGGGTGACCTTAGCAAGCACTCCTAATAAGAACTTTCAAATGGGTATCTTTGGAGCTAGGAAAGGTGTAGATTGCATTCAATTGAATTGTTGGGCAAGGTCAAATGGAAATTCCCCAAAACTCAGGCTGATATTAAGACAAAAGAGTTGCTTCTCAAAAATCTGAGAGCAGAGACAAAAGACAACATCCAAATAGCCTATTGACCGTGGAGAAATTGAACTGGTACCTACATGCAGCTGTCATCCCTACGTTCCTGTCTCTTTGATTCAGAAGTTATTCTGATGGCTACTGAAATTGAAACTTGAACATCAACTCAGCCACAAAACCTTTGAACTATAAACTGTCCTGCCTGCACAATATGGTAGGGCAATGGTGGCACAGAACTGGTGGAAGTAACCAACCAATGTGTGATTTGACTTAAGGTCCACTTCATGAGAAATGAACCCATCCCAATATTGTTTTGGTAACCAAGAACCAGAGAATCTATAGCTCAGAGACCTACAGTAAAACCAAATTAAACTGTTCAAAACGAACAAATAGAGATTGCTACTGATCTCCTGCTATATCCATAGATTAGTAGGTTATCCAGTCATGAGAAAAGCTACCTCTGGCAACAGATGGGAACAGATACAGCCACCCATAGCCAGACATCATGAGAAGAGAGTATAAATTGGTGGTATCTACTAAATTCCTTCTCTCAGAGCTCAGTGAATCCTACAGAACAGAAGACAGAAAGATGATAAGAGTCAAGAGAAGATGGAGGACACCAGGAGAATACAGATCTCTCAATCAACTAAGCAAGGAGCTAATGAGCTCACATAGAATCAAGGGCCTACTTGGGTCCTTGTATTAAAATTTAAAAATTCAGAGTAAACTATAAATGTGTCCATTAAATATGTTACCTGAAGCTTATCCTGAAGAAATGAAATATTTAGACAATTACAAAAAACAAGGATAAATTTAAAATGCACAGAGGGAACACATACAGGAAAATGACCTGATTTCTCATCAGATGGAAATCAGATACTGTAGTCATGCCTTTACAGGTTGAAAGGAGTGGGCTAGCGTGATGGATCAATGGTTAAAACCACATACTGCTCTTGCAAATAAATCAAGTTCAATTTCCAGCACATAAGTTAGGTGGCTAACAACTGCCTGTAACTGCATCTCTGAGAGATCTGATATCCCTGGTCTCCACGGACACTGCACTCACTTGCACAGACATTTCCACATTCCAAATATAAAAGGAAACTTAAGTTAAATGGAGACCCAGACAAATGGTTTAGTCAGTCAAATTCTTGCCTTGCCAAGATAAGGACTTCGATTTAACCCTTGGAACTCACATAAAAATGCCAAGCATGGTAACAATCATTTGCAATGCAGAAACAGAAGGATTTCCTCGGGCTCAATGGCCATCCAGCCTTGCCAAACTGATGAGCTTCTGTATCAAAGGACGTGGGAGGGTGATGCTCCTAAGAATGGCACCTGAGATTGTCCTCAAGCTGCTATAGGCACATGACATGCGTGCATACACACACCCATTTCTAGACATAATCAATCACACATGTATACACACATGTGAAAAATGACAAGTTTAAAGGAAAACAAAACTCTCAATGCAAAATTTATTTTAAAAGACATCCTTCATATAAAATTGTCAAAGAATAAGTGAAAAATTCTTTTTTTAATTCGATATATTCTTTATTTACATTTCAAATGATTCCCCCTTTCCTGGCTCCCCACTCCCCGAAAGTCCCTTAAGCCCTTTTCCCTCCCCCTGTTCCCCCATCCACCCCTTCCCACTTCCCTGTTCTGGTATTCCCCTACACTGATGCACTGAGCCTTTCCAGAACTAGGGGCCACTCCTTCCTTCTTCTTGGACATCATTTGATATGTGGATTGTGTCTTGGGTATTCCAAGTTTCTAGGCTAATTATCTGTTTATCAGTGAGTGCATACCATGAGTGTTCTTTTAAGACTGGGTTACCTCACTTAGGATGATGTCCTTCAGCTCCATCTATTTGTCTAAGAATTTCATGAAATCATTGTTTCTAATGGCTGAATAGTACTCCATTGTGTATAGATGCCACATTTTTTGTATCCATTCCTCCGTTGAGGGACATCTGGGATCTTTCCAGCTTCTGGCTATTGTAAATAGGGCTGCTATGAACATAGTGGAGCATGTATCCGTATTACATGCTGGGGAATCCTCTGGGTATATGCCCAGGAGTGGTATAGCAGGGTCCTCCAGAAGTATCGTACCCAGTTTTCTGAGGAACCGCCAGACTGATTTCCAGAGTGGTTGTGCCAGCTTGCAATCTCACCAGCAGTGGAGGAGTGTTCCTCTTTCTCCTTTAATTTAAAAGGAGGGGGGTCATTTAAAAATCAAGTGGAAGGCCTGCCAGTGCAGTGCAGCGGTGCAGTGGTGCAGCATGGGGAACTGCCTTGCATGCATGAAGCCTTCCCAGTTACCCTCTGTAGTACCACAGAAAAATATAAAATAAGAATATTTTTCAATAAATAAAAACTAAATGATTTTTAACAGCAAGTATGTACTATTGAAAGAACTAGGGTCTCTTTGAGAATGACTTCTCTTTAAATCAAACCTTTTTAAAAGGATTGAAAAAGTACTTAGGTGAATGCAAAATCATTGGATACATATGTGTATGTATGTAATATATGTATGCGTGCATGCAAGTGTGTATGTTTGTACGTATATATGCTTTCTAAGACAGGGTTTCTCCCCTCTGCCTCTCCCTCCCAAATCCTGTGCATTATCAAGCCTGGCTTATATTCATTCTCTCTGTCTCGTTGTCTCTCTGTCTCTGTCTCTCTATCTCTCTCCCTCCCTCCCTCCCTTCCTCCCTCCCTCTCTTTCTCTCTCTCTTTCTCTCTGCCCCTTCTCTCCCTCCCTCCCTCCCTCCCTCCCTTTCTCCCTCCCTCCCTCTTTCCCTCCTCCATTCCTCCTGATTTCTGTCTGTCTTGGTGAGTACATGCACGTGCATGAATGTGTGTGTGTGCAAAGCATATGTTACTGAATGAAACCCAGGCCCTTGACAGTTCGGCAAACTCTCTGTTTTGAAAGTGTACTTATAATCTCTTGTGATGCCTTTAAATTATCTACTAGAAGCACTTAAAATGGTCTGAAAGGACACAACAAAAATGCTAGTTAATGATTTTATGTAGTTCTATGTAAACAATTGGCATTTAATAACAGAGAATTAAATATATGTCCCAGGTTACTTTGAACCTGATTACCAGTAACATTAGCATAACCAAGACACAGTGATTCCACAATGGATAATCCAGCATGGGGGAAAAAGTAACACAGGCAAGCAGGCAATTAAAGAATGATGTTTAGTGAATGACCACCTTACATGTGTGAGCAATCACCCATCAGAAAGAGCCTAAAACCATGTCAGTCACCTCCCTGGAGGCAAAGAAAGACATATTTTACAAGATCTGAAGAGAGTTACAACTGTTCATGAAGTATGTCTAGGGGAACCATAACCTTGATTGATGAAACTCAAGTAACTAATAAGCACAAAATTCTCGGAAACACACACACTATGGTTCAGCGGAGAGGACAGCGAGGAGTAAACACTGATGTTCCTCTGCTCTTCAGCGTGATGATCTGAAAGTTCTTTATTCAGGTTTAACTTGACTAGAGGCAGAGGAGACTTCAAAATGCAGCCCCAGAGGGATCAAAATCCCTTCCTGCATGAGTGTTCAAAGATAAGTGGAGATGGACTCCTGTACAATGAAGAGAACCCAGGAGAGAGCAAGGTCCCTACCACTGGGTTTTGTGAGTTGGTTGTTAAATATCAATCCAGTAATGGGCTTGGTCTTTATCAGCTGCTGCTCAAATTGCAGCAGAAAGAGACGACTCTTGGCCTCCTGTATAAGCAAACACAGACTAAGTGTGGATATATTCCATGTGTAATCAACCAAAATTTGACCTTAACAACCATCCCAAACTGATATATGCCATCACCAAGGAAACAAGCTTAGAAAAATAGCAACGATTTTTGTAAGGTTATATTATTCATTATTGTAATGAGCCAGGAATTGTAATCTGATCTGCATTTAATCTGGCCAGCATTTCTTCCATTCCAACTTCAAACATAAAATACAGATTTTTTTTATACCATTATCAAAGGAATGGCTCCCTAAAATCGAGTTTTAGTGTAATCTACTGTTCCTAGTGGTTTATTCAAGGATCAAGAGAGCTGAAACAAGACTTTTCTTTCCAAATATGAAGAAAACATACAACTTTAGATAGATTTCAGTTCATCAAAATCTAGTAACCATGAGAAACTAGCACAAATTGTTTGTAAATAGAAAACTGAAAAACATACCAAACATGAGTTGGTTGAATTGAACAGACCACATAGAACATATCCCCATTTCACAGATAAGAAAAATCAAAGCAACAAAAAATGAAGTTTTACATTGTGGCTTGTTTTTAGGTTCAGGGCATGGTGGAGAGATGAGCCCTGTGATCAAGACCCTGTGCTGTTAACCTTAACCATTCTATCACTTTGGGTGTAAGGGAGCTGAAGCCAAGGCTGACCTTGGCTGCTAGTGATATATTAGCAATGAGCTGATGGATTGGAAACCAATTCATAATTTATCTCTGGGTTGTATGTGAAGGAGGGGGGTGGGCCTACCAACTGAACCCTTTAGCAGCATTGGGGAATTGTATTGGAAGAAAAATGGTATGTCTGTGAATACTACATTATCTTCTAGTCCACTAAATTGATTTTTATTTTCAGAGATAAAATATTTCCAGGAGTGCTGTCTGCCTTGGCAGGATGCCATGGATGATTGAACTTTCCTTTGTACTCTTGGGTGAGTCCGAGCCTTCTGGTCTCAGCCTCTCCTGTGCAAAGCCTGTTGCTAGGAAAAGAGCATAAAGCTCTCTGCTTCCATTAGAGCTCAGGTTTGGGATTCAAGGATATGGCTCATACCACTTGTTGCCTAAAGATCTGAGTAGACAAGAAATAGTCTAATAGAAAGGGGATTAGCTGACATCATCAGAAGAGAAAAACAAAGTCATTTACCAAACATTAATACCATGGCATTAATGCCCAACACTTATTGACCATCTTTTATGTTTCTCTCTCTCTCTCTCTCTCTCTCTCTCTCTCTCTCTCTCTCTCTCTCTCTCTCTCTCTCTGTGTGTGTGTGTGTGTGTGTGTGTGTATGTGTGTGTGTAGTTGTATCTGTCTTCCTCAATCCCTGACCACCTAAATTTCTGAGATAGATAGTATCTCACTGGGCTCAACTTACTTATTTTCTCTTGTTCTGTGTTCTAGTGGTCCCTCAGATCCTCACACTTACACAGTAAAGTCTTTACACACTGGACGATCCTCCCAACACTACTTTTGAAACTTCTCACCACACCAAGACTAACTTCAAATGCATTTGATGGCCAATCATACTTAGTCTTTCCAACAAAGTGTTGTTTGGTAGAATTATAAACCACCTAGTCATATCAAGTAGCTAAGTGGTATAATTGACTCTAGTGATGGTTTAATTTGAAAATCATGTTTCATTGCATCTTGGTATCAAAATCACCTATGGTTATTTTTAAATATCTCAGTACCTAAACTCCATGCTCACACCCCTAATGGAACACAATGAGAAAATCACTGGACATCAGTGTTCTAAGTCTCTAAATGATACTTATATGTAGCCATGGAAACCACAGCACTAAAGCCTTGAGGATACATCACCGCATCCCATCACAGCAGAATTCACAGACACTGTGAAGAGGATCAATGGTCCTATACCTGTCTTGTGACCCTTGTTAGAATAGGAATGGTGAGCTGTATCCAGCAAAGAAGATCTGAAGCTCACTTCAAAATTCCAATGAACTCATGTTTCATCTCAAATGCTTTGTAATATTAAGGACCAACTATTTTTTCTCCAATACAAGTGGCCAAGATGCAGAAGTTCCACTACTGATAAAATACATCAGAGCATCCCACCTCAAGCTTCAAAGCACTTTTTCATTAATAGAATGAGCAGAGACATACAGAAAAATAACCATCACTTCCATAAAAAGACTAATGTGGCTCTCCAGAGGAAAGCATAATCTTCGTATCTGTTATGGAGGCCAGGCCATGTTTCCTGTGGGGCAGCAGCTGGTTAGCCACTTGGCTCTAATCAACTAAGTGGGATAAGTTGACTTCATTATCAAAGGACAGTTGAGAAAAAGTGACAGAGCTGTATATCATGATGAGTGATATTCTAGTCAACAGGATAACTCATTGTCCATTTTTATAGCCAGCATGGTGCTCAAAGGATTTTGGTTCATAGAAAGCAAGCCTTAACTGGAGCACATTTAAAACTAAACACAACAAGAAATTCTAAACAGCAAGAAAAGGGGTTTGTTTGCCCCTCCTTGGGACACATCAGCATCTATGGAAGCCAGAACAGAAAATAGATAGATTAGATAGATAGATTAGATAGATAGATAGATAGATAGATAGATAGATAAGATAGATAGATAGATAGATAGATAGATAGATAGATAGATAGATAGATAGATAAGATAGATAGATAAGAGACAAATAGACAGACAGATGGTAGATAGATAGATAGAATGATAGATAGATAGATAGATAGATAGATAGATAGATAGATAGATTCGGGGGAACCGAAAAAGGGGAAATCATTTGGAATGTAAACAAAGAATATAGAAAATTATAAAAAGGAGAGAAAAAAGATAGATGATAGATACTACTTTTCCAAGTTTTAAGTTTTACTAATAATATAGTTGATATAAAAATATGAACATTGTAGGAAAGGAAAAATAATTATCTAATTAGCTATTCCACCATTCCAAATTATGTTATTTTACGAGAAAGGAAATATTAAGGCTGAAGAGATGACTCAGCAGTTAAAAGAGTTTACAGCTCTTATAGATGACTTGAATTTAGTCCCTCACACTTGGGGAGGGAGGCATAATCACCTCTAAAATCACCAAAGCTCTTCTGCCTCTCGGAGCATCTGCTCTTACCTGCATATACCCACAGACACATACACACATACATGATTACACATAATGAAATAAATCTTTAAGAATTGAGCAAGAACATATTATCAACTTATAAATCATAAAATATAATTTATATAAAAATAAGAAAATATAATTTATAAAAATATAATCAAAATTGTCAATTATCAAAACATTCAAACCTTCCTCTCTATATCTTCAACTTCAGTGAATCCTAGAACTGTAAAATAGCCATGGCCTCCAGTTTGTGATTATTGTGTCTTTGACTTTTGCTGAATTTTTATTATGAGCTGCTTATTCAATGTCCTTTATTCTTGAATCAAAGAAGCTTATGTGAATTTGTTTCTTGTTGTACTGAAAATCTGTGTGATCTATATGTGCAGACACGTTGTTTATGCATGTTCACACATCTGAGTCATATCTGTGTCACACGTTAGCCATCCACCCAGCATTCCCTGTGCCGGGTGTTTCTGCCATTTTTAAAGCATTTTTCTAAAAACAGTAGGCTTACCATGTTTAATGTATCTATTCTGTACTCCTAGAAATGGAATGGCTTTTACCTAGCCTCCATATTTCTTTAAATCTGTCAGATGACATTTGTGACTATTATGCTCCCAGGAGCAGTTGTGCATGGGTATCTGGTCCCCATGTTCATACTTTAAGATTTTACTTTGATGAGACTGGTCTGCATAACTACTTCACTGTCTTGTTCCTTTGTGTTACTATGTCTACCAACAAAGATAAGCATCATCAGTTCTTGTTTCCTTGGCCATTTGATCTTTCTTTTTCCACAAAGAAGCTGATGTGTGGATACTACCCATTGTTCATCTTGTGGTGTTTATTACATGTGACAACTACTGGATTATTGACTGAGTTTTGGATGTCAGATTTGAATCTTGATGAACATTTTTTTAACTTAGACATAAATTTACCACTTTATGGCTCTGGTCTTTATGAGAAGATTAAGAAATTCTGATTACCCATATGTTACAAAGACTTTCATCGTACTTTTCATTTGTAGAGTTTTAATGGTTGTCCTTTTATATGTAAACATTTAATGGCAGAAATATATTCTTTTTCTTTCTCATTGCCTCCCCTTCCCCCTTCCTTATCTTCTCTCTTTTTCTTTGTCTAGCCTCCTCTTCTTTATCCTCTTCTTGTCCCCCATCTCCTCCTTCTCTTCATCTACCTCCTTTCTCCCCCTTCCCTTGTCCATCCTCTCCATCTCCCTCCTCCCTATGTCCACCTCCTCCCTCCATCCCAGCCCTTCACCTCCCTCTCCCTCTGCCTCATTCACTGTTTCTCCTATCCCTTTCTTTCTCCTTTATCCCCCCTCTATTACCCGCTCCATCTCTCCCTGTCTCCTCTACTCTCCCATCTCCCTTTTCTCTTAGGCTTTTGTCCTAACACATTTCTTAAACTTCCTGACATATGAATCTGCAATTATGTTTTTATCACAAATGTACTTTCCATACCTATGCAGATATTACTTTGTAAGCACTACTTATGAAAATTTCTGATGCTTTCTTTGTTTTTATCCCTATATAAATACGTATAAACCTTATTGATTGTTCCGGCTATATAATTCTGTATTAAATCTACCTGAGTATAACAAGTATTTACCTTTTGATTTTCTTTAGAAATATTTTTAGTTACTTTTTCCTCCTTTGTTCCATTAAAATAACCTCTCCTTAAGCCCTCGTCATTACTTAGCCTCTTCGCGTCTGTGGATTGTAGTATTATCCTTTAATTTACAGCTAATTTCTACTTATAATTGTGTACATACCATATTTGTCTTCTAGGTACGGGGTTACCTCATTCAGAATTTTTTTCTTATTCCATCTATTTGCCAAAAAATTTTATGATGATTATTTTTCAAGAACTGAGTAATACTCCATTGTTTGACTGTAGCAAATTTTTACTCCATTCTTCAATTGAAGAACACCTAAATTGTTTCCAGTCTCTGGCTATTATGAATAAAACTGCTATTAACATAGTTGAGCAGGTGTTCTTCTGTTAGAATGGAGCTTTCTTTGGGCATATGACCATGCGTAGTACAGCTGGGTCTTTAGGCAGATTGATCACCAATGTTCTGAGTAACCGCCATATTGATTTTCAAGGTGGCCGTACAAGCTTTAATTCCCACCAGCAATGGAGGAATGCTTCCCTTGCTTTACACCCTTTCCAGCTTCAGGGAGTCCTGCAGAGAAGGGGGAGGGGCCAGAAGGATCCAGAACCAGAAGAACACAACTGAGTCAACTCATTGGGACTCAAATAAACTCAGAGAGATCGGGGAGCCTGTATGGCTCTGACCAAGGTCCTCTGCACCTATGCTGTTTGTGTAGCTCAGTGTTCTTGGGTGATTTCCAACATGGGAGTAGAGTCTGTCTCTGACATTTTTTGCCTGCCCTTGGAACCCTTTTCCTCCTTCTGGGTTGCTTACTCCAGCCTAGGTGTGAGAATATGTGCCTGACCTTATTATAGCTTGTTATGCTGTATTTGATTGATGTCCCTGGAAGACCTGTTCTTTTCTGAGGGAGATGAAGAGGGCCTTGATCTAGGGGAAAGAAGAGTTGGGGAGGGGAGGCTGGGTGGAGGGGGGGAAACTGCGGTCATTATGTAACATATGAGAGAAGAATAAATAAAAAGAAAAAAGAACCTATCTAGCTCCTTCTTTCTTGTCTTTACCCTTCTCTCTCTTCTCTCTCCTCTCTCTCTCTCTCTCTCTCTCTCTCTCTCTCTCTGTCTCTCTCTCTCTCTCTCTCTCTCTCTCTCTCTCTCTCTCTCTCTCTCTCTCTCCCCAGAGAAAACATGGGAAATTTTCCAATCCTCCCTCACACATATTATGTTAAATTACACAAAAGATGCTGTAGACACTATGGTGGAAATTTAATTGTATCTTTTGGTCAGTGTAGAGTGAATTTGGCATTTTATGGCATTATCACATCATCGTTGAACAAGGAAAAGATGTCTTGTAGTGGTTAAATTAGCAACACAATCCAGAGTCACCTGGAAACAGAACCCCAATCAAGGACTTTCTACATTGTCCTGCTGTCTTGACAAAGTTGTCTTAATAAAGCTAATAGATGTGCTAAGACTCAGCCTACTGTGGGCATCACCACTCTCTAAGCAGGGGTCCTGAACTGTATAAAAGTAGAGAAGTTGAGTTGATCCCAAGCAAGCAAATAAGTGAACATGCTATGTGGATTTCTCTGTCATTGACTGTAGATGTGATATGACCCACTGTCATAAGCTCTTTCCACTGTGATCTCTTTGCTGTGATGAACTGTAACTTGAAGTTATGAGTTAAGATTATCCTTCCTCTATAACTGCTCTTAAAATGTATACATGTACAGGTATTTGTGTCTGCACATATGATACCACAGGTGATATACATGTGTTCCTGGTCAAGAAGAGCAGAAGATGTCATTGACTGAGACTGAAGTTATGAGTCACCATGTGGGTTCTAGTAAAAGACCCTGGGTCTTCTGGAAGAGCAGCCAGTCCTCCTAACTGTAGAATCATTTCTTTAGCCCCCTCAGTTGTTTTTTTTCCAGAATATTTCTCTCATAGCAATAAAATTTAACCAGAACATCATGTATTTTTGCCTCTTAAAATATATTAGCCTGTATTCTCATATTTATATGTTAAAAATATACCCCTTGTACATAGTGAATCAGTTTATAAAGGTATTTTGATTCATTCAGGTTTATCTTGTGGGATGGGGAGATGGTGCCATTAAAAGCTAGGCTCACAACCAAAGCGCCAGATGCATCATGTGCCCTGATCATGCGCATCCTGTTTTCCTCTCCCCATACTGTTATTCTCTCTCCTACATCTTGTTTAAGTCTTTTAAAAACTATTTCCATAAAGTTTTACTTCACTCGTGTAAAAGGGTCTTATTATATTTATTTCTTATTATTTCTTTTCATTTTATATAATTAATCAAGCTTCCCAAATTCCATATTCTAGCTTTCCTTTTCCCCCCATCACCAGTTTATGACTTCATCATGTATTTTAGCTGTTTCAATAGTGGCTCTGAAAATGTTGTAGCCACACTTTAAGAAACTGGAAATTTATCTCTACTTTGAAGTCATGACTGAAGACTATGCATAATTTCCTAGAGACTTGTGCCAGCATCAGCTGAATTTGAGGCCAGATAATGCTGGAGCTTCTGCACAATACACTCTCTCCTTCATTTTACAAGGACGTTTCCGGAGCCTATTGGATCAGCCATTGTGCTAGCTATAAGAAAATTAACTCAGTACAATTCTAAGTTGTATTCCATGCAAGGAAATATACAAATCAATAGCCATGCAAATAAGCTCTTTAAACTTGGATAGCTCCATTTTAAACTGGAATAGTCTGGAGTTAAGTACATGTGACCAGGGAGGTAGGTTTTCCCCTCACTGTGCCTCAGAAACTGAGGAAATCTGTACATGGGAGGCAGAGAACCAACGGTGGTGATGGGAGAGGCTCGTGGTTTCCTGCATTTAACACCTGAACACCATATGAGAAAAAATGAGCATGGAATTTCATAGAACGATAAACAGATTCTGATGGGGACATGTATATGGAAAAGCATCTGTGTGGAAAAGAAAAGATAATCCTGAAACCAAAATCAACTTTGTAATTCCCAAATTTTCATTTGTGCACAATAGTATTCCTAACTCCGAAACAGGGTATTGAGTATTCAGAAATAGTAAGGATCTAATCTTAATTCCAACAGCTAGCAGCTGACTAAACAAAGGTTTAAACATATTTCCTTTCTTGTTTTACCCTTTGAGACAAGGTTTCACCTTATTCCTAAGGCTTATCTCTTCCCTCTTATCTACCTAGGCTATGCAATCTCCTGAACTGAGGGATTTCAACTTGGGTAGAAGAGCTATTTAGTAGTTAATGAGCAAAACAAATGAAAACCCAAAGCATCATGGAATTTATTTATTTATTTATTTATTTATTTATTTATTTATTTTTATTTATTCCTCTGACAGTGATGGGCAGAAATGACATATCTTGATGTGGTATGCAAGTTGGAGGTTACCAGTGTATCCAATTTTCTTTTTTAAATGGGGTTTCACTGAAGCTCAAGCTAGTCTAGATCTTACTCTGCACTCCAGGCTGACCTTCACCTTACGACCTGCCTGCTTCAATCACCTAGGCGCTAGATAACAGAACTGTACAACCATGGCTCGCCCACCCTCTCTCCCTCCAGTTACCCATGTGCTTTCTGTAGTATATGGGATTGTTTTTTAGTAGAAATGGCATCAATATGCCTTTCACTCCTGCCTAAACTGATAGGTAAACTTCTACAGCACTTCAACGATTGCTATAGTAAGTAGGAAGGAAGAAGTTAATCCATCAGTAAGCCAGCCAATGAACCCTCTAGGTTTCTGCTGTGTGGTGCAGTTTGGGACATCTGAGGATGCCACAAAGGTTTAGTCCTTGGGATTTGAGTTATATCAAACTCAAATAAACTTACAGAGATAACTCTGTAAGTTATCTTGTGATCAAATAACCATTCTAGTTGTTCCTCAGATATTTTCAGATGAGAGATTTTCAGTGAATTGGTGTGTGTGTGTGTGTGTGTGTGTGTGTATGTGTGTGTGTGTGTGTGTGAGTGTGTGTGTGTGTGTGTGTGCATGCGCACGAGTGCTCACACTCATGCACATGCTCACTCAAGCACTTGTGCACACACAGATGCATTAACAAATGTGAGAGACTCTGGAAGCAAAGGTCAGCTTCAGGTCTCTTGGTCAGTAACCAATTGTGTTTTGAGAAAGGCTCTCTCAAAAGGGCTGAATGACCCTTTTGAGTGATGTCAAGTGAGTCAGAAGCACATACTTGTACAAGACACAGGCTGAGATTTTTTTTCAAAGCCCATTTTTAATGATGGATCTTAAATGCTTTAACCTCCCTTTTAACCCACCAAACACCAGAGGTAGTGGGAAAGAAAAGGATATGGGAGAAGTTGACATGTAAACATGTCAAAATACAGCAAACCGGTAGCCAACATCAAACTAAATGGAGAGAAACTTGAAGCAATCCCACTAAAATCAGGGATTAGACAAGGCTGCCCACCCTCTACCTATCTATTCCATATAGTACTCGAAGTCCTAGCCAGTGCAATTAGACAACCAAAGGAGGTCAAAGGGATACAAATTCAAAAGGAGGAAGTCAAAGATCACTATTTGCAGATGATATGATAGTATACTTAAGTGACTCCAAAAAGAAGAATACAAATCAATCTATTCTTATCTCCTTGAACAAAGCTCAAGTCCACGTGGATCAAGGACTTCCACATAAAAACCAGAGACATTGAAACTAATAGAAAAGAAAGTGGGGAAGACCCTTAAGCACATGGGCACAGGGGAAAATTTCCTGACCAGAATACCAATAGCTTATGCTCTAATATCAAGAATTAACAAATGGGACCTCATAAAATTGCAAAGTTTCTATAAGTCAAAAGACACTGTCAATAGGACAAAACAGTAACCAACAGATTTGGAAAAGATCTTTACCAACACTACATCTAATGGAGGGTTAATATCCAATATATACAAAGAACTCAAGAAATTAAACTCCAGAGAAACAAATAGCCCTATTAAAAATGGTACAGAGCTAAACAAAGAATTCTCAACTGAGGAATACCAAATGACTGAGAAGCACCTAAAGAAATGTTCAACATCCTTAGTCATCAGGGAAATGCAAATCAAAACAACCCTGAGATTTCACCTTGCACCAGTCAGAATGGCTAAGATCAAAAACTCAGGTGACAGCAGATGCTGGTGAGGATGTGGAAAAAGAGAACCACTCCTCCATTGATGGTGGGATTGAAAGCTGGTACAAACACTCTGAAAATTTGGCAGTTCCTCAGATTATCAGACATAGTACTACCTGAGGACCCAGCTATTCCTCTACTGGGCCTATACCCGGAAGAGGATCCAACATGTAATAAGGACACATGCTCCACTATGTTCATAGCAGCCTCAGAAGCTGGAAAGAACCCAGATATCCCTCAACAGAGGAATGAATACAGAAAATGTGGTACATTTACACAATGGAGTACTACTCAGCTATTAAAAATAATGAATTCATGAAATTCATAGGCAAATGGATGGTATCATCTTGAGTGAGGTAGCCCAATCACAAAAGAAAAACACGGCATGCACTCACTGATAAGTGGATATTAGCCCAGAAGATCTGAATACCCAAGATACAAGTCACAGACCATATGAAGCTCAAGAAGAAGACTAAAGTGTGGCTACTTTGGTCCTTCTTAGAATGGGGAACAAAATGCCCATGGGAGGAGATACAGAGACAAATATAGAGCTGTGGCAGAAGGAAAGGGCATCCAGAACCTGCACCACCTCAGGCTTCATCCCATATACAGTCACCAAACACAGACACTATTATAGATGGCAACAAGTGCTTGCTGACAGGAGCATAATAAAGTTTTCTCCTGAGATGCTCTGCCAGTGCCTGACAAATACAGAGGTGGATGCTCTCAGCCAACCATTGGACTGAGTACAGGGTCCCCAATGGAGAAGCTAGAGAAAGGGCCCCAGGAGTTGAAGGGGTTTGCAGCCCCATAGGAGAAACAACAATATGAACCAACCAGTACTCCAGATATCCCAGGGACTAAACCACCAAC
This sequence comes from Apodemus agrarius, assembly GCA_964023405.1. Lineage (NCBI taxonomy): Eukaryota > Metazoa > Chordata > Mammalia > Rodentia > Muridae > Apodemus > Apodemus agrarius. The sequence goes on along the minus strand of OZ030015.1, from coordinate 6,644,776 downwards.
CAAAGAATACACATGGAGGGATGCAGGGCTCCAGCTACATATGTAGCAGTGGATGGCATTGTAGGTCATCAATGGGAGGAGAGGCCCTTGGTCTTATAAAGGCTCGATGCCCCAGTCTAAGGGAATGCCAGGACAGGGAAGCAGGGGAGGGTGGCTTAGTGAGCAGTGGGAGGGGGGATTGGATGGGGGGTTGGAGGGGAAACCAGGAAAGGGAATAACATTTGAAATGTAAATAAAAAATATTTAAAAATAAATAAATAAATAAATAAATAAATAAATCTTCTTTGGAGCAATACCCATCTGTGTTGTCTAGAAATCAGCAGTTCAGTTCATAGGTTAGCAGTGTCAGCTTGATCCACTTGCAAACACTTCATGATTATTAGTAGTCAGTTTGGTAGAGTCAGGCTAGCAAACACAAGACAGCAGTGGTGGCACTACCTGGTAGAGACAACCTTGGCACTAATCAGGAGGAGGTGCGAGCAGGGATGATAGAAGAAGTTCTCAGCTGTGCCTCTCATGGAAGTGAATGTCACCAAAGACAAGACACTCACAAGCATTGCACAGCTAGCTCTGTAAGCAAGCCTAGCCAGGTCTCAATCACTGTCCACTGAGTCCAATCTATACCCTGCAAACATCATATGTCCTCCATGGGTCTTGCCTCAGCAGATGTCTCTCTCTCATCTAACATCATATTGCCAAGCATACTAAGTAGGCAGAAGCAGCAAGAAACTGTAGAGCACCACCAGAAGATGTTTGGTGCATTTCCCTCTAAGAAGTTCCAACAAATGGAGCTCAACTACACAATGTAAGGTAGACCAATAAATACATGTATGATGTTAGCAAATAATCCCTCATCATGTGTCTTTTCAAATGCTTGCTCTAGAAGAACATCCTTTCTCCTATATCTGCTTCAGTGAAATGTTATTTAGCAAGTCTGCCTTAGCCTTTCACCATGTTGACTTCAGGAAAACACTCCTTCACATTTTTGCCCCAGCAAAACACCATCTAGCACAAATGAGTTTCAAAAGAAACCCTTATGTTTCCACTTCAGATAACAAATAAATTCCTTAAAGAAATACAGGGAAATACAACTAAGCAGGTGAAGGAAATAAATAAAACTGTTCAAGATCTAAATATGGAAATAGAAGCAATAAAGAAAACACAAACTGAGGGCGTTCTGGAGATGGGAAAACAAGGTAAGAGAATAGGAACTAAAGACACAAGCATTACCAACAAAATATAAGAGATGGAAGGCCCAGAAGATACTATAGAAGAAGTTGATACATAGCCAGAGAAAATGATAAAGTGCATTAATTTCTGACACAAAATATCCAGGAAATTTGGGACACTGAAAAAACAAACCTAAGAATAATATGAATAGAAGAAGGGAAAGGAAGAGGAGAAGGAGGAAGAAAAGGAGGAGGAGAAGGAGGAGAAGGAGGAAGAGGAAAAGAAGCATCTCAGCTCAAAGACCTAGAAAATATTTTCAACAAAATCATAGTAGGATTTTCTTAACTTAAAGAAAGAGGTGCCTATAAATATACAAGACACTTGCAGAACACCAAAAAGACCAGACCAAAGAAGAAAATCTTTCTGCCACACAATAATCAAAATACTAAGTTACAAAACAAAGAAAGAATATTGAAAGCTGCAACGGAAAAGGGACAAGTAATGTATAAAGGCAGACCTATTATAATGACACATGACTTTTCAACAGAGACTCTAAAGGCCACAAGAGCATGGAAAGATGTCTTGCATCTTTAAGAGACCACACAGTCTGCCAGCACAGACTACTATATCCAACAAAACATTCAATCACCATAGCTGGAGAAAACAAAACATTGCATGACAAAACCAAGTGTAGACAATATTTATCCACAATATTTATTTTGTAGCCCTTCCAAATATACTACAAGTATACTCAGTGAAGTTAACCACACCCAAGGAACAAAATAGGAAATAAATAATTGCACACCAGTAAAACCCAAAGGAGGAAATTATGGGCACACAAAAATGCAAACACACACATTAGTACAAACAACATCAAAATAACAGGAATTAACAATCAGTGGTCTTTAATATCTCTCAAATCAATAAACCCAACTCCCCAATGAAAAGACACAGGCTACTAGAATGGATGCAAAAAAAGGATCCATCATTCTGCTGCATTCAAAAACATACCTTAACATTAAAGATTATCATTAATGATGAGTAAAGGACTGGCAAAAGATGTTCCAAGCAAACAGACCAAAGAAGCAAAATGGAGGAGCCTTTCCAATATTTAATAAAATAGACTTGCAGACAGAATGAATCAAAGAAGATGGAGAAGCACACTTTTTATTAATCAAAGTAAAAATCCACTAAGAAGAGCTCCACATTCAGAATTACTATGTCCCAAATTCAAGGTCATGCACATTTGTAAAAGAAACATTACTAAACCTTAAATCACACATTGAATCACACATATTAATAGTGAGAAACTTCAACACCACACTCACATGAATGAACAGGTCATCCAAACAGAAAATAAACAGAGAAATAATGGAACTAATAGATGTTATAAATCAAATGGAACTAACAGATCTATAGAACATTTCAGTCAAAAACAAAATAATATACCTTCTTCTCAGCACCTCACAGGACAGTCTCCAAAACTTATCACATACTTGGTCACAAAACAAGCCTCAGCATACATAAGAAAAATGAAATAGCTCTCTGTATCTTAACAGATGACCATACATTGAAGCTGGTCTTTGGAAACAAAGCCTACAAATTTATGGAAACTGAACAATTCTCTAATCAATAACAACCAGGTCAAGGAAGAAAGAAAAACAGAAATTAAGGACTTTCTAGAATTGAATGAAAATAAATGCCTAACAAACCCAAACTTATGAACCACAATGAATGCAGTGCTAAGAGGAAAGATCAAAGCACTAAGTGCCTTCATAAAGAAATTAGTAAGATGTCATGCTAGTGACAAAACAGAACACCTGCAAGCTCTAGGACAGAAAAAAGCAAACACATGCAATAGAAGTAGAAAGCAGGAAATAATAAAACTGAATAATCAGGCCTGAAGTCAACAAAATAAAATAAAGAGAACAATGTAAAGAATCAATGAAACAAAGAGTAGTTTCTTTTAGAAAGATCAACAGTATAGACAAATCTTTAGCCAAACTAAATAAAAGGCAGAGGGATAGTATCCAAATTAACAAAAACAGAAAATAAAAGGGAGACATGACAAAAGAAATGGGGAAATTCAAAGAATCATTAGATCTTACTTCAAAATCCTGTACTCAATAAAGTTGGAAAATATAAACAAGAGAACAATTTTCTGGATGGAGACCACTTATAAAAGTTAAATTGAAATCAAGTAAGCACTCTAACAGATCCAAAATCCAAAAAATAGAAGCAGTCACTAAAAGTCCCCCAATCCAAAGGAGGAGGAAGAAGAAGAGGAGGAGGAGGAGGAGGAGGAGGAGGAGGAGGAGGAGGAGGAGGAGGAGGAGGAAGAGGAGGAGGAGGAGGAGGAGGAGGAGGAGGAGGAGGAGGAGGAGGAGAAGGAGAAGGAGAAGGAGAAGGAGAAGGAGAAGGAGAAGGAGAAGGAGAAGGAGAAGGAGAAGGAGAAGGAGAAGGAGAAGGAGAAGAAGAAGAAGAAGCCACCACTGTCACTGGAAAGAAAACATAATACCAACACTCATCAAACTATTCTACAAAATAGATACATAAGGAACACTGGCAAATTCATGTTATGAGACCACAGTCACACTGATGCCTAAATCACACAAAGACTCAACCAAGAAAGAGAATTTCAGTCAAATCTCCCTTATGAAAATACTCGATAAAATATTCACAAACCAAATCCAAGAACACATAAAAAACTTCAGCCACCATGATCAAGCAGGCTTCGTCCCAGGGATGCAGAGATGATTTAACATATTAAATGCCATCAATGTCATCTACAATAAAACATAAACTGGAAGAAAAATAGCATAATGATCTAATTTGATGCTGAAATGGCTTTTGGCAAAATCCAACACCCCTTCATGTTAAAAATCTTGGAGAGATCAGGGATACAAGACACATACCTAAACATAATAAAAACAATATACAGCAACCCAATAGCCAACATCAAATTAAATGGAGAGAAACTTAAAGCAGTTCTACTAAAATCAGGGATGAGAAAAGGCTGTCCCCTCTCCCTATCTCTTCAACATAGAACTTGGAGTTTTAGTTAAAATAGAAGGATAACTAAAGGAGATCAAGGGGATACAAATTAGAATGGAAGAAGTCAAAGTATTGCTATTTCAGATGATATTATAGTATCCACAATTCTACCAGGAAACTCCTTCAGCTGATAAGCAACTTCAGCAAAGTAGTTGGATACAAATTCACCCAAAGAAACCAGTAGCAATCCTTTACACAAATGATAAGTAGGTCGAGGAAGAAATTAGGTAAACAACAAACACTGACAAATAATACAAATTTTCTCGGTGTAACTCTAACCAAGCAAGTGAAAGATCTATATGACAAGAGTGTCAAGTCTTTGAAGAAGATATAAGAGGCTTTTGACAAAATTTAATACCTCTTCATGTTAAAAGTCTTGGAGAAATTAAGGATTCAAGACACACATACCTAAACATAAAAAAGCAATAGCAGCCTTATTTATAATAGCCAGAAGCTGGAAAGAACCCAGATGTCCCTCAACAGAGGAATGGATGCAAAAAAATGTGGTATATATACACATTGGAATACTATTTAGCCATTAGAAACAATGAATTCATGAAATTCTTAGAGAAATGGATGGAGCTGGAGAACATCATACTAAGTGAGATAACACAGTCTCAAAAGAATACCCATGGTATGCAGTCACTGATAAGTGGATATTAGCCTAGAATCTCGGGGCACCAAAGACACAATTCACATACCAAATGATGTCTGACAAGAAGAAAGGAATGGACACTAGTGCTGGAAAGGATCAAAGCATCAGTGTAGGGGAATACCAGAACAGGGAAGTGGGAAGGGGTGGATGAGGGAGCTGGGGGAGGGAAAAGGGCATGTGGGACCTTAGGGGGGTGGGGAACCAGAAAAAGGGAAATGAAATGTAAATATAGAATATATCCACTAAAATTTTTTTGAAAGAAAAAGAAAAAAAACAATAAAGTCTAATTAAAGAAAAAAAAGCAATACATAGCAAGCCAATAGCCAACATCAAATTAAGTAGAGAGAAACTTAAAGCAGTTCTAACAAAATCAGGGGTGAGAAAAGGCTGTCTATTCTTTCCCTTGCTGTACCCATGATGTACAATGCTCATTGACTGGCATGATTAACATAGTAAAAATGGTCATTCTACCAAAAGCGACCTACAGATTCAATGCAATCCCCATAAAAATACCAACAAAAATCTTTGCAGAACCTGAAAGCACAATAGGGAAAAACAAAAAATCCGGGATTTTCATATGGAAAAACAAAAAATCTGTGATAGCTGAACAATCCTGGACAATAAAAGAACTTCTGGATGAATCACCATCCCTGATTTCAGTCTGTGCTACAGAGCAATAGGAGCAAAAAACTGCATTGTATTAGTACAGAAATGGACAGGCTGGTAAATGGAATTGAATTGAAGACCCAGAAATGAGCCCACACCCCTATGGACACTTTTTGACGAAGAAGCCAAAACTATTCAATGGAAAAAAGAATGCATCTTCAGCAAATGGTGCTGGTCTAACTTGATTATCTGCATGTTGAATAATGCAAACAGAGCTATATCTATCACCCTACACAAAACTCAAGTCCAAGTGGATCAAGGACCTCAACATAAAACTGGAAACAGTAAGTCTAATAGAAGAGAAATTAGGGATTAGCCTTGAATGCTTTCGGTACAGAAGACAACTTCCTGAATAGAACACCAATGGCTCAGACACTAAGATCAACAATTAATAAATGGGATCTCATGAAACTGAAAAGGCTAGGCTTCCAAGGACGGATTGGAACACCAATCTAACCACAAAATCTTAGACCAACAAGAGGAATGGTTCTCCCTCTCTCTGAGGGAGAGGAGGCTGTAAAGTAAATAATTAATAAAGAAGCAGAAGAGGAAAAAGAGGAGGAGGAGGGGGATAGGCATGCATTCCTGAGCTCCTCAGCCCCAAGTCTCTCTTTTAGAATCAGCATGCCCCAGAAAGCATGAATGGGAAATTGCACCAAGTCATTTACTTTGGTGCTAGAGGGCTTTAGGCATCAGTACAGATTGGCATCTGGGTCTACTGCACAATCTGGAACACACCAGATACTCAAAAATGTTCTTGAAATATCACCCTAATAAAACTTTCATAAAAAATATTTTTAAAAGGTAGCTTGAGACCTATCACCATTTAGTATCTGAGTGACACTCATGTACCCATCTGTGAAATGGGCATGCAGATGTTAATGTTAGAAAATTTCTGACCAGGGAGTCATTTGATGCCTAGAGGAGTTCCCTCACCAGTGAACATCAGTGTAAATGGAATTATTAAAGGAAGAGTTTTTCCAAAAGACATAAGTCGCATGGGGCTGTGCTAAATACTGCAGGAGGAATATAAATCGGGGAAGTTAATTCTGTCTGGGTAGGTGTTGTATTAATAATAATAAATGATCATTCTAGATTGCTAGATTTAGGATAATTATTTTAATTGTATGTTTCACCATCTGGATGACAGTTGTGGATGTTTAAACAAGTTTTCAATTAGTATTTCGAGGGAGTGCCAAGAAAATCACCAGGCATTAAACTCCTTTCCTACTTTCATAATAATTTTATTATTTTTTTTTGTTTTGCTTCTTAATTTTAGGTTCGAATAAAACCTAAACCTCTGGGCAAATGAGTTCCACAGGGACAGCTTCTAAGCCAGTGAGTGAAGAGGCCTAAGATCAAGCCCTGGCTCTCAGTGGGGTACGTGACTATGTGACTTCAGAGCCTGGTTTCTGTGGTGTCACACTGGAAAAATATGCAGGGATGCAGTGGGCGTGGTCCCAGTTGGTGTGATCTCGTCGATGGGCGTAGCCCCAGTGGGCGTGGTTTCAGTATCACAAGCCACACAGCATTCTTGGCACAGCTCATACTGCCAAGAAGGTTTTTGTCAGCAACAAGGACCACTATTGTCTCTTTCCCTTACTTGTGGATGGAATTTTCCCTGTGAACAGCTAACATGAAAGCTCTTTGTCAGAACACTTAGTGGGAATCTATGTTGAAAACAGACAAGGGTGCTGGTAGGATGTCTCAGTGAGTAGTGGTGATGCCACCTACCTTGACAAGCTGAGTTTGAACCTCAGCACCCTCATGGAGAATGGAGAGAGCCAATTCCTCCAAGTTGCCCTCAGATCTCCCTCCACACATGGGCTATGACTTGCATTTACAAACGCATGTGCATGCACACACACACAAGTAAATAAGTGTGCAGAAGAGGGGAAACAGACAAGGAAGGACCACATGATCTCTCAGTCATAGATGCCTTGTGAGGCCTAGCTTACCTTTCCAAATGCCCCCAGTGGTTTCGTTTATGCTGTTTCCTTTTGGAAACGTTGAGTGTAAGCTACACCCGCTGTCTCCCTCAAAGGGATTTCTCAGGCCGAAGGTGCTGCCTCCAACTGGGTCTCCTGTGTTGCAAAGGATGCTGGGAGCAAGGACCATAGAGGAAAGGTGCATTCTGGCAATGCAGACTGAAGCTTGTGTCTCTGCCTTGCCTTCCTTGGGGGTATAACATGAGCCATTTCATTCACTAGCATCTGGCAAAACGCCGTGATCAGCTTCGGAGATGCGGGCAATAAAGATATTTCAAACTGCATGGAGAAGATTCTCTGCGAGGATAGACCTGGGTGGGAAACGCAGAGCCGAGCCTCCCTCCGCACGTTGGAGAAGAGAAGGTGGCAGCTGTGGATTGTGGTCTCTCTCCCTCTCTCTTGATACAGAGTGATTTGCAATCTGAAAGTGAAGTTGGCCTGGAAAGAGAGAGGGAGAGAGAGATAACAAGGCAAAAAATATTCAATTTGAAGTTGCCTTCAAGGAAAAAATGTCACCCGGAAAATGATTTTATCAGGTTTGAAATGCAAATGTAATACAATCTCTGACATATTTGGATTGGTAAAATAATATATTTCAGGATTGGGTGAAGAGAGGGCTTCCACGCAGAGGGGACTGCGCCACTGGGCAGAGCCAGAAAATACAATCCATCACTGAAAACAAAGAGAAGCCCTGGTGTCCGCCATCACTGTGGAAAAAGACGCCTGAGGTTAGCTGAGGCTTTCCCTTCCAGACTTTCCTGCTTTCTATCCCTGGAGACCATAGAAAGGATGACTGGAAAGGGGTGCAGTCCTCACTGCTGTGACCCCCTGAAGCGGATGAGGCTGGGGTTCTGGCCAGTTTGCATCCTGGATTTCTTCTGCTGCCCCCTCTGGGGTGGGCTCCTGTTGTCACATGTGCATAAGCTGACTTTGCCACTTCATCTTTGCTCTGATAGACTCGATTGCATTAGAAATAGAAACTGACAGAAGTCATGAAGATTCTGGTTCTTCATTTTTTTAAATAGGGGGTCAATAAAAGCTATGGAGTAATGGCTAAATTTTAAAAATGTTACGTGTGTGTGTGTGTCTGTCTGTCTCTGTCTGTCTGTCTGTCTGTCTCCACCTTCCATACAGAACTGGAATTACAGAGACAAGCCATTGTTCCAGGCTTTGCACACGACTGCTAGGGCTTTGAACTCAAGTCCCTGTACTTGCCCAGCAGGCGTTTTATTAACTAAACTCTCTTCCCAGCCCCTGTCTCATGAGAGAAGCTGAAACACATGACCATCCACAGGAGAAGAAGCCTCTGGAGGAGAGGTGGATGTGCCCATGAGAAATGCAGCTTGCTGGGAATGGGTTCCTCCCCCCAGAAAAGAGGCTGCCAGATGCTGTCAGACTATAATTATCCACCCTAATGTCAGAGCCCCAGTTTTCTGAAAAGGAGATAAAGTCTGGACTTTCTTCTAGGTTGGATGGGGAGATGCTTGCAGAGAACACTATAAAAAGGCAATATTAAATTGATGTCTCTGCAGTCTGAAGCCAGGACCCCTCAATTTCATTGTTGGTTTTTCCTCCTTTAAGGAGTCTACGCTGCTCGTTAGTGATGGGAACTTCACCTCTAAGGAGCACCACAACGTGACTACAGACCCACTCCACCTCATGCTACCTTGCTTCTAATTTGACTTTTGTTTTGAACAGTGCAGGGGTTGAACCCAGGACCTCAAGCACAGGCTGCATACACTCTAGCACTGAGCTGTGCCCCCAATCTTCTTGCATTTGAACATCCTACAAGGCCTTACTGAACTGAGCAGAGAGCCACTGAACGCAGTGTGTTGCATAGGAGGTCTGCAATGTGGGATCCCCCTGCCTGAGTCTCATGACTACCTTAGAATGCAGGCCTGGACACCAAGCTTGTTGTGGAATTTTAAATTTAATACAAATAAAAATGTTGTATTGCTAAAAGATGCCTTATACCATTAGCATAAATATAAAACAAATGTCATCCATTGTAACTAGAAATAAAGAATATAAAGTAAGATAAAAATAGAGTATTGCTATGCTGATGTATGTATATGTGTATGTATACACAGCCACTGTATGCCATAATATGCCTAAGTTTTCAAGTCTGGGGCCTGCTTTCTCCTTGTCAAAAAAAAAAAAAAGAATAGGAAGGATTAAAGTGAGTACTGGAGAAATAGCTATAATATAGTGCTTATGCAAAATGTGCAAGGCCCTGAGTTCAACACTCAGGGACTCTATGAAGGGAGAAAGGGAGGGAGGGAGGGAGGTAAGAAGGGAGAGAGGGAGGAAGGCAGAGAGGGAAGAAAAGGGAGGCAGGGGAAAGGGTTAGAAGGATTGTCGGGGACACAGTTTGGTGGTAGTTCTCTTTCATATCCTGTTAGAGCCTCTTGGACCAATACACAGAAATGAAAGGGAAGGAGAGAGGGAGGGATGGAGGAAATAGGAGAGGGGAAGAGATGGAGGGAGCCAGAGAGATCATTAGAAGAGTGTTAAATAAAGGGAATGCCCAGATATCTGAGTGTTTGGAGAGAGGACAGGAGCTACAGAAGAGTCAACTTTCACTCAGTAAGAGCCAGCGCGACTCAGGGCTTCCCACCCCATGTGCATGCGTGTACTGGTGTGTCCCATACATACCTCAGTAAACATAGACTTGGCTGTCTGGTGGTGAATCAAAGAAGAAACTGGGACCATCAAGTCCAAGACAGTCATGAATGGGTGAAGGGTCAGAAGGGCTGCTGCTGCCAGTCACCTGACTAAAGGCCCCCAGTGCCCACCTGCCTTGGAGTCATAATGGTTCTATGACATCAGGTTGAACCTGGAACTGAGCACCTGGTCCTCCCATCTCCAGTCCTGTCCCTGAGGCTTCTCAGCTACTCCACGGGGCTGCTTTTCCGTGCTGCATGTTTTCTGTGCACCACAACTAAAGCTCCCTGCTTTCAGAGATGAGGGCAAGGGGGACCGTCTGTGGCTTGGCCGGCAGGCACACAAGCCCGGCGGCAGGCACACAAGCCCGGCAGGCACACAAGCCCGGCGGCAGGGCTCTACTGACAGCTCCTCGCTCCTCAGCATCGCCTTGGAGCTTGCAAAACTTGCATTGTTTAATTTTCCTCATGACACAGTAACAACTTTCTACTGATTGAGTAGGAGCCTGTGCCAACATGTGCTTTACTTCGGTGACAAGGAGTAGTTCTGGGCCAGACGGGCAGCAGTGCTCCCCCACTTCACAAAGCAAGATGCTTGAGAACCTGGTGAATCTCTCTTGGACATAAAGGAGCTGTGTAACCCTTTCTGGAGAGACACAACATACATGTTTACTCATCCCAGATAGGGAACCCACGAGAGGCCAAAGTAACAGTGGCACCAAAGACCAAATGTTAAATGAATGAGTTTATTGAAGCCACTAACAGGAGTCTTGGCGAGGGCTTACTTACAAGGACAAAAAAGATCCAAAAGTGGCTTTTACCTGAGACTGAGGGAAGGGGTGGGGTTTAATGCTGAAGATTTGTTAAAGCTTTTTCCTGTGTGATGAGTCACGAAGTTCCATCACTGGAGTCCCCACCCTTGTCACCTGCTCACATGCTATGTACCAGCACCACTGTAAGACCTAATGTGTCTGGGAGGCAGGAGTCACAGTGTGTGAAAACCTCAGAAGAGGCTCTGGCTCCCACATTTGTTCTGGACAGGTCTCTACCATGGACCTCTTGGTAGCTATATCGCTCAGTTTACTTCACCGTGTGGCTCTGGGTCAAGGACTTCTACAAGTCAGCAGCCCTCTGGCTCCTGAAAGCCAAGAGTCATATTTCACCAGAAGGAAATAGCTTCACTAACACAAACTGTCCTTGCTCAGTAATCCCAGGCTGGCTTCCCCATCCGGAACTCTGTTCCCACCCATGAGGCTCCATGCTGCCCTGTGTCTGATAGCTCTTCCTTGGAAACATGACTCAGTTCCCCAGCTCTGCCCAAACTTTGGCCAGCCTCTGAGAACGTGTGATCTCTTATAAGAATATATAAGAATTAGGTCTTTAGGGAAAAATTAAGGAAGAGAATTTGCATGACCCTAACAACTGCATCAGGCTTTGTATAATGCTAGAGAGGTGGCCTAAAGACCCAGAACCCAATGACCAGATTAAATGCTTCAATCAGGAGTTTTCATACTTGAGGAGATGGAAGGGGGTGGGGTTTCCTTTCAGACAGAATGGGGAAGTTAGCCATTTTTCTTCGACAAGTTGTTTTTGAACTGCAGGGTCTGCTGTCCCTTTCTGCAACTGCAGGGTTCTGGAACAGCTGCTTTTCTTCTGCAATCCGCACCTTGCAGTTGGAGTTGTCTTCCCGGAACTTAGTGCTCAGCTTGGGGCCTCAGCTTTGTTGGGGGTGAGGTTCTTTGTGATCTGTATCTCAGTTTCCCTCAGCTGCTCTGAGCTTTAACAAATCTTCAGCATTAAACCCCACCCTTCCCTGCAGTCTCAGGTAAACAGTGTTCTACACTCTGCAGAGCACCAACCCAGGGCAAAGCTTTCTCAAATGGGTGTGAGCTCATTGTACCAATGAAATTTCCACAAGAATCGGGAGGATTGGCCTGCTCTTTTAAAATTGTTTTACAGTTGTTTTTGAGTTTTTTTAATCTTTCCCCTATTCTGTTTTTTTTTTTTTTTAATTTTATTTTCTATATTCTATGTTTACATTCCAAAGGCTTTCCCCTTTCCCAGTTCCCACCCACCATAGTTCCCATAGTTCCTCTCCCCCCCATCTGTTCCCCAATAATTCCCCCTCCCCCCTCGGTTTCTTTACTAAACTGGAAGCAATCTTTACAGGCCCAGGGTCCTCTCCTTTCTTCTTCTTGGGAATCATTTGACTTGCTATTTGTGTCTTGAGTATTTAGGGCTTCTGGGCTCATTAATATCCACTTATCAGTGATTGCATTTCAGGTGCATTCTTTTGTGATTGGGTTAATTCACTCAGGATGATATTTTCCAGGTCTAACCATTTACCTACAAATTGCATGAATTCATTATTTTTAATTGCTGTGTAGTATTCCATTGTATAAATATACCACATTTTCTGTATCCCTATTCTGTTTTATAATTACATTATTTTTATTGTTTGAGATATTCATTCAAGCACATGCTATGTTCTGTTGAAATCCAATCCCCAACTCCTCCTCTCTAATTCCTCTCTTGTTCCCACACCTTTCAGCTTGGCTTATCCATGCCAATGATTCAGGTATGTGCGGTTTCCATCAGTGGGGCTGTATCATCACGTTCTGGAGCATATACAGTAGTAATGCCAAAAAGCTTGCAATTTTTGAGGGAGTTTAAGGGATACTCCTGACCAACAATTTAAAGGGAGATAGCCTTTACTTGATAGTCTGTGGTACCTGGCAGAGGGAGTGTCCCTCTGTTATAAGATAATGCCATTTAAACTTCTTTTATATGTATGTGTATATACGTTACATATGTATGTGAGGTATATTAGGAATAACCGATGATAGTAGATTTCCATTTGGCTTTCTCAAATGCCTTTAGCATCTTCAGATACATGTGTGTAACTTTTAGCTCCCATAAAAGGCCGAGGGTTAGTAGAGGGGGATCCAAAGGAGGAGGGCTAGCATTCATGTAACATGAAGAGGAAAAGGACAGTAAGAGAGCCAGAAGAGTGTGGATGAAAGGGCAGGGAGAGGACAGAGTGGGAAGGAAGGACTGTCCCTGCCTGAAGGTGCTTCCCTTGATTCTTCTTTGCTATGGAAAAAAAGGGCCCATGAGTCTCTTCTCACCTATAAAAATGTCACTCTGCTCTGGGGTCTGACTTGTTCAGATTTCCTTCAGCCTGAGATCTTGGACCTCCCTCCCTCCCTTGCCCTCCTTCCTCTGAAAAAGGTCAAATTACATATGTTGCTTCCTTCATTGTCATTTTTTAATCCCACTTTCCAGAAGAATAAAGATTCTCTGTGCATATTGCCCAACTTTTTGATTGTTTGTTTGTTTGTTTGTTTGTTTGTTTGAGACAGGGTTGCTCTGTGTAGCCCTGACTGTCCTGGAACTCACTCTGTAGACCAGGCTGGCCTCGAACTCAGAAATCCGCCTGCCTCTGCCTCCCAAGTGCTGGGGTTAAAGGCGTGTACCACTGGCCAGCTGCCTATCTTATGTATGTTTCTATTAATCATGAAAGAATATAGAGACTAGGATCATGATTCAGGCAAATGATATCTCACTACGCCCTCAGAATGATGCTTGTTTTCCAGATCTATCCATGTTAAAAAGTATAGATAGGCTCTTCGATTTCACCTTCCAGGGCTATGCCACCATGTGTTCAGGACACTGGTGAAGTCCTGTTTTGCTCTTTTTTTAAAGATGCAGAACATAAACATCAAGTAAATGAAAGCAATAAAGTTGGGTGGCTTCACACCTTGACGCCTCTGAGTGTCACCTTTGAGGTTATTCTGGAGCTGTGGACATAGGACAGTGATGAGGTGTCTGTAGTCTAATGGGAAAAAGAAACATCTGAATTTGCATTTTAGTGGCTACTCTTGCTATGTACAGTGCATATGTGAGAGGCAGACTAAGACAAGGGGCAATATCAGGGAACAGGAGTGTCTTTGGTGATCTGCAGAGGATGAGTAACAGCCCATATGGAAGAGCAGCAGAGACACTGGGAAACAGCCGTGCCACAGGACAGCACAGCAGTTCCCCCAGGGGTGGCACTGATGGAGAAGGTACCCACACTTGTTTTCCTTCAGAGACTTTGCTTGTCAAGCAAAACAAAGTGAACCACATTCTATTAAGAAAGACATCAGGGTTGCTTTGTGAGGAGAGTGATGGTTTAGAACAAAACCTCCACAACTTTGTGCATCCGAGGCAAGTGACCGAGCTACAGCCCATACACTTTTTATTTTATTTTCTAAATTTTGAAACAGGGTCTCGGTGAATTATTCACACAGGAACTCACTTTGTAGTCCAGTTGGGCTGATCTTAAGATCATTCTGCCTCACCCTTCAAGTAATCCCAAGCCACCAAGATCGGTGAACTACAAAGCTCAGAAATCAACCCTGTTTCAAAGAAGATTTTAGTCACTAGTGTAGTGTCAAGAAAGGCAGAATCACTTTGCTGTACAGAGTCAAGTATTATTGTCTACTGATGCCCCCATCCTGAGTCCAGTGGACACTGAGCTAGATAGTGAGAGTGGGGGATATTAAGATTCAGTTTTGCAGAAGATTGACTTAAAATGGCTAATGCTGATTGCAATCCCGCGTCCACAGTGCAGCTCTGAGGAGCCTGCAAAACTGTGGTGTTGGAAGAAAAGATGGAGGAACAGAGCCACACATAGGAGAAAATGGCAAAACTGGTATGTGAACAAGGCCATAAAGAGACAAAGAGCATCTCATTACTGAATTAGGCCAGTCCTAGAGCCAGCTGTTGCTTGCCCTGCCGGGAAACAGACAGCATGGAGCAGCAGAGCTGCCCCACCAAGTGTGAGGACAGCCAGTATTCCTTGGCCTGAGCTCCCTTGGCAACATGGCATTCCTGAATAGGGCTCGTCTTTGCCCCACCAGTTCGCAGTGTGGAACTACTGCTCCTGTGGCCCCTGCTAGGAGGAAGGGAGTGTTTTTCCCCAGCACTGCCCACAGGCTACAAGCACATTGGTCATACCCGGCAAGGCAAGCCACAATGCATTAGCCTCCAAGGGCAGGGGATGTGCAGCAGCTAGGAGTGCACGAGGACCTGCTCTCAACACCCTGCCTAGCTACAAGATCACCCTGACTCTGGGCAGCAGCAAGATATCTGGGACAAGTCTCAGTGATGGTCCACACATTTATGATGCTTCAGAAGTCAGAAAACTTGAACAAAATCAATGTTTCATTGCAACAAATTATTTACATATGATGCTGTTTGGGGAAAATATACACCGTGTGACACACTGTCGATGACATCACTTCCAACAAACAAATATGTGGTGAAGTGGGAAAGATGGGGGAATGGAACAATGAGTATGTGGTGGAAAGCAGTGACAGACATGGGAGAAGGCTGCAGTAGACAGGGAGAGTGTCATTGCCAAGTAGGGCCAGCAGGGTGGTATGCCCCAGTCTGGAGCTCTTGAAGGCTCTGTCCCAAACTTGCAGCTCAGTGGATTGATCCCCCTGGCTATGAGCAACAACAGGATGTCTGTGATACAGAACAGTTTCTTTTCTGGATTGGGTCTCCTTGAAAGACCTCCATGGTCTGTGCTGTCCCAAGAGGCTATGTTGATGTCTGTGGTCCATGCTATATCCCAGAATGAGCTGATGTCCTTGGTCTGTGCTGCCTTTCCAGACCATGTTGATGCCTGTGATCTATATGGTTTGTGCTGCCACTGAAAGTCATGTTGGTATCTATGATCTGTGCTTTTGATGAAAGTCTTGTTGAAATCCATGGTCTGTGCTACCATCTAGGTCATGTTAATATCTATTATCCCTGTTGCCATCAGAGGCCATGTTGGTGTCATCTGTCTGTGCTACTGCCTGAGACCATATTGATGTTAATTGTTTTTTTAACCAATGGAGAACAAATGGATATCCATTTGAGGCATATCAATATCTGGTCCTTGTTGTCACCAAGGGACATGTTGTTGTCTGTGGTCCTGCTGTGGTCAGGGGCTGTGTTGATATTCATGGATCCTGTTACCACTGAAGGCCATGTGGATGTTCCCAGTCTATACTGCCACTTGAGACCATGCTGGTGTTCATGGCCCAGGATGTAGCCAGAAACCATATGGAAGTTGGGGACATTTTCTTCTGCCAACTGAAAAAGGCAAGGAAGCTTCCTTTGCAGTGGTATTGATGCCTGGAGACTCACAGTTAAGAATGAGAGGCACAGAAGACTTCTGTAACAACTTCTCCTCCTCTCATCCCTACCTCCAGCCCCCCAAAGAAATTATAGACAGGAAGCCATTGAAGAGAACTATTAAAACTGTGATAGAGATGCTGAAGTGTATCATGAAGTTCTTCATGATTGATGGCTTCCAGTGGGGAGTGAGGGTAGGGAAAAAGTCAATGGTCACTGGGAGTTTAACCATGCTCGAGAGATTTGGTCTTCTTCTTCTTCTTCTTCTTCTTCTTCTTCTTCTTCTTCTTCTTCTTCTTCTTCTCCTTCTCCTTCTCCTTCTCCTTCTCCTTCTCCTTCTCCTTCTCCTTCTCCTTCTCCTTCTCCTTCTCCTTCTCCTTCTCCTTCTCCTTCTCCTTCTCCTTCTCCTTCTCCTTCTCCTTCTCCTTCTCCTTCTCCTTCTCCTCCTCCTCCTCCTCCTCCTCCTCCTCCTCCTTTCTTCTGTCCTTCCTCCTCCTTTTTTTATCATGTCCAGGGTGCGGGTAGACCTCAGAAGACTGGGAAGTAAGTATTATCAGGATGTATTATGTGAAATTCCCAAATAATCAATAAAAGCATTACATTGGAGAAAAAGATTTGTTTTGTAAGATTTATTTTTATTTTTAACTATCTCTCTTTCTATATCTCTGTCTCTCTGTCTCTCTCTGTCTCTCTGTCTCTCTGTCTCTGTCTCTGTCTCTGTCTCTGTCTCTCTCTCTCTCTCTCTCTCTCGTGTGTGTGTGTGTGTGTGTGTGTGTGTGTACAGGTATTCACAGAGACCAGATGAGGGGGTTTGATCCTCTGGAGGTAGAATTACAGACTTTGAACCTCTGGTTGTGGGTACTGAGAACTGACCTTGGCAAGAGCATGAAATATTCTTTACTACTGGGCAACCTGTCCAGGCCCTGGAGTAAGTGAACCTTTCTGTGTACAGTTTTCTGGCTCTAATTCATTCAGCAGTGGTGGAATAGCTCATATTGGTTAGTGTTCATTCTGGAATAACAGAAGGAGCTGCTGTGCACATAATTTCCAGTTGTTCAGTCTCTACGACCCAAATTAGAGTCATGCAAGTTAGGTTCTTGTAAATTAGGGTCATGCAAATTAGGTTCAAGCAAATCAAGGCAGTCCTACTTGATCCAAGTTCAGTCTTACTCAAAGGATCAAGTCAAAAGGTACCAGACTTCAAAAGGTACCAGATTGCAGCTCTGGCAGGGCATAGTTTACAGCATTCCAAAACCAATTGTTTGGGGGGCTAGAGAGATTGCTTAGTGGTTAGAAGTAGTTAGAAGTGCCAATAGCTTTTGCAGAAGACCCGAGTGAAGTTCCCAGCACCCACAAGAAACAGTAAATTCCATGGACATGTACCTACATTCACACATACATACACCTTCAAGCCCCACTCACACACACACACACACACACACACACACACACACACACACCCTACTGGGGAGTGTACATAGCCTAGTGATATGGCACACAGCTGAGCAAGGAATAGAATCCTGACCTTGAGACCCAGAGACTTTGCTAAGTCAGTCCTGTCTGTAAGAGCAGCAGACCTAGGCTACAGCCAAGATTTCCTCTCAAGGGCCACAGAAAGGGGAAACCAGGGGTGGAAGGGGAGGGCATAACACACAGATGATAGACAGCTCTCATACTGCCCTGGGTAAGTGTGCATGGGTTGATCTGTGTATGAGCCTTGTCAAGGAAAGAAAAAGCTCTTGCCTCAAAGGAAGAAAGGAGACAGTTTACTCTGGAGTAGAAGTGACCTAGGAGTAGATTTAGGTTTCCTTATATACCATAGCTCCCACCTGGCAAGAGTCCAGGGAAGTTTTACATTAAGTGAACAAATGAAATCATAAGTTAAGGCACTTTGAATACACTAAAGGAAGCACTTTGTGGGTAAGAGTTTAACTGACAGCATTCTCAGATTTTGAAAGATGAAAGTTATGATTCTTTCTGTACATTCTGAATAAATTAGCTACTGGTCACAAAGACGCTAGGTCACAGACAGAGAAAGACAATAATAAATGGCTTTGAAGGATGATAGAGATGATCCAAGATACTTTAGCTTTGGACTTGCAACATTCCAAGCTTTCCAGATCACTGAAATTGAATCAGACTTTGCAGTCGCAATGTAGTTCCAGAAATTCTCTCTACCTGCTCCAGCTTCCCCACTCCAGCTTACACAGGTTCCTGAGCTGGCTCCTTTCTAGCACTTCTTGGTCTGCACGCCTATTTACTAGACAGTTTCCATCTCAGCCATGCTGCAAGCGGGCATCAAGCCATATCAACTTCGTCCCTTCTTGTAACCATCTTGCCCCGACCTTTGGTGCACATGAGATGGTGCACATGCTGCTTACAGGACAGGGCACTCTGTTGTACTGGATGCAGCAGCAGGACACAGAGTCAGCATTGACAGCATGGATTGTCTGAAGCCTTGTCTGAAGGAGGGAGAAACAGAAGCCAATTGTTTCCGGCATGGAGGTGCTTTCTATCCAGGAATCTTGGGAAGTTAGTGTGTGATACCACACAGTGGGACAGAGGAATTTCTGTTTGGATTTGTGTACATTCTCTTTTTTCCCCACATAATGCTCAATTTGGAATAAATGTCAGAATGCTTTTGGACCTTAGAACCTGGTTTAGGAAAATCTTAGACCTTCTCAATATATATGTGTATATATATATATATATATATATATACACACACATAAATATACACATATATATTTGTCAATATATACATATATTCTCAATATATAGTATATGCACATATTATATATTCTAAATATATATGTAATATATACATCTATATAATCTCTATATATTACACATATATAATATAAATATACACACATATATTTGTCAATACGTTATATACACATCTTAATACATATTATAAACATATATTATATATCCTATATACTATATACTATATTATATGCATATATTATATATTAATACATATATGAAATATGTTATATACATATATTATAAAATCTACATATTATATATGCATATGTAATATGTAATATAATAGACATATTATTATAAAACATAATATACAAAATATATACTGTTGTCTAAGGAATGAATGCCCTATAGGAGCATACAATACACTTATCATCACTGTGACTAACAAAATATACTAGTAATCACAGATGCCCCTAACAGAACAAATGATACTCCCTAGTGAGTCATCTAAGTACTGTCTAAGTACAAACTCCTGTTCGCATTGCTGTCACCTATGAGGGGAGTTTGTAGCGAAGGGAGCTGAGTCAGAGAGGGGTTGTACAGGCTCGACAAATTTATACAGTTGATAACAGGAGGCATGAGGTTTGTATACACATGCTGAAATTTTAGAGGCTTTGAGCCACTATAAATGTTGCTTCTTGGGGTTAGAGAGATGATTCAGCCAGTAAAATGCTTAACACTTAAGCACAAGGACCTGTGCTGCACCCCTAGCATCTGAATGGAAAGCCAGGGCTGGTGGCACACATTTATAATCCTCATGCTGGAGAGGCAGGCACAGGGGGATCCTTGCACCTTGCTGGGTTAGGTTTTGGAATCTCAGGTCCCAGGGTGAGATCCTGTCTCTGAAGGAAAGATGAGAGAGAGGCATCAAGAGGTATCACCCCAAAGGTCATCCTCAGGCCTCCATGAACATGCACTGTACATATGTGTTCACCCCCACACACATGGGTCCACACAAATGTTGCCATTTATTTATAAATCAGTTATTTCTGACATAAATGTTATCTTGTCTTTTGTTTAGTTCCTTGGTCATCTTTATGTTAACAAAAAAATGTGAAAGCTTGTAAAATATTTTGATTTTACAAAGAATAACAAGATGTTTATCTTAAAAATTATTTTATTTTCTTACATTTACATTCATGCTATTTGACAGATGAGGAATCTTTATAAGATTACTAAGAAAGATGATGTCAGGACCTGGGTTAGTTCAGAGAAACATTGGTAAGCTCAGGCTTGGAGCAGATCTAAGTATCAGATCTTGGACACTTAAGTCCTGATAACTAGATGGAGCATCTTTACAGTCGCACTTTCTCTGCTGTAAGATGGGCTTGGCAGTGTGTGGGCCTCACAAACAATCCTTAGAATCGAGTGAGACAATGTGTCTGGAGTCTTAGTCCTCTGCCTCAACTAACCTGTGCTGTCACTATTATTGTTGTTGTTACATTATGTGACTTCACCAGATCTCATGTAAACAGTGTTCTCTCCAATGACCTCTTAATTCTTCCAGCTAAGTGGTTCATTCAGGCAGGCTCAGCCATGCCTCCAACTCCCACCCACTTAAGACCTGCTGTGTGCTAACATCAATGACTGAGTGCCTTCTTTTTTCACCATTCTTAAGGATTGACAACTAAGTAAAGGAAACATAGCATCCTGGCTCAGTCAAGAAACCATGAATTCACCTGCCACATTCTTCCAAAGATCCCAACTTTCTTGATGATTCCTCATGTTCCAGCCTCATTCATTTTTTTCTGATATCAACAGACATAACCAAATTAAAATGTCTAGGGCCAGTGTGGTGGCACACATTTGTAATCTAAGGGCTAAGGAGACAGAGGCTAAGACTCTCTGACCAGCTCATTCCAGGTTTATATGAGACCTTATCTCAAAGACCAAGGCAGAGATTGTGCTGAAGAAGATGGCTTGGTGGTTAAGAGAAGTTCATCTTCAATTTCTTGCCCCACTTGCACAAACACACACACACACATGCATGTACACTTCACAAACATACACACACATGCACACTTGCACAAACCCCGGACAAACAATGCTCAGATGCAGATTCTAGGCTGATATAGATATTCGTTAAAGACATTCACTGTCACATCTTCAAAGAAAAATGCAGAATAAGTGCAGAGAGAGAGAGACAGAGAGAGAGAGAGAGAGAGAGAGAGAGAGAGAGAGAGAGAGAGAGAGAGAGAACAAAGAGTAATAGGAAGTGTGTGGGCTCTTTCGTGCTGTGGCAGAGGCAGAGAGATGCTCCACTACAGAATTCCAAAGCACAAGAAAAAAAAACAGATGCGAATGACTGCTTGCACCTGAGCCTGCTAAAGCTTCTTTGCACAGCTGTTTGTCTGTGGGCAAACCTGGCTAGGTATTCTCCATGAATTCCCGATTATTAAAAGATAATTTCCCAGCTGCGTCAATACCGTGTTCTCTGTGGCTTCTTTCTGTCATTTTTGCTGGTTTTTCTTCTTCCTGGGCTTATGAGGACATCCACAGTGTTTAAAGAGGGCATTACTACTCTGCCTTTGGAGGGTGCTGTGATCAGTCATTAGCAGTGCCCTCCATACCCAGATTTTGCCAGGCCAAGAACACGGATTTACACCTTTGTCTACCGCTAGTTTGGATGAAAGGAAACACAGGTTTCAAGGTGTGAAAGATAGAATCGTCTTCTGATGGCAAATGCTGAAACATTTGATGTACACTGCAGAATTTGCTTCAGCAGACCTCTGTGACACACAGTGGGTGAGGTCTGAGGTCTTTATAAGCAGTGTAGATAGGGCCAAGGGACCACAAAGATCCTTTTATGGATGTGGAGAGGCCTGGGTCGGGGTCAGCAGTGGGCTTCATCATGCTGCCCTGTCTTGTGTCTTCTTTCTCTAACAAAGACATACCACGCCTCTTGTCTGTACTTTTGTTCTGTAGTTCCAGGTGTCCTCAGATAACCACAGTCTGAAAATACTAAATGGAAAGTTCTAGAAATAACCAACTGATAAATTTTAAATTACCTGCCCATTCTTGATAGTATGGCCACATCTCATGCCACCAAACTCCAGTCCACCTGAAACATCAGTCGCCATTTTCCCCAAGAGAGCTGCATCATATGTGCTAGGCAACCATTATTCACTTAAGTAGACACATGTAGGTTGCCAGATCAGGTCTTGAAGAGTAACAATGCTCATGTTCAAGTAATGGGAGGTGAAGAAAAAGACAAAAAGAAAGAACATTCATGTAACTGATTACAGTTCATTGGCATGATTGCTCCATGTTATCATCCATTATCATGTCAATTTCTTACCCTAACTAACCTATAAATTAATTCTTACTGTAGCCATATAGAGAGAAACATGTGTTTCATATGTACATACATACGTAAAACATACTGTCTATAGGACTTGGTATTATTCTAAACTTGCTGCATGTATTCAGGGCCTTGGAACATAATCTAATGAATAAGATGCAATCACTTTGTCTTTTCTTATTTGAAAATCCTCTGATCCCATGACTCAGTCTACACCAGTAAGATGGCCACATCGCTGCAGCAGATGAGAGTGTGGGGTTAGCATAGCCACAGCCATGGGTTCAGGAGCTCTAGAACTCCAGGTAAAAAACTCCCTGAACCTGAAACCATGGATTGTATGCATATCTAAAAGTTTTGCCCTTACTTAGAAGCCAATGAAGGGGTGTTAAGGCAAGAGAAATGAAATACTATGTAAAACCAGAAGAGTCATGGACATGGACGGGAAGGGAGGCATTGAAGCCGCTGCAAGGAGTGATGCCGAGATCTAGAATTGCACCCCATACCAGCCCTGGTGAGTCTATTCCCACTCACATCCCACCCGTTTGCTGCTGCTGAATTTATGCAAAATGCAGAATCTGCACTGATTTTTAATGCACTTCACTTTCAACAATCTCCTCCAGTAGATATTTACAAATTGCCTATGCCTGTCATCTCAGAATCTTAGCAACGGCAAACCTAGAATGAGTTTGAGTCTGCTCAAGCGCCATCAGCCGAGGTTGAAAGTTGAAGTCCAGAAAGGAGGCCAATGCTTAAGAAGTCAAAAAAGCTGATCTCTCACTCCTCACCGGTGGCAGGTGTGTGTCTTTGTAGGCGTCGCTGCAGCTCTGTGGGTCTTCGTTTCACGTCATTTATCTTTCACGTATGAAGAAGTACGGGCGGACATGGCGGGGACAGAAGCCAGACACTGTGCTCTTAAATCTGCCTCTCCTGGGTAAGATTTGAATGACTCCAGGCTGAAAAATTATTCCATCTTTCAGATTCTTCATCTATAAATTAGATATAAATGCAGTAATTCATGGAAAATATTTAGTGTGGTGCCTGGTGCACAGTGAGCCTGAAGATACGGAGTTAATATCATGGCTTTCCTGAGATGTAGAGGCCAATAAATAATTGAGGCTTAGCAGACAGTACACATGTAAGGCCAGTCATCATGAGTGTGTGTGTGTGTGTGTGTGTGTGTGTGTGTGTGTGTGTGCTTATGTATCTTGGTGTGTGTGTGTGTGTGTGTGTGTGTGTATGTGTGTGTGTGTGTGTGTGTGTGTGTGTGCTTATGTATCTTGGTGTGTGTGTGTATATGTGTGTGTGTGTGTGTGTGTGTGTGTGTGTGTGTGTGTGTGTGTAGTGTGTTTGTGGGAGGGATGTGTTTGGCAGCCATGACTAATAAATTCCTAATACACTGATCAAACCCTACCTCTGGCACTATATCTGAGTGGCTTTTTGCTTGAGCCAATCAGTCTTCGTATTCTTTACCTTCTTATTCTTCTCTTTTATTCCTCCTGCTTTCTGACAATTTAAACAACACATCTATCAGAGAGATGGAGCTCAGCAGAGCAGTGATTGCTCACATGCACTGAGTTCAACCTCTAACACAACTAATTAATAATAAACAAACAAATACACAGTACAGCACGTATCCTGCAATGAACGAGGTATTTAACAGCAACACCTTATCTGTGCCTCCTGCACCTTAGTGTTCAATGTGGTTTCTACAACGATTATACCTGAAACTACCACACACATCACTGTGTCTCAGGGAAGTCATACCTAATTCTTGCCCTGTGTTTGTCTGTGACCTCTGTAGCCCACTTCTGTTGACTCCCAGAATTTTCTGGGATGTGGGAGCAAAGGTAGGGAACCCCGTAGGAGTTAGTGGAGGGTGCAAATGGCTACAGGCATTTTTCAAGCCCTAGCCACTACAAATTCAGAGGCAATCAGAGGCTGCCCCTGGTAATAGGCAAATGTTTTATTAACATGCTTAATTGTATCTTATATGATTAAAACAAATGCAACTGGCGTGTTATCCGTTCATTTCTCCCAGATCTCACCCTGCAAGTCACATCAGTTGTTCCTGGGTCTCATGGTGACAGGGGTGAATTATCAGCTGAGGGCTGCGTTTGTTCCTCATTCCTGTGTTTTTATGCCTTGCTGCACTCCAGGTGCCCATAATGGAGATGTGATTCTCAGTCACACAGAAGGAAATATTTTAAGACCTGCCAAAACCCTTGGCTCAGAACTTGCTTTTCCAAGCAACCTGTCTGAGCCTGGAGACTGAGGTGAATTATTGAGACCTTAGAGGGTTCACCAAGAAGGGTGTGGGGGGAGGGGGAGGCTGGAGGCTTTATCTGAAATTCCACTGCTTTCCTCCTGTAGACACGAGCTAGGCTGCAGACTCCATGTCTCCTCTGGGAGCCATCTCCTGGGCACACAGGGAAGGGCAGAATGGCACCAGGCAGGGCATTGCTGAGGATTCAGGGCATCACATTTATCTTTGACACCAAGAAGCCAGACAATAACAGATTAGTATCCATCTGCATCTGGCTTCTAGTCTCAGGACCGGGTTTTGGTAATTGAACATAAGTTCCTCTTATGGATATCACAGACAAACACACCGTTCTGTCCACAATAAAACACTCTCGCTGACCACCCCTGGTTCCATGCACTTTCTCTGAATTGTAGGTAGATAACTCTCACTCCACTTTTATGAGGTGGGTACTGTTCTCACTCTCAGAAAGAGATAGGGAAACTGAGACATGGAACATCAAAATTTGCTTGAAATCACAGATGTAGAACTAGTAAAGGAGACGAT
Organism: Apodemus agrarius; assembly: GCA_964023405.1. Taxonomy (NCBI): domain Eukaryota; kingdom Metazoa; phylum Chordata; class Mammalia; order Rodentia; family Muridae; genus Apodemus; species Apodemus agrarius. The sequence continues at coordinate 6,619,530 of OZ030015.1, read as the reverse complement.
CCAGAACTAAGTAAGCAGGTTTCCAATCCTGCATTCTGTACATTGTGGTCCAGAGCCTTGCACTGGGGACAATGGGGAAGGTAAGGGAGATACTGATGGTTGTCCTGGTAACTGAATGGGACACTGAATCTGCTTATGAAGGAAGATAAATGCATGATAATGAATATTGATTGTCAACTTGACAGTATCTTAAATCATGTGTGAGACAAACCTCTGGGCATGGATGTAAGATCACTTCTAGACTGGGTTAATAGAGGTTGGAAGACTAGCCCTGAATGTGGGTGGCACAACCCTGTGGTCTGGTGTCCCAGACTGAATATATTGGTAAGAGAGAGCTGAGCACCAGCCACCATCTTCTCTGCTTCCTCGCAGTAGATATAACATGACCACTTGACTCTGGATCCTACCTCCATGACTTCCCCACCCTGATGGTCTATGCTCGTGAACTGTGAACCCAAATTAGCCCTTCCTTGATTAAGTTGTTTGCCCCCACCCATATTTTGTCATAACAACAAGAGAAGTAGAAAATTCAGAAAATGAAGGAGATGATGATGTTGATGATGGAGGGTTGCATGCTACTACTGATGGTGGAGGATGGTGAGGTAGATGAGATACTGGTGATGATGATGATGATGATGATGATGATGATGATGATGATGTCAAAGGATGTTGGTGCTACTACTAATGGTGCTGATGGTGCTGATCTGCTGATGGTGCTGATGGTGCTGATCTGCTGATGGTGCAGATGGTGCTGATCTGCTGATGGTGCTGATCTGCTAATGGTGCTGTTGGTGATAGTCTGCTGATCATCTGTGGCCATCCTATTTTACATCCTATTGTTGCATCCTGTCTATTTCAAAAACTCTATAGACTCATGATTTTTATCCCCATTTCGCAGCTGTGCAAACTGAGAATTAGAACAGAGAAATAAGTTGCACACATAGTCACACAGTTCAAAGGCAAAAGCAAAAGTCAGGACTAGGACTCAACATCAACCAGCTGAGCACCCAGATACATGGTTTGTAAAGAGAATCACACTGACTCTAGCCGTATTGCCTTTTTATGTGAGGTACAAAAAATGTAAATATTCACAAATCCTCAAGTCCTCAAATGACACCAGAAAGACAGTGGACATTCCTCATGAATGCAATAAAGCATGGCAGAAGGAAAACATATTGTACCAGCTTAGAAAGAGAGGGCTGGAAGCACAAAATTAAATGCCCACGGGAAGTTCTTGTCCTTCCAGGAACCGTCTCTTTCTTAAGTCATTGCAGTATCTCCATTCTAGACATTACAAGGAAGGGCTTCCTGTAGATTATTTCTGACATAAACTAGCATGTGTAGTTAACTTCCCAAGAGCTCTGGGAAGGTGAAGACAGCTTGTAGACAGTAGTGGGCTTCTGTGTAGGGAAGCTGAGGTGTGCTCCCAGAGCCAAGAGATTATTACTACAATCTGTACTTCAGTGAAGGAGACATTATGCCTCAGTATGTGCCTGCCAGGTTACTTACAAATAGAGAGATCACAAATTTTGAACCTGAGAAAAATGATGATAACATTGGGGGAATTAGCCAAATTCCTGCCTGATATTCCCCATGAGGGACTAGTTTGACACACTGCCTGTTAACGTTTACTCCTCCTCTGCCATATCTCAGCCACTCTGGCTTTTATGCACGTCCTGTGACATCCTGAGACTACTCTCTAGCCCCTAACCCTCATTTAGGTCCTGCTAGCAAGCTGATCTTTGAATGCTTGTACAGCTCACTCAACATCCACTGATGCCCCAGCTCCTCCCACCAGTCCAGGCACAGTTACTCCGCTCTGCCTCTTGAGCCTCTCACAGAGCTCAGTACTAATTGTGTTTGTGTTCTTTAGATGTTAATGTGTTTGCCTGTGGTCTAAATCTCCTTCTAAATAAGGGAGCACTCTATATCTCCTTTTCCCAACTAGATATACAATGTCATGAACTGAGACAGGAGACAGACGATGGCCAGGATTTGTGTCATAAATGAAGGTAAGTATTCATGAACAAATAAAAACTGGTGTGTTATATGTTCCTTCCTGGCACTGCTGATGGAGGAAAGCTGCTAGCCCATCCCACCTATAACTGAGCACACTGAGAATGTTCTACCTGAAGACACAAAATCTGGAGTAGAAATTTGGCCATATATCTAGGAAAATGCTCATGAGGTCATTGTGTGCTGTGGTGTGTGTGGTGTGTGTGTGTGTGTGTGTGTGTGTGTGTGTGTGTGTGTTTGTGCTAACTTAAAATGATTTTTAAAAGTAGAAAAATAAAAAAATTGAAAACAAAGAAGTTATTTATGGGATTATTTTTCTTAATTCTTTGAGAGCTCTTCACGATGTGTTTCAATCATACCCCCTCTCCCAACTCCTCCCAGGCTCACCCCTTCTCTACCAATCCAAGTTTGTGTTTGCTTTCTATTTGCCTATCAAGTCCAGTTTCTGAGACTCATACATTCATGGATGTGTGGCCTTCCACAGAAGCATGGCAGTGGACTTAGCAGTGGCAACACTCTAAATAAAGAAGGCTGACACTTCCTAGTCTCCCATCAGCTGTCAACTGCTAATAGCTCTTGTACTGAGGTAGATTGACGTGCCTCAGTATGATGGATCGGACTGGCTTGGGCTTGCATGAGGCTTGTGCTTACTTCCACAGTTGCTGAGAGTTAACGTGAACAGTTGCCCTACCATGTCCAGAGGACAGTGTTTCCTTGTTAATAGCTCAGTACCCCACTTCTCATTACACCCATTGCAGCAGTGGATGCATTTTCCACTGCAGCTGTCCTCACCTTCCTCTTTCCCATTGGTTCCAGAAAATTTTCTTTAGTATGTAGCATAGAGCTACACTCTAAACCTCCCGTGTGTTCTGTGATTTGGATTTGAGGAGGCAGATTTTGTTCTAAAAGTTGCCTTTTTTAATCTTCTAACAGGCGCGTCTCCATATAACTTCTGCTTGGTTACTCGAATATAGCTCCCCTCTCTTTCTCTTTTGAGTGGCATCTTGCCAGGATTTGCTAATTGCCCCCAGGCAAATCTCCACAGAAAAAAATGTGGACATAATGGAGCAGTGACTGAAGAGTTCTTGGAGGGTTGAAGCATAGTCCTTGACTCGCAAGTGTTGACACTCATTGTTGAAGTAGATGGCAGCGTGGTAACTGCAGTGACCAGCCACTGTAGCATGTACAGGAAAACATGCAAAGCAGGAGACCCGTCTTCCAGGCAGCTGTCTCCTCATGAGTCACCTGAAATATTCAATGAAGTTTGGTGTATTTATCTCTCCCTGGAGAATTCATCATAAGTTGTGGGATTCAACTCAGATACCTTCTATTAAAAGTCTATACTTTTAGTACAGAGACAATATTCTATCCTATGTACAAGGATCAGAGGAAAAAGGCATCTCTTGTTTACATTAATTTTTCCATGATAATTTCTTACAACCATAAACTTGTCAAGCCTTCTCCTGAGAAGAGAGTCTTAATGAGGGATTATTCTGACCAAGTTGGTCTGTGGGAGATCATCTTGATCATTAATTGACATAGAAAGACACAGCCTACTGTGGGCATTATCATGCAAATCCTAGGCAAGAAATCCTGAACAGTGTAAGAGAAAGCTAGCTGAGAGGGTCTGTGCATTTATTCTCTTTATTCTTTTCTTCTTATTGAAATTAGATTCTTCTGTCATGCAATGCATCCCAACTACAATTCTACTCCTTCTCTACTCTATCTCCCCCCAGCTTCTCCTCTCCATAGATCATATTCATAAAAGGGCAGACCTCCAAGAGATAAAGCCAAACAGGAACAAACAGGATACAAAAAGGAAGAAAGCCTTCAAAGGGAGAGGATGAGGAAAAACAACAGGAGAAAGGTAATCTCAGGAGCGGGCAAGAGTCATGGACACACCTGCTGCCACTGTTAGGAGACCCACAGAACCTCCAGGATAACAGCCTCATACATACTGAGGTCCGTGCTGGCCCTGTGCTTGTCATTTCAGTGGTGTACATACATGTGTGTTTACACATGTTTGCATATGTTGGTATATATGTGTGTTCAGCTGTGCATACACAGATGTATCTATATATTTCAGGCCGAAGGTTGATGCTGGAAATCCTCAGTCTTCCACCTTCCTGTCTGAGGTAGACATTCTCAGTCAAAACTGACCTCATTAATAAATGAGTCTTGATATCTGACTCACTCTGAAGATTCCCTGTCTCTAATATTCAGGGATGGAATTATAAGTAAGCTACAATACCCATCTGACACCTTTCAAGACCTGAGAGAGAGGTCTAAACTCTTGGATTCTTCCTTGAGTGGTAACTGCTTTAACCATTGAGTCGTTTCCTCAGCTCCAAAATACTTATTTTATGCATGTGTGAGTGCTCATGTTTGTGTGTGGATTAGCATGTATGTGAAGTGTGAAATTGTGAGACCAAACTACTGAGTAACTTTATAGAAAAACAATAAAGCATAATAAATACTAATACTTACAAGGATTTTTTTTCAAATGCTAGAGTTCACTCTCTCTGTGTGTCACTAAGTTGTTTATTTATGGTACATGGTCTCATTCAATCTTCCCAGTAATATCTAGAAAACAAGCAAACAACAACAAAGCAAAAACCATTAGCTCTAAGAGGCTTAATAATTTATGCAAGGCTTTGCTGATGATTACTTGAGGAACAGGGAATGGACAGAATAGTGTTTGTAATTGTTTTCTGCCATATCTTTTAATTCATATTTTATATCCAATGAAGTCATATATTATGCACATTTATATTTCTTTGAATGTTGTAAACAAATATTTCCTTAATGTTATGACAAATATTTAAAACTTCAGTGTTTCTACTGTATCAAAGCTCTTTGACTCACACTCATATATGCATGTGCATAAGTGTATGTGTGCATAGGTGCATGTGTGCATAGTGCATGTGTGCATAGGTGCATGTGTGCATAGGTGCATGTGTGCATATGTACATGTGTGCATAGGTGCACGTGTGCATACCTTGCTTGAGGATTTAAGAGGTCAACTCTGGGTGTCCATCATTCCTCAAGCCCCATCCACTTTGATGAAGAAAAGCTTTCTCAGTGGTACCTGAGGCTCCCCAGTGAGGCTAGGACTGTCTGACTGGGGATCTCCAGAGAGCTTCCTGCCTCCACATCCCCAGAACAGGAAGTATAAATATGCTTGAATGTGGATATTTGGACTCAAACTTAAGTTCTTGTCCTTATATTTCAAGTACTTTCCTTGCTGATGTGTCTCCTCAGCCAACTAAAGCATCACCTCCAGGCTCAGTATCAAGACAGAGTTCTGTGAGTTCTGGATGTCTAGAGGTAATGGGGGCAGGTTTCTCTGGGTGTGACATTACTGCATCTATAAATTCAGGAGGTATTCATGACCTGGCATGTGTATAATAGATGATATCATAGTTTATTTACTCCTTCATTCTAATTTTATTTGTGTATTTAATAATTATTTCCTGACAGAGCCCAAGGCTCTGGGCAGAAGGCTGAATGATGCTCTTCACCTTCAAGAGACTTGAAGAATATTCTGACATACAATGAAGATGCTCTTAGTTCTGAAGTGTTCTAAGCTGGCAAGATGCTCCATTTTCCCTCTGTGGTGTTCCATCCTGTGAGCCCAGTGTAATGGTTAAGTTCAATTGTCAAGTTGCCTCAATCTAGAATCACCTGGAAAGACAGTCAGAATGAGAGATGGTGAACATTGTTGGCCTGAGCTTGTCTTCGGGAGATTGTCTTGATGGCCTTAACCGATGTGGGGAGACCCACTCCAAACTTGAGTGACCCCTTTAGGCAACAGCTTAAAAGATATGGAAGGAAGAACTGTTTTCCCTTTCATTCTCACTAGGCCTCTACTCTCAACTACTCTTGCTGCCTCTGCTGATTCTATCTCTGATGGCAAACCAGCTTCTTTTTTTTTTCTTTCTATATTCTTTGTTTACATTCCAAAGGCTTTCCCCTTTCCCAGTTTCCCCCTCACCATATGTCCCCATAAGTCCCCCAAATATTCCCGAATCACCCACCCACCATTTCTCTGTTCTGGTATTCTCCTACAAAACTGGATCCAGTCTTTTTGGGACCAGGGTCCCCTCCTTCCTTCTTCTTGAGAATCTTTTGATTTGGTAATTATGCCTTGAGTATTCAGAGCTTCTGGGCTCATTAATATCCACTTATCAGTGATTGCATTTTATGTGTATTCTTTTGTGATTGGGTTAACTCACTTAGGATGATATTTTCCAGATCTAACCATTTGCCTACAAATTGCATGAATTCATTATTTTTAATTGCTGAGTAGTATTCCATTGTATAAATATACCACATTTTCTGTATCCATTTCTCCATTGAGGTACATCTGGGCTCTTTACAACTTCTGGCTATTATAAATAAGGCTGCTATGAACATAGTGGAGCATGTGTCTTTATTGTATGCAGGGGAATCCTTGGGGTATATGCCCAGGCGTGGTATGATGGAATCCTTTGGAAGTGTCATGCCCAATTTTCTGAGGAACCACCAGACTGATTTCCAGAGCAGTTGTACCATCTTCCACTCCCACCAACAGTGGAGGAGTGTTCCTCTTTCTCCACATCCTCGCCAGCACCTGTTGTCTCTTGAGTTTTTAATCTTAGCCATTCTGACTGGTGTGAGGTGGAATCTCAGGGTTGTTTTGATTTGCATTTCCCTGATGACTAATGATGCTGAACATCTCTTAAGGTGCTTCTCAGCTATCTGAATTTCTTCAGGTGAAAATTCCTTGTTTGGCTCTGTACCCCATTTTTAATAGGGTTATTTGGTTCTCTGGGGTCTAACTTCTTTAGGTTCCCTATGTGTAATGAAACCCTTCAGGCTTCTAATATGGACTGAAGACCAGCAGCTCTCCAGGAATCCTCCAGGTCTTCTACCCCAATTGGGATGCTTGAGACTCTTAACTTCATGAACTGAGTTACTATCAGATTATCACCCCCCTATAATACAAAACAACCATTACCGACCTACCCAGACCACATCCTGTAAGACAATCTAATAAACCTTAATATAAATATTGATCCTATCAGTTCTGTTCCTACAGAGAACCCTGACGGATAAATTGTGACCTGATCACACTGTTCAGCACATTAATAATTTTAACTTGGCCCTACAGTATTCATTTCATTCTCTCCATTTATAAAGGCACATCTTAAAGGTCAGACAACACATTCTACACTCTTGTATCTCTATTCAGCATTTTAGAGGTGGACGTAGGGTCATCACTCAGTGGTCATCTTAAGGCCTTCCTCTAAAAACGCAAGGCAGAGGGATCGATAAGTACTGTACAGTATTAGGTAAATTGCTTTACCTGTTGGGCTTCCATTATTTTCCTTAACCTGGAAAACAAGAGAGTCAGTTTTCACCATGACACTTGTTAGTGATGTCTGTAAAACATCCCTTGACCACCTCTTTACCAATGTTTAAGCTTTTTCCTGCTTAGTTCTCACCCATTCATTGAACCAAGTCAACAAGCCCAAAGAAGTGTCTCTGTCTGCAACCCTCAAATGGTCTCTTCCCAACTCCAGGCTGCAGTCAGTAAGTGGCTTTTCCCCAAGTATTCTGCCTCAGCCATCTGCACAGCCAACTGTTCTCTGACTTGAAGCTTTCTGCTTACAATCCTGCTAAGCAGGTGGGGATGACGCCTGACTCCTCTCTGCTTTACATGCGGAGTCTGATAATGCTTGACAGCCTGCTCGCAGTGGAGGGGGGAGAAACTGTGAATTGGATTAAAAGCTCTTTGTTTAGATTTTATTAGCCAGAGATGCTGCTGCATAATTAATTGGAGAATATGCTATAATCTCACAAGGAGGCAAGGCTCAGCCCCCAAAATGTAGCCTTGCTTATGTGCGATGTGATATGGAGGTGGGGATACTGTGAATTTATCAGTGAGAGCGTAGAGATGCACTTTTATAACAGGAGCAGAAAACCATGGTATTAATCAGTTCAGGATTCTATAACAAAACATCTGACCTCCTCAGCAGGTATTAATTTATTTCCATTCTGAAGACTTGGAGTGATTCAAGACCAAGATGGTGGTCAATCCAGTTCCTAATGAACACTCTCTGCTCCTTTGTATGCCCTATACCTATGTCACTGTGTCAAGAAAGAATCTCTCTCTCTCTCTCTCTCTCTCTCTCTCTCTCTCTCTCTCTCTCTCGTGTGTGTGTGTGTGTGTGTGTGTGTATGTGTGTGTGTGTGTGTGTATTAGAGATAATTAACCTGAGACTTCTCACATGCTAAGCAATTGCTCTCTACCACTGAGCTACACCCCCAGTCTTTACATTTGTATCTTGTGACAGGTTCTCACTACATTACTCAGACTAGCCTTGAACTTGCTCTATATACCAGGCTGACCTTAAATTTATGTGCTTGCTTTAACCTCCCAATAGCCAGAGCCATGCTCGATGGACCCTAGTATCTGTGTCTCTTTTTAAGAACATTATTCCCACCTTGGAAACTCGACTTTCATGGTTTCATCTACACCTAACTTATCTAACAACGGAAAGTGCCCACCTGAAAACATCATTTTGGCATTTAGGGCTTTGAATTAGTTACTTCTTTGTTTGCTAAACAAAACACTAAAGAAAGCCAATTTAAGGAAGGAATGGTTTTGGCTCACCTGTGACGATTTGGTCCATCAGAGCAGGGATAGCACGTCCCAGGGGTGTGAGGCAGCTGTTTAAATTGTATCCACAATCAGGAAGCAGAGAAAGATGAATGTGGTGCTCAACCTACTATCTCCTTTTTATGCCTCGCCTATGGACCTGCTACTCCTTCAAGAACAAGCCCTGACTTTTGTCTTCTAGGTGAGTTCAGCTGCTATAAAGTTTCCAATACTATCTCAGGCTTCAGTGTATGAAGTTTGAGGGGACTTACATGTCCACTGGCAAAAGACAGTAGTGTTCCTTTCCTCTCAGAGCTCTATCTGTCTACTTGACATTTGTATACCCAGTCACAGGGTGAGGCCCACCACTCAAGAATCCGTTTCCTCGCTGATATAATGGGGTTGTGCTGAGAATGTTTGTTTTCACGGACTCCTTGCACATCTGCAGATGTGAGCAGTAACAATAGTCATAAACTTTCACTCTTATAAAAAGTATCACTCTTGGGACTGCTAGGATGATTCAGTGGGTTAAGCAACTACCGTATAATCCTAAACCCCTGAGCTCAACCAATGGAACCAATGGGTGGGAGGAGAGAACCCATTTCTTGGGTCTCTCTCTCTCTCTCTCTCTCTCTCTCTCTCTCTCTCTCTCACACACACACACACACACACACACACACACACACACAAGTATAAGCACAGACACGAGCAGGAGAAGGGGCAATGGGATAGGGTTTTTCTCAGTGGGATAACATGGAAAGGGGTTAACATTTGAAATGTAAATAAAGCAAATATCTAATAAAAATAAAATTAAAAATATTGTGAATAACAAAGTTAAATGAAAAAAACACTTTCATTATCTTATTTTTTTCTCACTTCACTAATCTAAATATTAGTTTTGAAGGTTGGATGGATAGGAAGATGGGGGACTCTGGGAGGAGGTTGGGAAGGGGAAAAAGTGTATAAAATTCTTCTTAAATAAATTTAAAATTAAGGTTTATTTTTAAATCAAGAACCATTTAATAAATAAAATTTAAAATTCAAAAACATTTACATTGGAGAAATCAAGTGAGGCAGGCTAACACCTGGCTAGCAGAGGGACCCCAGCTCCCCTCTTCCCACACTCCCTCTCCCAGCTTATTTCCCTGATGGCTGAAATGCTTGCTCCTGACAGCTGTCCCTCCTTGGCCACAGTGGAAACACAGCAGCCATGTGCTGAATAAATGAATAAATCCCAGCTCCTCTTTGGGCCTATGCCATCTATTGTGTCCGGCGACAATCTCTCTTGGGCCAGCATTCGGATTAGCATAAGTGTATCCATGTTCTTCACACAGTGCTTGCTTGGCATACCTTCCCTATGCTTTCATTTTCAATACCAATTTATCTTCCCATTCACGGAGTATGTTTCAAACAGAATCTACCTCTCGTCAACTGCTGATCTGCTTACTTATCTACTACCTGCCTGCCTTTTAAATTCTAATGACCTTTGTCATTTAATTATAGTAATTCTTCCACTATCATTCAATATACTGAATGTATAGGTTTAAAATTCCATCTCTTTGGTCATTTTTGTAGATATGACCCTTTTATTCAATAGCCCCATTCTTTCTCTTTTCCATTGGGTTATTTTTGGTTGTTGTTGTTACAATGCACCTTCTCCTTTGACACAACTGTACAAACCTCCCCTATGCTCTTGCACATCCACAACTATGCTCAAAACAGGCGCTTGGCTCAGAGGTTAGGAACACTTGCTGCTCTTGCAGAAGACGGTTCCCAGTTTCAATCACACGACTCATGTGGTGGTAAACACCAATAACTGTAGCTTCCGGGGGCATGTTACTCTCCTCTGGTCTCTGTGGGTATCTGCTTTCATCATATACATATACATATACTTACACAGAGAGACATGTTTTTTAAAAAGAAGCTTAAGAAAATAGTCAAAACATTCACTGTGTTTCTCATGTGAGAACCTCTATGTGATTTAACCCTGACTACACTCTCAGCTACAGTCTCTAACAGTGTTGTTATGGGTTTTAACTTTGTTTCCATTTTAAAACATATATAATTAAGATATACACATTTTTACACATATATTCAAATATATTCAAACTTCTCCAATCCTCTTCATTTCTGCTTAGATGTTCATGCTTGCAGCTAGAATAATTTTAACATGCTTAAAGGAGTCTTTTAGAGTATCTCATTTAGTGTAAGTTCTGATGTCTTAACATACTTTTTTCTGAAAATGTGTTTATTTTGCTTTCACTTTTGAATTAAATTATTGCTGTGCATATAGACTTCTGGGTTGGAGGCTTTTTATTTTCAGTGGGTAGATTCTGAATTTCATCATTTCTCTAGAATGTATTTATTATTCTATTTCTCAGAAGACAAGATAGTATTTTCTCCTCTGTCTACCTCTATTAGTCTTGTCCTTAGTTTCCCTTTTCTGAGATTTCCTTTTATTTATATGTGTCTGTGTCTGTGTGTGTGTCTGTGTGTCTGTGTGTGTCTGTGTGTATATGTGTGTATGTGTGTCTGTGTGTGTCTGTGTGTCTGTGTCTGTGTATGTCTGTGTGTGTGTGTGCATGCCACATATGTTTGGGTACCTAGGGATACCAGAAGAGGATGTGGGGTTCCCTGGAGCTTGAGTTATGGTTGTTGTGAGCTACCCTGTGGGTGTTAGGAACAGAACTTGGGTCCTCAGCAAGAGAGACAGGAGCTCTAAATTACTAAGCGTTCTCTCCAGCCCCCTGTCTTTAGTTTTCAATAGTTTGACCAGAATGTGACTCAGCCTATTTCCTACTGGCTTGAGTTTCTTCTTACTTGAGTTTGTAGGATCTTTTAATCTGTCTTTCAATCCTATGGAAATCCTCAGAGTAATTTTTTGTCAAATATACTTTCTGTCCCTCCCAGTCTCATACAATTTGGAACCCATGTTTATAGATGAAAACAATATAATTCATGAGCACTTTGCTGCCCTTTTAATTTTTATATAAATTATCTTTCTTCTCTGAGTTTCTTTCAGTATTTACTAATAAAAAATTCTCAACTCTATGACTATTGTGTGATTTAATTTGGATAATATTGATTTCATCTTTCATCTAAAGTTTCCTTTATTGTCTTTATATTCAACTTGCCATGTAAAATTGCGTATTTTTGTCCTTGATATATTTTCCCATTTATTTATTTATTCACTTTACATCCTGATTGTTGTCCTTGCTTCTGGTTTTCCCTTTGATACAGTCCCTCACCTCATCCTACCCCTCCCCTTCTCTTCTGAGAGGGTAGAGTCCCCCTGGGTATCCCCTAGTCCTTACACATCAAATCTCTGCAGGGTTAGGCCCACCTACTCCCACTGAGGCCACACAAGGCAGCTCAGTTAAGGGAACGGATTCCACAGACAGACAACAGCTTTAGGGACAGGCCCCCACTTCCGTCCGTATTTTATGAATTACCCAACTTCTGCGTCTGATTCTCTCTTCTTCATCTGTGTATCTGCTGGTTCACAGTCTGGTATCCCTGGCCATTGCTGGATGATTACCATACATGGATTTAAATAAACTATAATAGCTGTGCATGTTACTATCTTTCTCTTTGGTATTTCTTCGGCTTCAAGTAAGAAATCTAAGAAAGCACAGGTCATTTACACACAAAAATAGTTATGGCAATCTGAACCACATGCCTCAGCTTCTTTTCTTGTTGCTGTTATAAAATGTCTGGGCAAAGACAACTGAAGAGAGAGAGAGAGAGAGAGAGAGAGAGAGAGAGAGAGTAGCTTTTATTCTGGCTCATAGTTCAAGTACAGTCAATCATGGGGGAAGGGCATGGAGTCAAGAAGAAGCAGAAAGAGGTGAATGGATGGCGGTCCTCATTTCATTCTCCCCATCTTAGGCAGCTCCCGATGTATCTTCCCACCTCAATCAAGCTAACTGGGATGGTCCCTGTCTTAGTCAGGGTTTCTATTCCTGCACAAACATCATGACCAAGAAGCAAGTTGGGGAGGATAGGGTTTATTCAGCTTACACTTCCACACAGCTGTTCACTACCAAAGGAAGTCAGGACTGGAACTCAAGCAGGTCAGGAAGCAGGAGCTGATGCAGAGGCCATGGAGGGATGTTTCTTACTGGCTTGTTTCCCCTGGCTTGCTCAGCCTGCTCTCTTATAGAACCCAAGAATACTAGCCCAGAGATGGTACCACCCACAAGGGGCCCTCCTCCACTTGATCACCAATTGAGAAAATGCCCCACAGCTGGATCCCACGGAGGCACTTCCCCATCTGAAGCTCCCTTTCCTATGATAACTCCAGCCTGTGTCAAGTTGACACACAAAACCAGCCAGTACAGTCCCTCACAGGCACACCCAAAGACTCGTGTGCTGGGCAAGTCTAGAGTCTTCTGTCAAGCTGACAACTCGCATTCGCAATCACAGCATGCTCCGGTCTTCCGAGAACATTTCTGTTTCCACTTCAGCTCCCCTCCTGAGACATGGTCCTTCATCTTCCCTAGGATGTGTCAGCCTTGTAATCAAGGACTCTTGTGCTGAATCCTGAACTGAGTCCTTTCTGTCTGTGGCTGGATTCTCACCCTTACCCTCCAGAGCAACACCTGTCTGCCCGGTGCCCCTCCCCCCCCATTTCCTTCCTCTACCAATCAATCAATAAGCAGCTCAATGGGAAAACAGCTTAGATTTTTACTCTCCAGTTCATTCTTCTCCTTACCCTGGCATCTTGGTCATATGGGTTCCGACTGACTATAAAATTCCTCACCCCATATTTGCTTTCCTCTGTGGCCTTCACAATTGTACGAGACCGATAAAAGCTTACAGTGATTTCTTTGACACTTAACAGATGCCTCCTGTTCAGAATCTCAATCATAGATGCCACCACTGCTCAGCACATTTCTCTGCTCACTAGGACATCAATACTTGCCAAGATATAGCTGTTTTTTGAGAACATCAAATGTGTTTTAGAATAATAGAGTATTTTGAGGGTGCTAGTGTTGACCGTCTTGGTCTAATATAAACATGTCTGTTGCAAATGGAAATCTGGGTCTACATTTTGAGCTATGAAATTTGCTAGAATCTTGGATTTCTAGACCAGACACAGCTGCTGTGTCTTCACGCTGAGCCCAGAAACCTGAAGGCAGTGCCCTTTTAGGTCTATGGCTCCATGAGGGGGCTTCTTGGCTGAGCTCCCTTTTGCTTGCATTAATGGAGATTCGGAGGAAGCCTGTGGTTTACAAAACTGTGGTCTGGTCCCTGGCAGCTCTGTACTTACTCTCCTCTTCTTCAGGGAGAACAGCTTGCTCCATATGTTCCCCCAGACAGGAGCCTTGTCCAGGGCCTCCTTCCAAAAGCAAACACAATTTCCCATTTTGGTAATGCAAGGTTTTCTTTTTTCTTTTTTCTTTCTTTTTTTTTTATTTGTTTCTTCAAGTTTCAGTGGAAGTCATTTAAGGTGAGCTTGAGCAGCAGCTTTGAAGTCTCTCTTCAGAGTGCAGGGCTCACATCAGCGTGAGCTGTTCAAAGTCAAGCATGGATCCCGCTCCCCAATCCAGATGCAACCGTCTTTGTGTAACAATGGTGTTGGACTCTGGGCCAGGCATTTCCAGGCTCTTGACTTCTAGTTCAAAGAACTGAAGAACTGAAAAAGTAAGGGCTCGTGGGATTGTGCAGAAGGAGAAAGATTGCTTTGTTTGGAGAAAAATGATGATGCAGTCAAAAGGCTGACACAGACCACGAAGACCAAGTTCAGGGCCCAGACTGCAGACTGGGGTATGCCTCCGAGGGCTCCAAAGGAAGGCAGGATCAGTTTCTAAGGCTAGAGAGTTCTCTATTTTTATAGATATATTAAGTCATTTACTCATTTTCTTACTGCTCAAGGCCCTTCCCTATACTGTGTCTGGTTTTTAGTACTTTGAATTTTAATTTTGTGTATTTCTTATTGTACTTTAGTTACCTTTCTCTCTTCCATTTTCTCCCCTTACACCTTCCCATGTGCCCCTCTCTGCTCTCCTCCAAATTCATGGTCTCTTTTTTCCAATTATTATTGCATGCACAAATGTATTTGTACATACATATGTGTTCCTAAGTATAACCTTTTGAGACCATACAATGTTACTTGTGTATATGTTTTGAGGGATAACCATTTGTCTTGTTTTAATTATATGAGCGACTAGTTAGACATAGGTACAAGATTAAAGAGAAGACTTTCCCTAAAAGGTTACAAGGGGACACAGTTTTGTCTTACAGTCTCCCTCTAAGGTTTTGCTGTGTTCTATCTAGGAGAAAGCCAGCATTTTAGGGCACATAGAACAATGCCCTGAAAACAGTTTCACAATAGCTGAAACATGGAAATGTTATGAATGGTAGCAGACAACAGCAGAGGTGGTGCACCATATGTCTTTTCAAGAGAATGTTACTCGGCAGCAATAGAAAATAAGGTACCACAGGGGGACCCTGAAAACATGATGCTCAGAAGAAAATAGTCCGGCCCAAAGGACCACTTCTTTATAGATTCACTATGCATGTCCATAGTAACAAAGAGCTGGCTAGATTCTCAGAAATGGAAATAGTGTGATGGATCCACAGTTCTGTGACTATAATATCAATGCCACTGAACATCACATTGGGGTGGGGGAAACTTTGGTGCATGAGTATACAACTAGAAGGCTATCTCAGAAACTGGATGTAAAACGAGTGAACTCTTGGAGCAGCTACAGGGTCAAAAGAACATGTCTGCCTCTCAGCTCTCTCCAAGGCTGTCTCTCCTGAAGTATTGCCATCAGGAGGCAAGGATGAGTCCAATGTGAGTTTCAAGTGGGAGAGCAGGGAGGAGAGTTCTCCAGTAGGCCTGGTACAAAACCGGAAGAGGAAAAGGAATATAAAGAAAAACGAAAATGTATTTGGCAAAGAGAAAAGACTAGAAACCGCAGAGCCCCATAGGCCACTGGCACAAACAGGGGCACTCCAGGTGCCAGAAGGGGATCTGTGTCTCGTTACAATACTAAAATCTATGACTGGGGCTCATTATAATACTAAAATCTATTACTACAGCTCATTATAATACTAACACACACACACACACACACACACACACACAAACACACACACACAGCCTGGGAGAGATTTAAGATGCTAATGAGATGTGACTTGAGATGTGGTATTTTGAGCTGTATGGAGCAGAGCCAGTTCAGAAAAGGCCTTGTTATGCAAATGAGTGCAAAAGCCCACACTCTCCGCCACGGAGCTCCACCTTCCACGCCCCTGCACGCTGAGATGCTGAACTATCTGCTCCAGCCAGCTTCCTCCCTTGAAAGTGTGCCTTTTCTTTATAAATGGACTCTGCTCCGGTTATAACTGTATGTCCTTGCTCAGTTCTTTGTTCTGGAACACAAGGACCCACACCACTCCGGAGGTTCCCACTGAGCGAGCCTTCCGCATCCCAGCACTGGAGACAAAGAGACAAGTAAAGCAGAAATATTCTCGGCCAGTCTTAAGGTGATACGGCTGCCTGTAACTTCATGAAGTTACGCAGAGGCTCATTGTGACTGGTTTACTCTTACTATTATTTCAATTGCGATAAAAACTTACAGAAGCAGAGCTCTGCAGGCCCCAGGAGAGAGTATAAAAAACGATTGCTTGCCTGGTCCAGACAAAACTTCTGTAGTCAGGTAATTTCCATGCCTAACCGCTTCCAAGTCTGAGCATTTTGAAGCGCTTGCCTGGCTTGGCCTTTCATAAACGGAGTTTTCAGTAAGATAATGATGTGCCAGGCAGCATGTATGCATAGATTCCTGTGACCTGCTGCTGTTGGGATTGGTGGGCCTGGCCCCAGCTCTGAAGAATGCCCATAGTGGTGCCTGGACATTGCTTTTTGATGCTAACCTCCCCAAACCTACCCTGTCTGGTACTGGAAATGGATAGCTTTAATCACACATGTTCTTCAGGGTACTCGTATCTATTCATGATGCATCTCATTTTCTTCTGCCATGAACTCCCAAGGCAGGGTGGTACTGGTCAGCAGAAGTTGCCCTGGAAGGGATTTTGATGACTGAACCTCCAATGTCACTTACATTACAATTATGGACACATCTGGGGCCCCTGTGTCAGTGATTTGGAAGTTCATAAATGAATGATCAGGCCAGACTTAGTCTGTATTCAGGATTGCACTATGGATCTAAACACTTACAGTAACATTGGATCTTTTGATACCAGGTACCATTTCCACCCCTGTCCCAACTAAATGCCTTATGTAATTTGTTCATCTTTACCACCAGCACTTACCAAGTTCACTCTGTGTATGCACTGTATGCACACCCTCACCTTACCCAACCATCCTCCAAGGCTGGAAATGTTCTTTTCTCTTTGTTTTACAGAAAGAAGGAAAAGAAGAAAGGGAGAGAAAGAGAGAAGGTGGGAGGAAGGGAGGGGAAGACTGGGGGATAAAGAGAGAAGGATGCAGTTGAGACTAACCTTTCCAAGTCTTAAAGCTAATAAGCTGCAATGTCCGGACTTCAACCCAGGCCTTCCTTCCGACTGGGACTTAATCACCTCACTATTTCGCATGAGCAAAACCAAATTACTTCCAATTCCCCCAAAGAGCAATTTTCTCATGCCTTTGGGCAGGAATGGATCTGGGTTTTGTAAGGGCTGAAAGTTTATACTGTTTCAGAAAGCCTATTTAAGGGGTAAAGGAGACAAACAAAGGCAAAATAATAATGAAATTTTAAATATTATATGGATACTTATTACAAATACAAAATTGCATATTATAAACATAAAAGCTAACTATCACAGAATCCAGAAAATAAAAAATTTCTATAATAATTTTCTATTTTATATAGCAAATATGGATTTTCATATTCTTTTCGAGATTGTACTTACCAATTGCTTCCTTCACATGCACAAAAGTACTGGGACCTCATTTTCTATAGTGAAAATGGAAGATAATTCAGCTTTCCCAGAAATTGGCAAAAAATAGCCTGAGGCTAGGTAGTGGTTTTATGAATAAAGTTTTATTAGAAAACTCATGTTCACATAGGAGTCAGTACTTGACAAAGTTTAAAATAGCTACTCCTACCTGGACCTTTGATGCATGACTTATCCTGGGAAGACACAGAGAAATGCCTACTCACCACAAACAAACCAAATAAATCATATTTGTAGCAGTTTTCCTGATAGTCAGCTTGATCCTCTCTGGAATCTTAGGGGGTCTGTGAGGACATTCCCATTCCCAGGATGGATTAGCCGAGTCTTAGATCGCCCCCCTGTAAAGCGAGCAGAAGCTTCCAACAGAAGCCTGAGAGAAAAGCTGCTAGCTGCCTGCTTGCATACCACCACTTCTTGTTGAGTATACCTACCCAGTTGTCACTACTACTGCCATTCTTACTGACATCAGATCTGAGCATCCTGGTCCCTAAAGTTCAGATGAAAGATAGGCACATCTCCAGAAGTGCCACCTTCAGCATTGGATTGAAACTGCTTGGGCATTTAGCCTTATGGACAGAGCACCTACTGGACTGCTTAGCTCCTCTTGCACGCCAACAGCCATTGTATAGTACTCAGCTCAAAAGCCAGTTTAATCAATCCTCTTCTCTCAGCTCTGTTCCTCTAGAGAATCTAATACGCCATCTGAATTCAGCTTATTGAGCCAATGAAGTTATTTGGTTACTTAAAGAATAGGAGTGACCCAAAGGCAGCAACATCAGTGCAAAGCCTACACACAGCACAGGCCCCAGGCAACGTCCCACCTTGTCTATATTTAGCACATCCCCTAAACAACGTGTAGCTTAGATAGGATCAAAAGTAGAGACAACAATGTCATATAATAGTCTCCCTCCTACCCCTCCTACCCCTCCTACCAAAGGCTATAATGTCAACAGCATCATTGCCATAGACCTGACTCTAAGCTGTTTGCTGCTGACAAAGGTCTTTTCATTTAGATAGAAGTGGAGTTTGACTCTACTCACTATTGCAGCTTTAGAAAAGTTACCGAATGATTCTGTGCCATGTCTCCGTGGAACTGCAGACAAAGGTCACGTGGTGATGGTCACATCAAGCTCAGCTTAAATAGCTATGCCACAACTTTGCATGTGAAAATTTTGTCTAGTAGTATAGAGACTATTCAAATTCATGGCTCTGGCTATTAGTTTCACTCACTTCCACATATAGGATGCTGTCTCTGGTCCAGAAGTACCCGTCCATCAGATCTATCAGAGAAGACCTGGAAGAATGGACCACTGGGGTCATGTGCCAGTCTCTGTGGACAGGGGACAGAACACTATATTTCATAGCCCTTCCGAACTACACAGAATGCAAAGCCAGATAAAGAAAGATGGGGGAAGAAGCTCAGAAAGGATGTGTCACCCAAAAATGTGAGAATGGGGAAACTCACAGACTTTGTTCTTGAAATTTTATATTTATTAGATTAGAACTGAAATATGTTCTCTAATTCCTTTTTTTAATTTTTTTATTGGATATATTCTATATTTACAATTCATTTCCCTTTTTCTGGTTCCCCACCCCCCAAAGGTCCCACATGCCCTTTTCCCTCCCCCTGCTCCCTCATCCACCCCCTCCCACCTCCCTGTTCTTATACTCCCCCACAATGATGCTTTGGTCCATTCTAGCACCAGGAATTAGAGCTTTATTAAAGCTCTAATTCCTTTTTTAAAGCAGTTTATAAATACTATTTTTTTTGCTTTTTTGTATTTTTATTTTTTCTATATTCTTTGTTTACATTCCAAATGATTTTCCCTTTCCCAGTTCCCCTCTCCCCATAAGTCCTATAAACCCTTTTCCCTCTGCCCTTTCCCCAATCAACCCCCTCCCACTTCTCTGTCCTGGTACTCCCCTACAATGCTGCATCAAGCCTTTGCAGGGCCAGGGCCCTCTCCTTCCTTCTTCTTGGGAATCATTTGATATGTGACTTGTGTTTTGGGTATTCAGAGCTTCTGTGCTAATATCCACTTATCAGTGATTGCATTCCATGTGTGTTCTTTTGTGAATGAGTTACCTCACTTAGGATGATATTTTCCAGTTCCAACCATTTGCTTAAGAATTTCATGAGTGCATTGTTTTTTAATTGCTGAGTAGTATTCCATTTGTGTAAATATACCACATTTTCTGTATTCATTCCTCCACTGAGAGACATCTGGGTTCTTTCCAGCTTCTGGCTATTATAAATAAGGCTGCTATGAACATAGTGGAGCATGTATCCTTATTGCATACCAGGGAATCCTCTGTATATATACCAGTCAGAATGATTAAAATTAAAAACTCAGGAGACAGCAGGTGTTGGCAAGGATGTGGAGAAAGAGGAACATTCCTCCACTGCTGGTGGGAATGCAAGTTGGTACAACCACTCTGAAAATCAGTCTGGCGCTTCCTCAGAAAACTGAGCATGACACTTCCAGAGGACCCTGCTATACCACTCCTGGCCATGTTCTCCAATTCTAGTCAATGTTTTTCTCTTCCCCATTGGACAGGTGGCTACTTGAGACTAACGCTCACGTTTGAATGTAAGTTTATTGCCTCTGACCCAAGGAAGACACTATAGAAATGAATGCTACCTGGGTATTCAAATCTTCATGGATGGAAATTTAGCTTTGCTACTTTGTAACAATAGAGTCAATGGACATTTGTATGCAAGCCCCTTTCTAATTTTGTCCTTAAAATGAGGCATGGAGTCATTTGATTACTTTTCTAAAGCTGCAATAGTGAATAGAGTCAAACTCCACTCCTATCTAAATGAAAATCCCAAACAGTTATAATACTGTTCCCAGCATTATAAATATTCCAATGATAATCAAAGTGGTATCTCTAATTGGGTTTGGGCACCACCACCTGTAATCCCTGCATTGGGGAAGTTGAGTTTGGGTGTGGTGGTTTAAATAGAAATGACCTTGCTCATAGATTTCAATGCTTGGTCACTAGGGTGTGGCACTATCAGGAGGTGTGGCCTTGTTGGAGGAAGTGTGTCACTAGGGAAGGTATTTGGGGTTTCAAATGTTCAAGCCAGGCCCTACAGTATCTCTCCCTTCCTGCGCCTGCTGATCCAGATGTTGAACTCTCAGCTACTCTCTAGTACCAGGTCTGTCTGCACATCACCATGCTTCCCACCATAACAATGAACTAAACCTCTAATATACAAGCCAGCCCCAACCAAGTGCTTTCCTTTATAAGAGTTGTTTATGAAGTCATGGAATGTCTTCATAGCAATATAACACTAACTAAGACAGAAGTTGGTATCAAGGAGTAGGGTGTTGCTGTAATAGGCCTGACCATTCATTAGTTTGAAGGAATGTGGACTTTGGGACATTGGACTAAGAGAACAGTGGAATGTGTAAAGTGCTTAATAGGCAATCCTAGTAGGACCAGGACCATGGAAGACAGCTTCCCGAGGGTGATTTGAAATGCGGGCTCAATAGGTTTTAGAGGAGGAGAATATTTGTATGTGGCCTAAAATTGCTCTTTTCATATTTTTAGCAAAGAATTTAGCTGCTTTTGCCATTGTCCAAAATATATGCTTGAGTCAAAGTGAAGAATTATGGATTAACAGCTTTGGCAGAGGAGATTTCCAGAATTAACTGTGTTGCCTTGATATTAGTGACCAAGCATATGCAGATCTATGATGAAAATGAATAAGATGGGACAATGTACAGTTTGAGGGGAAAGGGAGACATGAGGAAGTATAATGAAGTTAAGTCCAGTGTACAAGGAGATAGAAAGCTAAATACACATGTATGTGCTTGTATGTGTGCGTGGGAAGGAAGGAAGAAGGAAGGGAGGAAGAAAAGAAGGAATGAAGGAAGAGTATGGTGACCACAGGGCAAGACCTCATCCAGCTAAGATTCCAACCTGTAAAACAAAATTAAAGAAAAATTTACAGTAGGGTATGGTGGTATATAACTTTAATCACAGTACTCCAGAGGCAGAGGCTTCAAGCAAGGCCAACCTGATCTACAGGGTTAATTCCAGGATAACCAGGGTTAGACAGTAAAGGAAACCATCAAAACCAGAAAGCTGGTAAAAAATGTATTTGAGCAAAGGGACCATGTTCCAGCCCCAACAAGCATCAAAACATGGCAGCTTCAGCTACATGGTTCTGGCTTTAGAGTCAAGAATACAAGAAAAGGGTTGTGGAATCTATACCTAAGACTAAGGAAAGTCCCTGAAAGCAGGCAAGTGCCAGCAGTGTCCTTGCACAGAGGTCTAGAGGAGATATTGTGTGAAACTGGGAAGATGAAGGCTGGATTCACTTGGAGAGCCCGAGATATTGGAAATGCTGGAATCATTGGGATATCTGCTGAGAGATGCTAATGAAGTATGTATGGAACCAGCCCAAGATACAGAAGTGGGTTGCAGTTAAGAACGCTGAGAGCATTGGAGATCTGAAGAACATTTTGATATCAGACATGGAAACAACTGGTTTTAGGTCTTGCTTTGGTTCAGTGTTTCCTCATTATGCTCCCTTTCCTTCCTTTTGAAGTGGTAATGTATCTTCTGGGTCAATGTATGTTAGATGTATGAGATCTGCTTTTTGATTTTGATTTTATAGACAGTTACAGTTAAGAGACTGCTATGAGTCTCAGAAGAGACTTTTTTGGACTTTGGACTTTTAAACAGTGCTGAGATTGTTACAGACTGATGAGACTTTTGAAGTTGGACTGAATTTCTCAGTTTTGGATTATAATATGACTACAAGCCTATGGGAGCCAGGGAGTAGAATGTTTGAATAAGAATGGCCTCATAGACTATTAGGATTGAATGCTTGCTCACTAAGAGTGGCATTATTAGGAGGTATGGCATTGTTGGGGTAGGAATGGCCTTGTAGGAAGTATGTCACTGTGTGTAGACTTTGAGGATTCAAATTTTCCAAAAATAAATGTTGCCTGTTGATTGAGATTGTGAACTCTCAGCTACCTTCCAGTACCATGTCTGCTTGCATGCCACCATGTTTCTGTAGTAATGACAGTGTACTAAAACTCTGAACTATAAGCCAGGCCAAATTAAATGGTTTTCTTTCTAAGAGTTGATGTGTTCATAGTATCTCTTCAAAGCAATAGTACATTGACTAAGGCATTGAGGTAGGAAGATTTAGGTCAACATGATCTCTACAGTGAGTTCTAGGTCAAGCTGAACTATGTAGTAAAATATTGTCTCAGTCACTCAAAGGTAAAACAAAACCCATGGTGTTGATATTTCCATAAGTCATACTTGTCTCTCTGTTTCATGCTATTTGGAGATTTTTCAAGATGGCAAAATTTCAAATCTGTTTGTGTACAAAACTCACCTTGAATAATTATGCTATCTTCCAGGCTTTGTTCCTGATAATTTTACTTAATAAATATTAAGCAGAACTTGAGATTATGTATCCTATCTACCATCAGGGAATATTACAAATGCAAAGAAAATGAACCATTCACCTACTCACCAACCAACTAAGAATAAAACATGTTTAGTTACAATCCCTGCCTGCTTTCCAATACTCTTTTTCTCCTCCATGAAAGGCATGCCTTCTCCCTGGATTCCAAGTCAACTAACTCCATCTCTGCTTGCATATCATTTCTACAAATATGTAAATGTCTATATGATATGTAATATAGTCTGCATATTATATTATTCATTTTTAATCATATCTGTGTTTTCATACATGAATGAGACATGGATGTGTATATGTGTGTCTATGAGCCTGTAATACAGAGAACAGAGGAGAATGTTTAAGTTGGTCTTTGCTTTCTGCCTGTTTTGAAATGGGGCCTCTGGTTCATCATTGTATATACCCTGCTAGTTGGCCTGTGAACATTCTGGGATTTTCTCTATTTGCATCTCATGATAGAAAGACTTAAATAGCAGGTATATATACATTTACATGGCTTTGGAGGTACTAAACTCAGGTCTTCACACTTGCCTGCAAACTACAACACCACCTTCTTAGCCCTAGTCTTGCATACTGCAGTATTTGTGTAACTCTATACCCTTTTCTGTTGATCTTTCACCTGTAGTTGTAAATAGTAGCTCACACAATTATGAAAGCAGATCAACTTCTTGACACCCACTGTTTGAATTTGTCGCATATTGCCTAGCATATTTCTTGATGAATACATACAATATTTCTGAGTTTACACCTTTTAGTACTGCAGTGAACACACTTGAACATAACCCTTTATGGAATGCTTTCTCTAAATTACATACCAGGGTGAAAAATAATTGAGCTACAAAAGAAAGAATCTATTTTTTCAAAACTGTTAAAGTAATTCTAATGAACAGTCAATTGAAAGAAATATTGAGTCTTTGCTGATTCCAATGTTGTGTTTTATTGCTTCTTAAACTTCAGTGTGCAAATTGATTTCCAGGACATCCTGTTAAGATGAAGAATTCAATAAATCTGGTCAAAAATCTCCTGGGTAATATTGGTACTGGTGCCCCACATTTTAGCTCTCAGCTAAATGAAAATAAGGCCTCATTTATACAACCCAGTCTACTGGATGCTAGCTATGGGTAAAGAGCAGAAGACACAGGGAAGAATAAACTACATGTTCATTTATTCTGCGATGGTCCCAGATTATGCACAATATCTTTAAGGTCCTATTTGGGTAAAAGATTTTAAGATTATCTTAGGTAAGGCACAATTTCTCTATCTTTTGCTCCATGCAAGAACACTTGCTATATTGGCATGTTTTTCAAAGTGGTCTAACCTATGGAAAAAATTCCAGTATCATCAGAGTGAGATTCAACTTCAGTTTCTTCCTCGAGGCAAAAATAGAAGACTTGTTATAACCTCATCAAGACACTGTATTTTTATTCCTTTTTGTTATTTTTCTTAATTTAGAAAATAATGTATGTGAACGCATGTGTGGGGTATATGTATGTGTATTTGTGTGTGTGTGCATGCTTGTGTGTGTGTGTGTGTGTGTGTGTGTGTGTGTGTGTGTATGTATGTATGTTGCCAGGTCTAGCATGGCAGTGGAAGAGACAGTGTGACATGGTTACTGCCCCTGGAGCTGAGCCAGGAGGATGTGGGTCTCCTTAAGTGCTGATGGTCGTTGTAGTCATAAATCTTGTTTGCATAATAATGTGCAGATTTTACTTCCCTGTTTCTCATTCAAGGAATGTTCTTTCTGCAAAGGTTATTGAGTGGAATGTTCTCCCTGCCAAGGCTAATGATCCCATAATAATCAGAAACAGCATGATTCTGGGAAGTGGGAAGGTATCTGGTGATCCTTAGTAAAATGATGATGCCATGATCTTAAGTCCTTTAGGCTGTGGGAAAGAACTCTGAAAACATGAGTTCAAAACTATGTAAATCAGAGCTGTTCTTTACAGGATGTCTCAACTATGCAAAATATAAGGAAGTAGTATGAGTGGTATAGTGACAAAATGATGGTGAGAAGCCATCAACAAGTAAATTTGATCCAGATATTCTACTCCTAAAGGAGGTAGATATATGTTCAATCCAAAGGGACTAAAAAATGTCTGGCATGAAGAAAAAAAGATGATGGCTTAATGGCGTTCCTACTAACTTGGACTGCCTAATACTTTCCAATAATAAGCCTTGGAGTTGATGAAATAAAAAAAACAAAAAGTCCTAAAGATTAAAAAAATAATTGAGGTATCTAAGGATTATAAAATGAGCTTCAATGTTGCTTTCATCAGCAAAAACAAGGGCTCACTGAATTGCAGTAAATAAATAAATGAATAAATAAATAAATATAAAAATTATCATAGCTAAAGCTAACTTTCTGACATAAAGATAACCTCTATGTCTAGACTTGACAACAACAAGCACTGTGCCCAGTGAGCCACATAGGACTTGAGATTATATATATATATATATATATATATATATATATACATACATACATATGTATATGTATATATGTATATATATATTAAAAACATGTACTTGCTATGTGGTTCATTTGCTTCAAATGTGCTCTGTATTTCAGTTTCTAAGAGTCAAGGGGCTAAGGCATAAAATGCTGATTCATGGAATGATCAAAAGAAAGTCTGGGGTAAACAATTAAACAGATATGGAATATCTAAGGAAGTAGCTTTGGAAATAGTAGACTGGGCTTTGGTCTGCAAGAGAGAGCTATCTTGAGCAGGTTACAGAGCTGTCAGCTCGCATCCATCATTGACTCTGGTAAGACTTGATGAATGGCTCAGTGGTAAAGAGCACTGACTGCTCTCAAAGAGGCCCAAGGTCAGGTCCTAGCACCTACACCAGACAACACACAACTTCATGTAGCTCCAGTTCCAGGAGATTCAGCACCCTCTTCTGGTCTCCACAAGCACCTACACACACACACACACACACACACACACACACACACACACACCACATACAAACATAAGCACAAATAATTGAAAATAAAACAAATCTTTAAAATGGTTTTAAAAAAAAGGAAAGAAAATCAATGGGGAGATCTAATAGCCTTCACTTCAAGTTCTCATCCTCAGAAAATGGGAATACACATCTTATTGTGGAAAAGCACATCCTTGCTTCCCACAGAGGGTCAACAATTAAATTCGGTGTCCATGCTGCTGGTACAAACCTTATAATTTTAGAAATATGCTTACTTTCCTAAGTTCTCAGTATAGAGTCCATCTTAGTAGAACCATAGGGGAAAAAAGATGAAGATTTGTACATCCTTCCAGGAAAAAAATCAGAGTTTTCATGATGGATACTGTGAAGATGGAGCTCTGGCTCTCAGATGCTTTGCATATGGTCTGGCAAATACAACTAGCTGTAAAAATTGAACTTCTGAATAAATTGCAGACTTTACAGTTGAGATTGTCCATTATTAACTTAGAAAAAACATAGAACATTCTAACTAGGTAACATAAGTCTTCCCATATGCACTCTGTCTGGTGAGAATTGATCATTTTATTTTTTAAAGTGAACTGGATACAAACACAACATTTCTTCAAGAGCAAGAGCCCCAGAGTTCTTGGATGTAATAATTATTGACTTGTTGTTTATAAGCAAGTCTGCAAAGTCTCTTTTTAATTAGTTTCCCAGTGACTTTCTTTTTCTTTTTTAATTAAACAATGCCACAGACCAACTTTTTGAAGCTAAAGACAGTTTAATGGATATGATCTGTCTGACTTTCTTTTTTCTGACTGTATTCATTATAGACGAATCAATGGAAATTGATAAACTCATGATGGAAATAAAAGAGAAATGTATTTGTATTCATTACATGGGATTGGAGATGATCATAAAATGAAGTGTTGTTATAGTGAGATATAAACCCAACTTATGGAATTGTTCAATACGAGAAGAACGAGATACATTTCATTACCATGGTAGGGGGCATCACTGAAACGGAAGCCAATAATTTTAAAAGTCTTGAGCACAGGGTTATGCTGACTATTCAGTTCAATACGTTAATTGACAATAAATCTTACTTCCCTCTAAAAGGCACTTGACGAGTCATTTTCAAGATGGTCATGATTTTTTATGATGCGGAACTTTTAATTTACAGGGATGATAAAAATAGACTTACTTTCAGCCACTTGTATTTGATTTAATTACCTAATCAACTATAAATCATCTACTATTGAAAAAGTAATTTAACATAGATGATATTTGGCTGTAGTATCTTTTGGGTAACTGCTAGAGAGAGTACAGTAAAGTGAGAAGTAAAACCCTGTGGATTTACTTCTTTCTAAAATCTAGAAGTAGTGTGCAGAATGAAAACAGGATGGTTTCCCTTGGGAAATGGGCGATTAGCCTTTTGTTGTATCTTAATCAGATATATCCTCCAGGAAAGCAATCCTGTCATCATAGTGAATAAAGTTGGAATGGGTTTTTTTCCTAGTATTTTTTCTCATTTTTCCAATGTTGTCATATTTGGTCTCTACTGGCAAGTTGGACATGAATTTAAAAACTATAGCTAAGATTAACTATGGGAATAGAGTCCCAGTTCAGTAGACCCTGCTAGATTAAATGCCTGGATGATAGACAGTAGTTATTTGTGATTAGAGAAGAAAGGTGTGGCTTCCTAAAATAATTGGAGGCTCTAAAGCCCTGGTGTCAGAAAACCTGCAAATGTCTCTTTCCAGAGTTGGCCAGACAGCTCAGACACTCCTCCTTTCTATTTGCCTCTCCAGAGGCAAGTAGAAGCCTGCAGTCCTTTCATGACCATATGCTAATTGCTGGCCATATGCTTCTAAAGTGCAAATCTTCTCTTGTCACTTAGCTGCTCAAAAGTTGTCTGTGACTTCCAATCATACTCAGCATAATCTGAAGTTTCAAGCAAAGCCACTTCATGGCACATCCTCCCCTGAAGGTGTCATTACTAACCAATGTTATGCCTTTGTCCAAATCTTCTGATGGTTTATTCAAGTGCCTGGAAGACAGACTTATTTTCTGTCTGTCTAGGTGGGTATGTAGATGGATGGATGGATGGATGGATGGATGGATGGATGGATGGACAAATGGGTGGTTGGATGGGTAGACAATAGATGAATGAACTTCTCTTTCCTGGAAATAGCTATTTATTATTCTCAGAATATCTTCCTTTAATCTTAACCATTTCCATCTACATTTCTGGACTGTCAATGTGACTCAATCATAGTCACTCACTAGGTACTAAGGCGGTAATGCCCTTTGGGGAAGGAAGTATGACTCTACTCGTGGCTCTAGCCTATTATCTTGGTTCAGTCTTTGCCAGTCCCTGATGTCCAGATGGTGGACATTAGTATCTTTGACTTATATTATTCATAGCACTCGCCCTCTAACTACAAGGCAGAGAGTTTCTATAATTTTTCTGCTCTTACCCCTGTCTCTTCTTTGGAGTCGGCTCTTGACTCCTGCTTCCCAAGCTTTGGATGTCTGTAGTTCTTGACTCACACATAGGTCCAGGGGGAGTGATATATTGTTAGTGAATTCAGTGGGCAGAACTTCGGCTTCAAACACAAGACTTTTCTCACATTTGGTGATTGTCTCTGGGATTAATTTACCTAAATTTCACATTCATTTTGTAATAATAAAATGCATTATATGAAAAAGTTAATTTTTTGAAGATGTATAATGGATGCAGTGGGGTCATTATTTGATTCTACTTACATGGCTACATAGAATTTATTCTTTCAGCTGGTTGAGCTTCCTGTATTAAAATAAGTAATGATGAGAAAAAAATTATATCCAAAATACATATGTTTGTGCTTATATCTAAGGAAAATATAATAGTCCATTTATTTAAAAAAATCATTACAACACAAGTATTTCCACTTTCATATATCCTATTCCTAACCTTGAATATAAACCCATTCTTGTAAAGAATGACATTAATGTCACACAGGTCACTTTGTGTGCTGTGTGCTTTTTATTTTATAGTTGCTCAAGAAACATTTCCATACACTTTCATGATCATAGGTTTAATATCTGTATAATATCCTATCATCTTCATGTAGCATCATTTAGCTCCCCATTCCCTCATGGATGGGAAATTTCATTTCTATGCTTTGTTGCCATTGGAGACAATACTGAAAAGGCTAATAAAAATGTTGAATATAGAATGTCTGATTAAATTTTTCATCTCTTTTCCCTCCTCCAAAGATTACTCGATTATCTCAAAATTCATTCTCTTTCATTTTTCTTTTGGTTTCTTTTTCATCTTTTTGTACTCATTGTTTACATCTATGACTGTATTGTGATATTTTTCTTCCATACCTTCACCTTCATATACATACACTGTTTATACAATAACCAGATATGGTATAAGCCAACCTGTATTCACACACTCCATCCAATCAGTAACAGTTGTGTAACCTGAGAACAGAGAAATGACAATCATCCTTCTTACTCAGGTACAAAAGAATCATACTGGTGTCATGAGCTCATCGTAGAGAGAAATTTACCTATTGCTCCTGATATTTTAACTCTCATTTTGTTTAAAGACTTTAAGAGTTTGGGTTGCAGAACATATAGAGAGCTATTTGGAGTTTGATCTTCTTGTTTTCTTCCCACTTTCCTGTTTAAACAACCAGATAGCACCATGCTAGCAATAAACTAGTTAGGGTGTTCACACCTAATGACCCATGACAATTCTCTCACAGATGCCTTCCCACACTGGTATACTACAGTTATAAATGAATGTGTATTTCAGTTTTTACTAGCATTGGGATTTGTTGAGATGGCTTTGAAGTTTTCACTATCACAAATAATGTGTGCCCAGTCACTCTGCATGAGTCAATTGGAGAGCATATTCTTCAAATGAGGATGGTTTCTCACAGAAATGCCTGGATTTGGAATAAAACTATCTGATCATTTCAGTTTGTTACAGCTTAACTTTTTAAAGTTATTTTAAGTTATGGTTTTCTTTCACAGAATTGTTTACCAATGATTTATTTTCAAAATTTATTCTTTTGATGATTTCATACATGTATACAATAAAAGATGATTATGTCACCTTCCACTCCCTACTCCCAGCCTTCCCTAGATACTCCCAGCATGGCTTTTGGCTCCTCCCAGCTCTCCCCAGATACTCCCCAGCATGGCTTCTGGCTCCTCTGAGCTTTACTTCCTCTTCTTTATCTTCTTCCTCTTCTACTTTCTTCTTTTTTATCAAGCCATGAACAATTCTAGCAAGGGAGGGGAAGGGCCGCTGAAGGTCCTACTCTGGTTGAGAAGCTATTTGGCAATTGTCTGCTGCAGGGAAACTGTTGTCTTGTGGTGTGGTGGCTGGTCAGTTCCACAGACCCAAGTGGATGTGCCATATCCATGCACATATAGAAAACACTGATTAGACTTAGTGTGTCATTACTAATCTTTTATAGCTACAGAACCTTATCTGTTATATGATAGCACAGAAAAGACAACAGAAAAATTAAAAGTAAATAATTAATTAATTGGTTAAAAAGAAAAACACACCTATTCCAATAAAATTCCTATTCTGACAAACATGCTTCTGTGTCCTTTGTTACTTTGTCTCTTCAGATCATGCCTACATATCAAACAACTAAACAATAACTATCTCCAAGATAAAAAACATTGTTGATTGTGCCTATCAACATGGATCAAAGACTTGGAAATTATCCTGGTCAAGTAGTTTGAATAAGAATGCCCCTTACAGATTCATATGTTTGACTGCCTAGTCATCAGGGAGTAGCAGTATGTGACTGGGATTAGGAAGTGTGGCCTTGTTGAAAATGGGTGTGGCCTCGTTGGAGAAAGTATGTGGTGGGTTTTGAGGTTTCAAGTTCTCTCTCTCTCTCTCTCTCTCTCTCTCTCTCTCTCTCTCTCTCTCTCTCTCTCTCCTGCCCCCTTGCCTGCCTGCAGATCAGATCAGGTTGTACCTCTCAACTTCTTCAGTATCATGTATGTCAACATGATCCCACCATGATGATAATGAACTAAAACTCTGAAACTGTAAACAACCTCCAATTGAATGTTTTCTTTTATAAGTATTCTCTTTGTCATGGATTCTCTTCACAGTAACAGTGACCTAGACACCTGGTATGTACCATTATCAAAGGAAAAGAAACTTACCTTCTGAGAAAGTCCAGGATTGAGCTAACATACTGAATCTCACTCAGGTTGAAACTTTATATTTCGCCTTCTTTGGGGGGGTGGATATTTTACTTGTTTTCATTTCAAATGTTATCCCCTTTACTGATTTCCCCTCCTGAAACCCCCTATCCCATCCCATACTCCCTCCCTCTGCTTCTATGAAGGTACTCCTCAACCCATCCACTCATTCCTACCTCCCTGCCCTGGCATTCACCTACACTGGGGCATTGAGCCTTCCCAGAACCAAGGGACTCTCCTCCCATTGATTTCCAACAAGGTCATCCTCTGCTACATATGCAGCTGCAGCCATGGGTCCCTCCATGTGTATTCTTCGGTTGGTGGGTTATTCCCTGGGAGCTCTGGGGGATCTGGTTTGTTGATATTGTTGCTCTTCCTATGGGTTGCAAACTCCTTCAGCTTCTACAGTCCTTTCTCTAACTCCTCCATTTGAGACCCCAGTGCTCAGTCCAATGTTTGGCTGTGAGCATCCGTCTCTGTATTTGCCAGACACCGGCAGATCCTCTCAGGAAACAGCTATATCAGGCTCCTGTCAGCAAGCACTTGTTGGCATCCACAATAGTGTCTGGGTTTGGTGACTGTCTATAGGATGGATCCTCGGGTGGGGCAGTCTCTGGATGGCCTTTCTTTCAGTCTCTGCCCCACACTTTGTCTCCATATTTGTTCTCTTGAGTAAATTGTTCCCCCTTCTAAGAAAGACTGAAGCACTCCATTGTGTATATATACCACATTTTCTGTATCCATTCCTCCGTTGAGGGACATATCAGGATATTTTTTTTAATTTTATAAGAAATATGTTTTTTTTTCATGAACTCAATTAAAAATACTCATTCTTTGTCAGGGCTAGTTCATTATACTCTTTCTTTGGAGATAATGAAATATACATGAAATTATTATATATACTTAACAATAACAAATGAACAATGGATCCAGAACCTTGCCTGTAAAACAAACAAGCAGACATTAGGTACACAGCTCAGGAGTAGAGCTCTTATGTACCATGTGCAAGGCCTTGGTTTAATCTTCAGCACTTCACTCAGGATGATATTTTATAGTTCCATCCATTTGCCCAAGAATTTCATGAAGTCATTGTTTTTAATAGCTGAGTAGTATTCCATTGTGTAAATGAACCACATTTTCTATATCCATTCCTCTGTTGAAAGACATCTGGGTTCTTTCCAGTTTCTGGATACTATAAATAAGCCTGCTATAAACATAGTGAAACATGAGTCCTTGTTATATGTTGGTTTATCTTTTGGGTATATGCTCAGGAGTGGTATAGCTGGGTACTCAGGTAGTAGTACTATTTCCAATTTTCTGTGAAATTACAAGACTGATTTCTAGAGTGGTTATACCAGCTTGCAATCCCACCAACAAAGGATGAGTATTCCTCTTTTTGCACATTCCTTGACAGCATCTGCTGTCACCTGAGTTTTTGATCTTAGCCATTCTGACTTGAGTGAGATAGAATATCAGTTGTTTTGGTTTGCATTTCTCTGATGACTAAGAATGTTGAACATTTTTAGGTGTTTCTCAGACATTCTGTATTCCTCAGTTGAGATTTTTTTGTTTAGTTCTGTATTCCATTTTTAATAGGGTTATTGGGTTCTCTGGAGTCTAACTTCTTGACTTCTTTGTGTATATTGGATATTTGCCCTCTATCAGATGTAAAATTGGTAAAGATCTTTTCCCAATCTGTTGGTTGCCATTTTGTCCTGCTGACAGTGTCCTTTGCCTTATGAAAGCTTTGCAATTTTAAGAGGTCCCATTTGTTTATTCTTTTTTCTTTTGTTTAAAAATGTATTTATTTATTTTATGATTATGAGTACACCATTTTTCTTTTCAGATATACCAGAAGAAGGCATCAGATCCCATTACAGATGGTTGTGAGTCACCATATGGTTGCTGGAAAATGAACTCAGGGCCTCTGGAAGAATAGTCAGTTCTTTTAACCACTGAGCCATCTCTCTAACACCCATTTATCAATTCTTGATCTTAGAGCATAAGCCATTAGTGCTCCGTTCAGGAAATTTTCCCTTGTGCCCATGTGTTAGAGACTCTTCCCCACTTCAGCTACTATTAGTTTCAGTGTATCTGGTTTTAAGTGGAGGTCTTTGATCTACTTGGACTTGAGCTTTGTACAAGGACATAAGAATGGATTGATGTGCATTTTTCTAAATTTTGACTGCTAGTTGAACCAGCACCCTTGTTGAAAATACTGTCTTTTTTCCACTGGATGGTTTTAGCTCCTTTGTCAAAGATCAAGTAACCAAAGGTATGTGGATTCTTTTCTGGGTCTTCAATTTTATTCCAGTGATATACCTGGTTGTCACTGTACCAATACCATATAGTTTTTATCACCATTGCTCTATAATACAGTTTGAGATCAAGGATTGTGATTGCCCCAGAAGTTCTCTTATTGTTGAGAATAGTTTTTGCTATCCTGGGTTTTTGGTTATTGCAAATCAATTTGCAAATTGCTCTTTCTAACTGTATAAATAATTGAGTAGGAATTTTGATGGGGATTGCATTGAATCTGTAAATTGCTTTTAGCAAGATGGCCATTTTTACCATATTATTTCTGCCAATCCATGAGCATGGGAGATTGTTTCCATCTTCTGAGATCTTCAATTTCTTTCTTCAGTGACTTGAAATTCTTGTCATGCAGATCTTTCACTTGCTTGGTTAGAGTCAAACCAAGCTATTTTATATTATTTGTGATTATTGTGAAGGTTGTCATTTCCCTAATTTCTTTCTCAACCTATTTATTCTTTGAATAGAGGAAGACTACTGATTTGTTTGAGTTAATTTTATATCCATCCTTTTTTGCTGAAGTTGTTTATCAGGTTAGTATTTCTCTGGTGGAATTTTGGGGGATCGCTTAAGTATATTATCATATCATCTGCAAATAGTGATATTTTGACTTCTTCCTTTCCAATTTGGATCCCTTTGACTTCCTTTTGTTGTCTAATTGCTCTGGCTAAGACTTTGAGTACAATATTGAATAGGTAGAGAAAAAGGAGGCATCCTTGTCTAGTCCCTTATTTTAGTGGGATTGCTTCAAGTTTCTCTCCATTTAGTTTGATGTTGGCTACTGGTTTGCTATATATTGCTTTTACTATGTTTATGTATGGGCCTTGAATTCCTGATCTTTCCAAGACTTTTACCATAAAGGGGTGTTGAATTTTGTCAAATGCTTTCTCAGAATCTAATGAGATGTTCATGTGGGTTTTTTCTTTGAGTTTGTTTATATAGTGGCTTATGTAGACATGTTCTTGGATTTGGCTTGCAAGAATTTTATTGAGTAGCTTTGCATCCATATTCATAAGGGAAATTTGTCTGAAGTTCTCTTTCTTTGTAGGGTCTTTGTGTGGTTTAGGTATAAGTGTAATTTTGGCTCCATAGAACAAATTGGGTAGTGTTTCTTCTCTTTCTGTTTTGTGGAATAGTTTGAAGACTTTTGGCATTGTGTATTCTTTGAAGGTCTGATAGAATTCTGCACTAAACCTATCTGGTCCTGGGCTTTTATTGGTTGAGAGAATTTTAATGACTGCCTATATTTCTTTGGGGGTTATGGAACTACTTAGATGGTTTATCTAATCCTGACTTAACTTCAATACCTGTCATCTGTCTAGAAAATTGACTATTTCATCCAGATTTTCCAGTTTTGTAGTAGGATCTGGTAATTTTTTTTTATTTTCCTCAATTTCTGTTGTTATGTCTCCCTTTTCCTTTCTGATTTTGTTAGTCCGGATACTGTCTCAGTGCCCTCTGGATAGTCTGGCTAAGGATTTATCTACCTTGTTGATTTTCTCAAAGAACCAGCTCCTGGTTTTGTTGATTCTTTGTATAGTTCTTTATGTTTCTACTTGGTTGATTTCAGTCCTGAGTTTGATTATTTCCTGTCATCTACACCTTTTGGGTATATTTGCTTCTTTTTTCTTATAGAGTTTTCAGGTGTGCTGTCAAGCTGCTAGTATATTCATTCTCAAGCTCTGAGTTTTCCTCTTAGTACTGTTTTCATTGTATCCTATTAAATTTTGATATGTTGTTCGTTTATTTTCATTAAATTCTCAAAAATCTTTATTACTTCCTTGACCAAATTATCACTGAGTAGATCATTCTTCAGCTTCAATGTATATGTGAGCTTTTCTGTCTTTTTGTTGTTATTGAAGATCGGCCTTATTCTGTGACGATCTGACAGGATGCATGGGATTATTTTAATTTTCTTGTATCTGTTGAAACATGTTTTATTACCAATTATATGGTCAATTTTGGAGAAGGTAGCATGAGGTGCTGAGGAGAAGGCATATTATTTTGTTTTAGGATGAAATGTTCTATAAATATCTGTTAAATCCATTTGGTTCATAACTTCTATTAGTTTCACTGTGCCTCTGTTTAGTTTGTTTCCATAATTTGTCCATTGATGAGAGTTGGGTGTTGAAGTCTCCTGCTATTATTGTGTGAAGTATAGTGTGTACTTTGAGCTTTAGTAAAGCTTCTTTTATGAATATGTATGCCCTTGTATTTGGAGCATGGATGTTCAGAATTGAGAGTTCATCTTGGTAGATTTTTCCTTTGAAGAGTATGAAGTCTACTTATCTTTTTTGGTAACTTTTGGTTGAAAGTCGATTTTATTTGATATTTGAATAGGTGCTCCAGCTTGTTTCTCGGACCATTTGCTTGGAAATTTTTTTCCAGCCTTTTACTCTGAGGTAGTATCTGTCTTTGTCACTGAGGTGTGTTTCCTGTATGCAGAAAAATATTGGATCCTGTTTACTTATTCAGTCTGTTAGTTTATATCTTTTTATTGGGGATTGATTCCATTAATGTTGAGATATCAAGTAAAAGTGATTGTTGTTTCCTGTTATTTTTGTTGTTAGAGATGGAATTATGTTTATGTGGCCATCTTCATTTGGGTTTGTTGAAAGATTACTCTTTTTGCTTTTTCAACAGTGTAATTTCCCTTCTTGAGTTGGAGATTTCCATCTATTATCCTTTGTAGAGCTGAATTTGTGGAAAGATATTGTGTAAATTTGTTTTTGTCATGGTATACTTTGGTTTCTCCATCTATGGTAATTGAGAGTTTTGCTGGGTATAGTAGCCTGGGCTGGCATTTGTGTTCTCTTAGGGTCTGTATGATGCATGCCAGGAATCTTCTGGCTTTTAGAATCTCTGGTGAGAAGTCTGGTGTAATTCTGATATGTCTGCCTTAATATGTTCCTTGACCTTTTTCTCTTACTGCTTTTAATATTCTTTCTTTGTTTCGTGCATTTGGTGTTTTGACTATTATGTGACAGGAGGAATTTCTTTTCTGGTCCAATCTATTTGAACTTCTTGTATGTTTATGAGCATCTCTTTCTTTAAGTTATGGAAGTTTTCTCCTATAATTTTGGTGAAGATATTTACTAGCTTTTTAAGTTGGTAATCTTCACTCCTTCTGTTCTTATTATCCTTAGGTTTGGTCTTCTCATTGTGTCTTGGATTTCCTGCATGTTTTGGTATAGCAGTTTTTTGCATTTTGTATTTTCTTTGACTGTTGTGTCAATTTTTCTATGGTATCTCTGTACCCAAGATTCTCTTCTATTTATTGTTTTCTGTTGCTGATACTTGTATCTATGACTTCTGATCTCTTTCCTATGTTTTCTATCTGCAGAGTTGTCTCCATTTGTGATGTCTTTATTGCTTCTATTTCTGTTTTTAGATCCTGGATGGTTTTGTTCAATTACTTCACCAGTTTGATTGTGTTTTCCTGTAATTCTTTAAGGGATTTTTGTGTTTCCTCTTTAAGGGCTTCTACCTATTTACCTATGTCCTTCTGTATTTCTTTAAGGGAGTTATTTATGTTCTTCTTAAAGTTCTATATTATCATGAGATGTGATTTTAAATCTGAATCTTGTTTCTCCAGTGTGTTGGGATATCCAGAACTTTCTGTGGTGGGAGAACTGGGTTCTGATGATGCCATGTCTCCTTGCTTTCTGTTGCTTATGTTCTTGCCCTTGCCTCTTGCCATCTGGTTACTTCTGATGTTAGTTGGTCTTGCTGTCTCTGACTGGAACTTGTTCCTTCTGTGAGACTGTGGGCCTGTGGGCCTGTGAGCCTGTGATCTTCAGTGTGTCAGCATTCCTAGGGAAACCATCTCTCTCCTGGCATAGATTTGGATGCTGAGGACTGCGGTACAGCCTTAGTTCCAGGCCACAGATGGAGATCAGAAGGATCCTGTCCCCAGCTACTCTGCAGTTCTTAGGTCCTGTGTGCTCCTGGAGGATCCATCTTTGGAGAGTTATTGAAGCCAAGGTAGTGATCTTACCTCTGGCCTTAGGACTGAGAGCTCTCCTGGGATACCAGCTCTCTCCTGGTGGGATTTGTTTGTGGAGGGCTGTGGTACAGCCTAGGCTCAATGGTGCAGATGGAGACTGGTTGACAAGCCTTTTTAATGTACCAAATTAAAGTTTGTGTTTCTACTGTTCACAGTTATGGTAGTCAGGATAATAACTCTTCCAAAGGTATAACATTCTAATCTTGAGAACCTGTGCTCTGACACCATTTATCCACCTCCTTACATCTTCCTGGGCAGATCTTCACCTTCTTTTATGTCTCACAAATGAATGTCAGTCAAACAGTTGATTGCTTAAAATGATACTCTGTATTTCTGCTTTTCAGCTCATGAAAAATGTTTGTTTGTGCCTGTTATTAAGAAGGAATAAGTTCTCTTTCCTGTTATTCTTCTTGTTTGTTTGGTTGGTTGGTTTTTGTCCTAATTTGGATTTTATTGCTATGAAGAGGCATCATGACCATGGCAACTCTTATAAAGGAAAACAGTTCATTATTCTAGCTTAAGTTTCAGAGGTTTAGTCCATTATTATCATAGCAA
This sequence comes from Apodemus agrarius, assembly GCA_964023405.1. Taxonomy (NCBI): domain Eukaryota; kingdom Metazoa; phylum Chordata; class Mammalia; order Rodentia; family Muridae; genus Apodemus; species Apodemus agrarius. The sequence continues at coordinate 6,581,460 of OZ030015.1, read as the reverse complement.
CAAGCATGGCAGCATCTAGGCAGACATGGTGCTGGAGAAAAGGCAGAGAGTTCTACATCTTGTTCTGTAGGCAGCAGAAGGGAACTATGTGCCATACTGGGTGTAGCATGGGCACAGAAGACTTCAAAGCCCACACCCACAATGACATTCTTTCTCTAACAAGGCCATATCTCATAATAGTTGCCTTTCCTATAGACTAATCATTCAACCTCATGAGTATATGAGGGGGGAGAAGAATACATATTCAAACAACCACATTCCACTCCCTGGCCCCCATGCACTTGTAGCCATGACATAATGCAAAATTCATTTAGTCCAACTTCATAAATCCCCATGGTCTATCATGGCCACAACAGTATTTAAAAATCCAGAGTTTGAAGTCTCATGTTATCCAAAGCTAAAATATCATACTGTGTGGTTATCTCAGCTTAGAATTTATACCATTTCCCTCTCTCCTCTCCTCCCCTCTCCTCTCCTCTCCTCTCCTCTCCTCTCCTTTCCTCTCCTCTCTTCTAATCTTGAGAACCTGTGCTCAGACACCATTTATCCACCTCCTCTTCTTTTCTCTTCTCTTCTCTTCTCTTCTCTTCTCTTCTCTTCTCTTCCTCTCTCTCTCTCTCTCTCTCTCTCTCTCTCTCTCTCCATCTTACTGGGGCCAATAACTCTTGTCAAATGTTTATTCACCTTTTCTAATGAGCAGTTAATGGCTTCTGGCATCATTGGAGGTACACACATGGAGAGGACTATTGGACTGCAGCAAGGCCGGATGTGCTAAGATCATACAATCATGCACATGGGATCCTGAATCAAGCCCCTCAACCATTTCCTATCTCCTCCAATGGTTTCCTGGAGCAGAGAGTGTTTAGGAATATAGCTCTATTTTAATGCCTCAGATTTGCCACTTTATCTGGCTGCAACTTCCCCTCTTGGAATTGATAACGTGTTGATTCTGAATCATAATGGTTACTTCCTCATGAACATCTGATGTTGTGAAATTAACAAAGATGAGAACTCCCCAAGAGTTGAAGCCAAGAAAGGAACGATGCGAATGTACTTCAGTCACAATACCGAAGAGAAGCCCATCATGAATTAGTAACAGATGGGAGAATACTATTCACTTCCAGTTTTACATAAATGTCTATAATGCGTGTTCTGATCATAAGTTTTTATTTCTTCCAGAGCTTCATTATGAGGCTAGCAAGATTCCCCATTAAAAAATAATAATAAAAGAAAAGCTTAGGATGGGTAGATACAATTTTCTCCTTTCTTCCCTCTGCTTGTTAAGTAAAACAAGTAAATAATTCAGGTGAAATATACACATATCATCTCATCGCTTGCCTTTTGTTTTACCAATAAATTATTACAAATTCCCCTAAGCCACATCGTCAAGAGCATGCATGTGTTTTCACATTAGCATCAATGGAAGAAAAGTGATAATTCATGGAGTCTCTAATTGCCTTTTTCCCACACAACTTGGGAAAGTAAAAATCTCACCACAGCAAATTTGAGTTAGTGCCTATATCAGCCTGGTGGGATAGCTCAGCTGCTACAATGCTTGCCTTGGAAGCATGATGACATGATTTCAATACCAAGAATGTGGGTACAAGTATCAAGCACACACTTGTAACAGCAGAACAGCAATGGAGGGAGGAAGAGACAGATTCCTGGAACCTTCTGACTGACAAGACTAGCTGACCTGGCAAATTCCAGGCTAGTGAAAGACACTGTATAAAACAAGGTGAACAGCTACTGAGAGATGACACCTAAATTGACGTACAACCTTCATATCCACATACATACATGCGCTGAAGTGTGCATGCATGTGTGCATGCACCCATGTACACACACACACACACACACACACACACACACATTTCCATTAACTGTGTATCTTAGATTAGTGTAAGGCACATAATATAACATTAAAGTTGCCTCTAGAGTCCCCTTCTTTCGGAAAGCACCAGCTATCTACCACTTACCAGCAATCTTTCATGGTTAGTTTACAACATCCATGAGTTGCTAGTGTTTAAGCCTTGAGCTTCATTACTGATATGCTGTACCCTATCTGACCATTCCTTCATTTCCATCCTTAGATAGAACACTATACCATAGGGTATGGCACCTGACTTCTTAGGGGATATCAAAAGGCATTTTGGTGTAACCAGGAAATGCAGAGGATCAGCTCCACAAGGTGTGATACTGGACCAAAGACATCTCAAAAGGATCTGAGTAGGTAAACTGTCCTTTCTCCTGTGTGGACACATCTTCAGTGCATATGGGCTTCACTATTGTCATTCTGGTCTTTTTTCTATTGCCTTCTGAGAAAGTGTCTCCCAAAGAGCTACCACACTTGCAGAGAGGATCTGTAGAGCCTCTGTGCAGCCTGTGAGGAAATGTGGGCAGCTCTTAAGAGCTGTGCACGGCATTGCCTTATGTTTCCGGGCCTCACTTTCATTAGCTCTCACCCTAGTTGTTCTGGATGTGCTGCTGTTCTCAAGCAAGCTCTCCATACTTCACACTCTCTAAGCACTTAATCCTTGCCTCAAGCTCCACTGGGTAATCTAGCAAGAAGCTAAGGCAAGCAGGCAACACCACGTTTTCCTCCTCAGGCCTCTTTCTATCTGGGCAGTGCTGCCCACTCAGAGGCTTCTCACTTCTCCCACTTAACTCTTTCTGGAAATGCTCTCTCAAAGCCGCCTAGAGGTGAGTCTTTTAGTTGATTCCAAACTCACTCAAGTTTAAAAAAATCAATTCTAACCTTTGGAAGATGTGGAGAGAGCTATTCTGGAATCCCATGGGAATGCTGAGGACATCAGCAAATACTGAACCACAAGCTCACTTGTTTTTTTTTTTTTTTTTTTTGTCTTTATACCTGAAATACCTGTGATTAAGCTTAGCTTATAAATTATGCATAGTAAGAAATTAACAACCATGACAAATAATCAAGTAATGCAGTTGTCACCATGCTGGTTCGTTTCTGTCAACTTCACACAAACTATATTCACCCAGAAAGAGGAAACCTGATTTAAGGAATTGCCTACATTATAGTGGCCTGTAGGCAACTCTGTGGGGCGTTTTCTTGATTAATGATTAATATGGGAGAGCCCAGCCCACTATGGGGAGTTCTATCCCTATCTGGATGACCCCATGTTATATAAGAAAGCAAGCTAAGCAAACCCTGGAGAGGAAGCCAGTAAGCAGCACCATCTATGGTTTCTTCTTTAGTTCCTGCCCCCAGGTTCTTGGCTTGGCTTTCCTCCATGATAGACTATATATATATATATATATATATATATATGTGTGTGTGTGTGTGTGTGTGTGTGTGTGTGTGTGTGTATACATATACATATATATACATATATATACATATATATGTATATATATGTATATGTATACATATATATATATACACTATATTCAGGTACCCTGTCTATACTGATATGAAACTAGTTGAATTTGTTTACATTACAGGACTGATGCTCTGTGCCGTGTCAGAGGACAGGTCCAGGCCCAGAACTCATCGTGGCCCTTGCATGGTTGCTTCTGTCTAACAAAGCTCCTTATTCTCCTTAGCCAATCTTCCTTCCTTACGGCAACACTTTATTTGTGAAAATGCTCTTTCAAGAAAAGGGGGATATGGGCATTATTTTAGGGAGACTTTCTAAGGAACCATAACAAGTCTATTTAAATCTTTTATTTGGTATTAACTAGATATTTTATCATAAGTGAGCAGGGAGTTTCTGGTTCACTAGCCTTTATTGCTTTCTTGAAAGCATTTCAACCTTTTTCATAGTTCAAGGCTGTATAATCCCCAATCTTTCTTTCCTTCAAATTTTAACTCCTTCACTGTGTTCCTCATAAGTCCTCCTGTAAATGTCTCTCAGAACTCAGTTTTGAGCTGTCATCCTGAACGAGAGCACGCTTTGAACATGTGGAAAAGTTGGCCTTTGAAACAGGACTGAAAGGATTTGAGTATTCCTGTGGATTTTACCCTCGGTCAAGTGCACGTTCTGAGCAATTTCCCCCTGGATCCAAAGTGACCCGAGGGAGCCCTTCTGTAGAAATTGAACCAATAGTCCTAGGCTTATGTTTGGCAGAGCCCACTTCTCTGGTCTGGGCATAATTCAGTAAATGTCCTGATCTCTCTTCAGAATTCTGACAGGAAAATACAGTGAGGGGTAGCAGGATCTTCCCGCTGGGCTTCCAGCCTCTTGGTTTCCTTTCTTCCCTCCCAGTGAGTATGTGTCTCCTCCCACCTCATTTCCCACATCATCTTCCCTGTGTTCACTTTTGAAGAGTCTTCTCAAGACTAGCTCTGTGTGCCTGGTTGTTGTGTCCTTCTTTCTCCTTCTGCACCAGGCAAACTCACTTCTCGGCATAAAGAGAGGAAACTGGCTTCACAGCAAACCTCGAGTGCTCAGCTCATAGAGATCATCGATAAAACTGATCTGGCTCTTTGCTTTGCTTGAGACAGTTCCAGTAAATGGGATACACATTTTATTCTCCATTACAAGACAGGAACTGAGACTTTTAATTCAGAATTCTTGTTGTTGGCCTGAATGGAGACAGAATAACAGGAAGAGAGATATCATTAATGAGTTCTAATCAGCATTGTCTTATTATTTGGAGTCCAGGGGTGTGGCTAGGGTAAATGGGTACCTACCTCATAAATGTAATGTTATCTATTAAATCTCTAGAACCAGAAAAACAGAATTAGAGACATTATTTCCAGCCCTAACTAATCACACATGTGTCCCACTAATTTAAAGCACACTGAGCTGGGCGTGGTAGCACCCGCCTGTAATTCTAGCACTTGAAAACATGAACCAGGGGAATTATCACAAGTTCAAAACTAATCTAAGTTATAGAGTCTCAAAAGCAAAACAGCGACAACAAAAACACTGAACTGTTTTGAGGAGAGTGACTTTTGTAAAACAAACAAACAAATGGTCTGAAAACTGCATACTTGGAATAAATCCTTTCTCATCACAGGAATCCTCGAGTGTGTGTTTCCAGTGGAACAAAGCTAGACTGAGTAGAGAATCCATGTCAGGAGACAGATACACTTTTAGTTATAACAGAAGAGGCAGAAAGAAGGGCCACTGGGCTGAAGATGAGCAGTGTGGTACCCTAGACCCGCCTATGGAGGCTACAAGATGACAATCAAACTCTAAATCTGAATCCTGGTGTGATGGACCATATCTGCTATCCCAATACTTCGGAGGCAGAAGCAAGATGAATTTCCATGAATTTCCAAGGTAGCCTAGTTTATACATTGAGTTCTGCATCTGCCTATAGCATGTAGAGAGACCCTGCCTACAAAAAGTTTAATTAGCATATTGAAATCTGTCCAGCAATGTAGTTTTCCTGGAGCTGTAATGTAATGGGGTCATAAATGGCATGTTTAACATGTGTCCAGCAAAATAATAGCCTGTTTGACTTTCCCTCCCTCTCTCCACCCCACCGCGCGCGCATGCGCGTGTGTGTGTGTGTGTGTGTGTGTGTGTGTGTGTGTTTAGTCAGGACTTCATAGATGCAAACACTGGGCTACATTCCCAAGCCTCCGTTTTTACTTTTCCATTTTGAAAAGAGGTCCCAGCAGCTTAACCTGAATGGCTTTGGATTCACTCTATGCCTAGGCAGGCTTCTGACTTGTGATCTGCTTGCCTTAGCTGCCTAGGTAGCTGAGGTCATAGCTGTGCATCACCAGGTCTAGCTGACTGTTTTCTGAGTCACCACATGACCTCATAAAAAGTTTATTACCAAGCACATTTGTCAGGAAAGAGTTCTCTAAGAATAATCAAACTTTCAGTTCCATATGAATGTACTTTGCATATAAAGTACCACAGTATCTCTTTAAGGTCACTCTCCCGTATGAGGCTAGAACACCAGAGCTGCCATTTGGCCATACTTAATCACATGGGCACAAGTCCATCAAAGCTAGGACAAGTATGGCCCATCTTAGCCTTTTGGAGGCATGAAGTTGTATAATGCCTAGGCCAGCCCCAACACCTAATGAGATTTCCCCATTATATGAGAAGAAAATGAAGTTGTTATAAACTATGAGCCAGGGAGTACTCTAAGCCCTTTGCTTCTCTGCTACTCATTCCTTCTACAGTTGGCACTAGACTATCACTTGTGTCGTGCAATCTTCAGCTCACGTTGTGGAATGTCTTCTGTAATGACTACTGGTGTCCTCTATGACCCCTACTCCCAAAGCTTAAGATTTATTTCAAGAACCAGCTTGGTCAACCCATTCCAGAGGGACCACTAGTGTTTCATGGAAACTTTCCCATCTGCTTAATAACTTTGACAAAGCTTAGTCACCAGCTTCCAGACTCATTCCTCTGTCTCCCTGCTAAGCCCCTGGGGTAGAGTGCATTTCCTGTGACATTCATCATAACTTGAGAGCTAACACCACCACTGATGTAAATTGTTCATTTAATGACTCAGTAAATTGACCTGTAGTTTCTGAATTGCTGTGTTACTCCATTATCATTTAAGGATGTCTAAATTCAATCCATTTCCCCTGAAACTATCTACAATGTACTTATCTCTCTCTTGTTGTATGTATACAAATAGATGGCCTCATACTGACCCTCTTCAGATAGGTAGGAAGCTGGAGATGACCCATCAGTTAAGAGCAATTATTGCTATTTCAGAGAACCCCAGTTCAGTTCCAAATACCCATGTCAGATGGCTCTAAACTACTTCAGGTTTAAAAAACCCAATTCCCTCTTCCAGCCTCCTCAGCCTCTGGCATGCATAGATGTACCACCACACACATGTGTATATACATAATTCAATGAAATAAATCTTCAGATAGGTACATGGTTCTTAGCCCTATCTTCTAAATCCCAAATCATCTATAGAGCTTTTCTCAATTGTTCTCAGAATCGTCATAGTATAAGAGCAGCATGCCTTAAAATAAATTGATAAAGTGGAGATTTAAAGACTTTGTTGGGATTTGGATTGCACTGTCAGTAACAGTAAGAAAAAAATGATATCTTCAACTACCTGGAAAGAATACTGAATGTGTGAGTGAAAGAGAAAGACATTTTCTTCAGGGGTTACCACTGGCAAGGTGCCCTGCTCCTGTAAAGAACCTTCATGCATGCTCCTGTCAGGAATCCCAATAACGCTCACTGATAGACACATACGCACATGCATGTGTGCACTCACTCATGGACGTGCATGTGTGTGCATGTGCTCATGCACTTATATACATACACAGATATGAAACTACACAGAGACTAGTTAGAATTAGGAAGAACATGGGTGGGATGGAAGGGATATGCAAGGGTAATGGGGAATGATCAAAATACACTATACATATATGAAAATCTCCTGGTAAAAGCCATTACTGTATACAGTTGATATCCCCTAAAAGAAAACATTAAAAACAAGAAAACAACAGTGGAGGCAGAGAGTGGGATGGAATGAGAGCTTCCTTTTCCACAAGATCTCCTGGATTATGACTGCAAGGTGAGAGCTCTCTCTCTCTCTCTCTCTCTCTCTCTCTCTCTCTCTCTCTCTCTCTCTCTGTGTGTGTGTGTGTGTGTGTGTGTGTGTGTATGTGTGTGTGTGTGTGTGTTCAGCAATTGTAGAATATTTGTTAAAGCAATCATTGGGTGTGACTGTGAAGGAAGCTAAGTCCATGCAGATTCTGAGTCTCTACAAGAATAACAGTCTCCATGCACAGTAAGCCAGGTGTGTGCTGGAGTCCAGTATTGCCAAGTTCCAGGGAGCTGAAACTGCATCCCGGTCAGCCCCCCTCCTCTGATTTTATGGAACCAACCACAGTGACGAATGGCCCTGCATTTGGAAAGCTGTCCCAGCTCTGGTCACAGCTGAACCTCTCTGTCACTATTGACGTATGTGCACTCTGAGAGTCTGAGTGCAATTGGCCATCTGTCCAGGAGGCTGGAACCACCTCAGCACTGAGATAAAAATCAGAAGCCCAGCTCTTCTCCAGCATGCACCTGGATGGAGCCACAGTTCATAGACACAGCCTCACCTGCAGTGCCACAGCCAGGGAAGTCTCCCAGGTCTGTAGATAAAAGACGGGGTCATGCAAGACAGATGGATGCTCACAACCGCCTCCTAAGAAGGAGCCAAGAGAAAGGACTGGCTGAGTGTGACTCTGGACCAGAGCAAAAGGCATGGCTTATGGATTCAGTCAGACCGGGGGTGGGATTATTACCACCTCCCTGTATGATGAATGACCTTCAGGAAGTCACTTTTCTTTAAGAATTGCTTTCTTCAACTGGAAAAAAAGCAGTAGATTATTCTTTCATCATTAACTGCCACAAAAATCATGAGAGCAACACAGTGCAATTATGAATGTTTCCTCTGGTGCATTCAGCTACAACTCACCTGCATCACATTGATTTTTATTATTTATGGAGGAGATTGAGAAGGCAGAACCAGATGGTGTGGATTAAGCTCATGTTGTTGGGGAAAAATGAAGGAAGGGAAGGAGGAAAGGAAGGATGAAGGCAGTGAATGGAAGAAAGGAAGAGGAGGGGAGGGAGGATTGAGGAAGAGAAGGATTGAGGGAGGGTAGAAGGAAGGGAGGAAAATGATGGAGTGATGAAGAGATGAAGGGATGAAGGGGAAACCTTCCTCAGGGATGTGGATGGGAAAATGAGAAAAAGAATTAAAGATTCAACTTTTCATCAAAATATTGTAGACAACCAGGGAAAACTCAAATAGCAGAAAGAACATGGAATAACACCATCACCCCCTCTAGCTGGCACATCTGTGTCACTGCAAACCACATGGGCTGACTTCCTGTGTGACCCCTAGGACACCATCCATAAAAGGTCAAGCGGAACGTTCTACTGAAGCCATTTCCATTTTTCTTGTGGTCACTTGCTGACTCTCGCTCCACATCCTAGCTCACGCACCTGTGTCTAGCTCTGTCCCGTTAGGCAGCACTCCACCGCTCGGCTGCAGGGCCATTTGTCTTACTGTAACCAAATGGAATCAGTTTGCACAAAGCCAAAACAAGCAACTGCCAAGAAATAAGAGTAGGGAAAGATTTATTGCCTGCAGCAGATATAATTTCCAAAGCAGTGCCCTCCTAGAACAAATAAAACATGGGGATTTCACTCAGGAATCCCATGCAGCCATAGAGAAAGCACTTTGGGTGGAGGCACACTCACGAGCATGCTCAATTTCAGTTTTAGGAAAGGAAAATGGTAGACATGCCCTCTGGGCATGCTTCGCTAAAAGTCATTGAGTTCATGTTCAGAAGGTCAAAGGTCACAGAAGCATTTTGTTTTGACCAGTTTGTGTCATGAAGGTAGTGAGTGGGAACATCTCTGCACATGCTCAGTCAATGTCATAAAAAAAAAAAAATGGCAGTGGGAACACCTCTGGGAATACTTGCCTGAGTCTTAAAGACAGCAAAAACTGAAAATTCTAGGCTTCCATCATTAACTTCACCTTTTTAAAAAAATAAGGAAAAGACAATTTATTTTAGGTGTGTGTGTGTGTGTGTGTGTGTGTGTGTGTGTCTGTGTGTCTGTGTCTGTGTGTGTGTCTGTGTCTGTGTCCCTCCTGTGTCCATCCTCCACAGCACTAGGTGACAGGTACACGTGTGGCCATGACTAGTTTTTTACAGAGGTCCTAGAATCCAACTATGTATAAATGTTTACAGAGCAAAAGTCTTGCCCACTGAATCTTGCTCCCAGCCCAAAGGACACTTCAAAGGAGTATTAGTAAAGGAATTAACCCCTAAAGGTTCTGCTTCAGCCGCAGCTTTGTGCATCCTCTTGACTGTCTGGGTTGAACACACCTCCCATTGCTATACCACTATGCCAAGTCTTGAAGTAGATCCATCCGTTCTCAGTTTGCAGAAGGATCAGCCTCACAAGTAGCGATGCACACAGTCCACATGTCTGTCTGCACACTGTTTTCCCCGTGTACAACTTTAGTCCATGGCGTGAATGCATAGTCTTTCTATCTTACTTATACTTTTTTGCGGGGGGTGGGGGTGGGGTTGCAGGGAAGGATTGACCAGAGGCTGACATCAAAGAAAGCAAAGTGACTGGTAAAGCATGTGCTTTGAACTTGGCTAATGGAGAGGCCCAGGAAAGGTTTCTTTCCCAGTGTGCCGGCCACAGCATCTGCCAGAAACCTGGGGAGCAGCTGCCCCATGCAAGAGGCCTTCAGAAGGTTTGGTTTTTGGCAAATAATCAGAGCAGGGAGCAGGTGACTGCCTCTCTTCTCTGCTCTCCTCCTAGAGACAGGAGGACATGAAGCGTGGGCACCACACAGACCCCTTCAGCTCACAAACTGAGGAGTCTGGGCCCTGAGGAAATATTGCAAAGGTCTGTCCACCCATCACAACCGCAAGGCATCAAGGAGAGCCAACTTGAGCTGAAAGGGGAAGTCATTCCCTGCAGATGCGCACAGGAAGCCAAGATAATCGGCGAACCCTTTGATGGCAATTTATCTACCCCTTGCTACCTGCCTTTCCGGATCTGCAGATGAGCCTGTGTTTGCCACAAGCCGAGAAGAAAGCAGAGACAGGGAGCAATCCCTCTGAGGCTGCTCCGGGTCAGCTTTATCAAAATGATAAAATGTTTCGAGCCTCAGCAGCCCCCTGGGCTGACTGCGGGCTGGGCTTCCAGGGGTATTAAGGGGTGACGGAGGTGAGCAAGCCGCCCTTCCCGGGTGTCCCGGTGGCTTCTCTGGTGTCGTCGTTGATAGAAGTTTTATCAAGATAAATCTAGTGCTGCTCGGGAAGGATATTAATAAATTATCTAGTAATGAAAAATGTGAGGGGAGCCATACTCCTCCATCAGGCCCGCGATGATTACTTTGATAGATGTACTGGCAGGACCTGCGAGACAAGGCAGAAACGAGAAACACGACAGACAAACCTTTAAGGGTGACCTCAGAGGAAAACACAAGTTGGTGAATGATACCCACTCTGAATGGGGGGAAAAAAACAGAGCTCTGGGGCTCTGGTGTCAACTGCCAGATGGATGAGTTCTGTGATCAACTGATCATTGAATCCTGTGTCAGGCGCAGACAGGGGAAGAGAGACATGAAGGTGGGAGGAGGGAGGAGACACAAAAACCTTCAGCGCTTTCACGAGAACACTGGCTCTCTGTTGGTGCCATCCCAGTGGCCCCGGAATTATGGAACCATTTCGTATTGCTTACTTTTCTAGTGGTACCCAGGTCCCATACAAGAAGCAGTGTAATGAATGGATGGGTGGCCCCAGGGGGGTGTTTTGATTCATGATTTGAGGGCATACTCTTATCATGGCAGAGGCGAAAAGGGTGTGGGGATGCTTTGAGGCATGGCCACAGGAAAACGAAGCTATCTGCTCACATCTCATTGTACCAGGGAGCAGAGAGAAGTCTAGAAGTAGGGCTGGATACAAATCTCAGGATTGTCCCCATAGCAACCTACATCCATCTCTCCCATCGCAACCCAATTTCTCTACCTAAGCCACACCTCCTAAAACCTCTCAAAACAGCACCTTCAGGGCAGGAGACATGCCTCAGTTGTTAGTAGTGCATAATGCTCTTTCAAAGGATCCAAGTTTCGTTACCAGCACCCATGTCAGACAACTCAAAACTGTCTGCAACTCCAGCTCCAAAGTGGTCATATACACACACACATACATACATATACACATATATATATACATACACATGTATGTGTATATGTATGTACGTGTATATGTATACATATACACATGTATATATACATACACACGTATGTGTATATGTATGTATGTGTATATGTATATACATTCATATATGTTATAGCCATATATACATATATACATACATATATGTACGAGTATATGTGTATATACATATGTATCTCAACCTTTTAAATACCAGCATCATCATGTATGGAAAACATGGCCTGACACGTGAACCTGTGGGAGACAGCTCACATTCAAACTAGAACCCATGCTATTATCTCAGCCCTCCTCCCTGTAAGTGAAGAGATGTATAACAGTGCTGAAATCATAGCTCTGTGAGGAATTGTGTACAATAAGGAAACATTTCATATTGCTTACTTGCTTATTGACTGGGAAGTTCTCAAAAGCAAAAGGTATTTAATGAACGGTCTTAGAACAAGTGGGAGGAGCAGACATGTGCTGGACACAGCTTCACCTGAAAAGAGCTCAAAGGCAGTAAAATAGATTTACACCCAATCGAATGGCACTGGGGAAAAGGATGGGAGAAGGTAAACATAGGGCATTTCCCCAGGAGTCTTTTAAGGGCGGGCCCAAGAAATGTTAGCCTGAAGAGGTAAATTTGAGGCAGAGGACTGAAAGGTGAAAACATGTGGATAGCAGATGCAGCAATAAGAAAGAGAAGATAAAGGTACTTTCTGTAGAGCATATGAGAAAAAAATGGAGGCGATTGGACATGATGAGCTACAATTACAGTATGGTATGTCATCTGGGGTTTACCCAAAGGAAGATGCTGAAAAGGTATACCTGGACAAGAGGACCACCAGTCTCTCCATCTGCATACCCAAAGCATTGTAGAGTCACTCTGTTAATATGTGTGGAGCACCGTAAAGATGAACCACAAACACCTCAAGTAGCCTTTCGGCATCTTTTTCCTCCTTGTGTGAGCAACTTCTCTCTGACTCACTTGGAGATTTTACTCTCTATCTCTCCCATTGATGTGTTAGCCACAGAGCATCGTGGAAGGTTGGGGCAGGACAGGAGAGCCCGCTGAGCCCCCCAGAGGCACAGGCACCTGCTCCTTTTTCTCACCTGAGCTTCCAGGAGTACAAAGGGCATCTCAAGGATGGCTAGGGGGCAGAAAGACTGAGAGAGCTTCAAAAGCTTGAGACTATGCGGCTGGTTAAAGAGCAGACAGAGCTCTCCGAGGGTCAGAGAACTGGAGAAGAGATAGGGAAGTGCAGGGAGATCTAAGAATGCTTGCTGGGACTCAGATCCCCAACCCTGCAGAGGCACTGTCTTGATCTTACCTTCAAAACATTTAAAGGCAGTGATAAAGTGCAGCAAACAACAGCTGCAGCCTGCCCAACCCCAGGGAAATTAGGAGGAGATTAGAGGCAGGGCCTCTAATGCTAGTGTTTGAAAGGAGACAGACAGCCCCTTTCTGCACGGATACAAGAATCTGTGCTCTATGCTTTCATGCACAATTTTATCGATGAACCCACAGATGAGAAACGTAAGAGTTAGTAAAAAAAAAAAAAAAAAACCTTTCCAAAACCCACTATCAGCATGTTTGGGTGTCTAGCAGGAAAAGGGAGCAATGCATATGACAGGAAGAGGAATTTGTTGGACACCATGAAGAGAAAGCAGAAATGTTAGAATGGAGCCCTGTAACATGTTAAACAAAAGTGAGTGTAGTGAACTGACTTGTAGGTTAAAACCAATGAAAATCATGAAAAGCTTGGGAAAATGGCAGCACAGCCATGAGTCCAGGACCCAGGAGTCGTGAGGCAGGAGGACTGTAAATTTGAGTCCAACCTGGGCAAACCCACAGATACTTTATCTCAACAGTCACTTGTTCTTTTTATAAAGAAATAAAATTATGTGAATACATCAGCATCTTTAAAGTAGCACAAGAAATGTTGGGACACTGCCAAACAGTGTAATATGCATACAATCACAGTCCCTGCATGGAATGAGAGGAAAAGTCAGCCTGGAAGGATGCTTGAAGAGAGTACAAGGGCTGCGTGTTTGAAAATCCACTGTGAATTCACAGACCCAGAAAACTTAAGAAAGTAGGGAGACAACTCTGAAGAAAATAACTTGTAGTCACTCAGTAGGCCAGCTTCAAAGGCAAACAATGAGCAAACAGCACCTGTCCCACGACAGCCTTCAAGGAACCCAAAAACAACAGTCTGCCTGAAAAAAAAATCATGTCAGCCACCCAACTAACCAGAATTGACTGACACCAACCAGAAATGATGGACACCAACCGGAAGTGACTGACATCAACCAGATGTAACTGGCACCAACCAGAATTGACTGACACCAACCAGAAGTGACAGACACTAACCGGAAGTGACTGACACCAACCAGAAACCAGAAAGCCAAATGGCACTGGGTCACTACTTTCAAAATTGTGATATTTGAATAATTAATAATTTGAATAATTAATAATTAGCATATATGCCAACCTCAAGTTTCCCACCCTGTGAAATGTTAAAAAAGAATGGCGGTAAATTAAGAATATTTTAAATTGATAAAAGCACAACTTCTCTCTGATTCAAAGGAGCAGGTGCACGTGCCTCTGAGGGCTCAGTGTGCCTTCCTTTCCTGTCCCCAACCCCCCATGCAGCTCTGTGCCTCACATATCAATGAAAGAGATAGAGGATAAAATCTCCAACTGAATCAGAGAGAAGTTGCTCACATGAAACACATATGTATGTGTGATATATATGTGTATATATATATGATTTGTATGATACATACATGAAGTATTTCATGTTTATACATCTATTTTAATATCCAGTTTAATCATTTTATTTTAAAATGTCTTATAAATGAGGGAGCACAATTATAATGCATTATGGGTGACTGCCTAGTTAGAAAGAGTATGCATGTCTACAGTAGATCACCCTAATGGCTCATGTTACAGTTTCAGGAACATCATGGAGCTAAATAAAGAAGAGTAGATACTCAGCAAAACAAAAAAAGTAGATTGATTCTCCACAATGTAACATGAAAAGCAAAGTCAACATCAAATCAAATGTTAGGTGTAATAGGTAGGAAAACAAATGGCAAGATATTGCCCTAAAACAATCACAACAGATACAAACTAATTAAAGGCTTCAGTTAAAACACAGAAACCATCCTATGAGAATAGGAAACAAAACTAGACTTTTAAACAATACCTACTATAGGGTTAGGGAGGTGGCTTTGTAGGTAAAAATTGCTCACAGTAAAAGTCTGACAGCCAGAGTTCGATCCGTGAGACAGACATAAAAAGCTGTGTGTTGTGTATATCTACAATCGCAGAACACCCAAGGCATTATGGGAAGTAGAGGCAAAATAGTTGACTGAGAGCTCAGGAGCCTGCTACCCTGAATAGGTTGTGCAGGAGCAGAAATAACAGGACACCTAATCCCTGCTCTGACAAGGTATGGCTCACTCCTGAAAGTTGTCTTTTGTTCTCCAAACATGTGCTGTGAGGCACAACACACACACACACACACACACACACAGAGAGAGAGAGAGAGAGAGAGAGAGAGAGAGAGAGAGAGAGAGAGAGAGAATGTATTTAGAGATAGTTGGTTCAATATAAAAAGAGTGAAAAGACAAAAAATATATCCCAAATAAGTGTGCATGTGTGTGTATGTGCATATTTAGTGATACAAATGTACAGGCATGCCAAAATGAATTGTAGATATTGTGTTGAACAAATGGAGCAAGACACACAAGTATATATTCTCTGGGTATCTACTCATATGATGATCTAAAATTGCCAAAGCTATCTTCAAGGGGCCCTGAAGGAGAGTGCAGGGTTAAAACACCTGCTACTCTTCTAGAGGAGTTGGATTCAGTCTGTGAACTCCACTCTGGCAGCTCACAACCATCTCTCAATCCAAAGACAATAATAACCTCTTTGGGTCTCCATCTGTACTCTCACACACATGGCATATGCACACACACACACACACACACACACACACCATAACACACACAACACGCCACACACAACACACAACACACACACCACACACCACACACACCACAACACACACACACACACACACACACACACACACACACCGCACCACACATTAGAGAATGGCACCCACTGGCAGGGGAGACACAAAGTTTCGAATGCTGTGGTGGTGGTGGCTGTTTCCTTGAAAGTTGAGCTTGAGAGTGCTACTCTTCACCTTGGGTCCATTAGTCATAAAGAAATCCAGCTGGCTTGGCTTTCTCTATAAGGCTCTCCTGTCAATGGAGATCCTTTGAACCTAATATGCTTTCTTTTCTCCAGTGTGTGCTCCAGTTTCTTCACATACACGCAAACTCCAAGACTGGGACTGACTCAGTCACACACAGAACCTGAGAGCTTAGAAGGGAGGAAAAGAAAGAATCCAGACACCACCACCCGCTCCTTCTGGGGCCTCAGGGGCTAGTCTCCTTCCCTGGTACTTAGACAAATTACTATTTTTTAAACTTCCCCATGCCTCTCTGCCTCCAGGCCTCTGTAGGCTTTCATCTTAGGATAACAACAGTCTTACCTTGCTCTGTCTCCCTGGTTATCATATCCCCAGTGCATCAAGAATTGTGTCTCTGTTCCACCATAGTCTCAGACACATGATATGTTCTCCCTCTTTCTACTAAATGGATGGCATTGAAGCTAGAGAGATGGTTAAGAAGACTTACTGCCCTGGTATAGAAGATGCAGTTTTTGGTTCTCAGCACCTACGTCAGGTGGGTCACAACCACTTGTCACTCCTGTTCTGGGGGAATCTAACATCCTCTCCTGACCTCTCATGGCTCCTACACACATGTAGAATACATACACACACTCACATATATACATACACATTTCTTTTTAAAATATAATGCTAACTACGACAGCATGGTTAATATCAGCTATGTAGTAACCATCTGGTGAGGGCAACTCCTGTAAGCAATGGTCATTAATACAAGCCTCCTTCTCTAGTCATTCCCTCAGCTGGTAAAAGAGAAATGAAAATCCGAACATCCAGTTGCCATGGCTTTTTAGCTACTCTTCAGTTGCTGTGATAGACACCTTAGCATGGAAAACTGGGGAGGCACGAGCTTATTTTGTCTTGTAGCTTACCATCCATCATAAATGGAACTTGGGGCAGGAACTGAATCAGAAGCCCTGGAGGAGTGCTGGCTACTGGCTGGCCTTAGGTGGCTTGCTAAGATTTCGTTCTTATACAGCCAAATGCTATCATTTTACTATTAGCTGCTTCTACTCTTCCTAGCTGTGATACCTAACAGTGGTCAACTTGATTGGCCCTACCAAAATCTAATCTACCAAAAGAGAAGCTACTGGGCACACCTGTAAAGATATTTGCTTAATCAGATTCTCTGAATGGGAAGACCCTAAATGTGGGAGGCATCCTGCTGTGGCAGCTCAGATGGAGTTAGGGTAAGAAAAGCTTTCTTCCCGTACCATTCCCTTCCTTGAGTGCGTGTTCATCTACATACTTCTGCTGCTGCCGCTCTCAAAGCCACAATCCTGCATTTCTTCACAGATACCAAAATGTTTTAGGCTTCTGAAGTGGACTCTCCAAAGACTCTTCCAGTCCTTGAACACCTCACTGGGACTGCTGTCATCATGGACTCCACAACTCTTGGGTTCTTGGCCTCTCTCACACAAAGACAGCCGTTGCTGAATTACTTAGACCATATCATGTAAGCCAATCTAGTAAATCCCCTTTTAATATATATTCATTGTATCAGTTCTGATCCTCCAGAGCACCCTGATTAGCATAATATCTGTGTGGATTTTATCTTCTGGGCCTCACATCCCACTGGGATTCCTTACCAACATATAAAGAAAAGAGCACAAGAAATCTAAATTCAACCAGATGAGTAAGCCTTTTAAAATGTGAACATGAACCAAAAAGTCAGGGATTCAAGCAGAAAGGATACTTGGGTGGGAGTATGTTGCTCATTTGAAGCAGAATTGGCTGGACTGCCTATACAAACCAAGGAGCGGAACCAAGCTCTGCTCCACATCTGATCAGGCCTGCAGCCTCTGCATGAGCCTCATCATTGTGTATGTAGTCAGACTGATGGATCGCGTGACACACGTGGAGAATACTGTCTAGAATGCCAGACCTCCAGGAGCCACAGCAGAAGGAGGACCACAGAATGATGTGATGAAGAAAGAGAGGAAAGGGTGTGGCAGGGACCGCTGCTAGGAGCATGGACCACAAGGCACACAGATGCCCCTGCTATGGGGGAGATGGCCGAAGTTCAGGCATCTGAAGTCATATGCCCTGTGCTGTCTGTGCCTCTTGAAACCTCTGAAGCACTGGCCACTTGTTATCACCTTGGTGAGCCCTGCTGAGGCCCCATGGGGTTTTTCGTTTTCAGCTGTGATTGTATGAGCATCAGTTCCTGACAGCTTAGCCTACACATTGCTTCCGTGATGTTTGCATTCAGTATGCTGCAGTATTAGCTCGGTGCCAGCCATAACGGAAAATCTACATCACAGAAATTGGTAGCTACTCAAAACCTGGCCCATTATTCTGGAGCCCCACGACTAAACATAATGTTTCATGATATTAGGAACATTGTATACTTTTGTGTTGTTTTCCACCCTAAGGCAGATACTCTTCATATAAGAAGAGTATAGCAAATACTGTTTTGATAGTCAGGTAAGCTCGAATACAGGTTCACAGTCTCCAGTGTGAGCATGCAAAACACTACAAAATCCCAAACTCCAACATGGCATTCTAAAAAGATGTGGATTTTAAAGCATATCAGACTTTTGGAATACAAATATTCAACTGGTGAAGTTTCAAAATGTCAAAAGTTCTGAAATTTGAAATAATTTGATCCAAATCATTTTGGATATGACATGGTCAGTCTGCATTCCCATTGTACAGCTGAGATAAGTGAGGTCCAGAGAGGTTGCCATTTGGCTACTTACCTGGCCAATGGCCTACTGAACCAGAATTTAAATCCAATTCAGGTCAATTTCAGACCTCCCCTTGTATTTCATAAAAGGTATCAATTTGTTTCATCCTGAAAGAAACTAGACAAAGATATTATTCCAGCCATTCCAAAAATCCTTCAAAAAGACTTTAAGGGAAAAAAATTACCATCGTGAAGATTCATCAAGGTCTCATTGGTCTCCACTGAGCCAGGGGGACCAAGTGCGTGATAGAAGTCTCACCATTATTGACAATTTTTCCTATGTCTCATGGCTTTGAGTTAAATATATTATCTCTCAGCCTCAGTTTGCCTAACCTGACTGTAGTCTAATATCTCCAGACCTCAAAATACCAACAGAAGCATATTAAAGGCATCTGCAACCAGGAGAAGGGAGCAGAGTAGCTTCGGGGCGGTGTTTCCTCCTCATCCAGCAGCTCAATTCTGACTCAGATCTGTGTTATTCTTCCAGGACAACCGTGCAGCTGGGGCTTCGTGATAAGGGCTTCTGTCAAAACTTCCCTAAGTGACAAGAATAAACAAACCGTTGTATTTGCACCCAGTTGCAGTCTGTGTTTTGTTTCATCTCTCACTGAAAATGCTGGGATGAGGATGGAGTAGGCTTGATAAAAAGAAGCAGGTGCCTGATTGGGTGGATAGATCAGCTAAATGGAGAGCGTCAATAACTATATGAATTAAACCAACATGTACCAGAGTGCCTCTCTCTCTCTCTCTCTCTCTCTCTCTCTCTCTCTCTCTCTCTCTCTCTCTCTCCCCTCTCTATCCTTCCCTCCCTCCTTCCCTCCCTCCCTCTCTCCTTCCCTCCCTCAAACAGGGTCTCACATATCTCTCCCTGGCCTCCAGCTTACTAAGTAGAAAAGGATTGCTTGAACTGACGAATCTCCAGTCTTCAACCTCCCTCCCCAGCGTTGAAATTATAGTAGCGTACCATTACACCTAGTTCCTGTGGTACTAGGATCAAACCCCCGGCTTTGTGCATACTAGTACTCTGCCAACTGAGCTGTCTCTCCAATCCTAATGCTGTCTCTTACTTTCACAAAACTCAGTAAAAGTCGCTGCTACTGACTGTACTTTATGTGAGGTAACTGAGTTTGAGGAGTTAAGTGTCCCTTCACAGGTTAATCTAAGCTCACATGGCTAGAGAAGCCCAGATGTAATGCACAGTGCAGGCTTTCTGAATCCATAGCGTGCATGAGTCTGTCCAGATAATGCCTCTTTGGAAGAAGATAGTTGAAAATCTCAGTCAGGACTTTCATGACAGAATCTTCAAGTAGCTGAGTAGCAAAAGTTCTCAGCTGAAAGCATATCTGTTTGCTCATTCTCAATCGAAGTGACACTGGACAAACATGTGTAGATGTCACAATTGAAGAAGAGATGCCACTGGTCTGCAGAAACCATCGTGCTGTTAGACATTCGAGAATACACCGGACATTCCCCACCACGAGTTGTGATGTAGCACCAAGTCCACGCCAGTGCTAACACTCTACAGCTAGCACATGCCCTTTTTTCTTAGAAACAATTTCCCTAGAGAGGAACAGACTTAATACACAATTGTAGAATTCTAGGAAATATGGGAGGATATAAAAATTTAACTCCAGTCAATTTGAAACCCTTTTTGTGCACACAGCTGGGAGATGGCTTAGTCAGTAAAGTACTTGTCCTGTAAACAAGACAACCTGAGTTTGATCCACACACTCAGACAAAACATCAGGCACAGTGGAGCACATCCATGAGCCCATCCTGGAAAGGCAGAGACAGGTAGATCTCTAGAGCTAATCGGTCAGTCTACCCAAAGCTGTGGACTCCACGTCCAGTGGGAGATTCTGTCTCAAAAACTGGGGTTGAACCACTGAGAAAGATATCTGACATTGATGACTGGCTCTCATACATAGAGAATGGATTTCTAGACCTTTTGTTATCTATAAAACTATACCAGCAGGCCCTATAATGGCCAGGGAGGCAGGTGTACACTGGCAATGTATAGTACCAAAGTATCAACAGCATGCACACATGTGCACATCCACAGAAACACATTCATGTGGGTAGATACTGTCTTTCATATTTGTTTCTATACTCATTATTAATCCCCTCTTTTCTCACAGTAACAAATTAAAACTTATCCCATATCTTAAAGCTTCATCAAGAATAGTATGTACAGTGTTCCGCATCCACTCATTGACATTGAAAATGCCTGGCTTTGGGCTTCTTAATATTTCTTTTTTTTCTTTCTTTTTCTTTTTTTATTTTTTATTTAATTTTTATTTTCTATATTCTGTGTTTACATTCCAAAGGCTTTCCCCTTTCCCAGTTCCTCCTCACCATATGTCCCATAATTCCTCTCCCCCCCAGCTATTCCCCAATCATGTGCCATTGTAAGAACCGAAGAGAAAGACAAAACTCCCATGTTCTTTCTTCTGCTATGATATGTACTCATTGTCCCAAATTTAGAAACTAAGAGCTAACGGAATCAAATAAAACCCTATGGTAAGCCCATCACTCAGAAATTACTCTTTATGATATTTTGGAGAATGGCCTTCTAGTCCTTTTATTTCCTATAAAAACTATGCAAATGAAATTATTCAAATAGGCCCTGTAATAATCAGGAAGGCATGTACATTCTGGTAAGTCATAATAACAAAAATATCAACAGCAGCAACAGAAATAAACACTGACACTCATACAGAATGACTGTGGCAGATGCCGTCCTCCGCTCTTTGCAGATAGAGGCTAGTTAATCCTCCCAACTGTTCTAGGGAATGAGTACCATGACAGTTCCCATTTCCAAGATAAGAAAGGAGAGATGGCATAGACCACTAACAGTGCCAAGTTTGCCTGAAGTGGCTCGGGAACTGAGGCTGGGAGAGGATGCAAGCCTTCCTCCCTCCCTTTCCACACACTATCCTTCCCATTTTTCATGTCAAAAGCTGTTTACTTTCTGCAGCTGGCACAAGGAATTGCAGCAAACTGGGTGGCTTAGGAAACGTTAAGTTCTCTCAAGGAAACAGCCTGAGGCTCTAGGAGGCTTCCCTTGCCCAGTCCACCTTGCGGACTGGGAAGCTACGCACAGTCCTTAGTTAATACTGTCCAAACACCGCTGCTACGTCTACCTGGCCTTCTCCTCAGAGGGATCTTCCAGCACTGCTGTGTAGCTTCTGCGCTTTCCTCTGCCCTTGAGTGGCTGAGTCCAAGATGCTCACCCCAGGTGCTCACACAACGCATAGTGACTCTGAGTCTGAGCTCTCTCCTAGGGTAGGCCTTGGGCTCTTGCTAATCTTGGCTGCTACCCGTTCTTCCCACAGTATGTGGGATGGAGGACAAAGATGGAGAGACATCTGACTCTCACTTCTAAAAATGACATGTTTTACTTTCCTATCAATCAACTCCATCATCCAAGAGGAATTGTGAAAATGAGCTCATCATCTATACTGGCCATCCGACTATCTCCCTTCCCCATTAGACCAGGGGAATGGAAGGAAGAAATCCTTCAGAGGGAGGAGAGAAATTACACATGGGCAGAGTAGGTTCTTGGTGGGAAAAGAAATGTCTCTTTCTTGATCTTTTTCCCCTCAGATCTTAGACATGGACAGACAAGGAAATCCTAATTCATTAAATCATCGGGCTTTTAGTTTTTGACACAGGGTCTCTAGCCAGGTTAGCCTCAAACTCACTATGTATCCAACGAAGGCCTTAAACTCCTCCTTCTCCTGCCTCTACCCCAGGTACTGGAATTATAGGCATGTGCCATCATGTTCAGGTTATGCATGGTTGAGTATCAAACCTTGGGCCTCTTACATGCTAGCAAGCATGCCAGCTGAGTTGCATTCTAATCCCCAGGATCCAGCTCAGGAAAGTAAGTTCTTCAGTTGAGAGCAATGCCAGAACCTGAATGAGCCTGGAGTGATGATGCAGTCATTCTTGACACGGGGTCTTCCCAACGCATGATGTGACAGGCCAGACCATAAACAGGAAAGCACAGACTACTAAGAAGGCATCAAACATGACACAGAAGACCAGCCCTGGAGCCTGGAGTCATAACTTTGCTCCGTGTGGCACACACTCCTGAGTTCTATTTACTTTCACCAGATATTTTATGTGTACACATATATCTTTGTACCTGGAAAATGAGAACACATTCACATTCTTAACTGGTGTTAACTTTACAGTGTTGGAGCATTCATTTGCATAATAAAATGCTATGCAAGAGGAGATGAGGGTTAATCAAAGGGTTTTATCACTTTTTAATTATCTTCATCATGTTGGAACAAGATGTAAATTTTAATTCTACCTTGTTAGCTAGCAGATTTCAACAAACTTTGGAAATCCTAATCACCTGTCATTTTTAATAGACACAGATGCCAGTGATTTTTAGCAAAGTAAATGCCCTAAACACTGTAGGCCTCTATTAATGTGATGGATATGCAATTTAAAATCATTTACTAATCACTAATGTTATAGCATAAGGTCTATAGGAACACCTCGAGTAAAGTCATCTGTGTGAACTCAAATATTGTTGGAGTAGATATTTGGTTTTATAAAAAGTGTCTCCTCCCTGGGCATTTTCCCTCTCCTCGGACCTTAGACATGGGCAGACAGGCAAGACCCTATACATTCATTTATTCATTTGTAAGCCAGCCAGCCAGCGAGTCAGTCATTAGATTTTTGACACAGGGTCTCTAGCCTGGGTTGGCTTCAACTCACTAGTATCCAAGAATGACCTTGAACATCTGATCCTCCTGCCTCTACCCCCAATACTGGAATTATAGACATGTGTCACCATGTTCAGTTTATGCAGAGCTGGATATCAAAATTGGGAGCTCTTTGGTTTTTTTTTTCCTTGTCTTTGTTTTTACCAATCTACATTTTGAATTGGCCCCTCTGCACCCAGCCTCCCAGGATTCAGCCTTCACTGCCATCTAATCTGTGACTGATTTGGATAGGATTAGTGACCCTTGACCTATCTATTCTGTTAACTTCTAAAAGGATAGGGCCCTATGTTTTTAAACCACGAATGCTAGAAAACTTAATTTTCCAACGAGTAGATGGTGAAGGATGTCTTTGTTAGAATTTGGTAGTTATCCTAGTCTAACCTTCTTTGAGAAGCTAAATGTTCTCTTTGGTCCAACCTGGGTAACCAAGCCTGAGCTTGAAAAGCACATGAGAATGCACATATTGCTGAGGAATGGATATTAAAGGTTGTTTCCATGAGAGATACAGAAAGTTGTGGCTCCCTACCCCTGTCTGCTGCTTCTTAGCACTAATTGTAGGACGTGGGACTTGAAGCCAGAATCAGAGAGGGCAGAGGAGTATCCACAGTAATCTTGGATAGTTGAATGAGTTTATCAGACTAGAGAATTCCTATGGCCCAAGGATGTAGAAAATATGATACATGGCAGGCTGGAAATTAAGCACGGGGCATACCGTCTTAGCCACAAGACTCCAGAAGCAAGTTCTCTCTCAGCTCTGCTGCCACCAGAAAGCCACTGTCCTCTCTGAGCCTGTTTTCTCAGATGTGAGAAAGAGGCAGGTCATGAATTGTGACATTCAGCATGCCAGTGCCTGTCACAGATTCTGGAATCTGTGTTTGCTTAAGGTTGTAAACGTTCTCATAAGTATTCACTTGTTACAAAGATAGTTAGAAATATATTTGGTTCATCATAATAGGTCAGAAAGCAGCTGGTCCAGAAGTGCTGTGCACTTAGGAGGATGTTATGATGAATGTTTACAAATGTGGGTACAGTATATTTTAGGTGCCTGCATCTGTGCTCCTTTGTATGTGAGAAGGGTTCGTTTCTGGGTCAGTCCTGCCTATCAAATTAACTGAAAGTTCAGTGCATTGAGTTCAATGATGTGACCTCCAAAAGTGAGGAACGTGAGCTAGGGGTAAGTGTCTTAGTCAGGGTTTCTATTCCTGCACAAACATCATGACCAAGAAGTAAGCTGGGGAGGAAAGGGTTTATTGAGCTTACACTTCCACACAGCTGTTCATCACCAAAGGAAGTCAGGACTGGAACTCAAGCAGGTCAGAAGCAGGAGCTGATGCAGAGGCCATGGAGGGATGTTCCTTACTGGCTTGCTTCCCCTGGCTTGCTCAGCCTGCTCTCTTATAGAACCCAAGAATACCAGCCCAGAGATGGCACCACCCACAAGGGGCCCTTCTCCACTTGATCACTAATTGAGAAAATGCCCCACAGCTGGATCTCAGAGGCACTTCCCCAAGTGAAGCTCCTTTCTCTGTGATAATTCCAGCCTGTGTCAAGTTGACACACAAAACTAGCCAGTACAATTGACCCCTTGTCAACTTGACACACCAACATATCACTATTAAGCCTCAACCCTTACTTTCTTATTCATCCCCAAGATGTAAATAACGTAAAAAAGTCCCACAGTCTTTACATATTAAAAGTTCAACCCCTTTAAAATGTCCAATATCTTAAAATTCCAAGTTTTTTAAAAATTCAAAGTCTCTTTACTGTGGGCTCCACTAAAATACCTTCTTTCAAGAGGGAAAAATATCAGGGCACAGTCACAATCAAAAAAGCAAAACTCAAACTCCAATGGTTCAATGTCTGGGATCCAACTCACGATCTTCTGGGCTCCTCCAAGGGCTTGGGTCACTTCTCCAGCTCTTCCCATTGTAGCCCACACCTTGTCTTCTAGGTCACTTCTCCAGCTCTTCCCATTGTAGCACACACCTTGTCTTCTAGGTCACTTCTCCAGCTCTTCCCATTGTAGCACACACCTTGTCTTCTAGGCTCCAGCTGCCTGTATTCCACTGCTGCTGCTGTCCTTGGTGGTCATCGCATGGTACTGGCATCTCCAAGCCTCAACTCTTTTGCATGACCCCTTCAGTCCTGGGCCATCAATTACAACTGAGAGTACACTTTCACCAATGGCCTTCCATGGCCTCTCACAGTACCAAACCTCAGCTGTTCTTCATGATGCCTTCATGCCTTCAAAAGCAGTACCACCTGGGTGACTCTTACACAGTACCAAGTCCTGCTACAGCACGAGGCACAACCTTGGCTATCTGGAACACACTCTCTGTGCTCTCAGAAAACAGTTCCCAGAAGATTTCACCTCAGTGATGCTGGTTTCTTCTTAATCACCGCTAATTTCTTAGCTCCAGCTAACCAGCATCAATAGTCCCAGTAACACAAAGGTTGACTTTAATAGTTTTGGTATCTTGTTACTCACAGCTGATACTTCAGCCCCAGCTAACCAAAACCACAGAATCTTCATGGCCCTGATAAGAGTCTTTAATTTTCCCTCTGAAACTTCACAAGCCAGGCCTCCATCTTCTCCACTGTTCTCAACATAATCTTCCAAGCTCCTCCACATCTAATGGACCATCTAGCCCAAAGTTCCAAAGTCCTTCCACAGTCCTCCCCAAAACATGGTCAGGTTGTCACAGGAATACCCCACTACGCTGGTACCAATAGTACAGTAAGCAATAGGCCACATCAACCCAAACTCAAGTGAAAGAATCTAGCAGTAGAATCATCTCTAAAAGAAGACTTTTATCAAGTTTGAGGTCAATGCTGTCCTCAGTGGGTCTGACCTGTATTGTATATCTGTCTTGTAATCCAGCCACATTGTTTCCTGATGCTGACCTTAAACCTTTCAGTGGGTTCTCTGCTGTAGAAATCATCACTTGGTTTTGTTTATAAGAGATGATTGATTCTGTCACAGGTGGTAAATGTGAAGAGGTTTGACACATGTAGTGGTAGACAGAAAGAGGGCTCAGTATGAGTGGTTCTAGACTAGAAGAGGAGAGATGTGGGAATCTGAGGATGTCTGCCAGAGCGTAAGTACCTGGCATAAATTGTGTGTGTAAGACAGGGCCGGTAGGTAGAAGGACAGACACATTTACATGTGCTCAGCCAAGGGAGACCTGCTGACCATGTCCATGGGGGCAAATTCTGGTCGCCTGACAGAGCTCACTAAACAGTGTGTTCAGGCTCCACCAGCATGGAGCTGTGCCAATGACAGTTTCCAAGTTTGAAAAATGAGCCGCTTCACTCGCCTGGTGCTAATGCGTTTTTCGAAGAAACTTACATCTTGGAAATGTCATGACACATTGCAATCACGGAGAACACAGGCCCAGTAATTGGGAGTGTTTCTTCAAGAGCAGAGCATGTCGAAGAAGATGCATAGCCCACAGCATGATCTGTTGCAGCAATAGTGGTGCAGCGGCCTGTGATGGGGAGAGCTCCATGGAAAAGCTCTCTTTGAAACAAGTCCTGCCTGCGGCTTTAGCAGCTGGGACATTTCCTGGGTCAGAGCATCACTATGGCCCTGTGGAGGCTGCAGAGAAAACATGACCTAGCTGCAAAACAACTTCATGGTTTTGGCCAGGGTGTTGAATGCTCCCTGACTCAGTTTCTCTTCTTTCAAGTGAGATTAATGTCACATGCATTCTGTAATTCATCCTATGGCAGGACAAGCAAAAGTCCATGAATAATAATCACTGGGATTCAAAAAGCATATTGTAGAAGTGCTTGCCTGGGACTAAGTGTTAGTCACGGCCTAACTCATAGAAGAATGCAGAAACCTGTGGGTTCCTGAGACTAGACCATACAGAAAGGGGAGAGAGGGGATATTGATAGAGGGAAGGTGAAGAGACTTCTCAAGGTCATATCACTAGACTGTGACAAAGTCAAAGTTTACACCCTGTAGGCTTAGGGTTTTTTAACCTACTTTTCATAAGAGTTTCAAATGCTTTGAACCCCCTACTAGCCCACCATCCAAAGGAAGGACAGAAAAGATGATAAAT
This sequence comes from Apodemus agrarius, assembly GCA_964023405.1. Classification (NCBI taxonomy): domain Eukaryota; kingdom Metazoa; phylum Chordata; class Mammalia; order Rodentia; family Muridae; genus Apodemus; species Apodemus agrarius. The sequence continues at coordinate 6,554,041 of OZ030015.1, read as the reverse complement.
AGGACAAGCTATGTGGACCTATTCCTTTGGTTGATTCCAATGCCTGCTTTTCAGGATAGCAGCAATCCAGTTCCATAGTGTCCGGACACCAAACATAAGTCAGTGCAATGGAGGAAACCAGAATCAGCCGGGATGCCCCGAGAAGTTCTCTGCTGTGCCTTTCTCAAGGAAGCAAAATCAGCGAGGACAAAAGACTCAAGAACAACAAAGCTTTGCAAAGCTAGCTATGCAAGTTCGCTATCACTGTCTGCTGAGTGCTATTTATCTTCTCTCCCGACATCACGTGTCCTTCCACAGGTCTTGCCTTAGCAAAACACCACGTGAGTCTGTATCAGCAAAACACCACATGAGCCTGAATAACCTAACATATCCAGAAACTTCTACTTCAATACTCAGACTGTCTGGTCTGCTGTACACCACCACCATGAAACACATGTCACAATCAATGCAAGGCACTAGAGGAACTAGAGTGCTGGGAAATACATTGTGTGTTAGATCAACAACACTGGTAGTCTCTGAAGAGTGGCTCCACCTCTGTGGAAGTCTTAAATATGCCTTGAAAAAAGACAAGCAAGACAGTTCCCACATGTGCTAGGAAGTATGTGGCTCCAGTGGGGACACTAGTCAGTCCTCTCAGGGGAGAAGGAAGTAGATGACCCATTCCCCAATGTCACGTGGGCAACCTTGCAGTCCTAACATTCTCCAGATTGCCTAACAAAATGGTGGGATGAGTCTTAGACTCAGGGTGTAGAATAAAGGGTAGATCTATTTCCCTCAACAAAAAAAGCTGAGGCTGTGGCTCAGTAGGTAGAGCCGGTTCCATCCATCCACACTAACCTGATGTAGCTTTGTGTACCTAGAATCCCAGCACTCGGGAAATGGAAGCAGGAAGATCAGAAGTTCCAGATTCTTCTTGGCTGTATAGTAAATGTGAGGTGGACTTCAGTCTCAAAAAGAATACTGTGACAGACCTCTTCTTCCTTAATGTGGCCCGTGTTTGAATCAGGCTCACATCTCAGAGAAAGAGGAAAGCACAATGCTAACACAACAATGGAAATGTTGACATTCACTTTTAAGGGATTATGTTCCCTGGAAGCTCCATTTCCTAAAGAAACCCCTCCTGTCTTCATGCTCCCGAAGCACCACCTTCTCCAGGAGGACATTACACAGTGATGTGCTTTGTACAGACTGTAGGCTTCCTGGGCAGTCTCTGTGAGAACGAGGAGAAAAGAGAAAGACTGTTGTATTCTGTCCATCACTTACCCGTGGACATGAGATCCTTGAGCAGGCCCCAGGATGCCAGTGTGGTCCAGCCTTTCTGCTCTCATTAGCTCACCATTCACACATGACAAAGGAGCCCGAAAAGGATGCGGCTGGGAATTCTAGCTCCAGTGCAAACAGATTTATCAAGATGGTAATGTCTACCCAAATGTGTTCTTTAAAAGTGCAGCTTGACTTGTGATGACATGACCAGTGTTTATTCACAAACATTAAAATCCGTTAGCTCAGGACTGAGGATGGGCTCAGCTGGTTGCACATATGCTTAACCCACATGAAGCCATGGGTTCAGTCTCCAGCACTGGGTGAGCAGATGGGGTGGGGCAGCCCTGTAATTGGACTGGGGAAGGAACAAGGGTTGTAAGTTCAAAGTCATCACCAACTGCATAGAAAGTTCAAAGCTAGAGTGGACCTGAAATCCTGTCAGAAATAGGCATAAAAGCAGGCATGCCCAGAAGGGCCCAGGTTGGCTGGCTTTGGTGCCTCTCTATCCCATGGACAGCATGTTCAGTGCCTGCTTTCAGATAAAAAGGAAGAGTTGATAGAAGTAAAACAGAGTGTTAAGAAAACTAAGCCTGGGGCTAGGAGATGATTTACTTTGTAACACTTGATCCACAGAACCCACAATTCTTTTTGTGATCAGGCGTCTTATTTCTTCATTAACTAATTAATTAATTAGCTTTATGTCCAGTATCAGCACTCCCTCTTCTCCCAGTCCCCTCAAATAGCTCCCTCCCCCACTTCCCCTCACCTTTTCCCCTGAGAAGAGGGTGTCTCCCTCAGTTACTTTCCCACCCTGGCACATCAAGTCTCTGCAAAAATAGGTCTATCCTTTCCCAATGAGACCAGACAAGGCAGCTGAACAGGATCTAGAGGCAGATTGACAGGTTCAGAGACAGACTTGCTCCACTTGCTGGGGAACCTGCATGAAGAACAAGCTGCACATCTGCTACATATGTGCAGGGGTCTAGGTCTAGCCTGTGCTCACTCTTTGGGAATGCCTCAGTCTGATAGTCTCCAAGAGTCTAGGTTAGTTGACTCTGTTGGTCTTCCAATGGAGTCCCTGTCCTCTTCAGGTCCCTCAATACTTCCCCCAACTCTCCCACAAGATTCTCTGAGCTCCATCTAATGTTGGATGTGGGTCTCTGTATCTGCTTCCATTCCCTGCTGGGTAGTGCCCCTTGGAGGACAGTCATGCTAGGATCCTGTCTGCAAGCCCAACCAAGTATCATTAACAGTGTCAACGATTGAACCCACATTTGTTCCATTCATTTTTAACTCATTTTACATACAGATTGCTGCCCCTGCCCTGTCCCCCCACCACAGTCCCTTCCCCATCCCCATTACTTCTGAGAAGGTGGGCTCCCCACATAGAAGTCTCCACAGAGTTAGGCACATTCTCCCCCACTGAGGCTAGACGGGGCAGCCAAGTTAGGGGAACAGATCCCACAGTCAGGCTATAGCTTTAGAGACAGCTCCTGCTCCAGTTGTTCAGGACCCATATGAAGACTGACCTGCACTTCTGCTATATAAGTGCTGGGGCCTCAGTCCCACCTGTGAATGCTCTTTTATGGGTGACTCAGTCTCTGCGGTCTCCCAAGGATCCAGGCTAGTTGACTCTGTTGTTTTTCCTGTGGAGCCCCTATCCGCTTCAGGGCCCTCAATCCTTCCCCAGGATACACTTTACAGATCCAGAGAAGATAACAATAAGGAAGGCCCAAGTGAGGATGCTTGATCTCACTTACAAAAGGGAATAAAATAGTCAGAGAAGGCAGATGGAGGGAGGGAGCTGGGCGGGACAGGGGATGAGGAGGGACACAGGAGGTCAGGACCAGTTGTGATGAGAGACAGAAGAGAGGGCCAGAGGACCAGGAGAATGAATGAAAATGTGCAGCTGGCGGTGCAGTTGTGGGGTGTCCCATGTCCCTGGGATGTGCCAGAGTCCTGGGAATTGGGAGGCTCCCAGGAGTCAATGTGGGTGACCTTGGATGAAACTCCTCGAAGTGAGGATATGGAACCTGATTAGGCTACCTTCTGTAGCAGGACCCCCAGTGAAAGAATAAGAACCCATATTTCTTAAAACCAGGCAAAGAACGTTCCTGAATTTCCACTTCTGGGCTACCAGAGATAAAAAAAAAAAATCCCTGGGGCTCACTGGCCAGACAGTCTAACCAACTAACCAAGATTCAAGTTCAGTGAGAGAGCCTGTCCTCCCAAAATAAGGTATAGAGCAACCCAACATTGACTTTTGGCCTCCAGAGGCATGTGCGCACACACACACCACTCAAATATGTAAAATGAAGTACACATGCAAACATACTCACAAAGAAAGTCAGGCTTCGTGGCATAGGCTTGTTATTCCAGATTCTCAGGAGGTTGAGAGAGAAGGAGCACAAATGCTAGGCATTCCTAGGCTGTAAGTTCAAGGCCAGCCTGGGGAACTTAGTGAATCTCTGTCTCAAAATAAAAAGTGGATTTAAAGGACTGTGAATGTAGCTCAGTGGTAGAGCATTCTCCCAGTAATGGAGGCCTCAGAGTCAACCTCTAGTACACACAGGAGAGCGCACACACATGGTGGGGAGGGAAGCCAGGGAAGGAAAGAGAGGAAAGGGCAGAGAAGAGAAAGGAAGGGGAGGGGAGGGGAGGTAAGGGAATGGAAGGGGAGGGGAGGGGAGGGGAGGAAAAGGAAGGGAAGGGAAGGGGAGGGGACGGGGAAGGAAAGGAAGAGAAAGGAAGGGGAGGGGAGGGGAGGAAAAGGAAGGGAGGGGAGGGGGAGGAAAAGGAAGGGAAGGGAAGGGGAGGGGAGGAAAAGGAAGTGGAGGGGAGGGGGAGGGAAAGAAAGGGAAGGGAAGGGGAGAGGAGGGGGAAGGAAAGGAAGGAAAGGGAAGGGTAGAGAGAAGGGGAGGACAAAATATTTCCATTTTAGAGTTCACATGTGTGTGATTTTAATACCCAGTGGTAATATTTATAGTTGTGAGACACTACACAAATGCCCTCCCTCCTAGACTCTACTACCTTTCTTGATAAATGGCATTAATAGTTCCTACACTAATAGTTTTTGAAGGACTCACTTTGTCTTATTTATCTCATAAATATGGTGACTGAACTTATTAGGTGTTCAATTAACAGTAAATACTAACGGCTTCTGTGGGTTACTGTGTGAAAGGCAGAGCTGAGCCCTTGATGAATCCTAGGGATTGGATAATGAGCCATTTACTCTTCTTCCAGCCATTTATTTTCATGGCAGAAATACCACATCAGTTCTGCCTTTCAAAATCTACTAGTGCATTAGACACGTGTTTTAGAATCTTAAGATGTGTCAACTATAAACTGAAACCTTCATCCCAAACAAAAAAATATCCCTCTAGTCATAGCCCTTTGGACCTCAGGGTTGGTGATAACACAATACCAGATACCAAAATAAAAATGAATAAAAACACAAAGAGAACTTTAAAAAGAGATCTTATGAACTCATGCAATTTGTAGGTAAATGGTTAGATCTGGAAAATATCATCCTAAGTGAGCTAACCCAATCACAAAAGAATACACATTAAATGCAATCACTGATAAGTGGATATTAATTAGCCCAGAAGCCCTAAATACTCAAGGCACAATTAGCAAGTCAAATGACTCCCAAGAAGAAGAAAGGAGAGGACCCTGGGCCTGTAAAGATTGGATCCAGTTTTGTAGACCCAGAACAGAGAAATCGTGGCGGGGGGAATGATTGGGGAATAGCTGGGGGGGAGAGGAATTATGGCACATATGGGGGGGGAACTGGGAAAGGGGAAAGCCTTTGGAATGTAAACATAGAATATAGAAAATAAAAATTAAAAAAAAACCAAACTGTTATGTGTGTCATGTGGTATGTATGGTGTGCAGACCCCAGAACACATGTGGAGATGTAACACTAACTGTGAAGTTGACTGTGTCCTTCTACCTCTGCGTGGGCTCTTGGAATCACACTCATCACCAGGCTGGCTTTGGCAGATGGCACTAAACATCTCAGCCCCTGCATGCTTTAAAGTATCTGTCGGGTGGTATATGTCTCAAACATGTGTTATTTGGGATCTTCTTTCATTATTGTAGACTGTGTTGTTTACCAACAGTAAATGATCCTTTTACTTTTTGATGTATCTTACCGCAATACATACTCTCCAATAGTTACTGTTTTGTTTTCCAGGCACAGTTTGCGTCTCTTCTTGATTTAGCCTCTTAATGTCATTTCCATTTGCATTGAGTTGGGCTTCTGTATCTAATCACCTCTTTATATATATCCTAAACATTTTGGTTTAAAGAAAACCAAAATTCTTTAAAAAAAAAGAATTTATTTTGTTTTAAGTACCTAGGTGTGAGGGTATCAGATCCCCTGGAACTGGAGTTGCAGACAGTTGTGAGCTGCCACGTGGGTGCTGGGAATTGAACCCAGGTCCTCTGGAGGAGTAGCCAGTGCTCTTAACCACAGAACCATCTTTCCAGTCCTGACTTTTCCACAGCTTTGTTTGGTTAACACTTTTCCCAATGAAGCTTCACATGTGCAGTGTTCCTTCTCTGCTGTTTGCAAATATTTTCCCAGCAGCATCCTTTAAGCTGCATTGTCACGCAAGACTCTTCTCCAAACCTGATTCACTGTAAGTTCTTTGCAATCTGCCTGTCCCTGTGGCTTTTGCAGTCTGCTCTGCATGACAGGTACACTCTCTGATCCCAAGGCATCTGGTACTTTCTCTAGTCCTCACAGCAGCTAAAGCAGGAGGAAAAGTACATGACACACAGCAAATATATTTTGATAAAGGAAAGTGTTTTCTATTTTACATATATCCTATACAGAATATATATCTATATTCTATTTATCCTATAACCAACCTATATTGTAAATATTTGTTCTTATAATGATAGCTCTGTGTAGTTGTCCCCTTCATCAAGGAAACATCCCTTTGTAACAGATGGGTCCCATTACAGAAAGTCACAACCAATCAATGTTCAGAGTTGTTGAGCCCAGGCCCAAAGGATACATCTATAAAACCACTCCCACATCTACTACTCGGGTGAACCCTACAGAAGATGGCAAGGAAAGCTTATGAGAGACGTAGGATCAGGGAGTTTGCTGAGAGAGTGTGTCTCCTAACAAGATCAGAATCTACACTGGTGATGAATCGTCAACAGCCCAAGCATGAGTTTAGTAAGGAACAACAACAGGAAAGAAAGTGTGGATAGAGGGAAGCCTGCCAGGCCTCAGCCCTGCACAAAGTCAATTAAGGACTGCTGAGAGTTGGAAGAAATAGTCTTCCCCAGGGAAGAGGACACCAACTGGTTATCCAACACCAAATGGTTAGCCCTAAGAGCATACATACAAGTTACAGTACAGAGACTGAACAGGATATATTCGTGAATATGCATGCATATAAACATGCATACAAACATAACAACTAATGTAAAAAAGAAGCTATGAATTTGAAAGAGAAGATGGAGGAGTATATGGGAGGCTTTGGAGAGGGGAAAAATGAGGGAGAAATGGGGCGTGTATGATCCTCAAAAATAAGAATAAAAACATAGCCGGGCGGTGGTGGCGCACGCCTTTAATCCCAGCACTTGGGAGGCAGAGGCAGGCGGATTTCTGAGTTCGAGGCCAACCTGGACTACAGAGTGAGTTCCAGGACAGCCAGGACTACACAGAGAAACCCTGTCTCGAAAAACCAAAAAAAAAAAAAAAAAAAAATAAGAATAAAAACAGCATTCATCTAAAATAAAGGATTTTCTTTTCAAAATTTTAGTACAAAACTTCTTATTAACTCTTAGAGAATTTTACACTTACACACAGTGTATGTTGATCATCTATTTACCATAGTTCTCATCCTGACTCCTCCCTAACTCTCCCACTTACCAGGTGCCACAGTCATGAATAAAACTGAGTCTCCCCTGGCAGTCATCGACTCTCGGAAGCTCCTCAGCTAGAAGTAGGGCCTCAAGAGCAACTTTCCACTTTTTAAATTTTTAAGTTTATATGTGTCTGTAATATGTGTGTTTGTTAATGCATGTGCAGATAGGCATACATGTGTGCGCATGCATGCATGCAGGGAAGCTAGAGGCTACCCTCTATCTTTGTTCTACTAGCCTTATTTTTTGAGACAGTCTTTCACTCCAACCTGGAGCTCGTCTGGGCTGGCCATTGAGCTCCAGAGATGCATGTATCTTTGCACCTAATTTAAAGCTGCACCACCATGCCTACCTGGGTTTGACAGGACTCTAAACATTCACAAGCAGGTCCTCAAGCTTGAGTGTCTGTCATCTAACCAATAAAGCCACCTTCCCAGCACAAAGGGAAAGCTGTCCTTATTCCTCTTCTCCTTGTGCTTAAGCATGGCCTGAGAGGCAAACCCATACAGACTCCATGTCTTTCTTTTCCCAGGACAGTTTTTCACCTTTGTGATCATGTTTACAATTATCTTTCCAAATGCACCCAACATGTTATGACCTCTATTCCTCTTTTTAGCCAGAAATAAGTATTCTCATTTGTGATGAAAAATGTCTACTTGAAGACAAAGAGTTGCCTCTCTTATGACCTGTGAGAAGAGGTACACGGTAAAATTGTACGAGACTATTTCTGCATAAATGGAGTTGATGCCCCCCCCACATGCTGAATATTCAGTGGGACAGATAACCAGTCAGCCATTATTCTGGTCTGGATAAGATTGCAAGTGCAGGTTTTAATAAACAAACAAAACCCCCAGTCAACAAATGTGAGCTGAGCTGCTTCTATGTTGAGTTCCAGAGATGTGGCAATAATTCCAAAACCACACATCATGCCTTGGGTGATACTTTTCAACCTGATTGTACTTCACATCCAGTGACTACAGAGCAAAATTTGCAACCATAACTTTTCCATGTCTTTTAAATTTCTAAATAACTCATCTTGTTTAATCAGGGTTTTCTGACACTTGCATAGCCATGCAAGTTATCTATTAGATCATGGGTATCTTACCAGTAGCCACACCCCTGAAGAAAAGTGACTATACTTTCCCCCATGAAGCCACTAACTGACAATATCTTCTCAGATATGGGTGGATGGGTCCTAATGACCCATCCATGGTAGAATATGGACTTTGCTGGGTGCTGGGCTGCTAACCATAGCTGCTTTGAGTTTGTAAGTACAGCAACCAGGTCGTGACCATTTCTTTGCACTTCTCCCAATCCTCTGACTTATATATAAGTATTCACTGTTCCCCCCTCTTCTGCAGTATTTCATGAGCCTCGAGGGAAGCAGGGTGCAGTATGGTGTAGAAATCCCACTTAGGACTGAATACTCCATGGTCACTTATCCCCAGCCCTTTCTTTTTTAAAGCATCTATAGAACAGGTGAAAGAGCAGAGCATAAAGTTTCAGAAATCCCAGAAAGTTCTAAGTCCTTTCCTGAAAATTAAGCACAGGATATTCTGAGTCGAGCACTCAAAAGCATCATTTTGAGAGACAAATTACCAGTAATCCAGTTAAATTTTAAATAGCATTATCTAAATGAAAAAATATCCAAGTATGAGATATCCCAGCAAGAATAGGTCCAATTTCCTGCCTGGATGGTAAGTGAGGAATAGACTGTTTAATATCATCTTGATAACATTTTTATAGGTTCTTGTTGGCCCATCAGATTGCAATTTGTCACCTGTTCTCTCACAATTTTCTAATTCCTCATCACTTTACAGTGTAAAATAATAGCCCCAGAATCACAAGGCTTTCGCTTAATAATAGAAAAGATAGAATGGGAGGGGAGCTTTGTTTCCCCCATGTTTTCTCCTGGTTAGAATAAGAATGCTTGTCAATAATTCACACATAATATGGTATTGAGCTCATTTTACTCATCCTGTTGAATTGCTTTGTGTAAGATAGCACAAAAATAAATAAGAAAATTTCTAAATCTCTCTTTTCTCTCACCTCCCACCTTTCCCAAGAGCTCTGACAGGGTGTCAGTGATGAGAAGGAAAATACTAAAGCCTATGGAACCAAGAGCTTGGTAACAGGCAAAGGGTTCTCGGTTTGAGTCCATGCCCAGCAGTGTGAACCTGAACATTTCTTCACACTGCACTTTTTCCCTCCCTGGTAAAATCAGAGCAATAGCTCCCATTCCTAAGGTTCCTAAAAGGACTGGGGTTGAGTTGTGGAGTCACTTGAAGAATGGAAAATCCTGTGACCTATTGAACTTTAAATTGTTTTCATTATACTTAATTCTCTGTGGAAGGGAGCACGCCTCGGTGTGGGTGTGGAGGTAAGAGTAGAGCTTTCAGGAGTCTGTTCCCTCCTTCACCAGGTGGGCTTCCAAGTAGGCCGTAAGGCTCGGCAGAAAGCTCCTTTACTCTCAAAGCTATCTCACGGGTCTTTAATGGCAGGGTTTAATGGCGCAGGCGTTGCCATGTTTCCTAATGACCTTTTGTACCCACCCCTCATGGAAGATGCCATCTCCAGTCTCTACTGGTTCTGTACCCCCAACCAAATGGCTGACAGCAGTGTTCAGACAAAGGTGTTGAACACAAGGGGCCACCCTCACTCTTCATGCTACATGGGCCTTCATCTGTGTCTGCTCTAATTCTCTAACACCCATTTTTTTTAGGAGACTGGACCTTTGCTTTTTCTCCAGTTTCACACTGGCAACTCTGATGATGGCATCAGCATCCCTGGCTTGCTCTCCTCTCTGTTTCTCTTCCTGTCTCTTTCTCCTCCTCTTGGTGTTGGAACACTCATTCCCACACCTACCACCTCTCAACTTTGAAGCTCTCCCTCTGACCCAGGCAATAAATATTATGTATGTGTATGTACATGTGTTACAAATGTGTGTGACATGACATATTATATCAAACTAAAACTAAAATTTAGATCTGAAACCCAGAATTCTCTCCCAAACACCAGACTCCTACCTACCTCATTTTTCAATGTCTCTTCTTAGACATAGGAGGCTAATTACTATCTAAAATTTAGCGCACCCAAAAGAATTGTGGCTCTTTCTTTTAAGTCCTTGTCAGCGCTATTGAGAATAACACTCCTTTTTCATTTTAATGACTTATTTTAATATTTATTTATGTGTTTGTGTGTGTATGCCAGAAGAAGTGTAAGAGACCCTGGTGTTGGAACTGCTAGCAGCCACGAGCTAGAGACATGGGTGCTGGGACCTGAACCTGAGTCCTCTGCGAGAGAAGTACATGCTGTCAGATATCTAGACCCAGTGTTCTCCTGGCTTAAGATTTCTATTGCTATGGCAAAACACCAAAACAAAAAAGCAAGTTGAGGAGGAAGGAATTTGTCTTATACTTCCACATTATTGAAGCAAATCAGAACAGGCACGCAAACAGTGTGGGAACCAGGAGGTAGGAGCTGATGCAAAAGCCATAGAAGAATGCTATTTACTGGCTTGCTCCTTACAGCTTGCTCAGCCCACTCTTTTTTATAGGTGCTGTGACTACCATTGTGGGGAGCATGGAAACTCTCCCATCAATCACTAATTAAGAAAATGTCCTACAGGCTTGCCTGCAGCAAAAATCTAATGGAGACATCCCTTCTCTCAGATGACTTTAACTTGTGTTAAGTTGACATAAAATTAACCAGTATTCCTCCCTTTAATGTTCAGCAGGAAACCTAAAGGCCATTCTTAGTTCCTTTCTTATTTAAGAACTCCACACAAGCTCTACCAGGAAGTGCTGTGGGAGCCGCCACCTTGCATGCTGCCAACACCAAGCTTGTCAGTGGAGGACAAACTCCATGAAGAATAATGAATTCAGAAGCAGCCTCAGCATGAAGAACCGAACGAACGGTGGTGTGATGAACTCTAATGAGGACTCCTCAGCCATGCAAGGTATCCTACCCTTAACACTGCATCCTGTATCCACCAGTTCAGATGTCCACCCTCCGTCTGTCTGATTGAAAGAGGGAAGGAGTGGTGGACATGGTCTCCATGCATCCATCAGTAAATGAAGGTGTAAGAAAAAGTGGCCACAAGTGGAAACGACGACGAGACTTTAATTGGCTTTCTGGCTGTATGCTCCCTGTACTGTTTTCAATAACATGGGCAGGAGAGAGGACCAGCCAAGAGACATGGGTCCTCTATCTGTTCCCAGAATGTCATCTCCTAATTGCTATTGGCTAAGAACCAAGGGCATTCCCCTAATAGCAGTTGGTATTTAGTCAGAAAAATAGCAAAAGAGATTAGCCTTCTGAGAAATCCCCAAAGCTAAATATTAATGTGTGTGTTTGCGGGGGGCGGGGGGGGGAGACTTCCCTAAACAACACCCTCAGTTACTGAGTCTAATTGCTCCTATGTAATGGTTTATGCAGTTTTCACCTGCATGATTCCGTTTGCTTCTCAGAGTCATCCAAAGACAGCAGCAGAGTATCAGTTGCCATGTTTATATCAAGCCCGACTCTCTGCTTCTATTTTATATGTTATGTCCTTCTGCAGCACACACTGTCTCCCTTAAAACTCCAGGAGTTTGGCATATCGTTTGTAAAATTTTCTCTCTTCAGCTAAAAAGAAAAGGAGAAATCAGCTATTTTTAATGATCGTTATATTTCTAACTTTTAATTACATATATGTGTGTGGGTCTGAACATGCATTGGCGCTGATGAGGTGCCTGCAGAGGTCAGCCAGAAAGGGAGTCAGATCCCCTGGAGCTGGAGTTACAGGATGATGATGGTCTTTAGACATAGGAGATGGGAACTGATCTTGGGTTTTCTACACAGGCAATATGCACTTTTAACCACTGAGTCATCTCTCCAGACCCCAGGAATCATCTTTTTATGTTACTTATAAATGCTAAATATCTAGGATAGTTCTTGTTCACAGGAGGAACTCAGTAGCATTTGTTGTGTGAATGGATGTGAACACATTATCAAGTTCATCATCATGTATCCCTCTCTGGACCACTGTTAGGCTACTCCATCTGCATGGTGCTCTTTTCTGGGCATGCCTAGTCTATTCTGGATATACAGCCCTCTGAGTACCCTTTAAAAGGGATTACTAAAGAGATGAACATCCCCAAAGCATCACCTTTCTGCTTTCTGTTGTCTACTAGGAAGCTAAAAGCTAGGTGCATTGTCCAATCCCATTAGAAGTCTGTCCCTTCCTTTTTTCTCTGACCAGTTTCCTTAATTCTAGATACTGATAGCCGTGTGCTTGCAGAGACACTTCATTTCTCTTTGAAAAGTAGATATGCACAAAGAAAATACTAGATTTAGATTAACTATTGGACAAGTATAGACCAACAGTAAGAAAATAGAGACAGAAAGATTGCCATGAATTTTGAGGCCAGCCTGGACTATGCAGAGAATTCTAGAATAGCCTGGGGTACAAGTGAGATCAGAAAATTGGGCATGTCACTTCCAGAGGACCCTGGCATACCACTCCTGGGCATATACCCAGAGGATTCCCCTGCATACAATAAAGACACATGCTCCACTATGTTCATAGCAGCCTTGTTTATAATAGCCAGAAATTGGAAGGAGCCAAGATATCCCTCAAAGGAGGAATGGATACAGAAAAGGTGGTATATTTATACAATGGAATACTACTCAGCAATTAAAAATAATGAATTCATGCAATTTGTAGGTAAATAGTTGGATCTGGAAAATATCATCCTAAGCGAGTTAACCCAATCACAAAAGAATACACATGAAATGCAATCCCTGATAAGTGGATATTAATGAGCCCAGAAGCCCTAAATACTCAAGGCACAATTAGCAATTCAAATGATTCCCAAGAAGAAGAAAGGAGAGGACCCTGGGCCTGAAAAGATTGGATCCAGTTTTGTAGATCCAGAACAGAGAAATGGTGGTGGTGGGGATGATTGGGGAATAGTTGGGGGGGGAGAGGACTTATGGGACGTATGGTGGGGGGAAACTGGGAAAGGGGTAAGCCTTTGGAATGTAAACAAAGAATATAGAAAATAAAAATAAAAATAAGATTAAATACAAAGCAAGCTATTTCTAAAGGAGTTTCAGTTATAAATTGTGAGGCTTAAATTATAATCATTTTTTTAAAAAAACAATTTACAAAATGCTCAAATTGCAGTTGATATATCCTTCCCCTCAACAGCCCCTGTAAAAGAGTCTCCTAAAAGTGCTGAAATTTTAAGGAACTGCTCCAGCTGTTGGACACATGAGCCAGGAGGAGGTGAGTCACCTTTTCAGACTAAAATGGACACAGACGAACAAACAGAGATGACTCGAAGACCATGAAAATCCATCCAGTCTCTATCTGCCTCCCCCACACATGCTGATTCACTAGAAACACTTTTAGGACGCTTGCTTCACTGAGATAGCCTAAACTGGCCTCAAACTCAGGAATGGCCTTGAACCTCTACTTCCTGAGTACCGGGATTGTTACAGGCATACACCACTATTTGCAGTTTCTGAGGTGCTGGGATGGAGCCCAGGGCCTCGTGCATACTAGCCATTCATTACCTTACCTACTGAACCAAACCACCAGCCCCTAAAGGCATTCTGCTGACCATCAGCCTGGCACTCATCCTTTCTCCTGTGGGTATCTCTGGGACTCCTGTGCTTCTTGCAAGACTAAGTTCTGCTAATGGGTGGTACAGCGCCTGCTTTCTATCTGCCTTTGTTACATAGATGAGGTTCAATTTTATTTTTAGTGTTTCTGTTGAATATTGAGTGTTTTAATAGCTGTGAAGCTTCACTGAATTTGAGGAGAGCTCGAGATCTGAGATGCTAAATTGGCTCAGCAACAATGTCTAGCAGAAAATGAGGGTCTTGTATTTAGCCCTCCTTTTCCTCCTTGATAATGAAGAGCTGATGGTTACTGCTAATGTGACTCTTACACCAGGAACTCTGCAGTGGTCGGGGGTAATTCATCATTAATTAATGGGCCATCTTTTCAACCTGTCCCTGTTTAATCAAAAGAGCTGGGGAAGATTGAAGCCCAGGCATGGCTGGAGGTTTGGATAATACAAGGAGAGAAATTAACTGCTGGTCTTTTTTTTCAGAGTGGAAATGATTTTCCCCTTGTAAAATCATGAGGATGTGAAAATTGTTTGCAAGGACTGAGTCCCATGGGACAGTTGGGACCTGCACCCTGGGCTCTAATTGCTGTCCTGTCTTTTAAACTGTTTCATTAGCATGTATTAATTATACACAATAATGGGTTCATTGAGATACATGTGCACATGTACACAGTACATTACTATCAAGTTCATTCCCGTTTCTTAGTTATCCCACCTATCCCTTCCCCAATCCTTCTTATCCCCAAGCAGGCTTCCTTTACTTCCATGCCTTTTTTAAATGACTTTGATTGTTGGGTGCTAATTGTCAACTTGATACAATCTGGAGTGACCTGGGAGACAGGTCTGGGAGCCTCCCTTTAGGGATGGCATCATTCCCTGGCTGGATCCTTGACTGTATAACAAGGAGAAAAGGGGATGAGCGGCAGCTCACATTCACTGCATCCATTTCCAAGCTCCTGTGGCCTTGGCTTCTGCATCGTGATGGACTGTGCCTGAACTGGGAGCCAAAATGAGCCCTCTCTCCCTAAGTTGCTTCTGCAAGCCATTTTATCATAGCAACAGTGACTAAAACAATGACCTGGTAAGTCTTATTATGCTTGCTTACAGGAGTCAGAGGGAGGCATTGCTTATGAGAACATAAGCATAAACCAATGGTTACCCCCACCCCCGAGGATGATGTCCCCCTTCTCTCCTATCAGGAATTACTCATAAATTCTCAGGAAGGTTGTAGGGCTAATCTCTTTCTTTAGAAAGGTTCACTGAACTAATGAGGATTCATATTTTGGACTCTTTGTGTAGGACCCAAATTACTGAACATTATAGGCTAATGTCTTGCTTTTTCAAAAGATTTTTAATGAAATAATATACATAACATAAAACGGCCATATCCACCATTTCCAAGGGTGCATTTTGGCTGTGTAATGGGCAATCACACTTGTGCAGCCCCCATCACATCTATTGAAAATGTCCTCCTCATCTCAAAGTGAAGCTTGTACTGTACTTTGCCTCTCATCCCCAGGTCCTGGAAACCACTGTCATTATCTCTGTAGATTTGACATGTTCTGGGTTTCTTAAATGAGCAAAATCCTTTTGTGTCTTCCGATAACTCGAATCATAATATCTGAAAGATCCATTGAGGTTGTAGCAGATAAGGAAGATTCAAGAATATTCTCTCTCTCTCTCTCTCTCTCTCTCTCTCTCTCTCTCTCTCTCTCTCATGTGTGACCATGTATGTTCATTTATGCCATTATCAACAGAAATGTGGACATCTAAATTATTTATGCCTTTTAATTATTGTGCCTACTTATGATATAGATTTTATGTGCAGATGGCTGCGTAATTTCAGTTTTCCATTCCTTTGTGCTTAAGAGCAGAAGTGATATTTTGGCTACATGGGTATTATATATTTATATTTTTCAAAAAACCTTGCACAGTATTTTGCGCAGGATTTTCACTGTTTTTATTTCCCTCAGCTATGCTCAGCAGCTCTAATTTCTCCATATCCTCACCAATGCTTGCTTTCTGTTTGTTTGCCTGCTTATCTTTCATAGCCACATTAATGAAAACAGCAAGTTGTAGTTTGGTTTGTAGTTCCCCAATGATTAATTACACTAATCAGTTACTTGTGTACTTTTTGGTTGGTTATATGCTTTGTTTATCCAATTTCAGTTTTTTGTTGTTGAGTTTTATTAGCTCTTTGCATATTCTGGACTGTGATATCTTACCAGGTAGGTGTCTTGTCATCTGTCTACTTTTCCCCATTCTGTTAGTAGTTTCTTCACCTTTGATAGTGTTCTTTGAAGAAATGAAAGTTTGAATTTAAATGCGACTTATCTGTTTTTCTTCTTCTGTCTGTGCCTTTTAGGGGCATGACTGAGAAGTCACTACCAAATAGGTCATAATGCCTTTACTATCCTGTTTTTTCTCTGAAGATGGCAGCCCTTACAGTTATGCTTTTAAAATACATCAAGTCTATTTTTATATTGTTATAAGAAATTTATTTTCCTCTTTTGCTTATGAAATTGAGCTTTCTCAGTGCTATTTATGAGAAGAACATTCTTAATTCTCAAATAGTCTTAGCGCTCATTAGTCTACAATCAGGGAGCTATTCAGTTGATAAAATATTTGCCAATCAAGTATGAGGAACTGAGATCAATTTTCAAAATTCTTCTCCACAAAAAGAATGGTCATACATGCTTTAAATCCCAGCACTAGGAAATCAGAGAAAGAAAGATCCCTGGTGCTCAATGACCAGACAGCCTAATCTACTTTAAGAGGCCAAGGCCACTGAGACACCCTTTTTCCTAGAAAGCAAAGTCTTCTGAATGCAGTGGAATAAATGGGAACTACACAACAAAAGTAAAATAGGTGGTGGATTGGAGGACAGGGCAAAGAAGGGACAAAAGCCTTTTTAAAAAGTCATATGGAAATGTTTCCACCACTGTACAAGCTCCTAAAATGCATATAAACACATGTAAAAAAGAGTTGAAATAGAATTATCCTATAACAAGAAGACAATGCTCCTACTGGACACTATAGGCTAATACATAAAAAGCCCAGTGCTTCTTTTGGACTACCTCTTTCGAAGTTATTGACCATTGGGGTTTCACAAAACTTTTATATATTGTAGGCTATTGCCCATGCTCTTCAATGCCCTCTTCTTCTCCCTGCCAAGAAGAAACTGTTTCTGAAGATTCTGTGTGCTTTAAACACAAGAATATAGAGAAATCAAGTTGGTTCTAACCTGAAAGTATCATCCATTCTGCCCAACTTTAATAATGACAGAAGGTGTCATACAAGCTTACCTTAAGAGAAAATTAACCTACAGTTGAACACAGCTCTGAACTTCATGGGCTAAAATTACAACTGGCCTATCAAGACATGGTAATAGTGGCACAAATGCCATGTGAGTAACCAACTACTTTCTTATCTACAGCCTGCTCCGTGAGATAAAACCCATACCTGACATCATTATTTGGGCCAAGAACTTATGACTAGATAGGTCATAGACCCTAGAGATTAGTAATATTTTACTAAACAGACAGCGTACTAAACAGACTCCTAATGGGTTATTGCTATACCAAATGATTAGTGGGCTTCTCAGTCTTCACTAGAGAAGCTTCTTAGAATAGATAGAAGTTATAACAGAGACTCATAATTTGTCAATGCACATAAAATAAAAGACTTCAGAGTGCTCAGCCCTAAACTGGATATTGGTATAACACCCCTCACTGCAAGGCCAGGGTTTCTCATCAAAGAAGGAATAGGAAGATTGGGGGGGTGATTGGGGAATGGGGGGAAGAGGACTTATGGGACATAGGACATATGGTGAGGGGGGGAACTGGAAAGGGGAAAGCCTTTGGAATGTAAACAAAGAATATAGAAAATAATAAAAAAGATAAAAAAGAGAAAAATATTATATCATTAAATTTATTTCAGTTATAAAGAAGTCCTAGACATTGTTGAAAACTCCAACTTTCTGTGATTTTTTTTGTCACAGCTATGCTGATTATCTGTATTTTTTATTACTGTTGTTTGGTTTGGTCTTGTTTTATATGATATTTTAAAAAGTCCCTCATGGACTTGGCCTTAACTGAAAGGCTTATCAATTAAAATGTGACCCTATGCTGATTATCAATCACTCCATTATTGATGCTCTAATAAATTAACATTGATTTAAAAAAAAGCAGAGGTGTTAGATGGCTTCAAGGGAAGAGTATTTTCTGCCTTTAACAGGGTAAGAACTCACAGAGACTGTGGCAGAATTTACAAAATTTGATCAAATTCATGCCAGATAAATCCCAGCATGGAGAGCAGTGAGCATGAAGTCCCACTCCTAGATAAAGGGCTTTGGGCAACTGATGAATGGCTTGGAATGACTATTGCACTGGCTATTGACTAGATATGCTCTAGATAAGTTATTCTAATTCTCTGTGAATCATTTCCTCATCTATAAAATGGGTAACGACTTGATGTAGGGTTACTATTAGAATTGTGTATATTAAAATGCTTTGCCTATCTTAAGTATTCACTACTTGATTATTTCCTTTAAAATCTAAATTTAAAAATCCCGGCTTCATAATAAGCAAATAAATATTTACTAATAGTTCTCTGTGAGTGATGATGAGACATGGGAGAAAAACACCAACATCAGAAAAGATGCCAAAATTAAGAATAATTTTTTAAGTTGGCATGAATCCTTTGCATCAAACTTTGTTTTCACATCTCGAGAGACAGTCTTTAAGTTATTTTGTTATTTATTTTGATAATGCACCACTAACAACTTTATCTCATTCCTTGGCATCTCAAAATATTTATATTAATCTTTGGGAAATGTCTACAATGCATTTTGATATTTGCCCTTTCCCCATCTCATCCCGGATCCACACCTCTCTTCTCCACACAGCCAATGTTTGTACATCATTTTTTATGTTTTAAAAATACTTATTTATTATTATTTATGCATAAGAGTTTTTTGCCTGAATGTATATAAATAGACCACCTATTCTCAGTACCCACAGAGACCAGAAGAAGTATTGGATCTTCTGGTGCTAGAGCTACCATCAGTTGTGAGCGGCTGATAGGACCTAGGAGCCCATATGTTGTCTAAAAATAACAAAAGTAAATCCAAGTCCAATTCTGCCCATATACACCTATGTATATAACTATGCATGGTCAAACTACCACAGGGCCACACCCCTAAGGAAAACTGATTCTCTGTCACCCAGAGGCTATCAATTTACTGCAGCTCCTCAGCTGGAGGTGGGGCTTCATGCTTCACTAACCACTTCTTGCTGGGATTTTGTCTGACTTGGACTTACATGGGTCTTATCTCCCTGTCACATCTCCCTGAATTCATATGTTGTGTCTGGGAAACTCTCCTTATAGTCATCTACTATCTCTGGCTCTTACAATCTTTCAGTTTCCCGTCTACAGTGATCCCTGACCATTGATGGAAGGAAGTGTGATAAAAATGTCCCATTTAAGGATGAGGATCTCACTGTCCCTTATTCTTTGCTCATTCTTTTGACAAGTCAGTGTCTCTATGCTGATAACCACCTAATACAAAAGAAATTCTCAAATGAGGGCTGAGAAATTCACTAATCTATGGATATGCCAAAAAATATGTTTAATACTATCCATTTAGCAGAATAATCATAGTAGGTTCTTGACTGAGGCCTATGATCTATCTAGTCATAGGTTCTTGGCCCCAGTAATGGTGCCATGAATGGGTTTTTTCTAATAGAGCAGGCCTTAGAGCCACTCAGGGAGTGGTTGGTTACTACCATAATATTTGTGCCATTTGTACCAGCAGGTGTGTTTTCCAGTTGTTATTGTTGCTCAAATAGTTTGCATCTAGGTAAGAGTGATGATTACTTTTCCAGTAGGATGTACAGGCTCTTCCCTATTGGCACTATGAAAGCTAGTCAATAAGGACAGAATTTCTTAGTCCCAGCTTCATTTCTCCATATTCTATGATTCAAGTATATTGCTTCTTACCATCAAGTTCTGGGAGGTTGCCATGAACAATAGTGATAGCCTACAATGTTTAGGGTTTTGTGGAAAACTTACAATTTCAAAATAAGTAACCCGTCACTGGCACTGGGCTATTTATTTGTTAGCTGTGGTGTCTAATAGGGGCAATAGTGTCTGTTATACAATAATTCCATTTTAACTGATTATGCACATGCATTTATATATATTTTAGGAAACTTTATTGCTTACGTATCCTTTTCAGTCTGTCTTCTACTCTGCCTTATCCTTGCCCCACTTAACACTTGTCCCATTGCTCTCCTTTAAGCCTTTACATGACTGTGTTCTTTTTACCCCTTGAATGCCCCCCTCAATGGCACCTTACTAGTTCCCTTGCCTCTATGGCTAAATGAATACAGATATCCAAAAATTCGAAGCCAGCTTATACATAGAGAGAAAAGACTCTGTGTCTGGGTTACCCCAATCTAAATGATTCTTTCGATCTTTTTCCATGTACCTGTTCCTCACTTTTCTTAACAGCTAAATAATATTCCACTGTGAAAAGGTACTGTGTGTTGATTATTCATTCCTCAGTTTACAGACACATAGGCTGTTCCAACTTGCTCTCTATTGTGACTAGATCAGAAATGAGCATTGGTGAAGTTCATATCTCTGACAGAGGATATGGAGTCCTTTTGGTCCATGAATATGAACAGCATGGCTGGATCATATGGCAGATCTATTACCCTTTTGAGGAACCTCTACACTAAGTTCCTTAGTGATTGTACCAATCCACGCTACTGCCAGAGGTGAGTACTTGTTCTCTTTCCTCCTTTTCCACAGCAGCATTTGTAAGCATGTTTTTTTTCCAGTCTTAGCTTTTCTGGATGGAGTATGATGAAAACTAGTACAGAGAACTATACAGTTTGAGCAGCACTATTTGCTGAAGAGGCTTTTTTTTGTAGTTGGCTTCTTCAACATTTAGGATGCTATATGAGTGGGACTTACATGTGTGCCCTCAATTCCATTCCACTATCAATGAGCCTTTTCCTAAGCTTCTATTATGAAGGCTTTAACGTGTAACTTGAAATCTGTAATGGTGATACTTCCAGCAGTGTTTATCTTGTTCAGAATTGCTTTGACTATCCTGAATCTTTTGTATTTCCATATGAAATATGTCATTTTCAATACTATTCTGAAAAGCCAAATTTTACCCAATGCCTGAAATTTACCCCATATCTTATCTAAAACAACACTTTCTATGACCAATTTACAAAGATGAAAATTCAGAAAGACCCTTTGTACAAGTCACATGACAAATTGTTTAAATGTATGTTTTTTTCAATCCTACTTTTTCCTAATATTTTTTTTTAGTTTAGCTTTTTGATTTGGTTGATAAGTTTCTTTTTGTTTTGCTTTGTTTTGTCTTATGAAGACTACACCATCTTGCTATGAAGTTGGTGATCTTAAACTTTTGATCCTTCTGCCTCAAGCTCCCAAGTGGTGGGACTGCATGCATGGCCACCACACCGGGCTTATAAGGTTTATAGATTGAATCCAGCTCTTCATACATGCTAGTCAGCCACATCTCCAGTCCCACTCAGCTGAACTTGATAAACATGATAAACATGGTTTGGTTGGCATGACCAAAACTTTTAGTACCATGCCTTGATAAGTGTGTCTAGTAAAATATAAACTCTGTCAGTAGGAGGAAACGTGATGACGCCCCTTGGGAAGATTTCTTCTAAAATTGGACCCTTATTTATCACATGACCCAGAAGCTCCATTCCTGTATCTCTGTCTTATAGAAATAAAATTTCTCTTCATACAACATTCAAATGCTCATGGATGATTTATTTATAATTTCCCAACCCTGCAAACAACATGAATGTCCTTCAACTCATGAATAAATATAGATAAGCTATCATAAGTCCACAGAAATAAAATAGTAGATGACTGACATATAGTACACTATGAATAAACATCGTATCAGACTGCCAGAAAGAGCTTATGCTCCAAAAGGTATCACTTGGGATGGTCAACTTGAAACAAACTAGAGTCATTGGAAAGGCTCAGTAAGATATTCTCTCCATCGGACGGGCCTGCCATGATCAAATTAACTGCATGGGAAGACCCAATCTTCTGTGTGAGACCCCATTCTTTGTAGAACAAGAGAAACCCAACAAAAGCAGGAACCATGCAGCAAAGGCCTAGTCATCTTTCTTTATTCTTGACTGTCACTGTGATGTGACAAGCCATTTGAGGTTTCTGCGTTGACTTCACAGTGATGCACTTGGAGCTATGAACTGGAATAAGCTCTTTTCCCCATTAAGTGGGTGTTTCCCCATTACGTTAGGTATTTTTATCACAACAACAGAACTAACACTAAGTTGCCAGTATATCAAATTTGTCATAATGATATCCTGGAAAAGACAATTACATAGGAATTAAAACACAGATCATTGGTTCCTAGAGCAAAGATCACAGAGAAGGTGGGCCGTGGGATATGTGGGGAGAACTGATTATATGTGCTTTGATAATGGTTACAGCACTGCAGGCATTTTGTAGAACTCATGTAAGTACATGAGAAACTATTTTTACTGTGTATATGAGAACAGGAACTGGGAAGAGATTTGGTAAGGCACTTACTTGCCTTGCAAACACAAGGGCTCAAACTAATACCCAGAATCTACATAAAATGCCATTCAGTTGTGACCCCAGCACCAGAGCAACTCTGGAGCTCACTGAACAATTAGCCTATTTGAGTTAATAGAGTTCCAGGCCAATGAGAAGAAACCTTGTCTCAAAAGAAAATGTGTGCAACATCTAAGAAGCAGCACTGAAGGTTGATCCCTGGCCTCTACGTGCACCTCCACACAAACATGTGCAAACACACACACACACAAGTACACACAGAAAGAGACACATACACACACACACACACACACACACACACACACAAAATTGTCCTATTGAGTTTCAAAAGGTTGAACATTCAAAAATCATGTACTCCTCTACATCTAACCTACAGACAGTTGTCCCATCTCAGAAATGTCCTCTTTGCTTCAACACCTTCTGACCCGATGGAAATTTGAGGAAAAGTCTACACTTGTGTGTTACCATCCAGACACACTGCTGTAAAATCATATCCCATATATAAGATCCTAGCGTCTGATATTTTGCCAGGCACAGTTCATTAAGTGCTTGTCAATCTTTTATACCCACAAACTACTAAACATGATTGGTGACCCTATAGCTGCAACGTGTCAACACTTCTTTCTGGTGTCTTCACCTCATTTTAACTCTCGCATGTTTTTCATTATAAATGGCTGGCTAAGCATACCTATAGCCTCAGTAACTCAATTCCCTTTGCCAGTAATGGTTTCCCTGATGGTTATAACAGAACAATAACCATGCCAGAGATTAATATTTCATAAGGAATCCATTGTTATTTATTTATCACTTGCAACATGTGTTCCAAAAGCATTACAGAATATTTATTAAACATTTATAGATAATTTTATGCTACCACTAGCATGTGATATAAATACATTATTAATTCTCTTGAATTGTTGATATATTGAGCCCAAACAAAGCTGCTCCAACTGGGGATCTTGCCAATAAAGTGACTAGGGGAGGAGTTCGCTGCATTTGAAAGCTTCATGTGGTTATCTCAGATCATTTTTTTTTATTTTGATTGGATGTTCCATAAATCTCTGAGCCATCCCGAACAGACACACATTGGTGAGGGCTGGATTAGAGAAATCTCTGGTTGTAAAGGGCCACGTCTTAGTAGCTATTGCTTTGGAAGACGCCAGGAGTTATGCATCTAAACATCAGCCTCCAATTCACATTAGGTGTCCAGCAGTCTGGGTGCTGAGGTCTGTCCTCAAAACAAGCCTTCACTCTGAGACTATGCCGCACTTAAATCACTTAAGTCTTTTATAGCCATCAGGGAAACCATTATTAGCAAAGTTACTGAGGCTATAAGTATGCTTAGCCAGCCATTTATAATGAAAAACATGCAAGAGTTTAAATGAGGTGAAGACACCAGAAAGAAGTGATTCTCTGACCTGGATCTCAGTCCAGAGACCCTATTCTGGTTGTGCTATTAATCAGGTCTGCTTGAATCTCCAAAGCCAATGTCTAAGTCTCTGGAGGAGGCACACTACAGTGGAGCTCGCTTTTCTCCTGCCTGCTTCTATATGGGAGGACTTCCTCTAAGGCCTGGTACTGTGCACACTGCATGTGAACTGTTACTAGTCATGACTGATCTCTCTTGTCTGCTGGTGTAGTTGAGAGATTCTTATTTCTTCTTTTATAGGGCTGTACATTATCATGGCACTTTCTATCCCCAACAAAAACAATAAACAGAGAGAACAGACACTCAGTCTTCACCCTCAGACTATGCACTAGCTGAACTCTGCCCTGCAACCTGCAAATGAGCCAGTGAGACTTGCCCTCCGGTTAACTTCTGACACTTGCTGATATTGACATTAACTAGACACCTTTGAAGATTAAGAATCGATATTCTCATCAAAGGTTTAAATGGACTGACAGTCTTTGATCACATCTACAGTCGTGCGAACGCCAGATGGGACTCCTCCCATCCCTCCTCCAGATTATCACTTTAAAGACGTTAAATGCTATGGAGGAAGGAGTAATGTCAATGTGGGTTTTTACAGCAATGCATGAAGATCAAAACAAATTTATAGAGATTTCTAAGGATTCAAAAAGAGACAGTCTTTTCTAGATGCAGCCATCCCCAACTGAACAGAGATATAGTCCTAAGCTAAAATGCATCAACCAGATTGCATGCTGTACAGTGAGCAGCCAAAGTCAAGATTCTCCAGGCAACAGGGGTCAGAGGTGCTAATGTCAAAAGCATTGTGGTTCAACCAAACCCCCAAACGCAGTGGGATTACTGCCCTATGAAGACATGTGCGCTTCACATCCATTACATTATAGTTCACAGATATGAACTTAACCAGACTCTACTGATCAGAAAGTATTTAAAGAGACAAGCATCTATATCTATCAATTTCAGCTTGTATATAACTACCTATAAACAAGCCGTATTTATATCTGTGTTTCTAAGTGACATGTAGAGATTTGTAAACGTTATTCATAAACATGGGATATTTGACAAACATGTTTGTCAAAACACAAAAATATCTGAAGAACATTAAACTCACAGAATAGAGTCTGAAGACATGGATCAGAGGTTAATAGCACAAACTGTTCTTCCTGAAGACTAGACTTTGGTTTCTAGCACCCATGTCAGGCAGCTCACAACTACCTGTAAATCCAGATCCAGGGGAAGCTGACACCAACCCATGGTCTCTGCAGGTACAGAACTCACATGCACAAACCCACAGAGACATACAGGTAAATAGTTTTTAAAACGAAGAATAAGTCAGGAATAAAAAATAAGCAGTCACTCAAAGAGCTTAAGTATATAGAATATTAAGATGGAAATAAACATAAAATACAGAGTCTATGTCTAACTATATATATCCCTGCATTTATGTGTATAAATAAATATACCAATATGTGTGTGTATATTTATATATATACATATATATATGTATATATATACATATATATATATATATCTGTGGTATACATAGATGCTATTCAGCATTTATAAAAAGATTTTTATTTTTAAACAACTATATATGTTTGTGTTTGTGTGTGAGAGAGAGGAAGAGAGAGAAAGGGAGATTATACCACAAATGTGTAAGTGCCTTTGGAGGTCAGAGGAGGGCACTGGATCCCATGGAGCTGAAATTACAGGCATTTATGATCTTCCCAGTGTGGGTTTGGGGAACTGAACTCAGGTCTTCTGGAAGGTAGCCAGAGCTCTTAACTGCTGAAGATGTCTCCAGCCCATTATTCAGCTTTTAACATCAGAGATCTTGTAACATTTTTCAGCACATAAAGGAATCAAAAAGATGCAATCCAGGAAGTAGGGGTGAGGGATAATACTAGATAAGTCAATAGCATGTGGAAACCTGAAAATAAAAATTCAAATGCAGATGTCCCTCAACAGAGAAATGGATACAGAGATTTGGCACACTTACATGATGGAGTACTACTCAGCTATTAAAAATAATGAATTCATGAAATTCTTAGGCAAATGGATGGAGCTAGAAAATATCATGCTGAGTGAGGTAACCCAATCACAGAAGAACACACACGCTATGCACTCGCTAATAAGTGGATATTAGCCCAATAGCTTGGCATATCCAATATACTACTCACAGACCACATGAAGCTCAAGAGGGAAGACCAAAGTGTGGATACTTTGATTCTCATTGGAAAGTGGATCTAAATACCCATGGCTCACAGCCAACCAGTAGAATGAGCATAGGGTCCCCAGTGGAACAGCTAGAGAAAGGACCCAAGGAGCTGAAGAGGTTTGCAGCCCTGCAGGGGGAACAATAATATGTACCAACCAGTATGCCCAGAGCTCCCAGGGACTAAACCACCAACCATAGAGTACACATGGCTCCAGCTACATATGTAGCAGAAGATGACCATTTCAGACATCAGTGAGAGGAGAGGCCATTGGTTCTATGAAGACTCGATTCCCCAGAATAGGGGAAGGCAAGTCAGGAAATTGGTGGGGCGGGGGAGAGGAGTAAGCAGTGAAGGGGGGATGGGATGGGGGTTTTCTGAGAGGTAGCATGGAAAGGGGATACCATCTGAAATGTAAATAAAGCAAATATCTAATAAAATAATTCAGAGAGGAAAATGCCTAGAACTGTGGTTTCAAGGAGTGAGGAAGGAGAGGAATTGGGGGCATGAGGGTCAAAGGAAATTGGCATCTGTAAGTGTGCTGAGAGGTCTAGAGACCTAACATGTGACATGAATACTAGTCAGGGTAAGAGAGATGCTCTGTGTATAAAGCACTTGCTGCCCAAGTATGAGGAGCAGATTTTGGATCCCCAGCTTCCACACAAAGCCATATGCGCAATCTTCATGTTCAAGAGGAGGAGAAAAGTTTCACCAAGCACACCCAGTAACTACTGGACAAACTACACTGTCCAGCTGAAGGCTCACCAGTAGATGCTGCTTCAGAAAATATCTTTGTACGAGGAGATAAGAAAGGATCAATTTGCATTCTTCTACATGCTGACTGCCACTTGAACCAGCACCATTTGTTGAATTGCTCTTTTTTTCACTGTATGGTTTTGGTTTATTTGTCAAAGATCAGGTGACCATAGATGTGTGGGTTTAATTCTGGGTCTTCAATTCTATTCCATTTATCTACCTGTCTGTACCAATACCATGTGTTTTTTATTGTTCTGTAGTACAGGCTGAGGTCAAGGATGGTGATTCCCCTAGAAATTCTTATTGTTGAGAATAGTTTTCACTATTTTTTTATTATTTTGTTATTCCAGATGAATTTGAGAATTGCTATTCCTATTTCTGTAAAGAATCAAGTTGGAATTTTGATGGGGATTGTGTTGAATCTGTAGATTACTTTTGGTAAGATGGTCAATTTTACTATGCTAATCCTGTTGATCCATGAGCATGGGAGGTCTTTCCACCTTCTGAGGTCTTCAGTTTCTTTCTTCAGAGACTTGCAGTTCTTCCATTTTTATTTCCTTGTACAAATCTCAAGTCCAAATGGATCAAGAACCTCCACATAATACCAGATATGCTATATCTAATAGGAGAAAAAGTGGGGAAGAGCCTCAAACATAATGGCACAGGGAAAATTTCCTGAAGGGAACACCAACAACTAAGCAATCGCAAAGGGAGACAATGTTGGAGATAGAAAACCTTGGGAAGAAATCAGGAGTCATAGATGCAAATATCAACAATAGAATACAAGAGATAGAAGACAGAATCTCAGATGCTGAAGATACCATAGGAACCATGGATTCAACAATTAAAGAAAATGCAAAATGCAAAAAGCTGGTAACCCAAAACATTCAGGAAATCCAGGACACAATGAGAAGACCAAACCTAAGGATTATAGGGATAGATGAGAATGAAGATCTACAACTTAAAGGGCCAGCAAATATCTTCTACAAAATTATGGAAGAAAATTTCCCCAACCTAAAGAGAGAGATGCCCATGAATATACAAGAAGCCTATAGAACCCCAAATAGACTGGACCAGAACAGAAATACTTCCCGTCACATAATAGTCAAAACCCCAAATGTACTAAACAAAGAAAGAATATTAAAGGCAGTAAGAGAAAAAGGACAAGTAACATATAAAGGAAGACCTATCAGAATTACACCAGACTTCTCACCTGAGACCATGAAAGCTAGAAGATCCTGGGCAGACCTTATGCAGACCCTAAGAGAACACAAACTTCAGCCAAGACTACTATACCCAGCGAAACTCTCAATTGCCATAGATGGGGAAACCAAGATATTCCACGACAAAACCAAATTTGCAAGATACTTATCTACAAACCTTTTCAACAAATGGTGCTGATTCAACTGGAGGTCAACATGTAGAAGAATGAGAATTGACCCACTCTTATCTCCTGGTACTAAGATCAACTCCAAGTGGATCAAGGACCTCCACAAAAAACCAGACACACTGAAACTGATAGAAAAGAAACTGGGAAAGACTCTGGAGGACATGGGCACAGGGGGAAAGTTCCTGAACAGAACACCAATAGCTTATGCTCTAAGATCAAGAACTGACAAATGGGGCCTCATAAAATTACAAAGTTTCTGTAAGGCAAAGGACACTGTCAGAAGGACAAAATGGCAACCAACAAATTGGGAAAAGATCTTCACCAACCCCACATCCAACAGAGGACTAGTATCTAATATATACAAAAAATTCAAGAAGTTAGACCCCAAAGAACCAAATAACCCTATTAAAAAATGGGGTACATAACTAAGCAAGAATTTTCACCTGAAGAAATTCAGATGGCTGAGAAGCACCTTAAGAGATGTTCAACATCATTAGTCATCAGGGAAATGCAAATCAAAACAACCCTGAGATTCCACCTCACACCAGTCAGAATGGCTAAGATTAAAAACTCAAGAGACAACAAGTGCTGGCGAGGATGTGGAGAAAGAGGAACACTCCTCCACTGTTGGTGGGATTGCAAAATGGTAAAACCGCTCTGGAAATCAGTTTGGCGGTTCCTCAGAAAATTGGGCATGTTACTTCCAGAGGACCCTGGCATACCACTCCTGGGCATATACCCAGAGGATTCCCCTGCATGCAATAAGGACACATGCTCCACTATGTTTATAGCAGCCTTGTTTATAATAGCCAGAAATTGGAAGCAGCCCAAATATCCCTCAAAGGAGGAATGGATACAGAAAATGTGGTATATTTATACAATGGAATACTACACAGCAATTAAAAATAATGAATTCATGCAATTTGTAGGTAAATGGTTAGACCTGGAAAATATCATCCTGAGTGAATTAACCCAATCACAAAAGAATGCACCTGAAATGCAATCACTGATAAGTGGATATTAATGAGCCCAGAAGCCCTAAATACTCAAGACACAAATAGCAAGTCAAATGATTCCCAAGAAGAAGAAAGGAGAGGACCCTGGGCCTGTAAAGATTGCTTCCAGTTTAGTAAAGAAACCGAGGGGGGAGGGGGAATTATTGGGGAACAGATGGGGGGGAGAGGAACTATGGGAACTATGGTGGGTGGGAACTGGGAAAGGGGAAAGCCTTTGGAATGTAAACATAGAATATAGAAAATAAAATTAAAAAAAAAAAAAAAAAAAGAAATGTTCAACATACTTAGTCATCAGGGAAAAGCTCAAGAAGAAGGAAGACCAAAGTGTGAATGCTTCAGTCCCACTTAGAAGGGGGAACAAAATAATCACAGGAGGTAGGAGGAGGGAGAGACCTTGGAGGGAGAGGGAAAGGGGGACAGGAGCAGGTATAGGAGGAGACAGGGCAGAAGTACAGAGTCAAGAAATTAAATGGAGTTGTGTAGCAGTGGAGTATGGGGAACCAAGGAGAGCCATGAGAAAGTCCCAGATGCCAGGGATGCAAGAGGTTCCCATGACCCAACAGGGATGACATTAGCCAAAATACTCAACAAGGGGTAGAGAGAACCTGTAGAGACCATAACCACCAGTGGTTAAGCATGGTCCCCGGCTGAGGGATGGGGCCACCCACCCATCTCAAAAATATTAATCCAGAATTGTTCCTGTCTAAAGGAAATGCAGGGACAAAGAGAAGAGCAGAAAATAAAGGAAAGACCATTCATAGACTGCCCCAGCTGGGGATCCGCCCCATCTTCAGACACCAAACCCAGAAATTGTTGCTGATGCCAAGAAGCACTTGTTGACAGGAACCTAGTATAGTTGTCCCCTGAGAGCTTCTGCCAGAGCCTGACCAATGCAGAGGATGCTCACAGCCACCCATCGAACTGAGCCAGGGACCCCAGCGAAGGAGTTAGGAAAAAGAACCGAAGGAACTGAAGGGGTTTGCAACCCCATAGGAAGAACAATATCAACCAACCAAAACCCCAGAGCTCCCAGGGACTAAACCACCAACCAAAGAGTACACATGGAGCAACTCCTGGCTCCAGCTACTTATGTAGCAGAGGATGGCCTTGTCTAGCATCAATGAGAGGGGAGGCCTTTGGTTCTGTGAAGGTTCCATGCCCATATGTAGGGGAATGCTAGAGTGGTGAGGCAGGAGTTGGTAGGTGGGTGGGGAACACCCTCATAGATTCAGAGGGAGGGGGATGGGATAGGGGTTTTCTGGAGGGCAAACTGGGAAAGGGGCTAACATTTGAAATGTAAATAAATAAAACAACCAATAAAAAATAAAAGAAAAATAGAAAAAATATCTAATGTCCACCTCTGGTTTCTGGGCTTTCTTTCTCTCTCTGAAAAGAATGCATGAGGTATTCTTGTTATACACACTTCCAGGGATGGATACATTCACATGCTCAATTGGTGGTCACCAAGTCTCTATATGAAGATAAAAATTATTATGATGAATACATCAAAAGGTATGTGGAAAGGTGGGGTGTGGTAAAACAAATGAAACAGAGCACTCTGGAAAATTCATTAAACTGGATGTAGTTGCTCCAGAAGGTGCTTATAGATATATCAGGTAGAAAATCTCCAGTGGTTATCATCTAATGCATGTGTTTGGTTTCCAATGTGCAATGGTGGATTCTTGGAAAATCCAGATTTTAAACTTGAAGAGCAGTGTTATGTGCACTCCACATAGGTCAGACTCCACAGAGAAGCACCTTTACAAAGTTAGCATCATGGGCTCATCAAAGCTTGTCCATTGGCTGTTTGGTTTAGTTTGTTGTTTGTTTGTTTTATGTTTGTTTTTAACCTGCAACATAATTGTGTCTCTCATTTCTGGCTCTTGATCATAGAGACTTAAGATCTGAATTAAGATTTGGCCCAAGAGCAACTTAATTGCTTGTGATTAGAATGTGAAGATGCAGGGAAGAAATGATTCACACCTAATGCATGCCTCACATCCTGGCTGAGTGACCAGCACACTGAGGGACCGATGGGTGCTATTTAATCATTTACTTCTTCATTTTCTTTTTTAAAAAATCAGTACATGGTGCCAAGAATATGGCATTTCAAATACTCATTAGTGCTATCCTCTGGGGTTTATGATAGTAGTTATTAAAGAATGAAGTCTCGGGAGAGAGAATGATACCACGGTCGCTAACAATGACAGAAGTTCAGGTGTATCAACCGCCGTCACTTACAGAGGAATCCAATGGCTAAATTAGCTTTCAAAGTCTTAAACTGTACATGGTAAAGCCCACAAATGTCATGTGGTATATTCTCTGCAGGTTAAATTTAGGTTTCCCCTGTTCCTGCTGCCAATTTGAAAGGAATGAAAATGTCAGTGGGCATGAGTTGAATCGGAGGGTTGGAGGCTGCCGGCGTGGGACCCACCAACGTTGACATTCAACTGCCAAGGCTTGGAGCAGAGAAGGCTGTCTCCAAATCTTCCTGGGTTGCTCATTAAGTCTCCAGTTTGCTCCAGCACAGGATTATTTGCTCCAGGTGACTTTCCCGGCTGGGTGTTTCTAATCACCCATTTGCCTCCATGCTAATTGAGTGTGTTTGGATGCAGCCAACAGTCTGCAAGAATGGTGTTAGAAAAAACAAGATTAGAAAGAAATGTTCCTAAGTCTTCAGTCTATAGTGCTAGTGAAAAAGATTGTGGGAAGTAACTTACTTCCCTAAGGAGAAAGGGAGGGAAGATCACACACAGAGAGAGAACATGCTACCTGCCAACTATGTATCCTATGAAATCATCCCCAATAGAAAACTTGGGGGAAGTATGAATTGGAGTGATTGATGAAAGGCTATTCCATCTTTCTCACATGTAGAAATTGGGGTTCTTGGCTGTAGTCCCTGGATAAAGAGAAGCCGACAGGTAGACTTTTATCCAGCATGACTATGCTCGGTCACATTTAAAAGATAAGCAAAAAGTTGGGGGTCTTAAATGTGGTCATCCTTCATTTGTCTTTCATATGGCAAATGGAGTTCAAGGAGCTGAGGTCATGTCTTAGGGAAAAAAGTGTTTGCTACCCAAGCATGCAGACACAAGTGCAGATCTCCAGAACCTATTTACAAGCTGGATGTGGTTCATTTACACAATGGAATACTGTTCAGCTATTAAAAACACCAATAGATGGAACTAGAAAATATCATTCTGAGTGAGGTAACTCAGACCCAAAAGGACATGCATTATATGAACTTACTTACTGACAAGTGGTTATTAGCCATAAAACACAGGATTCCTGGGCTACACTCCACAGATCCAAAGAAGCTAAACAAGAAGGAAGGCCAAGTCAGGATTCCTGAATTTCACTTAGAAGCAGGGCAATAAAATAGTGATAAGAGACAGATGGGGGTAGGATCTGGGTGGGAGAGGGGATGGGGTCAGGATCAAGTGTAGAGAGAGTCAGGAGAGAGAGAGAGAAAGAGACAAAGGGCCGGGAGAATAAATAGAAATCTGCAGCTTCTGGGAGATGAAGGTGGTGGGAATCTCTAGGAAGCGCAGAGACCTGGGATGGGGGAGGCTCCCAGGAGTCAATGTGGCTGACCTTAGGCAAGATGCATAGCAGTAGGGATATGGCACCTGAAGAGACTGTCCCCTGTAGCCAGGCAGAAACCCCAGTGGGGTGATAGGAACACCAACTCACAAAACCTTTGACCCAAAATTCACCCTGTCTACAAGAAATACAGGGACAATGATGGAATGACTGGGGAATGACCAACCAATAGCCAGCCCAGTCTGAGACCCCATCCCATGGGCTAACACCAATCCCTGACACTATTGGTACTCTTATGCTTGCAGACAGGAGTCTAGCATAACTGTCCTCAGAGAGGATCCACCCAACAGCTGATTGAGACAGATGCAGAAACCCACAGCCAAACATTGGACGGAGGTCAGAGACTCTTGAGGGGTTTGAGGAAGGATTGAAGGACCTGAAGGGGATATGAACTCCACAGAAAGACCAACAGAGTCACCTAACCTGGATCCTAAGAGATCTCAGAGACTGAGCCACCAACTAAAGAGCATACACAGGCTGAACAGAGGCCCCTGGCATGCATGTGACGGAAGTGCAGCTCAGGCTTCATGTGGGCTCCCCTAGCAATGGGAGCAGGGACTGTCTCTAAAGCTGTTGCCTGTGGAATCCTTTCTCCAACCAGGCTGCCTTGGCTGGCCTCAGTGTGAGAGGATGTACCTAACCCTGTAGAGACTTGATGTTCCAAGGTCGGAGGATACCCAAGGGAGTGGTCCTGCCCTCTCAGAGGAGAGGGGGATCAGGAAGGAATATGTGCTGGGGAAACTGGGAAGGGGTATTTGGGATGTAAAATATTAAAAATAAATAAATAGAATCTAGATGTGGTAGCATGCACCTGTAAACTTAGTGTTGTGGGGGGGGAGGAGGGAGGAGGAGGGTCCCAGGCAGTATCTTACAAGGCAGCCTAGCAGAGACACTGAGATTCAGACTCAATGAGAGACCCTGCCTCAAAAAAGTAAGGTGGTGAGTTGTAGAAGTTGTATCTCGTCCTTCCTCCCAGCCCCATGCTTTCAAAAATACGAGTCAGACTCAAAACATATTTATATACAACTTGTCCATATAGCTAGGCTCCTCTATGACTACATCATAACTAAAATTACCTGCTTGTTTTCATCTACATCCTTCCACATGGCTAGTTACCTGTGTGCAGGCACCATTTATCCATTTTGTTGGTCACCTCCCACGCCTGGCTCCTTCCCAGAATTCCCCCTGCCTCTTGGATGCCCCACCTTCTATTCTACCCTTTCCAATGGGCCACGGGTTTTTATAATTAGCAGGTGATGCATCCATGCAATACCTAAGATATTCTCTCTACAGTGAGCCATTAAGAAGAAAACCAAAGTCAGCGTCTAGCTGTGTGCACACAGGTGACACATCCTGGGTCTGGAACATGAGCAATTTTGCGTGGTGCTGGATACATTTGAGTCCTTGATGTCTCGAGTTCCTCTGCTACCAAAGTATTATCTCTGCCTGTCACTATACGAAAGGGTCTGCCAAACAACAAATGTACAAGCAGAATGCCAAACAGTGAGGAGCCAAGTAGATGCCAAGAACTTATTGACACGGTCACAATCAACCCAGGCGCTTGTATTGGTTTTTTAGTGTGTGTGTGTGTGTGTGTGTGTGTGTGTGTGTGTGTGTGTGTTTCTGTGTGTTCACATGTACATGTACATATGTTTAGACCAACCTCAATCATTGTTCCTCAAGAGCTATCCACCTTAGCTATATTTTAAAACTTTTTTCTTTATATATTTATTTTTTATCTGTAAGGTGTTTTGCCTGCCTGTATGTTTGTGTGCTACATTCCCACAGTGCCCATAGAAACAGAAGAAGGTGTCAGATACCCAGAAACTAGAGGAAGAGACTTATTAGGTATTGAGAAATGAACCCATGCCCTAATGCAAGAAAAACAGTTGTTCTTAACTGTGGAGATATCTCTCCAGGACATCACCTTAGTTTTAGAGACAGAATTTCTCACTGAGACCCGGGGCTCATTGAAACAGCTAACTGCAGATATCTGCCTTTCTCCAGCCCCCAACACACACACACACACACACACACACACACACACACACACACATACACACACACACTCACACACACACACTCACACACACACTGCCCACGTTTTTAGATTAAAAAAAAATGAAGTATACATTGTCAGGAAGAGTGTGCGGCTGAGTTCAGGTGTCGGGTGCTGCCAGCCGAGGGTGGGAGATTCCCTGGAGCTGGAGTTCCAAGCGGTTGGTGATTTGCCCGCCATGGGTGCTTACCCCCTGACCCAGCTCTCCTGCCACATCAGCCCGGCCTTTTGAGTTTTGGTTTGGGGATTTGTTGTTGTTTGCTTGGGTTTTTTTGTTTTTTGGGGTTTTGTTTGTTTGTTTGTTTGTTTTTCACTGTGGGTGTTGGGGATTGAACTGGAGTCCTCCCGCCTGCATGGCAAAGCACTTTACCCACTCTATCCCCAGGCCCTGGCACTTATATTCTTTAAAACACAGATTCCAAAACCTGTTGCTGCTCAGCAAACTATCATTTAGTTATTTGTTATGGTGATAGCTCCTCCCATGGACATAATAGTTCATAACTCATAAATCGATTTTTAGTACAGATTCTAATACGCCCCAACTCTCCCTGGTAGTAGCAATAGGGTGGAGTGACAGTCTCCCAAATTTACTGGTGATAAAAGTGAAGCAGGACATCCAAGTGGCCAACCAAACTCTCATAAACTTGTGGCAGTAGCTTCGATAGCACAACAAGACAGTGGCTTTTTTAAAAAAAAGTGGCAGGGTAAATGGCCCAGTCAGTAAAGCACTTGCTATTCAAGCTGTGGGGACTCAGGCTCATTCTTCAGGACCCACGTGTAAATGTGGGGTGTGGTCACTCCTCTGTGACCCCAGGGCTGAGAGGTAAAAGCAGGCAGAGTCATGAGTCTTGATGGCCGGCCAGCCTAGCCAACCTGGTGAACTCCAGACCAGGGAGAGAGTCTAATTCATCAAATAAGGTGACAATGCCTCAGGAATGACACTCCAAGTTGACCTCTGGCCTCCACACGTGAACATGCCCATGCACATGTGATCACACACCTAAGTATACACACATAGGTAAAGTTAAAATGAAAGTGATGTTTGCCTGAAGTTGGGCATGTATGGGTAGCTGTAGCCTTGCAGATTTATTATCAGGACCTGCAGACCCGCAGTCCTCTGAACTTAGGCCCACCCAAGGCAAAAGCCTTCTTACTCTCCACCAAGAGATTCCCACCTGGGCAGCTAGACTACCCTCACCCTCAGATCAGCCAGACTTCCAGAAGTTAGCCTGATAGCCCAGGGCCTTCGCACACATGCTCCGCACAGTAGGTCTTTTTCTATTAGCTGGCCCCAGGTCTTCCCAAAACTCAATCGAGTCTATCCTGGGTTTTGTATAATTTTTTTAATCTTTTCCTCATCTCTAAAACACCACATACTGGCCAAATATAAATTCAGTTTTCTCATTCACCTTGAGTGGCACAGAACTGGTGAAGGCTCTCTGAGGTGACCCCTGCTCACTCCAGGAGCTCCACACCTCCGTGTCTCTAACACAGATTTCCTGTGTAAAAAGGAAGCTAAATTTAAAAATTGCTGTACCTGAATTTTCAAAATCTGCTTTTTATTTTCTTTTATATTTTAGGTAATTTTTATTTTTTGTTTATTATTTATTTACTTTACATCCCAATCATAGCTTCCCCTCCCTCTTCTCCTCCCATTGCCCCCCTCTCACCTCACCCCATCCACCTCTTCTTCCCTTCTCCTTAGAAAACCGAGGCCTCCTATAGATATCAACCACCACTGGCCTATCAAGTTGCAGTAGGACTAGATGCATCTTCTATTGAGACTAGATAAGGCAGCCTTGTTAGGGGAACGGGATCCAGGGTAGCAATGGAATCAGAGACATCCCCCTGCTCCTACAGTTAGAAGTCCCAGTGCATAAAGTCCCAGCTGCACAACTGTATGTGCAGAGAAGCAAAATCCACCCCATGCATGCTCTCTGGTTGGCAGTTCAGACTTTGTGAGCCTCTGTGAACCCAGGTTAGTTGGTTCTGTAGGTTTTCTTGTGGTGTCCTTGACACCTCTGGCTCCTTCAATCCTTCCTCCCTGACTTCAGCAGGCTTCTCCGAGCTCTGCCTAGTGTTTGACTGTGGGTCTCTGCATTAGTTCCCATCAGTTGCTGGGCGAAGCCTCTATGATGACAGGCCTAGGCTTCTGTCTGCAGGTACAGCAGAATATCACTAATAGTGTCAGGGGCTGGGCTCCCTCTCACGGTATGTGTCTCAAGATGGGAATGTGTGTGTGTGTGTGTGTGTGTGTGTGTGTGTGTGTGTGTGTGTGTGTGGTGAGTGGATGGCTGTGCTCAGGTACCCTGGCACATGTGAGGAGGTAATTAGACAAGGTTTGAGAGTTCATTCTCTTTCTTCCATGTGGGCCTGAGATTGAACTTAAATTGACATACTTGGCTGCAGTTGCTCTTACCCACTGAGCCTTCTTCATGGCCCTGTGTCTGGTGTTGTTAAGGCTGAGTGACTTTAGTCATTGTGAAAAGCAGTGGGTTTCATAATGAGACTTCATTCAAGCATATCCCTTTGTTCCCCATGTTCACCTCCCGTTGTCTTTCCCTGTTCCTCTCTCCCGCCACGTGCTTTCTTGCACTTCTTCCTCTTCCCAGATTGTCCCCCTTCCACTTCCATGACCTGTGCATATGAATGAATAAAATAAACATCCCACATAGGAGAGAAAATATGAAGTGTGCACCTCTCTGAGCCTGGCTTGTTTCCTGTAAAGTTGGATGATCTCCACAACTCTATGCATTATCCTGTGTATGACATCATTTCCTTTTCTAGAGCTGAATGAAACTCCATGTTTATCCTGCACATCTGAAAATGGGCATCTAGACTGAGTCCATATCTTGGTTGTTGTGCACAGTGTTACAGGAAACATGAAAGAGACAGTATCTCTTGTTGATGTGGTCCTGTAGACATATAACCAGGACTGATACAACTGGGTCATACAAAGTTTCTAGTTTGAGCTTTTACAGCAGCCACCATACCTCATTTTGCCAGGGCCTGCTTCAGTTCACAATCTCACCATCCATGTATAAAGCTCCCTACTTCCTTACCAAATTTTCTGATTGTTTTCATAAACTAAACTTGGACCAAAACCACACTAAGATCCAACTAAGAAAGAGAACTACAGGCCAATTTCCCTAATGAATATCGATGCAAAAATACTAAATAAAATAGTTGCCAACCGAATCCAAGAACACATCAAAACGATCATTCACCATGATCAAGTTGGCTTCATTCCAGGGATGCAGGGATGGTTCAATATATGGAAATCCATCAACGTAATCCACTACATAAACAAACTCAAAGAAAAATACCACATGGTCAACTCATTGTATGCTGGAAAAGCATTTGACAAAATTCAGCATCCTTTCATGCTAAAAGTCTTGGAAAGAACAGGAATTCAAGGCCCATATCTCAACATAGTAAAAGCAATTTACAGCAGACCAGTAGCCAACATCAAGGTAAACAGAGAGAAACTGGAAGCAATCCCACTAAATTCAGGGACTAGACAAGGCTGCCCCCTCTCACCATATCTCTTCAATATAGTACTTGAGGTACTAGCTAGAGCAATTCAACAACATAAGGAAGTCAAAGGGATACAAATCGGAAAGGAAGAAGTCAAACTATCACTATTCGCAGATGATATGATAGTATACTCAAGTGACCCAAAAAAAACTCCACCAGAGAACTCCTACAGCTGATAAACAACTTCAGCAAAGTGGTTGGTTATAAAATCAACTCAAGCAAATCAGTAGCCTTCCTATATGCAAAGGATAAGCAGGCCGAGAAAGAAAGTAGGGAAATGACACCCTTCACAATAGCCACAAACAATATAAAGTATCTTGGTGTGACTCTAACCAAACAAGTGAAAGATTTAGATGACAAAAACTTCAGGTCTCTGAAGAGGGAAATTGAAGAAGACCTCAGAAAATGGAAAAATCTTCCATGCTCGTGGGTTGGCAGGATTAATATAGTTAAAATGGCAATCTTGCAAAAAGCAATATACAGATTCAATGCAATCCCCCATCAAAATCCCAACTCATTTCTTCATAGAGTTAGAAAGAGCACTTCTCAAATTCATCTGGAATAACAAAAAACCCAGGATAGCTAAAACTATCATCAACAGTAAAAGTACTTCTGGGGGAATCAATATCCCGGACCTCAAGCAATACTACAGAGCAGTAGTGTTAAAAACTGCATGGTATTGGTAGTGACAGGGAGGCAGATCAATGGAATAGGATCAAAGACCCAGAATTGAACCCACACATCTATGGCCAATTGATCTTCGACAAAGGAGCCGAAAACATCCAGTAGAAAAAAGAGCCTTTTCAACAAATGGTGCTGGCTCAACTGGAGGTCAACAAGGCAGAAGAATGAGGATTGATCCACTCTTATCTCCTTGCACTAAGCTCAACTCCAAGTGGATCAAGGACCTCCACATAAAACCAGACACACTAAAACTAATAGAAAAGAAACTGGGGAAGACCCTTGAGGACATTGGCTCAGGGGGAAAATTCCTGAACAGAACACCAATTGCTTATGCTCTAAGAGGAAGAATAGACAAATGGGACCTCATAAAATTACAAAGTTTTGTAGGGCAAAAGACACTGTCAAAAGGATAAATCGGCAACCAACAAATTGGGAAAAGATCTTCACCAACCCCACATCCGAGAGAGGGCTAATATCCAATGTATACAAAGAACTCAAGAAGTTAGACCCCAGAAAACCGAATAACCCTATCCAAAAATGGGGTACAGAGCTAAACAAAGACTTTTCACCTGAAGAAATTCGGATGGCTGAGAAACACCTTAAAAAATGTTCAACATCATTAGTCATTAGAGAAATGCAAATCAAACAACCCTGAGATTTCACCTCACACCAGTCAGAATGGCTAAGATTAAAAACTCAGAAGACATCAGGTGTTGGCGAGGATGTGGAGAAAGAGGAACACTTCTCCACTTCTGGTGGGACTGCAAACTGGTACAACCACTCTGGAAATCAGTCTGGTGGTTCCTCAGAAAACTGGACATGATACTTCCCAGCCATACAACTCCTGGGAATATACCCAGAAGATTCCCCAGCATGCAATAAGGATACATGCTCCACTATGTTCATAGCAGCCTTATATATAATAGCCAGAAGCTGGAAAGAACCCAGATGTCCCTCAACAGAGGAATGGATACAAAAAATGTGGTATATATACACAATGGAGTACTATTCAGCCATTAGAAACAATGAATTCATGAAATTCTTAGAGAAATGGATGGAGCTGGAGAACATCATACTAAGTGAGGTAA
Organism: Apodemus agrarius; assembly: GCA_964023405.1. Lineage (NCBI taxonomy): Eukaryota > Metazoa > Chordata > Mammalia > Rodentia > Muridae > Apodemus > Apodemus agrarius. The sequence goes on along the minus strand of OZ030015.1, from coordinate 6,513,866 downwards.
CCCAGTCTCAAAAGAATACCCATGGTATGCAGTCACTGATAAGTGGATATTAGCCTAGAATTTTGGAACACCAAAGACATAATACACATACCAAATGATGTCTAACAAGAAGAAAGGAGTGGACACTGGTGCTGGAAAGGATCAAAGCATCAGTGTAGGGGAATACAAGAAGAGGGAAGTGGGAAGGGGTGGATGAGGGAGCAGGGGGAGGGAAAAGGGCATGTGGGACCTGTGGGGGATGGGGAACCAGAAAAAGGGAAATGAATTGTAAATATAGAATATATCCAATAATAAATAAAAAATGAAAAAAACCTAAACTTGGTAAGACAGAGCCTTATTTTAGAAGGATGGAGTACCTGTTCCTTCTTTGCCTGACTCCTTACCTTTCAAAACCTTCATCATCCTTCTGGGCTCCCTTCTGCCTCAGGCTGGGCTCGACAAGCCAGTGTATCCATGAACACTCAGTGTTCCTCTGCTCCCTGAAGAGAACATACTGAATTATTGCTTTCTGTGTATTTGTTCTTCATCCCTCTCTGTGGACTGTATTCCAGGTCAAGACCAGCAGCTTATTGAGCTCCGTCTGTTCTGGGATTCTGAGATGCATGGACCGCCCTAGGTATTGCATACCACACTTCTTTCTTACCCTTCATGGAGGTTAGGATAATGAGATCTCACAGCCAGTGTCAAAGCTGAGATTTGGGTAGAAGCAATTGATTCCATAAAATTCAATCTTTCGTTTCTTTTATTTCGTTTTTTCTTCTCCCTCTCCCTCTCCCTCTCTCTTCCTCTCTCTCTCCTCTCCCCCTCCCTCTGTCTCTGTGTGTTTGTGTGTGTGTGTGAGAGAGAGAGAGACAGACAGACAGACAGAGACAGAGACAGAGACAGAGACAGAGACAGAGACAGAGAGTATGAGCACATTGTGTAGGGGGTTGGTGCCAGGAAAATGCTCCATGGCTCTCCCACCTTACCCACTGAGGCAGATTCTCTCAATCAAGCCCAGAGCTCACAAACACACTTGTGTAGCTAGCCAGCTTCCTAGTCCTCAGTCTCTGCCTTCTGAGACTGGAACCACAGGCAGGCTGAATACTCATCCAACATTTATGTAAGTTCTGGGATCCAAACTCCAGTCCACATGCTTGCATTGCCAGGACTTTAATTACAGAGCCATCTTCCCAGCCCAAACTCAAACTTTTAAAATTTGCAGTTCTGGAATCCAGTATAGTCAAAAAGTTATGCAAGTGCTGGGACTATGGTTCAGTTAATAAAGTGTTTCCCATGAAAGAAAGAGGACTTGGGACTGTTGGATCCCTAACAGCATTAATCTGTTCCCCAGCACAAAAGAGGCAGACATGGTAGATACCTGGATTTTGTGAAAAAGTCAGCCTAATAACAATCAGCATGCTGCAAGTTCAAGAAAGACTCTGGCTTATACAATAAGATGGAGAATTACTGAGGAAAGTGAGGAAAGTTCTCAACATTGACCTTTTGATTCTATATGAATGTTCAAATGCGCGTGCACGCACGCGAGCGCACACACACACACACACACACACACACACACATGCATGTTATGCAAAAATAGCCATATATCCATAATATTTAACTCCCTTCCCCATCAATGCAAAAGAAAGTCTCTTCCAATCAGAAGTCTCTCCCACTCCTCTTCATTCCCTATCCCCAGCCACAGCCGTCTATGTTCTGTCTCTGTGTATTAACCCTTTGGAGACATTGCATACAGGAGAATTTGTACACATTGTATATCTTTGCATCTGCTTTTCTCCCAACCTTTTTAAAATTCATTTCTCTTGTAGCAAGTATCCATACTCCCATTTTATAGCTGAGTAATGTTCCATTTTCTATAAATGTCATAATTCATTTATCCTTCTAATAATTATTAACTACCTTGCCATTTTTTACTAACTTGAATTTGACATTTTTTGTTATGGAATAGCTTTTAAGTTATATTAGGTTTAAGCACCTGAAATGAAGTTGCTAGGTTGTCTGATATCTCTATATCTAATGTGCTAGGAAGTTGCCAAACTGTTTTCCAAATCATGCACACCATTTTGCATTCCTTTAAGCAATTTATATGAGTTTCAAATTGTCTGCATCTTTGACAAAACTTGTCGTTGCGGTGTTTTTGAGAGAATCTATACTATAGCATATGGAGTACAGAATATAACTGTGGTTCTCAACTATGTTCCATAATTACTAGCAATACTGAGCTTCTTTTCTGTACTTATTGTCCATTTGTGTATTTATTTTGGACATTTACTGATTCTAATTTTTCCACTTTAGCATTTTTATTATTGTTTTTTCTGTTTTTATTGGAAATAGATGCTTCTCTCATGCAATACATCCCAACCACAGTTCCCCTTCCCTCCAATAGTTCCAACTCACCCCCACCCCTTTCCCCTGATACACTTCTTGTCCTCCCTTCAGAAAAAGCAGACCTCCAAGAGACAACAACCTAACACAACAAAACAAAATGCACCAAGACAAGGAGAAAGCTATCATAGCAAAGGTGCAAAAGGCAACTTAACAGGAGGAAAAGTCCCAAGAATAAACAAAAGAGTCGAATTAAAAGTCTCAAACTCCCACAATTAGGAGTCCCCCTAAATACCAAGCTAACCACCACATCATACACACAGAGGAACTGGTGCAGACCCCTGCAGGTCCCATGCTTGCCCCTCCAGTCTTTGTGAACCTACAAAAGTCTTTCATTGATTCAGTGGACCACGTTCTCCTGGTGTCCTCCATACCTTCTGATTCCTACAATCTTTCCACCTCTCTTCCTCAGAATTCCATGAGCTCCAAGAGGAGGGACCCACTGGAGACCTCCAATGTAGATTATTTCTCCACATAATTTCTGGCTGTGGGTCTCTGTATCCTCTCCCATGTAGTGCTGAAGGAAGCCTCTTTAATGAAGTCTGGACAAGGCACCAATATGTGAGTATAGCAGAATACCATTAGGAACCATTTAATTGTTTGTTTGTTTGTTCAAGACTAGAGTTGTGTTTGATTCTATTCTAGAACCCTGGGCTAAAATGTCTCTGCTTCCTGATAACCCAAACAGTGTTCTACATAAGCTTCTTCTTGTAGAATGAGACTCAAATTAATCCAGATATTGGTTGTCAACTCCCACAAATTTAATGCTACCACTGTCTAGGACATCTTGAAGAAAGGACAGATTATAGGTCAAAGGTTTTGTGGCTGGGTTGGTGTCCCTGATTCCCTTTCAGTAGTCTGAAGAGCAACACTGTACACGAGAAACAAGAATTTAGGGGTGATGGCTCCATGTGGGCACCAGCTCTAACTCTCCATATTCAATGAGTTTTTGTGGATATTGTCATCAGCATAGGGACCATAGTTTATGGAGAATAATCCTCTGCACTAGAATCAGCCTGGATTATTTGGGGGATCTACACAGGAACCCAGAGCCAAAAACTCAAGCAACCCAATCCCACAACTGAAAAACCTTGCCTGGATATAAGAGATGGCCAGTCCAGTCTCCATGTCACCCATTTCTAAGAGTTGCCACTAGGATCACCCTCACAGATTCCAGGAAGTTCCCACTGTAGTAGGTCTCCACAGCACCCTGCAGTTGTTCTCCTATCCCAACCATCTCTCCTCACATTCTCTCACTCTAAGCCATCCTCCTCAACCTGATCCCTTCCACTTCTGTCCCCGTCTGCCCTAATCAACTGCAAAATTGATTCAATTACCCCTTCCTGGGCTATCTTTGCATCCCACTCAAAACTCTCCACTTAAATGAACTCTGAGTCTACAGATTGTAGCTTAGTTATTATTTACTTCTCAGCTAGTATACACTTATGAGTGACTACATACCATATTTATCTTTCTAGGACAGGGTTATCTCATTCAGGATGATTTTTTTCCTAGTTCTGTCTATTTGCATGCAAATTTCATTATGTCATTTTTTAACAGCTGAGTGTAAATGTGTAAATGTATAAATGGACATTTTCTTTATTCTTTGGTTTGGGGACATCTAGGTCTTCCCACTTTCTGACTATTATGAGTATAGCCACAAAAAGAAAACATAGTTGAACAAGAGTACTTGTAGTAATATGGAGCCTCCTTTGGGTATATACCCAAAAGTAGTATAGCTTGTGAGAAAGGAAGGCTGATTCCATGGCAGGCTTCAAATTGGCACTTCAGGAGACTAGGTCGAACAATCAAGTCCAGAATTCAGAAGCTGCCCTGCCATCTGGCCTGAGGCAAGGACAATAGGTCAGTAGCAGTTTCCAGACTTCTTCAGCAACAGTTTCCAGACTACCCCAGCAACAATTTCCAGTCCCCCAATCCCCAGCAATAATTGTGAATGTCCCTAGAGATAGAGCCAAGTTTAAGATAGAGGTCACCTACCGCCTCCCTGAAATTCCTCTAATGTGTTTTAAATCTGGCCTGTGAGACCATTTGCTGTAGATGGTAGACCCCAGCATGCTAGACTTCCTCAGAATAATACACTCTTTGCATTTATATACTATTTGAGTCCCGGGTATCATTGTTTGGCAAATCATGGACCCTTACACTGGTAGATTGATGTATGGTAGATTGATATGGTAGATTGATTCCCAGTTTCTTAAGGAACCAAGATATTGATTCCATGGTGGCTGTACAAGTTTGAACTCCCACAAACAATGGAGGAATGTTTCCTTGTTCTGCATCCTCACCAGCATTAACTGCCATGTATGTTTTTGATCTTAGACTTTTGGACAGGTGTAAGATGGAACTTCAGAGTCATTTCAATTTGAATTTCCTGGATGGATAAGGATGTTGAACATCTCTAAGCATTTCTCAGCCATTTGAGATTCCTCTATTGAGTATTATCTAATAGGATATGTGCCCCATTTAAAATTACATTATTTGGGTTTTTTAATATCTAGTTTTTTTAAGTTCTGTGTATGTTTTGGAATGTAAAGATGGTAAAAAAAATCTTTCCCCATTGATGGTGTCTTTTGCCTTCCCAAATCTTCTCAGTTTCATGAGGTCCCAGTTATTGTCTGTCTTAGTGCCTTTGGTATAAGTGTATCTGTTCAGAAAGTGGTCTCCTATGCCCACAAGTTTAAGATCAAGGCTATTCCCCACTTTCTATTCTCTCAGGTTCAGTGTATCTAGTTTTACTATACTTTTATGGTGAAGTTTTTGATCCACATGGACTTGGCTTTTGTGTAGGGTGATAAATATAAATCAATATGCATTGTTTTACATGCAAATATCCAGTTTTTGTTTGGTTGAAAGTGTTGTCTCTCTTTTTCCAGTGTGTATTTCTTCTGGCTTTGATATTAAAAAAAATCAGGTGTCCAAAGGTGTGTGAATTTATGTCTGAGTTTTCTATTTGATAATATTAATCAATGTATTTATTTTTATGCCAATAATGTGGTTTTGTATTACTATATTTTTTATTACTATAGTACAGTGTGAAATCAGGGATAGTGACACCTCCAGCCATTGTTTTATTGTTAAGCATTATTTTAGTTATCCTGGGTGTTTTGTTTTTCCATATGAAGTTGAATATTATTCTTTCAAGATCTGAAAAGAATTGTGTTGGAATTTTGATGGCAATTGTGTTGGATTTAGTGATTGCTATGGGTAGAATAGCCAGTTCTATCCTTAATCTTATCTACCAATGAACATCCGTGATCTTTTATGTTCTGATATCTTCAAATTCTTTCTTCAAAGATGTGAAGTTTCTGCCATGTAAGTCTTTCACTTGATTAGTTAGAATTACCCCAAAATATTTTATATTATTTGGGGCTACTGTGAAAGGTGTTATTTCCCTGATTTCTTCCTCAGTCCATTTGTCATTTGTAGATAAAAGGGCTACTGATTTGTTCTATTTTAGTTAATCCTGTATCTGGTGACTTTGCTTAAAGTGTTTATAAGCTATAGGATTTCCCTGGTGAAATTTTTAGAGGCACTTATGTACAATATAATATCATCTGAAAATGATGGTACTTTGACATCTTACTTGTATCTCCTTGGTCTCCTTCAATTGTCATATTTCTCTAGGTAAAAACTTCATGTGCTATATTGAATAGATATGGAGAGAATGGACAACCTCGTCTTGTTCTTGGTTTTAGAGGAATTGCTTTAAGTTTCTCTCCATTTCATTTGATGTTGGCCCTCAGCTTGCTGTAAATTGTTTTTATTATGTGTAGACATGTCCCTTGTATCCCTGATCTCTCCTAGACTTTTATCATAAAGGCGTGTTAGATTTTGTCAAAGGCCTCTTTTGCATCAAATTGTGTGTGTGTGTGTGTGTGTGTGTGTGTGTGTGTGTGTTTTCTTTCAGTTTGTTTATAGGGTGGATTACATTTACAGTTTGTTATATATTGAACAGTCATTGCATCTCTGAGATGAAACATCCTGGGTCATGGTAGATGATCTTTTTGATGTGTTCTTGGATTCAGATTGCAAGAATTTAATTCAGTAGTTTTACATCTATGTTGAAAGGAAAATTAATGTGTAATTCTCTTTCTTAGTTGAGACTTTATGTGGCTTTGGTACCAGTGTAAATGTGATCTAGCAAAATAATTTAGGCAATGTTTCTGCTGTTTCTATTATCTGGAATAATTTAAGGAGTATTGACATTAATTTTTTTATGAAAGTGTGGTAAAATTCTATGCTAAAATCATCTGCCCCTGTGCTTTTGTGGTTTGGAGATATTTATTTATTTATTTATTTATTTATTTATTATATTGTTTTGGTTTTTTTGTTTTTTATGGTTCTTTTTATTTACATTTCAAAAGTTATCTCCTTTTCTGGTTTCCACTCCAAACCTAGCCCATCCACCCCCACCCCCTGCTCACCAACCCACCCACTCCTACTTCCCTGTCCTGGTAATCCCCTATACTGGGGCATCGAATTTTCTCAGGACCAAGGGCCTCTCTGCCCTTTGATGTGCAACAAAGCCATCCTCTGCTACACATGCAGCTGGAGCCATGGCTCCCTCCATGTGTAATCTGATTGGTAGTTTAGTCCCTGGGAACACTGGGGGTACTGGTTGCTTCATATTATTGTTCCTCCCATGAGATTTTTTTCAATGATTGTTTCTATTTCCTTAAAGGTCATAGATCTATTTAAATTGTTTACCTGATATTGATTTAACTTTGGTAAATGGTACCTATTGAGAAAATTATTCATTTCTTATAGATTTTCAAATTTTATGGAATACAGGTTTTTAAAGTATGACCTAATGATTCTTTGGATTTATGTAGTATCTGTTGTTATGTCCCTCTTTTTGTTCCTGATGTTGTTAAATTGGATATTCTCTCTCCATCTTTTAGTTAGTTTTGATAAAGGTTTGTTTATCTTTTTGATTTTCACAAAGAACCAGATCTTGGTTTCATTGATTCTTTGTACTGTTCTCTTTGTTTCTATTTTAATGATTTCAGCTCTCAGTTTTATTATTTCTTGCTATCTACTTTTTGTGGGTATGCTTACTTCTTTTTGTTCTACAGATTAGATGTGTGAATGAGATCACTACATTTTTTGGAGAGAGAGAGAGAGAGAGAGAGAGAGAGAGAGAGAGAGAGAGAGAGCTGGTCATGAATTCCTCTTAGCCTTGCTTCCACTGTGTGTCATAAGTCTGAGTATGGTGTAAATTCACTCTCATTAACTTCTTCATTTCTGACTTAAACAATTTTTATTCAGTAGAGAACTATTTAATTTCCATTAATTTTTAAGTTTTCTGTTGTTTCTGTTATTGTTGATAACCAGCTTCAATCTGTGGGAGTCTGATTGTATGCAGGGAGTTATTTCAATTTTCTTATACCGATTGAGCTTTGCTTTCTATACGAGTATATGGCCAATTTTGGAGAAAGTTCCATGAAGTGCTGAAGAGAAGGTGTTGTGGATCGCTTGAGCCTTTATTTGAAAAGTTAATGTGGGGAGAAAGTTCACAAGGCAACTTCTCATCTGTAGCCCCTCTGAGGAGTGAAATTAGCATCAAAATACAAGCCCAGAGCTATGCACAACAAGAAGGTTTATTCTTTTGTGTTTGGGTGAAATATTCAGCAAGTATCTGTTAGTTCCCTTTGGTGTATATCATCCATTAGCTCCAGCATTTCTCTGTTTAGTTTTAATCCAGATTAACCTGTCTGTGGGTGAAAGTACCTTGTATTTGAGGCACAGCTGTTAAGAATTACAATATCATCTTGGTGGATTTTTCCTGTGGTATGTCCTTCTCTGTCTCTTTGGATTAGTTTTGGCTTGAATTCGACTTTGTTAGATGTTGAAATAGTTACAACAGCTTGCTTCTTAGGTCCATTTGCTTTGAATGTTTTTTACAACCTTTTATCCTGAAGTAATATCTATCTTTGATGTTGAGGTGTGCTTCTGGATGCAGAAAAATAATAGATTTTTTTTCATCCATTCTGATTATCTGTGTTTTTTATTTGGGGAATTAAGACAGTTGGCATAAAGAGATAATAAGTGCAATATTTTTGATTCTTCTTTTTGTTGTCACTGTTGTTGTTGGTGGTGGTGGTAGTGGTATGTATGTGTGTGTGTGTTCCCCTTTTAGTTTTTCTGGTATGAGATTATTTATGTCCAATGCTTACATTGGTATAGTTGACCTCCTTAGGCTTAAGTTTTCCTTGTGGTAACTTCTATAGGTCTTGAATTGTTTGAATTCGACTTTGTCATGGGATGTTTTATTTTCTCCGTCTATGGCGGTTGAAAGTGTAGCTGGTATAGTAGTCTGAGCCAACAACTTTGGACTTTTAGAGTCTGCAGCATGTCTGTCTCAGCCCTTCTGGCTTTTATAGTCTCCATTGAGAGGCCAGTTGTAGTTCTAATAGGTTCTAATAATAGGATATATAGATATAGATATAGATATAGATATAGATATAGATATAGATATAGATATAGATATAGATATAGATATAGATATATAGATATATGTATGTATATATATATATATCAGCTTTTAATATTTTTCTTTGTTCTGTATGATTAATATTTTGAATATTATGTGTTGAAGGGTTTTTCTTTTCTTGTCCAATCTATTTGGTGTTCTGTATGATTCTTACACCTGCATAGGCATCTCCTTCTTTGGGTTAGGAAATTTTTCTTCTATTATTTTGTTGAAAATAGTTTTGGGGCCTTTGAGCTGAAATTCTTTTTTCTCTATTCCTAGTCTCCTTAGGTTTGATCTTGGGGTCCCAGATTCCCTGGATGTTTAGGATGTATTTTGATTTAACATTTTCTTTGACCAATGTATCCATTTATTTTCTTTTCCATTTCTTGTACTCTGTTAGTTCCTGCTTGAATTCCTATGTTTTTTATTTCCAGAATTTCTTCAGTTTGTATTTTCTTCATTGCTTCTATTTCCATTTTCAGGCCTTAGACACTTTTATTCATTCATTCATTTCAATTTTTCTTTTCTTTTCTTTGTGTGTGTGTTCCTGAATTTCCTTAAGGAATTTATTGCTTGTCTCTTTAAGGGCCTCTACTATCTTCATATTGGAGGTTTTAAGGTCTTTTTGGTGCTTCAGTTATTTTAGAATATTCAGGGCCTGCTTTTGTAGGATAGCTGGACTCTAGTGGAGATATATTGCCCTAGATATTATTGTTTATCTTCTTTCTTTCTTTTTTGGGGAATTGATAGTTACATAAATAAAATGAGTTAAAGTAAAGGCTCAATGGCAGCATCCATTGAACAAGGGTAGCCGGACAGTGAAACCAGAGACACTTTTCACACAGACTGTCGTGGGAAAAACATAAAATACTGAACATTAACCATTTTATTATTTCATGTATGTAACTACAATGATGACAGTTGAGACTATGATGCTTTACAGAAAATGTTAAAGTAGCATTGTATATAATGTATAAAATACATGTGGAAAAATTATATAAAATTACATGGCACTTTCAGTTCTCTTTATCACTTTTGTTTCACAGACTTGAGCTCATGTTCTTAGATTAGTCTTTAAAAAAGTGTTTTAAATATTTCATAAAAATTACTTCAATTATAGTATTTTCTATATCATTTCAATTTTTAAAGGTTGCTTTTATTTTTGAGTGTGTGTGTGTGTGCATGCAGGCATTTTGTACACATGAGCATACATGCATGTGTCTATTGTATACACATGAATGCAGATGCTTATGGAGGTCAGAGAAGGAATAGGTGTGTTTAACCTGTGAGTCACCTTTCTAATGCCCAAATCACTTGTATTTTAGTGTATCATTTGTATAGAAAATGGATAGATTTTATTTTTAACCTAATTCTTCAAATCTTACCTTTCTCTTTTTTTGACATTATAATATAATTACATCATTTTCCTTTCCTTTCCTCCACCAAAGCCTCCCATATATTCCTCCTTGCTTGTTTTCAAATTAATATTTTAAATTACATGCCTAATGTATACCTATATGCATATGTATTCATAAATATAACTTGCTTTGTCTATAGAATATTATTTGTATGTGTTTTTTCAGGACTGCCATTTGTTTTTTTATTTTTAATTTTATTTTTACTTTTTATATTAGATATTTTCTTTATTTACATTTTTTTATTTTAATTTTTTATTTTCTATATTCTTTGTTTACATTCCAAAGACTTTCCCCTTTCCAGTTCTCCCCCTCACCATATGTCCTATAAGTCCTCTTCACCCCCTCTGCCCATTCCCCAATCACCCCACCATCACCATTTCTCTGTTCTGGTACTCTCCTACAAAACTGGATTTAGTCTTTTCCGGACCAGGGTCCTCTCCATACTTTTTCTTGGGAATCTTTTACTTAGCTAATTGTGTCTTGAGTATTCAGAGCTTCTGGGCCCATTAATATCCACTTGTCAGTGATTGCAATTCATGTGTATTCTTTTGTGATTGGGTTAACTCACTTAGGATGATATTTTCCAGATCCAACCATTTGCCTACAAATTGCATGAATTAATTATTTTTAATTGCTGAATAGTATTCCATTGTATAAATATACCACATTTTCTGTATCCATTCCTCCGTTGAGGGACATCTGGGTTCTTTCCAGCTTCTGGCTATTATAAATAAGGCTGCTATGAACATAGTGGAGCATGTGTCTTTATTGCATGTGGGGGAATCCTCTGGGTATATTCCCAGGAGTGGTATGACAGGGTCCTCTGGAAGTGTCATGCCCAATTTTCTGAGGAACTGCCATACTGATTTCCAGAGCGGTTGTACCATCTTGCAATCTGGATGATTACAGCTCTGGGTGCTGATTTCTGGACTTGTCTTTGATGAGTGGGTGTTTTGTTTCATGGTTTCTGTTTCCTCTCTGGATTTTCAGAGAGTGTGATGGCTGTGTGTTGCCTCTTCTGGACTGCTCATTGGTGTGTTCACAGAGAGTGCCTGCTGGTGTTGGAGACTGGGATTCACTCAAGGGAGTCATGAAGAAATGGTGTGTTGTATCTATAGAAGGTGTAAAGAAGCAAAGGAGTATGCAGCTGGTGTTCTGGTACAGACAGACAGAGATAAGGCTCAAGGATTGTGTCTACTTGAGGAACAGAGAAAGCATAGAAGGTTTGTGGTAACCTTGCAGGGTCTTCTCTATTATTGATTTTTAAATAACTTCCTATCTATGAATATGGGTTGTCTGTTTACATCATCTCTAATTTTTAAGTAATTTTTCATATTTATTTACAAGTATTTTGTACAATATATTTTGATCATATTCTTTCCCCTCCCCACTCCTCCTAGATCCTCCCCACCTCCCTAATGCATCCAAATTTATGTTGTTTTTCTTTCTTTCTCAGAAACAAAATGAAATAAAAAACAATAAAAATTGGAAAGAATACAGCAACAATAATGAAATAACAAAATGGAACAAAAATACACACAAAAACCATGGGGTTTTTTTGTGTGTGTGTGTTGGCCAGCTACTTCTGGGCACTGAGCCTGCCCTGAAGTGTGGTTGACATACCCAGCTGCACTCCATTGGAGAAAAAACTAATTTTCCCTTTCCCAGCAAGTATCTATTGCCATAAGCTTCTTGGTTAGGAAAGGGACTTTGTGTCCAATTTCTTTTCTCTATGCTGAGATTTGGTCTGATTTGAGCCTATTCAGATCTTATACTTGCTTCCACAGTCTCTGTGAGTTCATAGGTGTATCAGTTCTGATATGCCTGAATGATGCTATTTCCTCTAAATGATCCACTGACTCTGGATCTTATAGTCTTTCTGACAGACAACTCTTCAACATAGGTTCCTGAGTTTCTGGAAGGTTTAAAAACGATATTCCACTTAGAGTTGAGTGCTCCAAAGTCTCTCATTCTCTGCACATGTTCTAGATGTGAGTTTTCTGTGTTACTTATCATCTACTATAAGAAAAAGCTTCTCCTATGACAGTTGAATGATGCTCTTTAATAATGCCATTAGTTATTTTAAGTATATGAGTGCACTATTGTTGTCTTCAGACACCAGAAGAGGACATTTGATCCCATTACAGATGGTTGAAGGTCACCATGTGGTTGCGGTTGCTGGGAATTGAACACAGGTCATTTGGAAGAGAAGTCAGTGTTCCTGACTGCTGAGCCATCTCTCCAGCCCAAGCAAGGATATTCCCCCACTTTCTCCTTTATTTGGTTCAGTGTATCTGATTTTATGGCAAGGTCTTTGATCCACTAAAACTTGTTTTGGGCAGGGTGATACATATGGATCTACTTGTATTCTGCTACATACTGACATTCAATTAGATCAGTATCATTTGTTGAAGATCCTTTCTCTTTTCCATTGTATATTTCTGGCTTCTTTATCAAAAATCTAGTGTCCATGGGTGTGTGAATTTATGTCTGGGTCTTCAATTCCATTCCATTGATGGGTATGTCTATTTTTATGCCAATACCATGAAGTTTTTATTTCTACAGTTCTGTAGTGCAGCTTGAAATTAGGGATGGTGATACTTTCAGATTTGTAACCAGGCAAGGCCTCAAATGGATAGATTGAGACACCAACCCACCCACAAAATCTTTAACTTACAGTTTGTCTTGCCTGCAGAGTGTTCTGGGACCAGAGCCTAGAATGATAATCATAAGAGAAACCAGAAATTTTTCATCCAGAAACTGATGAGAACAGATGTAGGACTCTATAGCCAGGAGGAGGAAGAGGAAGGCCAGAGGAACCAGAGGGATCAGTGCCACTGTTTTCTGTGACAGAAACACTAGTCACAGAATCAAGTGACTGAAACTCAAGGAGCCTATAGGGGTCTGACCCAGGTCATCTACATATATGTTAAGGCTGAGTAGCTTGCTGTTCCTGTGGGATTTCTAATAGTGGTAGTGGGGAATGTCTCTGACTCTTTTGTGTGCTTGTGGAACTCTTCTCCTACTGATTTGCCTGGTTCAGCCTTAATGTGATGGTATATGTCTGGTCTTATTATAATTTGCTATGTCATGTTTAGTTGATGTCCCTGTGACGTTTGCTCTTTTTTAAGAGAAAATGAAATGAGAGGGGTTGAGGTGAACTGGGGGGTGGGGGATATATCACTGCAGTCAGGAGATATGAGCAAAGAATTTAAAAAACAGCTAGGGCTCATCTTACTGCTCTGTTCCATTGGCAGAACAATAGTAGTAGGTCTGGCCCTAGGCTTATCTAATTCCAGGTCCTTGACCACATTAACAGTGTCAGGTATGGGTTCCATCTTATTAAATGGCCCTTAAATCCAGTTTTTAAAATATGGTTGGTTTACAACTCACAGACCACATGAAGCTCAAGTAGAAGAAAGACCAAAATGTGGACACTTTGATCCTTCTTAGAAGGTAAATAAAAATACCCATGGCTCACAGTCAACCAATAGATTGAACATAGGGTACCCAATGGAGGATCTAGAGAAAGGACCCAAGGAGCTGAAGAGGTTTGCAGGCCTGCAGGAGTAGCAATAATATGTACCAACCAGTACCCCCAGAGCTCCCAGGGACTAAACCACCAATCAAAGAGCATACATGGAGGGATCCATGGCTCCAGCTACACATGTAGCAGAGGATGGCCTTTTCACATATCATTGAGAGGAGAGGCCATTGGTCCTGTAAAGGCTTGATGCCCCAGTGTAGGGGAATGCCAGGTCAGGAAAGTGGGAAGGAGAGGTTGGTAAGCTGGGGGAGGGGGAATGGGATAGGGGGTTTTCGGAGAGTTAACAATGAAAGGGGATAACAATCGAAATGTAAATAAAGCAAATATCTAATAAAATAAAAAAATAAATTAACAACAACATAATAATAATAAACAATTCACAATTATCCTAGAAACAAAAGGGGAAATTTCTGTCCACATTGCCTGGATAAAGAGATGGATGTGTCCTGGTACCCTACCCTTGAATAACCCTTTCCTGCCTGTAAAGATTAAAAAAAATGTGGTTGGTTACTGTCATAACATTGTGCCATGACTTAACTAGTATATATTACAGTCAGGTAATTTGGTAACTCTTGTAGGTCACACAGTTTCTAGCTGTACGATATTAATGACTACCTTTTCCTCAGTAGGATGCAAAGTACCTTCAAGCATCATGAATGCTGGGTGAAGTTGGGGTGAAGCTTCCAGTCGAGTACCTCTTTATTCAGTGACATGTTTTGCCTTTAGCAGTAGAACTTTGTCAATTATTTTATAGAGGGTAACCAATAGTCTCAGCAATAACCCTTGATGTTTGGAAGGGTAAATGCATCCTGTTGGCCAACAGCTCAACAAGATGCAACAAATTCCTGGCACTGGAGGTTTTACTTAGTGGCACAAGATATCTAGTTAGGGCATTGTCTTTTTTATATTGTTGTAAATGAAATTACTTTCTAAAATTTATTTTCATTTTGTTTATTGCTTGTGTGCTCAAATACAACTGAATGTTAAAGATTTTACAGATAAATGCACCCAGAAAATGTTCTTAAATTATTTATTATCTGTTGTAGTTTAAACTTGGGGATGTAGGGGTACAGGCTCATTATTAATTCTTCTATCCAAGATCATTTCATGACAGTGAGTAATAGCTTTACTTCTTTCTTTTCTGTTGTAGATGATTCTTGGTTTTCCTTGATTTATTTGTACACTAAATAGTTTCTTAGAAGAACTTGTAGTTTCTGAAGCGGAGCATTGCATGGGAGATGAAATGAAGAGTTTAATCTGACAAGATGCTGGTAATGTTCAAACTTTAGAAAGATTATCATTCCCTTTGGGCTAAAAAGATGATTTAACTGCTAAGTGCTAAATCTCACAGGCAAAGAGAAATGTTATTATTCTAATCAGACTGTGAGGAGGAACCCATAGTAATTTCGGAGGAACATTGTGAGGAGGGAGAGAATTGGGGGCATAGTGACTGAGGGGTAAGAGCATGGAAGGGAGGCAGCAGTGAGTTTCCAGTTCCCACTTCCTGTACCTCATGGTGCCATTCAGTGAGATTCCAGGTAGAGACATGGGTTGGGGAGAAGGAAGATGAGGTCTAGATGTGCTCAGAAGTCTAGTCTGGCTTCCAGTGTGCAGCCACCCAAGACAGATGTCCACAAAGATGAGTCAGTAGGACTGGGCTGGGCCCTTCATCTCAAGACCCTTCCCCTAGGGAGGTCACTGAGCCTCAGTGGTCATCAACACAGGGCTAGTTTCAAACATGCTCTGTTAATATCTAGGATCCTGCCATTTATACTTTAAATATCATCCACTAGGGTACCTTCTTGCCTTGGTCAGATATGAGCAAATATCTACCAACCAATGAATACAGAACACACATGTGCATGTGCATGTACCTGAGTGAGTGTGTGTGTGTGTGTGTGTATGTGTGTGTGCATGTGTGTGTTCTTTACCAAGCATCCTCATGCTTCTATGAGGATCTTCAGCAGTGATCCAGGTAGAGATTGTTATGCAAAATATAAGCCTAGTTATGAAATAATGAGATCACTTGTCATACCAGTAATATTTAATCTATAACGACTGATGAACAGTATTGTGAGTTAATGAGGAGTCAATGAATTGACAGAATGACTATAAAGCAATCCTGTACATAGTAGGTCCTCATAAATAATTAATTAACCCCCCAAAGTCAATATCCTGAGGGTTTCTTTTGCCTTATGAAGATACAAATAGCTGAACATAGACATCACATTATTGATTAAGATATTCTTCTCCAACACACAGTAGGTACACTAGCCACATTAGATGCTTGTTCACTCAAATGTCTCGATAACATCCTCTCGGAAATAATGCCTTCTAAGAAAGCAAATCTCTCTTCTTTTTTTCTAGCTGTGTATTCCTCTTTTCAGTTGTGAATCATAGTATGTTTCTAGGCCTGCTTTATTTCTACTTTTCTGCACAAATAATCGCCCCAGATCCAAGGGGCACCATGTCCCAGGGCTGGAATAGCACTTAGCTCTGCTCTTAACATGCAATGTAATGAAAGGGGGTGTTAGGTTGGGAGATAAACCTCATCCAGCACAGTTCAGGCTACTTACATTCATCTGAGGAGAGAGAAGGACTGTAATTCTGCACCTTATAAATAGACATATATAGCTCTGCATACATTATTAATATGGGCTTTATTGCTACCTTTATTGAATCTGCGATGGCACTTCTCTTGGGAAGCCACAAAACACAGGAAGATTGCATAGATGCCTGCATTAACCAGGACCACAATAGACTGGGCAAGTAAGTCTGTGCAAACAACCGTGTTCGTGTGAGCTGCATCCTATAACTCAAACAACATAATAACAAATAATATGCTCAGGAAGCCCCACAGCTGCTATTGAAGTATTTTCTGTATTTCCTCTCCATGTTGCCTGTGCTAGTACGAGAGCAGTCAGAGGAGCTGTGTTTAGAAGATATTCTGCAGGACCCACAAGTAACCTTCAGAAAAGACCCAGACCCAGACCAACTTCAGACCAGCTCCGCCTCCAGCCCCACCCAGTCCTCTGTATGCACCTTGTCCTTGAGCTTTTTTTCTTGGTATTCTGCTTTAAACAGGCATGTTACAAATGAGAAATTACTTCCTATCTGTCATGCTTTTAAAAACAAACAAACAAAAAAAAAACTTGTTTTCAAGACAATGACTTGCTGTACAGTCTGGGCCTTTCTGGAATCTGTCTCCACCTTCTGGGGCTGGGATATGTGTCATGGCACCCAGCTCTTAAAGTAAATGCTACCTCTTCACAAAACCCCTCCAGCTCTCCATTCAAAAGTAGCTGTCTCATCTGTCTGTGTTTCATCATTTGCCCTGCTAATACTGTCTATCTTTCCATATCTTACTTGTCTTTGCACCTTTACCCTATGATGTCTCCCATCATGTCTGCCATTCCTTACTGGTTCTCCAGTGCAGATTACTTTAAGACTGAACTGCACTGGGGTTTGTGAGAAGTATCTGTTGACTCATCGAACACATGAATCCTAGAATATCAGATTCAACGGTCCTCCTGCTGCTCTAATTCTGTCTACTGTGACTTTCTGTAGATGCAAGCTTCATGCCAGGAAGTACTCTGTCCTGTTTTGGTAAGCACTGGAAATGGCCTTAATAAATGAATCAGACCTGAGCACTGCTGGTATACTGGCTTGGAGAGCACAGGGCAGGGCAAAGTCTGGAACAGGTAGGGTTCAGTCTGCCTCTTCCCTCCCAGACACAGCTGCCTACCAGGCCAAAAGGGGGTGAAGCAGAGTCCAAGGCAAGGAGGAGCCCAGTCCAGTTGGGAACAAGTGTTAGGGAGGCAGGGTGTTGGGGGAGTGCTTTTTAATGGGTCCTTTGGTGAAGGCCTTCCCCAACAATCTTTAATGAAGCAGCTCCAAGGCATAACCTCGGCTTGTTCACATCCCTGTACTGGGGTGGGGTTGAATGCATACCTTTTATTTGGGGTGAACTAAGGGTTATATAGTTTTGGGAAGAGGTATGAGAATATCCAGGGAGGGAGAAGGTCATTGACTAAAGGCTAAGGCTACCAAGATGCATCGTTAGCATGGAGAGACATTCCAGGTACTGGCAGTCACCTGGTAACATGCCCGAAGGCAGGAACAAAAATAGGGGGAGAGTTAGCCCTACTTCTCCTGGTCTCGGGATGAGATTTTGATCGCAATTTTTTGAGATTTCCAGCGTTTGGGGAATGCTTAGCCTCACCTGTCCATTGCCATTTCCTCTGATGGCATGGTTCATGTGCCCTGCATCATCTCCTCCCCAAACAGCAGTGGAGGGCTCCTGTTCAATTCATCTCCTGTAACCCTACAGCTGGGATGAGAATGTAGTTTTGGATAACAGCTTTCTCCAACTTCCTTTAGCTCATTAATCTCATCCCTTATGAAAGGAAGCCAATAACCCCTCCATATCTTATGGATAGCAATTCTTTGCTTAAATCCCACATACCCCCATCCACTCACACCAAGGTCATAAAATAAAAAGACACTGTGGGCCAAGACTGCTGTTATTTGAAAACACCCATTCAGAGCACCCACAGTCCCTATCCTTGTCTCTGCTGAAAACTAGCCTCTATTACAAACCAATCACTTTCAAAAGGTTCCCCACTGGCAGAGACTGCTTTAGCAGAGGGCATGTTATCCAATTATGGCCGACAAGAAAAGAAGAAAAATCATCTGAGGCATACTTCCAGTAACTAGATCCCGGCAGAATAAGAACTGCATTTGTAGAAAAAATGTTCTTGGCCTCTCTGCACCATGAAGTTCATGAGGAGATGGTGTCCTCAATGCAGAAATAGACATTCTCCATACAGAGTTGGAAAATGATGCAGGGTAGAGAAATCTGAGCCCCAGAGCACATGAAGGGTAAGTCCACAAACATGGGACCACCCACGCTGACCTTCCAACTGAACAAACTGGAGCAACTTTGATCTAACTTGGCAATGATCGAGAGTTATTGGTAGCAAAGGGCACCCCCAAATTACAAACATCCTAGACAAAAGATTGCACTAATGTTAGGTAGAACATGTGTAAAAATCTCCATTCTCAAACAGTGGCCAGACTAGCAAGATGTGGAGTAGATTCACATCAGGCATCTTCTCTAGTTGCATTCTGCTGTAGAAAAGTGTGATGGTCACCAGGAAACTACTGGAATCCAAGGAAGACACAGGATTCTTAGTAGACGGTTTGGTATTTTTGTTGTTGTTGCTGTTGTTTCTTTTGTTTGTTTTTTGTCATTATTTGTTCCTTTGTTTTAAGTTTTGAATATTTTTACTGTTAATTTTTTTGAGATTATAACATGATTACACTATTTTCTTTCTCTTTCCCACATATCTCTCTTTGCTCTCCTTCAAATTCATGTCCTCTTCTACCAACATGGCTACCTAAATGTCAGCTGAGCAAAGACAACAGCAAGAAACATGCTAAAGCAGACAGAGAAATGTCCAAGACTCCTCCATCCTGCACAAAGAACTGGAGTCAACTGTAGACCTACCCAGGGAAGAGGACAATTGTTCATTCACCTAGATTTCAAACAGCTAGAAGTCATAGAAAGAGGAGAAATGTCATGAAAAATATAACCTTGCAGACACTCTTATGGAAGCTGAGTAAGACTTCATAGGTTTATGCTGTTAAGTTTGGTCGTGTTGACTGCATATCAGTGGAATTCTCTTCTCAAGAGCTCTCACAACTTGGCTGGCCAAATTTACCTATGTGCAGCTCTGGTGAAAGCATCGACGAAGAGGGAAGCAGCTTCTTCCTTCTGGATTCTGTGAAATTTGGAAATGCAGAAAGATAAGCTGTCCCAACCTTCATATCAGTGAAAACCCGTGTTACATGAATTTTCCTGGAGTGATGTGGACAAACATATCACCGAAGATAGGTTGATAATGGTAGACCAGAGCAACCAAAGGAGGTTGCAGGTCCAGTGAAATTTTTGGTTATTTACAGCCACATGGATGACTCCAAGACATTTGCCACTGAAAGGTTCTGCCCCAGCATGAGTGACAACTGCCATTCCTACACCATTTGCCAGTATCTTGGCATCTCCAACAGGAGTCTTTCTTGCCAATTGCTGTCACGGCTTGTATTACCATTCCAGTGAGGCGCTGTAACTCTTACACAGTTCTGGAGCCTTTTAAGTTGTGTTTACTTCCTGCGACTTAATACATTTTCAATTCAGAGGAAAACATTGTAGAACAAGGAGAGATGACAGAGTGAAGAAGGTCAGTTAGACAGAGCTTTGCTGGGCTCCTATTTGAACATGAAACTACTGTGGATGACTAAAGACCTTCCACCAGAATCTTTCCTCCTCTGAACCAACGTAACCTTTGCATCTCAGCTAGTTCTGCATTCAGTTACATAACAGGTTCCAGATCCCACAAAGAACCTCTGCTGAAAATAACAATTGCAATGAATAATAAGAGCCTTAGATTGAGTCAGTCCAAGCTTTCTATGAGAGTCTCTTCTGTAACAACTTACCATTGCCCTTATAGTCCCAAAGTAGATGCTCACAGTAGAACCATGGCTATACATAAGTGTGTGTGTTAATAAAACTTTATTTACAGACATCAACTGTGGACAGAGTTGGGGCATTGAATTGAATGAACTGATGAGTTTATTAAGGTTATGTACAAGCACATGGATTATTCACAAGCCTGGGTGGCAGCTCTAGAAACCTGAATCAATAGAGAACTGGATGCAGCGTGCGTGCAGCGTGTGTGCAGCGTGTGTGAAGCGTGTGTGCAGCGTGTGTGCAGCGTGCCTGCAGCTCCACCCACGAGTCTCTCTTCTAGTCAACTTCTTACCTTCTCTGTTTCAAAGCGTCTCAAGTGTCTCAAGAACACATGTAACAGACGTCTGTTTTCAAGCTACACTGCATCTACATTGTGTGCCCTTGAGGGAATTGCTTACCTCCCTGGGCCTCGATCTCTCTTCTGAAAATCACATATAAAACCCATTGTATATCCCTGCTGTAGGCAAGCAATAAAAGGAATGTTTGAAGAACCTTCAACACCATGCATCAGAAGGTGAGGTGTTGGAGTGCTGTTGTTCTCTGTGTGTGGCTTTTCATATAACTCTATCTCTATCAAATGAGATGGGGAAAAGGGCCTCATCTAGAGGCCAGTAGCAATTGTGAAGAAAATACTCAGGGTAGATTAATCAAAGGAAGATTCTCTCTCTCTCTCTCTCTCTCTCTCTCTCTCTCTCTCTCTCTCTCTCTCTCTGTGTGTGTGTGTGTGTGTGTGTGTGTGTGTTTGTGTGTGTGTGTGTTTGTGTGTGTGTGTGTCTGTCTGTCTGTCTGTCCATATGTCTGTCTATCCGTGTGTCTGTCTGTCTGTCTCTGTCTCTGTGTGTCTGTCCATCTGTCTGTCTGTTCCTCTCTCTCTGGGTCTCTGTCTCTGTCTCTCTGTCTGTCTCTTGGGGGGTGTTCTTTAGCTGTGGCTAGAGCTGCCTCTAATTCCTAAAGGACCTGGTCCATTTAAGTGGATTTGATTGACATTAATTATTTAAAATGATCATTTATTAATAAATAAGAACTTTATGAATATCTTGCACTTATTCAGTGTTTTATAGTTTTTTTATTTTTACTTTATTCTTTTCAAAGGACTTTTAAACTAGGGCACACAGTGTACCAGGAGGCATATGAATATATGGGGGAAGCATCTTTCAGTTTCAGGAGGGCAACATTATTTCACACTAAAGCCAACTTGAATATATAATAGAGCAGAATACAGAATGCACATGGTTTTAAAAGATTGAGTTTGTGACTTCAAAGATATTTCAAGTCAGAGAGTCATCAGGTTGGGCTGTATCCCAGGTGACTGTGTCAGGAAGAGAATTGGTTGTGTCTTTTGCCATAGCCCCCTGCAAAGTACTTAAGGAAGGAGAACTTTTAGGATTTCTGCAGATGACAAAACTCTGCAGGAATATGTATGGGCTCGCACAAGGTTGACTCTGTGCTGCTGAAGGAGTCTTTAAACCTAGATTTTTAACCTCCTGGTTGTCCACATACACGTGAGTGAGGAGAATCAACCATGAGATGGAGACACAGCGAGCTTGGGGTGCTACGCACTGACAGGACGGAAAGGCGATCACACCAGGGTCCAGAAATGCATAAAATCCTTTAAGCCTCACATGTCTTCACTCCAGAAAAATGCCAGTTCCGGAGCCAACTGCATCTCCTCATAATGCAGTTAAAACTTATGTCAGGCATGCCCTCCCACCCACCCACAGCACCAGGCCAGGCAGCAACATGAAGACACAGTTGTGCTTTGTATAATAAAAATAGGATCTGCACGTACCTTTTTATCAACAGCTTAGTGAGCACACACTGTTCATGGTTGGTTTGCTGTGAGCTAACTCCCTCCCAGCCTGGTTTCCCCTAGAGAAGTCCATGGTTGACAGTAGTAGAAACAAAGCAAACAGAATGTTTTAAGAGTGTCTCAGCCAAGACACCAACAGAGCAAGATAACCATGCAAGGGAGTGAAACGAGAGAGACCCAGACTTATCAACGCAGCTGACCACCTGACCAGAAGACAAGACTAAGCCCAGAAGGCTGACTGTTTTTGTCTCCACCTCACTTATCCCTATGAAATTTGCTTTCTTGACATGAGAATCAAGGCAGAGTTCCCAAGATGATTAGTCAGTTGTCTTCCCTGATTGGCAACACTGAATAAGGCACACCATTAAAATCTGACTCCTGTCTCTAAGTGTTGGCTTCTGTAAGTGACAGCATGAACATAATTCCAGTTTCACCTCAGTTTCTCCACATGAAATTAGACTCTCCCAGTGGATTTGAACTCTGCTGTGGCCACTTGCTTTCCTCCAGCAGGACTCTATGACTAAAGAAACAAAGTCCATAACACAAACCCAGTGGGCCTTGTCCTGCACCTGATGCCTAGATCTTTGTTTACCATGCATAACAGGCCTGTTTGTATCTGGGTTTTCTGTGCTCAACTGAAGACTGCAGTTGGGCTTTTAATACTCTTTATTCTAAGGACATTATTCTTTTCATAATAGCCACTGTGGTGGTTAATATTGTCAGTCTGACAGCATCTAAAATTACATGGAAAGAAGGCTTTGAGGGGTTTCTAGATGGGCAAAATTAATTTGAGAAGAAACACCCTACATGGGCTGAGGTTCTAGGACTTAATAAAAAGGGGAAAAAGCTGATCTGAGAACCAGTATTTCTCTCTCCATGCTTCCTGACTATGTAGTATGTATGTATGTGTATGTATGTGTGTGTATGTGTGTATGTGTATGTGTGTGTATGTGTGTATGTGTGTATATGTGTATGTATTTGTGTATGTATGTATGTAATATATGTGTATATATGTATGCAGTATGTATGGGTGTATATGTATGTGCATATGTGTTATGTAGTATATATGTATGTATGTATGTATGTATGAGCAAATGTTCCAGTCTTTTGCTTCCCTGGCTTTCTCCATATGAGAGATTGTATTTCCCAGAATTGTAAGCCAAAGTAAACTCCTCCTCCCTTGTGCTGTTTCTTGCTAGTTCGTTTTTAATGTGTCAATATGATAACTAACAAATGCAACCACTATCAGCGTGTCACTCACTACCTGCCACCTGCCTGTAACACTAGCTGGGAGTTTGAAGCCCAAATCCTGGGTGTTAGCTGCATCTGCACAAGCTTGGGGAAGTCTTCAGCCTCTTACTCGCATCAGCTGCTACACCTGCAAAACAGAAACGCACGCCTTTGAGCTCGGGCAAACTGCCAAGGGGTGGGTCACTCTCTGCTTTACTTTTCCCAAGCCCATTCACCCCTTGTAAGTTGGACCCCTAAAACATCCTAACTCAGGACAAATTTCCTGAGAACAGCCAGCACCAGCTGGGAGCCCTATCAGTCTTGAGCTTTGATGACCAGAGGCAAAGTTTTCTTTCATTTTTCTTCCAAATAAAACACTGCAGTGTATATCCTCGTCCCTCATTTCTGGCTCCAGAGCCTTCCGAGCCTTGCTCTTAACAGACTATCTGTGGTATTGTGCCCTAGTCCTTCGAACACATCTATTTATAGAAGTCATCATTAGCTCTGCAGACCATGCCTGGGCCGCCTCACCTGTCCCTCCCCGTGTCCTCTTGCTGAAGTTTACTTCAAGGGTTTTCAGGGAGTTCTTTGTAATATTAGTTAACATGTACAGGAAAGCCCCAAGGTCATGTTCCACTCTTGGCACCCTTCACTTTAGATTTGAGAAATCCCCTAAAACTCTCATTAGCACAGGCTGCCTCACACCTATGAAACTTTAAAAATATCTAGCTAATCAGCCACTTTGCACACCTCCGTGCCGGCAGTGTCTGCTCCCGCCGCCGCCCCCATTCCTTTCCTTGGCATTACATTTGTGCAGATGAGAGCTGTCAAAAACCTGACTTCCTACAGTATTTAAAACATAAGGAAGAGAACTGCTCATCTGAAACCAGCATTACCACTTAAAGAGAAACAGAAAGCCAGGAGGGAGAAGCAGAAGGTAGAGGGGGAGGGGGAGGAGTCAACAAGGCATTCCTGTTCAGAGTCAGTTCTACTAAGGCCCATCACTGCAATTTGGGGCTTTTATTGATTGATTGGTTGGTTGGTTGGTTGGTTGGTTGGTTGGTTGGTTGGTTGGTTGGTTGGTTGGTTGTTTTGGTTTTTCAAGACAGGATTTTTCAAGACAGAGCTGTCCAAGAACTCACTCTGTAGACCAGGCTAACCATGAGCAGAGATTTGCTTGCCTTTGCCTACCAAGGACTGGAATTAAAAGCAAATGTTACCATTGCCTGGGATATTAACCACAATAATGAGAACTTAAATTATCACTTATTGAGTATCTGCCCTTTATAAGACACATCTCTCTCTCTCTCTCTCTCTCTCTCTCTCTCTCTCTCTCTCTCTCTCACTCTCTGTATAGCTGAGTACCTAAACCTACCCCGCCCCCAAAATATACACAAGTTCATATATCAGAAAGTAGATTCCACAAAAGGCTGAAGTGCTAAGCTCAAACTATCAGTACGAGCTAGGGCAGCTTCTTTTTTTTTTTTATGCTTATTAACTTTATTACATTTTAAATCACATTTTTAAGTTGACATGGTCCATTTCCCAAATTTAGGCTCCCATTTTCACTGTCCCATTAAGGTTTAAAATGATATATTTTGGTACAATGATTAATCACTGTCCTAGTCAGGGGTTCTACTCCTGCACAAACATCATGACCAAAAGCAAGTTGGGGAGGAAAGGGATAATTCAGATTATACTTCCAAATTGCTGTTCATCACCAAAGGAGTTTAGGACAGGAACTCAAGCAGGTTCAAATACAGGAACTGATGCAGAGGCCATGGAGGGATGTTTCTTACTGTCTTGCTTCCCCTGGCAGGCTCAGTGTAGTCTCCTATAGAACCCAAGACTACCAGCCCAGGGATGGCACCACCCACGATGGGCCCTCCCCCCTTGATCACCAGTGGAGAAAATGCCCCACAGATAGATTTCATGGAGGTACTTCCCCAACTGAAGCTCCTTTCTCTGTGATAACTCCAGACTGTGTCAAGTTAACATTCAAAACCAGTCAATACATTCGTTGTGGAGAATATCATAATTACTTTGGTAATGTTGCAAAGGCCATTTGCCATACAAATGCATACTAGAGGTGTGATGTGTGTATCCCTCAGATTCTCTTATTTACAGCTTAGGGACTTGTTTCCTTGACTGCGTGAACACTGCTGCAGATGGGCCAGTACTGAGACTCTATCCAATAATTTTATTTTCTTTTAGTATCTAGCAATTCTAGCACTCCTTTTAAGGGATGGCTTGGTTTGTTTGTATTCTTCTAATATTACAATATTCCTCACAAATTGTATAACTTATAGGCAATAAACACTATACTCAGATCACCTTTTTTGAGGCTAGAAGGGACACACGTGAGGGACTGCATCTGGAAAAGAGGACTTGTGGCTGGCAAGACAGTAGAGAAAGTTGAGGCTGTACAGAGCATCACATGGCTACAGAGACAGAGACAAAATTCCAAAGGAAAGTATTGATAGAGTGATTCGATTGGTCATAATCATCATGTCATCACTTAGTACCACATCTCAGCATATCACAAGTGGGGTTTACATTCGAATGAATTCTGGAGGGAGACCTACAGAACATAGAATAATCCTCAACCTATCCCCTCCCCACCAAATATTTCAAACAGTCTTTATTGTTTTAATTTGGACCAATTCTGGTGACCATTATATTTCCCGCACTAAGATTAGCATTTTTTCTAGCCATGCTTTTCATTCTTATCTTGCCTTAAGTTGGTGTTTCCTCAAAGTTCTTTTGTAAAACTCTGGAAGACAAATTCTATAATTAGTTTTGAGGAGAACTCGAGATGCACATGTAGAATGCACTATAAACTTATAGCTTGTTATTGGCTCTGAATAAGGGAATGATAGAATTTTTTAAAGGTCAGTGCACCAAAACTGATAATTCAGTATTCAAGTGTGAAGGTATAAACAGGAACAGCAGCTATACTACAGACACAGTATAAACCAACAGTCATGCAATGGTTATTAAGACAATGAACTAAGTGCTGTTTCCTAGAATTGTCTAAATATCCTTTGGAGGGTAGAGTTACCCAGACAGTTGACTGAAGTCTAAATTGCAACACATTCCACTCTGGACTCATGAATGATGCAGAGTAGAGCTCACTTAGTGTCTTCTTCTAAAGTCATCAATAAGGTAGACTGAGGCAGATACCAAAAAGTTACTCTTCAAAGGGAATTACCACATGCTCACTTGATTTTACAGTCAAATTACAAAAAGATTCTGGAAATACTGATAAATATTAATGCTGTACTATGGGGAAAAGTAAATTTTTTTTTTAGTTATTTTTATTTTCTATATTCTATGTTTACATTTCAAAGGCTTTCCCCTTTCCCAGTTCCCACCCACCATAGTTCCCATAGTTCTTCTCCCCCCCCCAACTATTCCCCAATCATTCCCCCTCCCCCCTCGGTTTCTTTACTAAACTGGATGCAATCTTTACATGCCCAGGGTCCTCTCCTTTCTTCTTCTTGGGAATCATTTGACTTGCTATTTGTGTCTTGAGTATTTAGTGCTTCTGGGCTCATTAATATCCACTTATCAGTGATTGCATTTCATGTGCATTCTTTTGTGATTGGGTTAGCTCACTCAGGATGATATTTTCCAGGTCTAACCATTTACCTACAAATTGCATGAATTCATTATTTTTAATTGCTGAGTAGTATTCCATTGTATAAATATACCACATTTTCTGTATCCATTCCTCCTTTGAGGGATATTTGGACTCCTTCCAATTTCTGGCTATTATAAACAAGGCTGCTATAAACATAGTGGAGCATGTGTCTTTATTGCATGTAGGGGAATCCTCTGGGTATATGCCCAGGAGTGGTATGGCAGGGTCCTCTGGAAGTGACATGCCCAATTTTCTGAGGAACCGCCAAACTGATTTCCAGAGTGGTTTTACCATTTTGCAATCCCACCAACAGTGGAGGAGTGTTCCTCTTTCTCCACATCCTCGCCAGCACTTGTTGTCTCTTGAGTTTTTAATCTTAGCCATTCTGACTGGTGTGAGGTGGAATCTCAGGGTTGTTTTGATTTGCATTTCCCTGATGACTAATGATGTTGAACATCTCTTAAGGTGTTTCTCGGCCATCCGAATTTCTTCTGGTGAAAATTCTTTGTTTAGCTCTGTGCCCCATTTTTTGATAGGGTTATTTGGTTCTTTGCGGTCTAACTTCTTGAGTTCTTTGTATATATTGGATATTAGCCCTCTGTCGGATGTGGGGTTGGTAAAGATCTTTTCCCACTTTGTTGGTTGCCGTTTTGTCCTTCGGACAGTGTCCTTTGCTTTGCAGAAACTTTGTAATTTTATGAGGTCCCATTTGTCGATTCTTGATCTTAGTGCGTACGCTATTGGTGTTCTGTTCAGGAACTTTTCCCCTGTGCCCAAGTCCTCCAGGGTCTTCCCAAGTTTCTTTTCTAATAGTTTCAGTGTGTCTGGTTTTATGTGGAGGTCCTTGATCCACTTGGAGTTGATCTTAGAGCAAAGAGATAAGAGTGGGTCAATTCGCATTCTTCTGCATGTTGACCTCCAGTTGAACCAGCACCATTTGTTGAAAAGGCTATCTTTATTCCATCGGATGGTTGTGGCTCCTTTATCAAAGATCAAGTGACCATAAGTCTGTGGGTTAATTTCTGGGTCTTCAATCCTGTTCCATTGATCTGCTTGCCTGTTGCTATACCAATACCATGCAGTTTTTAACACAATTGCTCTGTAGTACTGCTTGAAGTCAGGGATATTGATTCCCCCAGAAGTCCTTTTATTGTTGAGAATAGTTTTAGCTATCCTGGGTTTTTTGTTGCTCCAGATGAATTTGAGAATTGCTCTTTCTAGATCTATGAAGAATTGAGTTGGGATTTTGATGGGGATTGCATTGAATCTGTATATTGCTTTTGGCAAGATGGCCATTTTTACTATATTGATCCTGCCAATCCAGGAGCAAGAAATATTTTTCCATCTTCTGAGGTCTTCTTCGATTTCTTTCTTCAGGGACTTGAAGTTTCTGTTGTACAGATCTTTCGCTTGTTTGGTTAGAGTTACGCCAAGATACTTTATGTTGTTTGTGGCTATTGTGAAGGGTGTTATTTCCCTAATTTCTTTCTCAGCCTGCTTGTCCTTTGAGTACAAGAAGGCCACTGACTTGCTTGAGTTAATTTTATAACCTGCCACTTTGCTGAAGTTGTTTATCAGCTGTAGAAGTTCTCTAGTGGAGTTTTTGGGTCGCTTAGGTAAACTATCATATCGTCTGCAAATAATGATAGTTTCACTTCTTCCTTTCCAATTTGTATCCCTTTGACTTCCTTATGTTGTCTAATTGCTCTTGCTAGAACTTCAAGTACTATATTGAAAAGATATGGAGAGAGAGGGCAGCCTTGTCTAGTCCCTGATTTTAGTGGGAATGCTTCAAGTTTCTCTCCATTTATTTTGATGTTGGCTACTGGTTTGCTGTAGATTGCTTTTACTATGTTTAGGTATGGGCCTTGAATTCCTGCTCTTTCCAATACTTTTAGCATGAAAAGATGCTGAATTTTGTCAAATGCTTTTTCAGCGTCTAATGAGATGACCATGTGGTTTTTTTTCTTTCAGTTTGTTTATGTAGTGGATTACATTGATGGATTTCCGTATATTGAACCATCCCTGCATCCCTGGGATGAAGCCTACTTGATCATGGTGGATGATCGTTTTGATGTGCTCTTGGATTCGGTTAGCAAGAATTTTATTTAGTATTTTTGCATCTATATTCATCAGAGAAATTGGCCTGAAGTTCTCTTTCTTTGTTGGATCTTTTTGTGGTTTAGGTATTAGCGTAATTGTGGCTTCGAAGAATGAGTTGGGCAGTGTCCCTTCTGTCTCTATTTTGTGGAATAGTTTGGAGAGTATTGGTGTTAAGTCTTCTTTGAAGGTCTGGTAGAATTCTGCACTAAAACCATCTGGTCCCGTACTTTTTTTGGTTGGGAGGCTTTCTATAACCCCTTCTATTTCTTTAGGGGTTATGGGACTATTTAGCTGGTCTACTTGATGCTGATTTAATTTTGGTATTTGATATCTGTCTAGGAAATCGTCCATTTCCTCCAGATTTTCCAGTTGTTTTGAGTATAGACCTTTGTAGTAGGATCTGATGATCTTTTGAATTTCCTCAGTTTCTGTTGTTATGTCTCCCTTTTCATTTCTAATTTTGTTAATTTGTATACTGTCTCTGTGTCCTTTGGTTAGTCTGGCTAAGGGTTTATCTATCTTGTTGATTTTCTCAAAGAACCAGCTCCTGGTCTTGTTGATTCTTTGTATGGTTCTCTTTGTTTCTATTTGATTGATTTCAGCCCTGAGTTTGATGATTTCTTGTCTTCTACTCCTCCTGGGTGAATTAACTTGTTTTTCTTCCAGGGCTTTAAGGTGTGCCATTAAGCTGCTAGTGTATGCTCTCTCCAGTTTCTTTTTGGATGCACTTAGAGCTATGAGTTTTCCTCTTAGCACTGCTTTCATTGTGTCCCATAGATTTGGGTAGGTTGTACCTTCATTTTCATTGAATTCTAAAAAGTCTTTGATTTCTTTTTTTATTTCTTCCTTGACCAAGTTGTCATTGAGTAGAGTATTGTTCAGTTTCCATGTGTATGTGGGCTTTCTGTTGTTTTTGTTGCTATTGAAGACCACTCTTACTCCATGGTGATCTGATAAGAGGCATGGGATTAGCTCGATCTTCTTGTATTTGTTGACATCTGTCTTGTGACCGATTATATGGTCTATTTTGGAGAAGGTACCATGCGGTGCTGAGAAAAAGGTATATTCTTTAGCTTTAGGATGAAATGTTCTATATATATCTGTTAAATCCAATTGGTCCAGAGTTTCAATTAGTTTCACTGTGTCCCTGTTTAGTTTCTGCTTTCCTGATCGGTCCATTGAGGAGAGTGGGGTGTTGAAGTCACCCACAATTATTGTGTTAGGTGTAATGTGTGCTTTAAGCTTTAGTAAGGTTTCTTTTACGAAGGAGGGTGCCCTTGTAGGGCAGCTTCTTTTACTATGTTTATCCATTCCCTTAATCAGTGTCTATGGCAGAATGCATGGCACCAACTGGCTGGTAAATGTCACAGATGGATTCTGCACAGAACTATGGAGTGACTCTGGGGATGGTTCTTTTGGCCATCCACGCTTTGTTGAGGTAAAGCAGCCACAGTTCTACCATGACTGATGAATACAAGCTTGTGAGCTGTTCTCCATCTATGTAGGGATTATGTGGGACTATTTGTCAAAACACAGATTCCTGGATATTCCCTGTTGGTATTTCTGTGCTGCAGGGAGCTCCTGTGGGCTTATGACTTTAAGACAGTGTAGGCTGCTAGCAGGTGGGGTCTAGTTCAAGGTCATGGGTCCCTGAAGGATGTGTATTTGTCCCTGTCTCTCCCTCTCTCGCTGTCTCAGATTACTGGCTTCCATGAGGTGAGCAGCTCTCCAATACTCCATTGACTGTACCATGAACTTTCCATACTTCTACAGACTCAGAAACTAGGGACCGTGGACTGAGTCCTTCAGAACTGTGAGCAGTTTATCCTTGAATTAAGCCAGTGATTTAAAGCACTGACTCTGACCTTGCGACGGCAACAGAGGGCACCTGCTGTTGTAAGGTATGTGTAGGTGGTTGTTATTTGCCCAGACATGTGAAACCCTCTGGACTAGATCTAAGCTTTATTTTTGCAGCTTTATACATGGATGATCCCCTCAAAGGGACCTGAGGGCTCCTTTTTAAATGTTTTACCTAACAGAGGAGGTATCAAGACAAAGAGAGAAAAACTTGTCAGCCAGTGAGCAGGCAAATAGTCTCTCTATTTACATTTCAAATGTTATCCCCTTTCCCAGATTCCCCCCAGAAGCTCCCTATCCCATCCTCCTCCATCTGCTTCTATGAGGGTGCTACACACACACACACACACACACACACACACAATTCCCCTACACTGGGACATCAAGTCTTCACAGAACCAAGGGCCTCTTCTCCCATTGATGCTCTAAAAGGCCATCCTCAGCTACATATGGGGCTGGAGGCATGGGTCACTCCATGTGTACTCTTTGGTGGTTTAGTTCCTGGGAGCTCTGCTCCAAAAGTAATGGACTGTGGAGATGAAGGTAAAAGTCATCTCTCTCGTAAGTGGCCAAACTGTAAGACTCACATACACTGTAAGAATAGGCAGTATCATTAGACACATAGATACAATGTGCTCCAAACAGACCTGCTGAGAGCTTTGAACAGCAATTCTGTAGAGCTCATTAGGACATAGAAGACACTATAAAAAGGTCACATGCCAATGTTCCCACATTTCTTCATAATATAGCTTGTTGTAACTTAGTTTCTTAACATGTGCATTTTGTCTTTCTCTTTAACCAAGACATTCAAATGGGGTATCTTTCATAAATGTGCTAATTCACATAAGCACTTAGAGCAATCCAGTCTGCCATTTTGAATGAAAATATCGAATGGGCATTCAGGTTACTGAATTATATTACTGAGTCATAACTGACTCTTCAAATCTTAATAGAGTTTACATGAGGTGTGAGCCCTTTGCAAACTATGTAGGAAGATCCACAGATATCTACAAGTCCAGGGCCCCACATTGCTTCACAGTGTTTGGTATTCATGTACAGATGTGCTTTTTCCATGGGAAATCTACACATTGATTTGAAATGTATGTGTCTGTCTATTGGATGTTTATGCTTTTGCGAGCATGTGCACATGATGAAGAGTACAGAGGCATGTGCATGTGTGTGCAAGTGAGAAGTTCAGAAATCGGCATCAAACCTCTGTCTTCCTCTGTGTCTCTCCACTTTATTTGTGAAGCAGGGTCTCTCAATGAACTTGGAATTCAGATCCATCTAGGCTGGCTGTCCAATGAACTCCAAAGATCTGCTTGTATCTGTCTCCTCTGAACTGGGATTGCAAGCATGCACTATCACACCTGACAACACAGGTTCTTAGGATCCATCTTAGGTTCCTATGTTTGTAAAACAGGTACTTTACTAACTGGTTCATCATCTCCTCAGCCCTAAAAGATACTTTTAATGATATAAATCACTGTCATTCACATGTATTCAGTACACACACTTATATAAGGCATAAAGGCATGAATTTAGGAAGTTGGATCCAAGCAAAATATTTAATGTCAACAGGCAGACAAAACCTATAGGTGGTTTCTCTCCAATATGAATTATTTCCTCCTGTACCAGGTATTAAAGGGACCTTATTTAAATCAGACATAGTCGTTGTCGTCGTTGTTGTCGTTGTTGTTGTTCTCTGGGTGTCTCTTGGGTCTGATGATGAACTATAATGAAAGGTGTATATGGAATAGGATCATGCTACATCCAAGTGTTACAGCAACAGATCAGTTCCATAATTGCCCTGTAGGGGAAAGGTTCACCAGACAGTGGCTATTTGGCAGAGTGGCCTAATGGAGCTCCTTCTGTGTAAGAAAAAGAATTAAGTTCATACGAATTGCAATGCAAATGTTTGATTTGCATTGGATGGCATAGAAAGGATCCTTTATGTGCACTTAATATCCTTGTCCAAGTTGAGGTGGATGGCAGAGACATTTGGCATTTGCTCACTTGATGTTTGGAAAAAATGGAGGCATTCCCATTTTGCAAACAGCCCACAGATACATTAAATAACTCATTTTATGATGGACATCTGGACTCCTCAAACCTGCCAAAAGCGGATAGGCTGCCGGCTGCATTCCAGCTTTATGGCGAGGAGCAGCTCCCTTCAAATGAAAAAACCATCACTCTGCAGCATCCTGGCATGTCGGGGGCTCATCTGTCCAAGCTCGACGCACATTCATTTTGATTTTAGGTATGTCTGAGCCCCTGGCTGCATATCCAATACTCCATACACCTGAGCAGAAAGAGAATCCTAGTTAATTAGAGCAAGTATTCTATAAGGTGGCTTGACACCTGATTCTTCCATGGTGGCAACTTGAAGAGTGACTGAATTCATTAGTGAGACACACAGGTAGATGGTCTTATCTGAAAGGAGTCTTTAATTTAGTAATTTGTGTCAAAAAAAATTAAAAGGAAGAACAAAGTAAACTAGGCATAATGAAACCAACACTGTACAATGAAAAGCAAAACTTACAAGAATGTAATTCAAAGATCATTCTCTGCTTGCCCTGAGGAGCCATTGGTCAGACACTGTCAAAGTAATTCCCCCAAAACTTACTTGAGTCTGCACCTAATTTCCTGTTAACTACTTTTCCTATGTGCTTTATAACCCTGGTTAGGATGTTACAGTGTCTTGCAATAAAAGCTGGGAGAGTTTGTGTTCGCCACCTACTGGCAAAAGAGACAAATATTCATATTCCCATTTTGTTTTACCCACAATTGGAGGTCAATATGTAAACTTCATTTAGGAATCATTATAATAACACGCCTTCAATGTCAGTGACCACTTCAAAGTTCTGGTTCAAATGGAAAGATTTAAATATATAAATACATATTAATACAGTAAATATTCCTATCACCAACAATCAACTTTGTCTCCTGGGATGCATGCTATACCAATAAAAAATAAAACCTGTACCAGGAAAGAAAAAAAATGTTCTCTGCAGAGGCCCTTGGTGCAAAGAAAATACAAAAATGCATGCATAGATGCATGCAGAATTTTACAGATGGGAAGCAAATATCACAGAGGCAAAGACTTTATAGTTTAACTTTCTACCTTTTCTCCCATGCAAATACACTATTCAAATTCCTGTGCACAGATAATGAACCGCTGTGGTATGTACTTTAATAACCATGCAATTATGGTAGCAAATATTTTTAATTATTTTTTTAATTTTCTGAGATTATAATAAAAATAAGAACTTCTATTGAACATGTAGTAAGGATCTGAAAATGTACTAAGCAATTTTATATGTCACTCAGTCACATATAACTAAATCTTACTAGGCTCTTCGCTGTATGTTCAAAAAATTCTTCCTATCCAAATATTGTGTTTGTCAGCATATAAAGAAAGACTAATGGGCTTGCTTGCTTAGATTTTTTTTTTTGTCCATTGGCCAAGATGTTTATTATTAAAAGTACATTGCAATAAAAATGAAATTAAATGTCAGATTAATTCAAAAGCTCTGATTGTTCTAATTATTTTTATTATTCTTTAGTTCAACAAATACAAAAATGTTTATTAGAAAACTTTATATGTTTTTGCTTTCATTTTCTGAGGTCATTGTAACTTGAGCCCATTCACGGAAGAAAACAGACTATGTTAAATTATTCTACAGAATTGCCCACAAAACTCTCCACTATGGAGACTATCTCCTTGGCAAGAAGCCCAGCCATTGCTGTTCTAGCCTGTACTGTCTGTTCTACTACATCTGGTTTATGCAGTCCTGGGGAATGAACCCTGGGCTTCATGCATGTCCAGCAATACACCTACAAATCAAATTAACCCTGGCCATATCAAGTATCTTTTTGTATCTCCTTTTGCTTCCTTTAGAGGAAGAAACCTAAATCTGTATTTGTCTTCAGTGTCCAGTGTTCTGCTTCTGAACACATTCAGCATGACCCGCTTCTCATTTCCACCAAGTTTTTAAATATGGGAAGGCAATTGCTTAACAATTAAGTTCTGACTTCCATTCTTCCGGTCTCACATGTTTGGTGCTGTCCACTTAGAGTAGCTTTCAGGACTACTACATCAAGAGATAATTATGGAAATTTTCACACCATTGATTTGCTCCTCAATGACCTAAGTTTTAGTTTATTTGGGAGAAGAAAGAATAAGCTGGGGTAGTTCAGGATGCAAACAGTTTGGGGAGCATGTGTGATGTACCAGGATGAACTTTGTCAAGTTCAAAGTTAGTCCCACAGAAGAGTCACTGTTTAAGTCAGTACAGTGTCCATGGAATGTTGAAGCCAAAGACGGCTATTTAAGCTCTGTGTCACATAACTGAGCAAATGCGAGAAGATCCATCAACTCAAATTCATATTTAAAGAAATAGGTAACAAACTTGAACTTGCTTGGGCTAGAGCTGAAGCTAGAAACTCTACCACGGCTTCCCTGCAGCACTCTCATGGAGGTGTTAGGCTTGGTTCCACCGAGTTGTAAGTTTATGCCTAGATTTTCATTCGCTGCCTCGTATTATAGAACATTGTAGTACCTCAACATCCCTGAACCTTAGTTTCTTTCTTTGAAGAAAAAATGGAGATATAAGAAGATGCTTGACATGGCCAGAGATACAACTCAGTAGGGTAGTTTTCCTGACATGCACGAATCCTTGATTTCAAGATCTAGCACAACATAAATGGGATGTGGTAGCACGTGTCTGTAACTCGAGCTCTTAGGGGCTGGCGGTACAACAAGAAATTGCTCAAGGCTAGCTTTGGGTACATAGGTAGGTGGAGGCCAGCCAGACTGAAGATGCTGTCTTGGAAGGGGAGAAAGAAGAAGAGGAGGAGATATGGAGGAAGGAAAAGGAGGAGAGAGAGAAGGAGGAAGAAGGAGGAGAAGGAGGAGAAGGAGAAGAAGAAATTTGATAAATAGACTAGAAAGCATAAATGACATTTAACTAGATTATATATTCACACAGGGCAGCTCTTCAAATTTTGTAAGTAAACGGTCATGATTTTGATATGTGCCTGTTCAGCTTATAACATCCCAGGAAGCTTCAAGCTCAAGTTTTAAAGGGATGAATGTGGAAATGTATGGAGCTCCCAATCAAAGATCATGAAACACCATTACTGTGACATCACTCTGAAACATCAGAGTGCACAGAACACGATTCAATCATCATCAGGAATAGAAGAGGGAAGTCCACCTCCCCGCTGGTCCTGGAAGTAATTTTCCTTAATTCGCCACTCACCATTGTAGTGCCTAGCCAGTGCCTAAACTCCTCGTCATGGTTTTGGTGTGTTATCTCATGATATCATTGTGACCTAAATTCATTTCCAGTCTTTTCCCTGGACAAAACACCAATGCTGTTTTCAGTTCTGTTTTACTAAGCACATCTCTTCATCTGATACTTGGATAATTTTCTTTGGGGGAATCATATATGTATTCATATTTCATTTTACTTCACAGTTTAAGCACTTCTTTCAAATATCATAATTAATCTCAGGCTGAACTGTCAAGGTGTGCAGTTCTTTACACAGCTGATTCTTAGGTTTTACATTCTTTACAATGTAAAACTCATTGTTCAACTCCTATTATAAGTAACAACCTAGAAGTTACAGAGATGGAAGAAGTCATGGCCCTAGAAGGTCCTGCCAGAAGACATGCCCAGAAGCCACTGATGTATGTGTAGCCCTCCCTCTGAGAAACAACAGTATAATCGTTGTACTGTAGCAGCATTAGCTTGGTAGTCATTCCAATGGGAAATGAAGCTGAAGAACATCTAAGATCTACCCAAAATGATGCTACCAGCCATATCCAGTAGCACAGACTGGCTGTGGTCCGTGGTCTACTCCATCACTATTAGAAACAGTGGAAACTGGAATACTATCTTCGCTTGAGCCCAACTCTTAAATGCCAGGATCCATCAGCTTTGGAGATTTATCTGTGAACATGAGGTCAACACAGGACTTGAAAGGTTAAGCCTTTAATCAAATCATGAAATTGATCCCTGGCAGGTCAAGTGGATTCCTATAAAATGTGTTCATGCATCATTAACCATCTATCCAATTCCATGGACGAGCAACACTATTCATTTAAATGGGAGCTGCGGGGGAGGGGTGACTTGCTGCAAGACAGAATAGGTTAGTGGGAACCTCAGTGTTTCTTCGTGTTTCATTTATTCATGGAGTTCTGAATCAAGGGGTTCTGCTTTGGCCATATGTCTACTGCTTCTCAATGTGTTTATCATTATAGGCAAGCAATGTGAGCCGAGAAGGGACTGACATTTTGCCAAACCTTAATAGGCTCCTAGCAACTGCCATCAGAGTTTTATATCAATTAATTCATGGAACTCTGACAGCTAAGTACCTATCTAGACACCTCAGTAAAAATATACTAACCATTCCACATGTATGTGTAAATGTATGTGTATGCCTATATGATATGATGTATGTATGTATATTATATATATATGCTTATATGCATGTTTATATTACATACATACAACTTGTCTATCTGTCATAGTATTCATATTACCCAGGACTCAGAAAAATATATTTAGGATCTATGAAAATGTTTTATTTTAAAAGCATAGCAGTCAACCTTAGGCTAAAGAAAATACCAGATGAAAAAATATTGTTATCTGTATGTATGTCTCTGTTTGTTCACAAGACCTTTCTACAATAGTAGACTGAGTGCCTATGGCTCATGCTAGATTTTTAAGGTTCATGAAAATGATTTAATTTGTCCTACAAACAAGAGAAATGTCCATCTGTGGTGGTTTATAGCTGTAATCTTAACACTCGGGAGGCTGAAGCAGAAGTGTTACTGTGAGCAGAAAGTTCTTCGCCAGTGTGGGCTACAAAGCAAAATGTGTGTGTGTGTGTGTGTGTGTGTGTGTGTGTGTGTGTGTGTGAGAGAGAGAGAGAGAGAGAGAGAGAGAGAGAGAGAGACCAGATTAAAGAAAATATCTTAATATATAATGCTAATAATACCTTGTCTCAGACAAAATGGAATTGCATATTTGTTTTTTTATGTAGAGAAGGTACTTCAGAAGCTGGGTGTGGCCTTGTATACCACCACTTCAGTGTTAATGCTGTTGCTGACATGTTGGGAAACACTAAACTAAGGTTCAGCGATATGAGTGCACACATTGCAGCCGAGTAAGAATGTGCCCGACAGTCTGCATGACTGTAGAGCATTGCTGAGCTCCAGAGGCAACGGGTCCTGCAGAAACTGGTTACTTCTGGAGTCCTGTTTGGAGAGGTAGAAATAAGCATGCTCACTTCAGTCTCAAACCAAAGAATTGCAGGTGCCATCTGCGCATGAAAGCTTGGGGCAAAGAATCCAGTATCCACAGTTATAGCTTGCCTTCTACAGCATAGGAAAGCAGAAAGAAAATTGAAAGCTGGGGAGGCTGTAGGTAGCATGAATCTTGGAGCTGAGCAAGCATTAACCATCTTCAGGGTCTTTGTTTTTCTCAAGGAAGAATGGAAAAAAAGCATTCTCTGCCCACACTCTAGCCAAGCTGTCTACAATGATAAATGACGGGTCTTTCTTTAAATTTCCTTTCTGCTCAGCGTGAGGACTGGCCGAGCAGGATATGTACTCGACACAGATAAATGGCTTTGGCAAGCCCACCAGATTGTCCACGTGGCAACAGATGGTCTGGCTTGGAGCTTTTGTTGTGCTAATGCTGAGACTTGCTGCTACCTGATGCAACTATCATTTCATAAACAATAATGTTACCACCACCACTCTGTGGATTAAGTGTCCCTTTTCTTCTTCAGGACACGCCTTGGGTACTGACAGCCTCAGGATGGTAAGAAGAGAGCCACAGTCAACCAGGTGCTGTGGCATCCAAGAAGAACAGACAGAATGGGACGGAGAAAGGGAGAAAGGAGAGATGGGGGCTATGTTTGGTTTCTATCATGTCATGTATGTATGATCAAAAGTCTACCCTCAACTTTGCTCAATGCGAGAAAATAATTTCCACTTTTTTTTAGGAGTCAAAAACTGAGATGTGTGTGGCTACGGATAAGATTCAACAACTAAGAACACTTGCAACTCTTTCAGACAACCACACTTGGGCTCCAGCAGTGTTAGGTGGCTTACAAACTGCCTGTAACTCCAACTCCAGGGTATCTGGCGCCACCTTATGGCCTCCCAGAGTAGCTGCACTCATTTGCACATATCCTCCTCTCCCCCACACCCCACCCCCACATTTTTAAAATAATAGGTCTTTTAATGTAAGACTTTGAGACTTGAAGGTAAACTGACCCCTTGAAATCCTCACTCTTTCACGGATTCACTTATATTTTTCTATAATAGTGAATAAGTGAGGAAGACATTAAGGTGCTTTAAGTACTTACCACATTCTGAGGCTTCTAAGAATGGTTTTATTATTTAGCTATGTTTAGCAGTCACAGGAGTAACACCACAAAAACTTGAATATTGTTTGGGGTTTTTATTTAGGAGGGGGGAAGTAGTTTGATTTGTTATTTAAGGAATTTCTTACATACCAGACTGTGTGCTGAGAAGTTGCATAAATTAGCCGATTAAGACTATTGAAAGAGACTTAGGAAGAACAGGGGTGTGCTGATAAAACCTTGAAGGAGTCTATGAATAAAACCTTATTTCAGAATGTTTTCTGATTTCTCTGGTGTCAGTATAAACAGTACCATCAAACCTTAAGCTGCCAACAATTTAAGAATAGACACAAAAAATTCCAAATATTTATCATCAACCCTGATGAATCAGTGCAAGCTTGCTTGTCATGAGAATGAATTCAGGCACACCATGGTTGCTTTTGCAGAGTCATCCTTCCATCAGGAGA
Organism: Apodemus agrarius; assembly: GCA_964023405.1. Lineage (NCBI taxonomy): Eukaryota > Metazoa > Chordata > Mammalia > Rodentia > Muridae > Apodemus > Apodemus agrarius. The sequence continues at coordinate 6,473,996 of OZ030015.1, read as the reverse complement.
GGGTTGAGATGTCTACGACCTCTCCTTCTATTCCATGTTCCAGGATATATGAATTGTCCCCAACCCACAGAACATGTCTATGAAGGAAGCATTGCAAACTGCTCTTTTTCTGGTCTGAAAGATGCAACACCAGGAACCTGCTAAACAGTCGACCCTGAATTCTGGCTCTATCTACTTTAAACCTGGCCAGTTTGCTCTGCATCTCCAAGGCCCAATCAACAGCAACACAATGAGTAGCTTTCATGCCTTTGTTATTCATTGGAGGGAGAACCCGACAATGAGAAGCCATGTAAGCCATAAAGAAATCCATTCTGTTTCTGAATTTCAGGCATTGATCTCCGTGGGTGATCTATGTGGGAAGAGAACACAGCAACAGTAGCCGAGAGAATCCACCTGCTGTTGAATTAGGAGTCATTCTACCCTAAGCTAATGAGTTATTTGAAATGTCCGAGGTCCTTGAGGAAGCATGCTTGATAGGAAATGGTGAATAGACATTGGTGGTAAAATATCTGATCAAGAAAGCTGCAGAATCTTCATTGGTGCCTTGATCAGAAGACTGAGATCCAAAGACATACACACAGCCCAATCCTAACACTCTGGCCAGGAAGCACAAAAAGAAGAAAGGAAGAATCCAGGTTGATAAGCCCAGCAGATTCATCTCCATACCCTGGTTAATCCTAGATATATAGTGAATAAAAGAATGAGGCCACTTACGGTTGCTTATGCCTGAAATTCTGGTGCTTGAAACAGGAAGACTGTATGAGGTCAATCCCAGAATGGGTCAGCTAAGGCTACAGATAGAAAGCTGTCTCAGGAAAAAAACGAGACACTCTCAGTAGGAAGGCTCAGTGGGTCCAGATGCTTGGTACCAAGCCGGATGACCTGAATTCCAGGCCCAGGGCCCATGTGACATGGAACAAAGCACCAAACCCCAAAAGTTGTCTTCTGACCAAGCCATGCATTCCCCCTCCCCACCCCAAACCCCACCTCGCCCCACCCCCACCACAGCACCAGCTCACACATGCAGACATATGCAAACAAAATATTTTATTGAAAAAGAAGATAATTACAAAAAAAGGAAAAATTTGCAATAAATGAATGCAAAAAATGTCATTCTATGAATCAGGAAAACAGGGGTCAGAAACTGAAGAAGCCTGTCTGATGGTGCCTAAGAGGGAAATGCAAGAAACAACTCTCACCTTTCCAGTGAAGGTGGGTGAGGACAGTAGTAGCCATTTCTCTGATTCAGGTCTCCATTTCTTTTTCTTATAGCACTAGGGAATCAAACAGAGGCCTCGCATAAGCTAATCAAGTGCTCAGCCACTGAGCTCTATCCCCACCCCCACATTCTAATTATTTTCAGTTTTGTATAAAGCAAAATCCTTTGGCTTATGCTAAACTAATCATGCTAGTATTGGAACAAGATCCACTTCTTTCTGCCTCTGAAAAAACTGTATCTGCTTGGTGCTCTGTGATCCATTCATAATTTGGATATCTTTGATAAAGAGCTATAAAAAATACTTTTGTTTCCTTCATTTACTTCTGGGGGAGCCATACAACAGAGGACAAATGGGAGAATTGGTTCTCTCCTGTGTCCATGTGGGTCCTGGGGATGGAAGTCAAGTTGTCAAGCTTGGTAGAGCATGCCTTTACCCAGTGAGTCATCTAGTAGGCTCTGAGAAAAAGCTTTGTAAGTACTTCTAAATATACCTTCACCCCACAAAATTAACATCCTAGAAAAGAAGCCAGCAGAAAGAACTCTTAAAAATTCTGAAGTGAAGCTCTCCACAGTTATGTTCTTCTAGAAGGAGTGTGTGGGGGGAAGGACTCAGTTTCCTTGAGGGGCTCGCCCCCTAGGGATTTGACAGTGCTCTGGTGATCATATGGGCAACAGAAACTGGGCTTGCTTATTTGTTTTAGTTTGTTTTTGGTATGGTTTTTGGTTTTGATTGGGTCTCTCTATTCCTCTCTTCTTCCTTCCTTTCCCCTCTCCCTCTCCTCTCTCTCTCTCTCTCTCTCTCTCTCTCTCTCTCTCTCTCTCTCTCGCTCTCTCTCTCTCTCTGTGTCTCCTCCCCTTCCCCCCACCTCTCTCTTTTCTTCTCTCCTGAGAAGAGGTCACAATGGTGGGGGGGTAGGATGGACCTGGAGGACTAGGAAGTGGATGTAATCAGGATGCATTATTTAAAATTCCCAACTAATCAATAAAAGTAATATGTTTAAAAAGATGCCCACAACTGTTTTCAAAGACAGTGCTACTTCATTTTGGATATTCTAGCCTTCAACTCTGTGATAGTGTGAGCCTTATTTTTCTTTCAAAGCAGAGCGTAATATTTGCTCAAGCATAGGGCTGACGGTTTGTTTTTTGTTAGTTTTGTTTCTTCTCTCCTCTCTCCAATGAGAGAACACACTCCCGCCTCAGAAGATGTACAGTAGTCTTACTACCTCCCCAGATCCCTGAGTCCTGAGCCATGAGAATGGAAATGGGCTTGTTAGAAGTGAGGTCTTGCCCAGGTCCAGCTGGGGATGATCTGGGGTCACACAGTGCAAGGACTATCAGGAGCTTACAGGCTCCTCAGCCAGCTGGTGAGTTATTGCCCTGGTCCCCATATCTCCCTTCTGTAGCCTCCTGTGTGTGCAGGTGATAAATCTTAAGGACCCAAGGGAACACAGTCGGGCTTCTCACCCCTGAATTATTTTTGTTTTCTCTTACAACATGTAGGATTTTTTTTTCAGATCTTGGATATATTTTTGAGCTCCACACTACCTTACCCTTCCTAACATCCCATTTCCATCAGTTTCCATGGCTGAGTGTGCTTGTAAAGCCCAGCTCATTGGAAAATTGAAGCACAGAAGCCTCGGTGGGAGGCAAGAGAAGGGAGAACAAAGCAGCAGAGACTCACTTTCTGCAAATCCAGGGGAGTAATGAAGGGAAGAAACAAGGGGGTATGGAGCCTGGTGCCAGCAAGAAAGCATCACATGGCTGGGGGCGTGGCTTTGTCCCCAAGTTCTGTCCTTAATAGGTGGGAAGCCCTGTGTGGAAATGCATACCTATAACACCAGCACTAGGGAGGTGGAAACAGGAAAGTTGGATGTTCAAATTTATCCTCAGCTACATAATGAGCTTGAGAACAGTCTGGACTAGAGACAGTATCTAAAAGAAAGAGTGGGGAGGGGGAGGGAGGAAGGAAGAGCTAGTCTGTCTGTACTTAACTTTCTAAAACTCTACTAAACTTTTCCCCTTAATTTTAAAACACACACGAATTTTTTTTATTATTATTTCTCTTCCCCACTGTTCAGGGTCATATAAGGCCATTTTCATGAAAGTATATAATACACTTTGAACATATTCTTTCATAGCCTGCTCTCTCCTTCACCTTTTTCCTTCTCCCATTAACTCCTTGCTGCTTTCCTGTCATTGACACATGATTTTATGTCTCTATAGCCCAGGACCCAGAAATCAGAGAAAACATGTGTGCTTTCTGGGACTTGACTCAGTTTGCTCTGTCCGTTGATCTCTGGTTGTATGCACTTTCTTCCTCCAAACAATAAGCATTCTCCCTTATGGCAGAAGTGTTTCCATCACGTCTGTAATCCCGGCTCCTTTGCCCACTCCTCTGCTGCTGAGCAGCTGGGCTAGCTGCAGAACTCAGCTATGGTGAACAGTTCTGTGGTGAACATGGGTGTGTAAGTCTCTCTGTAATGTGCTGACTTAGACTGTGAGTAAATACTGGGAATCCGTATAACCAGGAAGCATAGTGGGTCTGCTTGCAGTTTTTTGAGGACCCACTGTGCTGATTGCCATGGAGACTGGACTCGTTCATGTTCCCGCCCATCAGTAGAAGGGTTTTGGTCTTCCCATATCCTCACCAGCATTTCTTGTTATTTTTTTTTCTTGCTGACTGACAATGACGTATAAATAATGCAGCATAATATATATCTTGGAATATGCTAGGAAACAATATTAGTTACTGTTAATTAAATTAACCAAATAGATAACACTGCAGCACTGACTGCCAGCCTCAGTTTCTCCCATATGTAGGAACTCATACTCAGATCATAAAGGTAATATGGGTGCACCTAAAGGCTTGCCACAAGGGCGTGTCCAGAGAGGACACTTTGTCTGTCTCACACCTAGGTATGCGCCCACCACCAACCACTCAGCACCGACTAGAGAACTGAGTGTATTATCTGTTAAAAATTGATAATCTCCTTTATAAGGGCTCTTGAAGTTTCATTGCAGAAATTTGGAGAAACAGACTAGTATGAACAGAAGTGGGACTCTCCTATAATCATACACTCTTGCCTTGCCATTATCCTTCCTTACTGTCTTTAATGATATAAAATCATACTTTAGGAGTATGTCTACTCAGCATTCCATCAGCATGTAATTCTGTGCCTCCAAAGAGCCTTGCAAACGTGGTTCCTAAACATGCATGGGGCTCCACGGTGTGCTGATACAGATAACACTGGACATATTTTCCCATTGATACTGAAAATGCTGTAGATATTTTCCCATTGATGAATATTTTTACCGAGTCTATTACTCACAACACAGTAGTTAAAGCTTTTGAGCATAGAGATTTATATAAGCCAACATAAATTTGATCCAAATGGAATTGCTTCATCAAAGGCATGTATACCATATGTGTGTGTTCATGTGTGTGTATGTGTGTGTGTGTGTGTGTGTGTGCACATAAATTTGAAGGCTAGAAATTGACCTTGTAAGTCTTCATCCACTCATTGCTTAATTTTTTGAGACATGATCTCTCACTGAAACTGGAGCTCACTCCTTTAGCTAGACGTGGTAAACAGTGAGCTCCAGGAACTTGCCTCCCTCCTCCCCAACCCATCTCCCATGGTAGGATATGTAGAACATGCAGCCATGCCTTTTACATAGGTACTAGGGAGCTGAACTCAGATCCACATGCTTAAATAGCAAGTACTTTACAAAGTCCACCAAACGTGTTTGAAAAATACTCTTCTACATAGCACTACTCTGTCAGGGAAGTTGCTGCTGCTTCTGTGTGTATGGGGGGGGGGAAAGGGAGGTTGTGTATGTATATGCACATGTGTTATTGTGGGCATTTTGTAATTGTGTATGTGCATGTGTGGTATGTGTGTGCATATGTGTATTTCATATTTATTTTGCTTTTGTGTTTACATGCATAAGAATTTTACTCAATCCTGTTTAGTGCAGGGTTCTGGATGTACGCACACCTAACATGTGCTTTGTGTTCATCATGAGCCTTATCTTTGTTTACCCTTCACCATTCACTGGAGAAATTATTTCATTGATGTCTCTCCTCGCCACTCCATAAAGGTGAAAATTGGACCTGTTCGTTTTTTATGGACTTCAGCGTGCAACAGTGGTAAGTATGATAGGTAAACACTCAGGTCTCTCTAAAGGTGCAAGCAGATGTGTAACCATCAGGTTTAAACAGTGCCCATGGGACATAAGGATCTATGTATATCTCCAGCCCTTTAACCTTCATCATTCCCAGATACGTATATATACACATCCCCTCTCTAGATGGATATCAGGCAGTGTGCCCAGAAATTTGATTGGTGCAAACTGCAGTCCTATTGTTTTATTCTATATTTATATCTGCTCATCTGCTAGGAGAGTTCAGTTTTTCTCTCCTTTTATGAATATTTGCACTGGATATTAACTTATTTGGTAAATGCTAACTCATATTCTTCAATTTGTTTCAGTTCTTTGCAACTTTGTCCTAAAGTGACCAAGCAATTCTGTATTGGTCCAAAGCCCTTTCTGATACATTTTTCTGCCTCCAATCAAATTCTCTCTTTACCCCTTCCCCTCACAGGACATAGAAAGGACACACATGACTCCCCATGCTGTTGACATGGTGAAAGTTGGTGGGTTTTTGTTTTTTGTTTGTTTAATGTGTTGTCCATTTCTTAGTGATGGAGCATCTCCCCATGCTGTTGACATGGTGAAAGTTGGTGGTTTTTTGTTTTTTGTTTGTTTAATGTGTTGTCCATTTCTTAGTGATGGAGCATCTGGAGAATGCTCTTGTAAGCTTGTTACTGTTATGTTTCTGGAATGAAGACAGATGAAAGAATTCTGGGAAGATCAGGCTAGCTTCATCCAGCTTTATATCAGGGTTCAGATCCTAGCTACACATTCATAAGTCAAGAATCTTAATTAATCTAGCATTTATCATTTTCATTTGAAAATGAAGAGCTATTGTGATTAACTGAGATTATGTAGGAAAGGGGGAAGATAGTGAGGAAATGGAGGAGGGGAAAGGAGAAAGAAAGGAACAAAGAAAAAGGAGAGATAAAGGAGAGAATTGAGAAGGGGAGGGGAGAGGAGGAGAAGAAAGAAGATGGGAGAGGAGAGGACGAAACATAGGAACAAAAGAAAAGAGGAACAAAAACGAAAGGAAGAGGGCTTGTGCTCGGCCACCGGGGATCGTACATCAGCGCTGCACGTTCACTAGGCTGGCTTCCCGCCCTTCCTAGGCGGCGTACGATCCATCACTGTTGTCTTCCTCCGGAGGCCGTTATGAAGAGTTTTAACAGAGCAGCTCTCTGTTTGCTGGAAGTGGATGGAAGAATTGTCCTTATCTCCAATATTAGAACTTGTAGAAAATCAATACAAGGGTATAACATCCTTCACTATCATACTCGATAATAACACCTAACCAGAAAATGCACAGAGACTTTCCACTGCCAGTGCAACTGGCCCGAATGAGAAGCGATTCCCCCATTGATCCCGACAGATAAAGGAGACAGTATATGTATCTGCCCTCATTAAAAATGGAAGGCTTGTCTGCAGCTTCTAACTTGAAAAACTAACCATACAGGGGGGAAGGAGAGTACATACCTGAATCTGGTGTCTGTACTTTCCTTTCTTCTTGAATCTTCAAGAAACCCACTATAAAGACAGCCCTCTTAATGCCGGCAGAAGGCTGTACAGTTCTGAGCCTTTTATAAATGACATTTGTCCAATACTGCGATTTACTAAGCATGATTGAAAACAACAATCAGGCCACAAGTGATACCCAGGAAAAAAAAAGTCAACAACAAAAGCATTAAGAACTGAGACAGCTTTCCAAGGCCATGAAAACTTATCCAAAAGGAAATATATCATTCAGATATTTACAAAAAGTGCTAGTGCAATTCAGGCTTTCTCGGTAGCAACGAGTTTTATGTCCTAAAGAGAGTTTGTATCTAGAGGTAATTGTGTTCTGCTGCAGTTTGTAAGCCTGGGCATTTACACTGGCAATTCCAGATTTATAGGAATAGAAGAAATTTCCGTGCATGATATACTGTACAAATTGTATGTAATAACCACAATAAAAAATTTCATTAGGCCTGCTATCACCAAGCACCAATTCCCTCAGGAGAATTTATGTGCAAACTTCAGCTCCGTTTACCATCTGGGATATTCTTTGGAGGATGAGTAGCCTCGGGTTCCTTAGGAAAGGCTAAGGGATATATAATATATATATATATATATATATATATATATATATATATACTCTTTAGGACTAGCATTTCACAAACAAAAAGCCTTTGTTTCTGAAGAGCAAGAACACACACACACACACACACACACACACACACGATCCTCAGTGTCTGGTCTCCACCTAACACCTACTCTGTGATCCCTTCAGCTGTCCTTAAATTTTGCAGCTCTCAAATCAGAGCTCCAAGTCCGCTGCATATTTTATGCAGCCCGTTACTGCGATGTAGATGCAGATTTCCATAGTTATAGGAGAGAAGGCAGGAAGAGGGAAGACAAATTGGGTCATCTTACAGTTTGCAGCTGGGAAATCCATTTCAAAATTGCAGCCTTGCAGGCCTGAGAGGTTTCCCTGGACTCAATGGAGATATTATCATGACATCGCCAAGGAATAGCATTCAGGCCAGGCTGTGCTTCCGGGCGAGCAACATATGTCCCCATAAAACAGCCTCTTTATGACCAGAGCTTCTGTGCATATGTTATAAGCAGTGGCAACCTGCATCTGATCTTTGGTGAAGTACCAAGAACTCCTAAACCTCACCAGCACTTTTCTGAACGGGGATTTAATACAAAGGATGATACTTTAGCCCTGCAGCATCACACACACACACACACACACACACACACACACACACACACACTCCCTGTCACCACTGCTGTGGATGGCACATGCCTGTGACTGGCATTGTCTCCCTGCTGCTGTTCCCACACAGTGGAGCAGCCATATCTCCGGCTTCATGCTTGATGGATTAAAAAGCGTAAGATTCAGAGTGAGGAAGATGGGATTTGGAGAGCATTTGGGATTCTTCTCTGAGACTGTGCTGTTGGTAGTCGACTCAGTCCAATTTGTTAAAATTTATTCACCATATGCGAGCATTTGCACTTACCACTATGTTCAGAAAACTTCATTTCTTCACGAGAACGCCCCCAAATCAATGCACTTTGGAAATAAGGGATGCCAAGTTTAAGAGGCTAAAAATCTTTCCTAATGATTGCTGAACGTAGGAGTGGGCATGTAACTCAGCAGGCAGGATGCTTGCCCGGTGCATCCAAAGCTCTGGACAGGATTTGTAGCACAGCATACTCTGGGTGCGATGGAGCATTTCTGTAATCCCAGAATTCAGAAGGTGAGAGTCAGGTTGATCAGAAGTTCAAGGTCATCTTCAGCTACACAGTGGATTTAATACCAGCTTGCTATCCATGAGACCCTATTTAAAAAATTATTGAGCATATACCAGGCACCATGCTACATGAGCATTGAGAAAGATGAGATGCAGTCCCTAATGTACCAGCGCTTACTGACAGTGGAGACATAAGCATCCCTAAGAGAGAAGTGCAAACTCTCTCACTCCCAGTCCCTACTCAGAGAGGTCACTCCCGGTACAGAAAGGGAAGCGTTCTTGGTCTTCAGTCCTAATCCTCACAACTCTGTGTGGTAATGCTTACCTCTACTTTGTAAATGACTAAGATGGGACTCTGCATGCTCCTGAGGCTTGACAAAGGTCACATCACTAGAAAGGGACAAAGGCACAATTTCAGGGTCACTTCTGCAAGGGACAGCTCCTCCTGGACCACATCCTGTCACCTTCTCGGCTTAGCATGTCAAGCTTCACTTTTGATCTTGATGAATCAAACAGTATTTCAGAAGAGTGTAAAAACAATCCCTTTTCACAGAGAAACATCAATTCCTCCATGTTGAAGACTGCAGAAGTTTCAAAATCAAATAGTTCGAGCCCCACTGGATGACAAGCACACAAGATTCCCTAGGGTTTATCCTGTGTCTAGAAAATGAAGCGAAGCATCTCTGACTGCAGCAAACGTTCAGTGTGCATTTTTAAACAGCTCAGTATATATTCTAGTATTTCTTAGAACAGGTGTGCGTGCGTGTGTGCGTGCGTGCGCACGCGTGCACAAACGTGTATTCATGCACACATGTGTAATTGTGTGTGTATCTGTGTATTGTGTATGTAATGTACATGCCTGTGGAAACTAGAGACCAACATCAGGTGTCTTTCTCAATCCCTCTCCACCTTAGTTTTTGACTCAAGCATTTCAGTGAACCTGGGGCTCAACAGTTCAGCTAGACTGGCTGGCCAGAAAGCCTCAGGAACCCTCTGTCACCTTTTTCCAAGGATGGTGCATTCCCAAGGTGTGCATTACTATGCCCTGGTTGCTTTATGTGGGTTCTGGGTCCTTGCACTTGTGTGGTATGCACATTATCAACTGAGCCAACTCCCTGGCCCCTGTTTAAAGCACAGCTAATTTGATTTATTTAAGAACAGTTCACCTCCTAGAAAAGAAATCAGGATTTTTAAGGCCCAAACTAAATAACAGGAAAATGCGTTTTCACTAGCATTTGATAAGAGCTACAGAGGCAGAGGTGGCTTTCAAGGAAGGCCAGTCAAATGTGAGGGAATTGTTTTTAAACCAAGGGTCTGAGCATGCTCAGTATATATGTAATAAATACTTTTCCCAAGGAAGAATTTGCTTGGTTCTACAACTGTGCATTCAGAGCACACTGTACAAAAATGTGTAGCACTCTGAGGAGAGTAAAATATAATGCTAAGTTCACAGTCCAATGTGGAGGACTGAGAAAGACAGGAGTCGTCAGAGTCCCGGCAATATGCATGTGACTGAGGAAAGATCCAAGTTACCCTTAAGGAAAAGGAAATGTGTCACGAACCACTTATGTCATGAAAGTAGACATGAACTGAGGAACTGAGGTGGATCAGTAGGATTGAGAGAAAAGGGAGATGTAGAAAGTGACCATGATCAAAAGCCATGATACACTCATATGAAAATTTATTTATGCAACCTATTACCGGGCATAATGAACATGTGATAATAAAAAAATATAAAAGCTAAACATGTGAGTGTTTCTAGAAAGAGGAGCATGTAACTGAGGTCATTACTGGAATACAGAAAAAGGAAGTAGTATGACTCGGGTGTAAAGTGGGAAATAAATATTGAATAAAACCTAAGAGATGTTAAAGGTCAGGCTGACAGATCTCAATTTTATCCTATGGACGAATACAGATAACGAACTGGCTATGTACAGAAGGCATATTATTTAAGCCCACTCTATTACAGTTGATAAGAAAATTATGAGTTAAAGAAGGTGGTAAAAGAAGAGATAGAGGAAAAGAAGAGGAAGAAAATGAGCATGAGAAGAGAGCAGAAAGAAGATAAAGAAGAGGAGGTATAGCAGGGGGAGGCAGCGAGGTGTTATTTTTTGATATCAATGGAAGTAAGAATATTATAAATTATTAATATTGATCCCTACTCCTTTGGCCTGGTTCATTTTAACCATAAGTAGAATATAAGTAAGGAATTGCTTATACCAGGTTAGACTATGACTATACCTGTGGGGGAATTTTCTTGATTGTTAATTGATGTAGAAAGACTGGGACCATTGTAGGCAACATCATTTCCTAGGCAGAGGGTTCTGAACAGAGTTAGGAAGGAGAAAATAAGCTGAGAGCAAGCACACAGGCAAGCAGGGCAAGCAAGCATGCATGCATTGGTTTCTTTCTGCTTCTGACTGTGGATACAATGTACCCAACTTCAAGTTCCTCCCTTGTCTCCCCACAATGATGTACTGTAACCTAAAGCCCTTTTACCCTTGGATTCCTGGAGTTGGAATATTTTATTACAGCAATGGAAATGAAATTCAAACACCCTCCATGTGTCTGCTCTTGTTTCCATGGTATCTTTATTCCCTGAAGGGATGTTTCCAAGTAGACATTAAAACGGCCCCCACTACATCTAGGTTTGAATGATGCCTGCTTAAATGGTCATCTCAAGAGAGAGCTTTTTTCTTAACTGAGTATCGGTTCTCATTTCCTGACTTTTGCTGATTTTTTAGAAGTAGAAGATGAGACTATATGATAGTTTGTTTGGTCAACATGGGGCAAGATGATCACTTTTGAAGTAAATAAACACAACATGATTTGCTATTTACCCAACCAAGAGCAGAGAATTGCTGGTCTACTGATGGAGACTACAAGCATGCATTAGGTGGTGGGTTATGTGTCATAACAATTAACCTCAGAAGCCACATGACTGGAAACCACACAGATTTATTTCTCATCATACTGCATAAACCACTGCAGTTGGGAGGGGTACGGGGTGGGTTCCTTCCATCACCTTATTCCAAGTTGGATGGAAGAGTGTATATCCAATAGTCCATGATTGCTAACCTAGGAATAGATTCTGAATTTTTCACAGCGACACTTAAAATTTTCTATTTAGAAAAAAAAATCCATTTTTCTTTTCAGCTTGTCTTTACCATAAGACCTGTAGACACACCTAACATTGTAGGATCAAAAATATTATCTTATGGTGTTCCTGAAACTGAAGAAGACTAGAATTAATATTTACTACTATCAAAATGAACAGAGGTAAAAATAAATTGTACATATCCACTGCAAGAAGATAGGATCAAGAGTAATAGATGCAAGCATCACCAACAAAATAGAAGAGACAGAAGAGAGAATCTCAGATAGAGAAGATCTGTAAAAGATGTAGAAAGAGAGACTGGATACATAAACAGAACCCAGGATTTTGCTGCATACAGGAAATGCACCTCAGTGTCAAAGACAGACACCACCTCAGAGTAAAGGGCTGGAAAACAATTTTCCAAGCAAATGGTCCCAGGAAACAAGCTGAAGTAGCCATTCTAACATCAAATAAAATCAACTTTCAACCAAAAGTTATCAAAAAGAATAAGGAAGGACACTTTATACTCATCGAGGGAAAAATCTACCAAGAAGAACTCTCGATTTTGAACATCTATGCTCCAAATGCAAGGGCACTCACATTCATAAAAGAAACTTTATTAAAGCTCAAAGCACACATTGCACCTCACACAATAATAGTGGGAGACTTTAACATCCCACTCTTACCAATGGACAGATCAGGGAAACACAAAATAAACAGAGACCCAGTGAAACAGACAGAAGTTATGGATTAAATGGATTTAGCAGATATCTCTAGAACATTTCAGCCTAAAAGAAAAGAATGTATCTTCTTCTCAGCACCTCATGGTACCTTCTCCAAAACTGACCATATAATCGGTCACAAAACAAGCTTCAATAGATACAAGAAGATTGAAATAATCCCATGCATCCTATCAGATCACCATGGACTAAGGCTGGTTTTTCATAGCATCAAAAATAACAAAAAAGTCCACATATACATGGAAGCTGAACAATGCCCTACTCAATGATAACATGGTCAAGGAGAAATAAAGAAATTAAAGACTTTTTAGAATTAATGAAAATGAAGGTACAACATACCCAAACTTATAGGACACAATGAAAGCAGTGCTAAGAGAAAAACCGCATAACTCGGAGTGCCTCCAAAAAGAAACTGGAGAGAGCATACACTAGCAGCTTAACAGCTCATCTGAAAGCTCTAGAAAAAAAGAAACAAATACATTCAAGAGGAGTAGACTGAAGGAAATAGTTAAACTCAGGGCTGAAATCAACTAAGTAGAAACAAAAGAACTATACAAAGAAACAACAAAACTGGGAGCTGGTTCTTTGAGAACAAACAAGATAGATAAACCCTCAGCCAGACTAACCAGAGGGCACACAGTGTCTAAATTAACAAAACCATAAATGAAAAGGGAATTATAATAACAAAACTGAGGAAGTTCAAATAAAATTATCAGATCCTATTTAAAAAAGCCTATACTCAACACAACTGGAAAATCTGGATGAAATGGACAATTTTCTAGACAGATACCAAATACTAAAGTTAAATCAGGATCAGATGAATCATCTAAACAGTCCCATAACCCCTAAAGAAATAAAAGCAGTCATTAAGAGTCTTTCAACCAAAAAAAAAAAAGAAGAAGAAGAAGAAGAAGAAGAAGAAGAAGAAGAAGAAGAAGAAGAAGAAGAAGAAGAAGAAGAAGCCCAGAACCAGATGGGTTTAGTGGAGAATTCTATCAGACCCTTAAAGAAGACCTAATACCAATACTCTTCAAACTATTCCACAAAATAGAAACAGAAGGAACACTACCCAATTCATTCTATGAAGCCACAGTCACACTGCATATTCTCCCTTGGAGATGGAATGGTTTCTGTCTAATCAGGAACCTTTCACAATTTCCTTTCATAGAGGACTTCATAAGAGATTTTTTTCTACTTCTATAATCTTCTATAATGTTTACTCTTCCAAATAGATTTTAAAAACTAGTTGAGTGCATATTACTTTTAGCTTAAGAAAATATTGTGTATATTTAAGACACATTTATTTTTATGAATTATTTTGATGACTTAAAAAAATAAAAAAATAAGATAGATGAAGGTATTTTCACATGAACCTCTGACTTATGGAAATAATTAATGCCATCCACATAGTTCTGTTAGATACAGAAATATCATGATAGTCCCAGATACTCAAGTTTGTGTTGTTGTGAATCATTCATCATTATAATTCTGTCTTCCCTGTCAGTTATTTCTGCTCTGACAGTGTGATTTTTATCAACAGTGTATAAATGATTAGAACTTTCTGACTAACTTTATTTCAGAGACACAAGAATATTGTAAGGATGTCTCATTACAACAAAGCAATTAGTGAGAAAAATAATAGTATGAATAACAGCAACAATGACTTATTCAACTTTTTAAACATAACTTATCAGAATAAATGAAAAAGAACAAGAATCATTTGACATTTGTTTTGTTCTGAAATGTTCTGTTCTCCTTCCAACTCACATCCATTTAAGTCCTAGCACTGTCCCTTGCTCTACCCTACATGCCACGGTCAAGGCAAGGGCTGTGAAAATCTTCCTTGGAAGATTAGGAAATTCCATTCTTTATCATGCGTGTGTGTGTGTGTGTGTGTGTGTGTGTGTGTGTGTGTGTGAGAGAGAGAGAGAGAGAAAGAGAGAGAGAGAGAGAGAGAGAGAGAGAGAGAGAGAGAGAGAACATGGGTGTCATAGATGCATATCAGGATAGCCTCAAGTGTTAATGCACTTTTCCACTCTGTTTGATATAAGCTATAATTTTTGTTACCCCTGCTACATACACTATATGGCAGCCTATGAGATTCTAGGAATTTTACAAATGTTATGATCATAGATGTATACGGTTACACCCAGCTTTACATCCATCCTGGGGAATCTTAATTCAGGTCTCCACACTTGTACCGAAAGCACTGGACTCACTGCTAGCTTTGTCTTTTTGTTATGATAAAATGCTCTGACCAAAAGCAACCTAGAAGAAAGAGTTTACTTGGTTTTTGTTTTTTTTTTTTTTTGGTTTTTTGTTTTTTGTTTTTTGTTTTCTTTTTGGTTTTGTTTTTGCTTTTATTTACCAATTCCAAATTTTAGGGAAGTTAAGACACGAGCCATGCCACAGCTTCAGTCAAGAGGAAAAGGTAAGTGACCACATCCTTGCTGGTTTTCTCGACTCTTACACAGTTCACAGCCCACCGTAGGCAGCAGTGCCACCCACAGTGGACGGGGTCTTCCTATGTCAATTAACAATCAAGACACTATCCCAGAAACCAACCCTGCCAAATGATTCTAGGTTATTCTAAATTGACATTTAAAACTAACTTCCATGCTTTCTGAGCCAGGAAGTGACCTCATTTGCCTCACGTAAGCCTCATTTGACTAGTAATCATGACCTTTATTCTCAGATACTTTAGAATGATGCACCAGGTCTCACCAACCCAGGCTGTTTTTTCCCTGTCTACATCTGGCTACTTCCTGTAAGATTCTACATTTCACCTTGACAGAGTCCTCAGGAGGTTCCTTGGCCTTGCTGCAAAACCCCAAATGCTGCCTCCATCTATAAGACTACATTATCACTACCCAAAATGTCACTGATAACCACACACTTCTACAGCCATTGAGAAGTGGAGGTCTCTTCTGGACCAAAGCTGTATTTATGGAATCCAACTGGAGGCATGTTGTCTTAAGACCACCCTGGGTCATTACTAGTGGGACAGGTAAGGTGGATCACCAGTTACTCCATTAAGAGAACCATGGTCCCATTACTCTACAGCACAGTCATCATAAGCAACAGCTCATCTGATACCACAATCCTTGACATCTCACTTGCTTCCATCTAACAAGAGACAAAGTGTTGACTGATATCAAAGCCAGTTATTCTGTAGAGCTTCTTCAGATTCACAGTCCTAGAATAGGGTTACTCTGTCCTGGACACTTACTGAGTGAGTGATTTAGGTAATGAATGTTACATTGGCTCAGTGAATGAACGGGCAGGAAAGTTTGTGTGTAGGAAGGAACCAGTGAGCAGGTATCCAGGTGGAACAAGTCCCAAACTCCTCAAACATTCCAGGTTCATTTCCTAGAGAGTTGCTTCTGCCTCAGTTCTATTATTTCTACCTTGACGTCCCCTTCCTGAAACTCCATTTCTGTGATTCCTCAGCTACCTCTTTGAGGATGAAGTATGTGGCCTAGACTCCTGAGCCCTCTGCAGTGTTCTCATCAGATGTGCACACCGTCCCTCTCTGGAAGAAGCTGGTACTGAAAACATCCTTTAGTTTTACTTTTTTTATTTACTTGTTTACAATCCAGCTGTTGTTCCCCTCCTCCCTCCCACAGTTCCTCATCCCACTCCTCCCCCTAATTAATGGCTATCCTTGCTTAGGAGTAAAGAGCCCTCAAGTGTCTCTGGTACAGGTGGCCAACACAATCAAGGTAAAGACTTGAATAAGAAACATGGCTGGGAAAATAAAGTAGCCACATATGCGTGGATAAGTACATATAGAGAGTGAATAAAAAGCACCAAAGTGGATATTTAATGACAGCAATGCGTTTGAACTATCCAAGGAACAACTATTGCTCCTTATACAAATGAACATATAGCAAAATAAATAATCCAAACAAGTTAACTGACTCATGCCTTTTTAAAAGCAGAAACCACAAAAACACAAAACAAAAACAATTCAAAAAATTAAGCAGTGGTAGTACATACCTTTAATCTCAGCACTTAGGAGGCAGAGGCAGGTGGATCTCTGTGAGTTTTGGGCCACCCTATTCTACAGAGGAAGTTCCAGGATAGCCAGTGCTACACAGAGAACCCCTGTCATAAAAATAATAATAATTAGAAGCTAACAACATTGGAACTAGATTCCACAACTCTATATTTTGATTGATTGGTTATGGTTTTCTGTAATGGTCTCTATTCTGAAGAGAAGATTTTTTGAATGCAGGATGACAATTATGCTTATCTGTGAGTATAAGGACAAATATTTTAAATGTGATTAGGTATTGTTCTGGGTTTTATAAATATTTAAATTGTAGGTTCTCCTCCAAGATCCATGACTTCACTAGCCCAAAGCAATTGGTTGTGTTTCTAGTATCAGGCATGATTTCTCTCTTGTTGGGCAGGTTCTGAGAACCAGAGCAATGGGAAGTTTTCTGTGAGAATGTGTCACCTAGTAATGTCAGAAGCCACACCCATAAGGTCCCACCACGATGATTTTGTAAACAACTACGATGATTTTGTAAACATGAGGTGAATAAGGCAGTAGCGAGAATGCTGGCATGGAATGGAAAGCCCGTGAGTCCTCAGCCCTACAGCAAGAACCACAGCAACTAAGGAATGTGAAGGGTGGGAGAGACAGTCTTCTCCAGAGAAGAGCACACTGATTGGTTATCCCATAGCAAATGGTCATCCCTAAAAACATACATATCAGTAACATTATACAGACTGAAATGCATACGTGTGTGTGTGTGTGTGTGTGTGTGTGTGTGTGCTTATCAACAATTATGGGGGGAGGTCATGATTTTGAAAAAGACTAAAGGAGGTTTGGATGGAAGAAAGGGAAGAGGGAACCGATGTAATTATAATCTCAGAAGATTTTTTAAAATATTTTATAGAAAGCTGGAGATTTTCACATCTGAATCAGCTTTATCTGTCCCAAAATTTAGTCTCTAATTCATAGCTATGAAAATTGTGAGGCATTTAAAGGGATATGAAGTCACATGGCACTACCTATTATTCTTAAACGTGTTGAGAATAGAATTAGCCACTTTAAAAGATTTATTGTTCTAACAGAGAAAGACTAAAACACTGTGTTTCCACCTAAAAAGATAAGCTGTATATTTGCACAGAAAGAAGCTATCAGGCAAAACCTGAAGTTAAAGTAAACCTGTAAACCCTCAGATTAAGGGCACTGTTTGAGAAATCAGGCTTTCTAGTTCATATTAAGCCTCCATTTCTTAGAAGAGGTAAACTTCTTGCTTCCAACAAAGTGAGTAAAACTTACATTTAAATTATTGTTTTTAAAACAACATTCTTTGAGAATTTTATGTTTATATGCAATAAAATGTGATCATATCCATCCTTCATTTCCCCTCCAACAGCCACTGGGTACCCCCAGCATTCCCGCTTCCCAATTTCATGCCCTTTCGGTGTGTGTGTGTGTGTGTGTGTGTGTGTGTGTGTGTGTGCGCGCGCGCGCGCGCGTGCGTGTTTACAAAACCCACCACTGAATCCAGATGATGCTGTCCATGTATCCATGGGTGTGGAGCCATCCACTGGGACATGGGAAATTCACCACTGACTACATCTTCATAAAAGAATGATTCTTCCTTCCATAGTAGCTATCAACCAGCAAAAGTAGTTAAGGGGGGATTTTGAGAGCTCCTCTCCCCTTTTGTCACCCCCAAATTGGAAAAATATCTTTCTATAATAGACCCCAAAATGATTGCCTTCACAGAAACAATATATACATTCAGGTTATCAAGCAAGGCTCTTCCTGTATGACATAGAGCCCTGGTCCAGCTTTTTCTAAGTTCTAAGGAATCAGCTTTAGGCAAGATAAGGGAAAAGAAATTGGAAATGTGAAAAATGAACTAGAATTTTATCTTGCTATATAACAAGTGAACACTTATGGGCCAGCGGCTGGGCCAGCGTATGCTGAGGACGGCACAATTGCGGTTATCTACTGAGCATCTTTTCACTGGCTAGAGTTCAGTTGGCTTCCTACTCCAGCATGAGTCTGCCCAGCTTCAGCCTCTGTCTTTTAGAACCTTTGCTTTGACCTTCCCTGTCTGTGTATTTTAATAGGAGATGAGAAAAGTGATGAGCAGGTGATTTACAGCCCTGGGCTTCTGTGCCTGAGGTGTTTTGGATGCTCTTCCAGTATCTCCAAACACTATATCCCCGTTTATAGGCTGCCCTGATGGACGCTCCATCGATTCACTACCCTAGCCCCTCCTGGATGTGGCTCATTTGGGACTTGTTTCTTACCATGAGCATTCTAATATAGAGACCACCTAGAAAATTAAAGAGAGAAATCACAGGGCCTTCCGGTCTTGTTTCAGCTCCTCTTGGATATAGACCCAGATTTGCTGGTATGAGAGGAGAGATCAGAATGCAAATGAAGCCCCCAAATTCAGACATTGCAGAAAGATTCAGAAGGAGGGTTGTCTGACCGAATAAGACTGGCACTGATAGACTTGAGTTTGGGGGGAGTGGAGAGGGGCTTGTTTTTGCATTATTTACAGAAAGGAACACTACACTTAATGCTGCTTCTCAACTTGCACCGAGGCCTTTACTGCCCCTGTCAAAAAGGGTGGAGAAGACACTTGGTGGGTTTCTTTCCTAAACCAAATCCACAACAACAGATTTGGGACTTCCCATTTTCTAGATGGATGATCTGATTCTTTGGGGGAAAAAATCCCTTTTTTCTACTATTGTAGTGAAGGAGAACAGGGAAAGGAGAAGAGAGAGAGAGAGAGAGAGAGAGAGAGAGAGAGAGAGAGAGAGAGAGAGAGAGAGAGAGAGAGAGAGAGAGAGAGAGAGAGAGAGAGAGAGAGAGAGAGAGAAGGAAGAAGAGTATCTGTTCTTTATTTCCAGTTGTGCCCCGACAAAATAAACAACAACTCCATCTCCTCTGCTGATGACTGGGTTCCAGTCTCTGCCCATTCCTTAGTTTTTGCTCTTTCCTGCTCTGAGAGTCTTTGATACTTTAAACCACATAAACAAATAAAATCCTTGCTCAGTACTATGTAAATGACTTACATTCTATTGATTTGCTTTGTTAGACAATCAAATTCAAATCTTAGCTTTTCCGTTTACAAAATATGAGCCCTTAGACAAACTAGAGAAACATCTTTGAATTTTCCTCTAAACCTGGGATAAACTGCAGCATTATGAGCACTGAAACCCCAGATGTTGCAAAGTATCCAGACTTATGCTACATCAATAATTGGTAGCTAAATTAGTCAAGCTTGGCTAACTGCTGTTACAAAACAATCCTAAAATGTCAGTGGCTTAACACAATTAAAGTTTAATGCTTCTTTGCATAGCAGCCCAACTGTTTCTGACCAGGCAATTCTCCTCCATGTACTGACTCGGGGTCCCAGGCTCCCTCTGTCTCTATCCCACAGTCCTTTATGTCACTAGAGTTTCCTGCATTAGATTTTCAAGTAGAGAAAGAATATAGAAATATAAATGGGTGGAGGTACAAATGGGTGGAGGTACAGATGGAGTGTTGGACTGACTACATCACTTTCCCCTCTTTTTATTGGTCAGGACACTTACTTGCACTTGAGACTACAGATGAATGTCTGCTGTGGATTCTCAAAACAAAACATGACTGATGCTCCGTAATGGGCAGCGTCACCTGGGACCTCTCTTGAGTTTAGTCCACTAAATCCTTATCCCATCCATTATAGATAGCCCACTTTGTGATCTCTAAACCAACTCATAAAAGGAAAGGGTAACCTTCATAAGGACAACTCATGTCCATATGAATTTGACACATATAAGTTTGTATAGTTACCTGATACATGCTGGACTCATGACAAGATGAGGTCAAGACTTAATTCCTGTTGGAAATGGAAAAGGGGCCAGAGGCCATCCACTCCGAAGCTCTTGCCTGAGGATAAGAGACTAGTTATAGATATGGTTGCTATCACCCAGAGAAAGAAGGGTGTGAAGAGATAGTTATACTTAAAACAAAATAAAACTTGCAATGATTTCTCAGGCTCCATATGCTCTTTATCACATAATGGCAGTCATAAAACAACTTAATGGGCATGATTCTGAGTTTCTACTTCCTCTCAGGAGCAAGGGTGGGGAGGTCCTTGCATGCCAATTAGCAGGTAATTGGAGCAACAAAGAAGGGATGAAGTGTGGTGGCTCTCAGATCAACTCTCAGGAAAGAAACAAACCCAGAGAATGTTCTAGAAATGTCCAGAACCCTGTTGGGTGAAAACTGTAAGTCCACAAGTGTAAAGAGTGAAGCCAAACTGGATCGTAGGAACCTGTACGTTCTGTCTTTGTCGCCAACCATCCGTTCTATCCATGCATTCATTGAGTCCTTAATTCGACCACCATCATAGGTCTCCACGGTGTTCTTCAGACCACTCTTTCCCTCCTGCCCTCTCCTCTTTCTCTTTTTCTAGAAATGGGGACAAAAGTACCAACCTCCCTGGGCAGGTATTAGAATTGCATGAAGACATCTAAACAGGTCGTATAGTTGAGGACTCCCTGAAAAACAGTGGGTGCTCCACCATGCTACTTCTGTGATCATGATCACTGTGACTATTAGACCATATCCATGGTGTGGGTGAAGCACACCACAATATCCAGGCTAGAACTCCAATCTCTGGTTCTCTGTGATTTTCTAAGGAAAACTGTCATTTTTTGAGCAAACTGGTATCTGTCTACCTGGGAAGGAGAGACTTTGAAATCCTCCTGGGCAGTATGCTACTGTTACCCTTGTTTAGTAAATGAGGAAACTAAGGACCAACATGGCTCAAACTTGAGCCTAGGGGGTACACAGTTCTCTTTCCACTGAAGTGAAGAAAGATTCACCAGTGATGTCTTACCTGAGTCTGCAGCTTGTATGCTCTCTTCCTGAGCCTTGGAAGGTTTTCGCCTTTTCGACTTGAGATGAGAAATCCCATCTGACCCCACCCTTCCAAACATAACCCTATAATTTATGAATATGTATATGCTTTCCTTTTGTTTAATGGTAGCAATTCTCTAAATTCTGCACCAACTGTGTATTTACATTGGGAAGGTCAAGGTGATGTTTCCTTGAAGTAGACATTTAATATCTTTAGCATAATAGCAATCCCCTACCACAAAACACAAGGAGTATCCAAGTCTCAGCAGGTGGTTTTAGGCCTTTACACCCAGTAAATAGTATCTTGAAAGGTTAGTCTGCTACTTCCTGAAATAGTCAAGCTACAAACCAAGGCTGAACTTCTAGTATGTTAGGCGCCTGACTGCATTCACTCCCATAGAATTTCTACTCTGTATTCAGTAGAGAGACACAATGACTTGGCAAGACAACACCTTCTAGTCTTTTTCTAAGTAATTATTCTTGTCTCATACAATGCATCCAAATTGTAGCTTCCCCTTCCTCCACTCCTCTGGATTCTTCTCACCTCCCCTCTCCTACAAATCTACTCCCCACCCCCATGTCATCTCTCCCTAGAAAAAAAGCAGGCCTCCCAGGGACATCAATCAAGCATAGCACAAAGCTGGGCAGTGGTGGTGCATGCCTTTAATCCCAGCACTTGGGAGGCAGTAGCAGGCAGATTTCTGAGTTTGAGGCCAACCTGGTCTACAGAGTGAGTTCCAGGACAGCCAGGGATACAAAGAGAAAAACCAAAAAAACCAACCAAACAAACAAAAACATAGCACAAGATACACTACATCCAGATACAAACCCTCACATTAGGGCTAGACAAGGCAACCCAGCAAGAAGAAAAGGATCCTAAGGACAAAATAATCAGAGACAACCCTACTCCCACTGTCAAAATTGCCTCCAATACACCAATCCAACAAACATGGCATATATGTAGAGGATTGAGTTCAGAAGCAGGCATATTCTATAATTGCCACTTCAATTTCTGTGAGCCCCCATGAGCCCTGCTAAGTTGATTCTATAGCCCATGCTTTCCCACAGTCCTCCACCCCTCTGGCTCCTACAATTCCTCTCCCTCCTCTTTCATGGGATTCCTCAAACTCCAGAGATGTGGGAACAGATGGAGCCCTCCAACCTAGGCTCTTTCTCCACCCAATGTTTGGATGTGGGTCTCAGCATCCACTCCCAACAGCTTCCAGAGGCAGCCTCTCTGATGACAACTGGACTAGGCATAGGCACCAAGCTATGAATATAGCAAAACATCATTGGGAATCATTCATCCATCTATCTACCTCCCTATCTATCTACCTCCCTATCTACTTACCTACCCACCTATCTATCTACCTACCTACCTACCTATCTATCTATCTATCTATCTATCTATCTATCTATCTATCTATCCATCCATCCATCCATCCATCCACCCACCCACCCACCCACCCACCCACCCACCCACCTATCTATCTATCTATCTATCTATCTATCTATCTATCTATCTATCTATCTTCTATGTGTCCAGTCATGTTTAGTTCTATCCTAGTTCTATTGTCTGGTTGTTGGTCATCCAGGCACTGTCAGGCATGGACTCCCTCTTGGGGCATGGGCTTCAAATTATATTAGTCATTGGTTGACCACTCCCACAAGTTCTGTGCCACCATTGCTCCAGCACACCCTGTAGGTGGAACAGATTGTAGGTCGATGATTTTGTGGCTAAGTTGGTGTCCCAATCCTATCACTGGGAGCCTTTCCTGGTTACAGAAAATGGATGATTCAGGCTTCATATCCTCAATTACTAGACCTCCTCACTAGGATTGTGCTCCTAGATTCTAGGGAGTTTCCACTGAACTGGGTCTCCACATTAGCCCTCAAATGCCCACCCCTGCAGGTTCCAATCATCTCTTCCTATACTTTCTCCCTTCATTCCCTCCCTTCCTACCTCACCCTTCCTATAACCCATCTCTACCTTCCTCCAGTCCATCCTTAAAATCTATTAAATTTCCTCTTCTCAGGTAGGATCATGTGTACTCTACTCCAACAATCTCCAGTGCTCCTTTACTCTTCAAACTGTTCATTTGGTGATTCTTTTCTGTTTCTATTATACTTGCACATGCTTTCTGTTGTTGGTTTCTTTCACTGCTTAAGCTTTTCTTTAGTTGCTTTTCACAAGTCACAAGCTTCGTTGTGTGGGGTCTTGCCTTGAGGTCACTGCCGCTTTATTCTGTTTGCATCTAGTTATTATTTAAGCTTTTATCTCTTTGAGCACTGGACTTGGCTCCACTATACTTCCTTTTCTCCTCAAACTGTACATTTTGTCTTTCTCTTTGTCTAGCTTGCTTCTTTTCACTATAGATATGATTATTAACAACCTCACAACACAGTCAATATTAGGCTGTCTTGAAGTCTCCACTGCTAGTGGCCTAATTAGACTCTTCAGTTTATTCTCAGGCACAATTTTTGGGAAAAGGGCAGAAAGCAGCTATATCCTTTGCCAAAATATCACAAGAATGGTCTCTAGTTTCCCTCTGAATTTTTGAGTCCAATTTCTACTGTCCAAATGGCCATCAGCACTACTGATTTTTATGATCCTACTAGGATGTCCCATTGAGCCTGGCTTACAGCATTTCCAATCTTTAGTACAAATTTCTCTAAGCAACATATGGTCAGATCCAACAATACACCAATCCTTGGTACCACCTTCTGTTTACATTACTGCCCTATACCCGTGAGGCAATGCCATGACCAAGACAACTTATAAGAGAAACTCACTTAATTTCTGATTACTTACAGCTTCAAGGGGGTAATTCCATGGCTATCATGGTGAGGAGCTTGGCAGCAGGCAGGCCCAGTCCTAGAGCAGAAGCTGAAAGCTTACATCCAGGTCCAAAGACAACAGCTAGATAGAGACACTGGGTCTGGCATGGGCTTTTGGAACCTCAAATCTAATGACACACCTCTTCCAACAAGACCACACCTACTAATCCTTCCCAAACAGTTCCTTCAACTAGAGACCAAGCATTCAAACGTATGAGTCTATCATAAGCCATTCTAACTCAAACCACCATAGTAATAAATTCCTTCTCTCCTTAACCATCCTAGACTATTCTACTTTCATAATGAATAAAGGCTAAAATCCAAAGTGTGTGGGTTTAAGATATGGGTAAGTTTTCATGAAAAGGAAATGTACCATGTTCAAATGCTACTTGGCTCAATATGAAAACAGTTTTCCCTTCCAAATATACCAATCTCATGAAAGTCTCAAAGAACAGAGCTGCTGAATTTTGAACAACAACCTTGGCAATTCTTAGCCAAACAAACCTTTTCTCTTTCTGATTGAGTTGCCTCATTTATTACATGACAGTAATGTGAAGCTAGCTAGAATACATGTCCTTAAAAATAACTGCTATTACATGAGAGTGGGAACTGTCAGCCATTCCTAGGTGGCATGTTGGATGTAGGCACCATAGATGTTTGGATTTAGGCATTGATAGAAATGCTATAACTTAATCTAGAATAGTCTCTGGCATTTCCACAGCCCAAGGGATAATCCTGTACAGAATTCTTAGTAAAGAATTTTAAGTATCAATCTTTTATTCTCAGAGTGACTGAAAAGCTCCTCCTGAATGTGGTGTCTCCCTGTATTAGATAATCAGCTCAACTTTGAATACTTATTCCCTGCATTAGATAGTCACAGCTCAACTTTGACTACTTATTCATTTTGTGGGTATATTCACATCTTGTTGTTCCCATCACAAGTTACTGTATACTGGAAAGCTTAATGTAATAGAATGTAATTTTTCTGAGCTCTGAAGGCCAAGTGTCTGAAATCAAGAGATGCTGGAGATCATGCTCTTTGAAAATGACAAGGGGAAGGCCTCTTTCTTACCTTTCCCAGTTTAGTGGTTCTTCACATTATTTAGTTTACAAGGTTGTTTTGTTAGTCTGTCTGTCTTCTTAAGGCATTCTTCCCTTTACCTTCTCATAAATGTCTACAGTTCCTTGTAAACAAAACTAAACAAAAAACCAAAAACATCTATTGCCATTACTTGGGTTTGAGCCTACCCTAATTCTAGTATATGTTAAGATCTTTAAGTAGTTACATCTGAAAAGACCTCATTTTTAATTAAGATTATACTTTGAGGTACGTACAAATTGTGGAGGATGCCAGACAATACATGTACAATAAATGTACAATGAATAACAATTAGCAGAATCACTCCATGCCTAGGCATACTCTTTGATCATCTACTCCCATTGTCCCCTAGTCCTTTCATTGGGATCATTTGTTTCTATATGTAATCAATGTTGACTTCTTGTCAATCCTCACGTGTCTACATTAGACACAATGAGCTGCATGAGAGTAAAAACATACATTTTTTACTAGATTTCAACTACCATTGTATCCCCAGTACTTACATAGTTCCTCTTACATAGAGCTAAATGAACAACTGGTGAAATAATAAAGAAATGACTGAATTAACAAATGCACAATAGAACAATAAGTGATAGAAACATGCTTGCCTTGCTGGACATTACCCCCAGAGGCAAACCAGCTTTGTCTGCAGAACTAGGTTCCACCCTCAATTTTGCTGGCTCTCTTAAAGCTGGCTGAGTTGATAATCACATTATGCAGTGTTCGTGTTTTACATGATCAATATATGTCACCCTAAGTGAACATGTCACCTAGCCTAATGGCTTCTGCAGGCATCCTTTATTGGGGTTGGCATTCTTCTTTGAGATGCTTCCTTAAGTGAGGGTGGCTACCCTGTGCCCAGGACCCTCCAGGCCAGTTGCCTCCCACCTGTAGTTTTTGCTGAATTGAATATGACAATAGAGTGGCTTTGGATAATTGCAATAATTTTAGTAGAAAGTTCATGATTGTCATTATCTATATCTCTGGGTAGTATGTTATGAGTGTGACCATATTTCTCTGCTCGAGAGACCATCAGAATTGCATGATAAGGAGGAACATTATCCAATACTTCCCAAGCAACTTCTCCCAATCACAGCACACTTTTCCTCCTCCTAGCTAGAAGTATGTTTTAAATGTAGAATCTTCAAGAAAAAAAATGGGTGTTTTTCTTAGCATGAGCATTCTATACTATGTGGCCAATACTAAACCCCTTCAGTGAAAATTTCTTACCATCAGCTCTTGAGATAGAATTATTGAAATACCTTTACTAGGATCTAAGTATTCAGCTGTGTACATTGATAACTGTCACAGCATTTATAGTATTTTAAGTAGCTGTGTTAAAGGAATGGGAGCCCAATATTTACAATAAGCCTATCTGAACATTATTCAATTCTTAAATTCCCAGACATTTACAAGAAACAGAAAGGAGAATGTGGCCAAAAGGTAATAAAGGCTGAGGATTCCTTTTGCTGGAGAGATTCGGACATTATGACAGTCTTTAGCTCCCATAGGCTCTTATATTTGAATGTTTAGTTATCAGGTAGTAGCACTACTTGAAAAATATTAGAAGGAATGGGCTTATTGGAGTGTATGTAGCCTTGTTGGAGGAACTATGTCACTGGGAGTGGGCTTTAAAGTTTCAGAACCCCCATACCAGGCCCAGTCTTCTCTCCCTCTCCCTCTCCCTCTCCCTCTCCCTCTCCCTCTCCCTCTCCCTTTCCCTTTCCCTGTCCCTCTCCCTCTCCCTCTCCCTCTCCCTCTCCCTCTCCCTCTCCCTCTCCCTTTCCCTTTCCCTGTCCTTCTCCCTCTTCCTGTCCCTCTCCCTCTCCCTTCCCCCTATCATGATATAAATGCTTATCTACTGCTACAGTGATATGCTTGTGACCATGCTCCCTGCCATGATAATAAAAAATTAAACCTCAAAAACTATAAGCAAGCTCCAAGTAAATGTTCTCTTTTATAAGAGTTGTCTTGATCATGGTGCCTTTTCACTGCAGTAGATCAGTGACTAAGACACCTACACAGAGCAAGGTTTCCAATGAAAGTGTGAAACCTCTGAACACCAATTCAGGAAGAAGACATGCCTCACCTAAGCAGAAAGAGTGGTTCTGCATCACCATTCATTCCTATGTCTCCCACTGGGTGGAGTGACCTCCTCTTTCTTTCCTATAGGAATTTGCATTTTTGTTTGTGACTGAGATGTGTGGCAGTCCTCCCATATTAGGGACAAGGGGACGTCCTGGGTTATAGCATCCACAGATACCTACAGAACAAATGTCTCATCGTGGCTGACAATGAGCTGCCATGGGGTGTCATGGAATGCAGAGCAGGGACGCAAAAGTGTACTAGATCTCAGGAAACCCTGAGAACTGCCTCCTCACAACCACAAATGGTCTTTCATAATGATTACAGAGATCTACAGCCACCAATTCAGAAGAGAACTGTTTTGCTCTTAATTTAACCTTTTAATTTTACAAGTCAATAACCCAAATTCCATAGGAGAAGTGGAAAAGGTAAAAACCCATACAAAATTTCAGAAAACTAGAACTGGTGTGTAGTAGCATCCTTGGTCTGCCCCACTTGGTGTCTCTCCAGAGGCTATGAATGATCATAAAAGTCTGCAATGGTTCAGACAAGGAAGCCAGCACCACTGGCAGATGCTCAACTCTTCATGTGTTTAATATTAATACAACTCTCTGGGCCGTACTATTATTACACCTATATAAAATCAGAGAAGAAAACTAAGATTCTTTACATAAGACTTTGCACAGCTTCCTGAGGTTACAGAAGGACTAAATGGAGAAGCAGTAAAACACTTCCTTCAAAATTTAGACACTTAATCTCACACCATAATCAGCTCCTCACATTCTCTCATGATTCCTACCTCTCTGTATTCATGGTCATTACAGTGTGGATAATGAGTGATACCCAAATGTATGTATGTAAAGACTCAGGAAAGGAAGACGTAGAAGGTGATGGGAGAAGTGTGGCCCCCAAAGGTAATTCTTGTGTGACTGCTTGATAGTTGGAGTGAGAGGACTGAGATGATAATCACAAATTTGTCCCACTCCATGTTCTCTCTCCATAAGTGTCAGTTTGTTCCTAGACATGTTCCTGCCATGAAATGTTACCGTAGACTCCTCTCTCCAGGACAGAGCCCTTGGACCACCTATACTCTTAACTAATTCCTTTTCTCTTTAGCTTCATGTTATGCTGATGAACTTATGCCAAACTAGAGTCCCAGGAAGAAGGAATCTCAATGGAAGAATTGCCTACATCAGATTGATCTGTGAGCACATATATGGACCATTTTCTTGATTAATGTTTGATATGGAAGGACCCACCCCATTGTGTGCATTGCCACCACTAGGAAAGTGGTCCTGAGCTATATTAGAAGCAGGCTGAGTAAGCCATGTGGAAAAGCAAGGCAGTAAGCAGCATTTCTCAATGTCTTCTGCTTTACTTCTTGCCTCCAGGTTCCTGACTTGAGCTCCTGCCCTGACTTTTCTTGATAATGAACTATTAACTGTAGAATGGAGTGAAGACTTAAGTGGAGCATGACAGAGGTGCTGAGATAGCGTCTCCATCATTAAGTCAACAAAGACTAGTCATCTTTTGCCTGTATCCTCTCTCCTGTCTTTTTCCTTCCTTACTCTAGTAAAGGCAGCCACCATCTTGCCAGACTATTTATGGAGTGGCCACATGGCCAGAAACTGAGGGAGATCTCTAGCCAATATTCTTGAGGACTGTAGAGCTTACTCCAACAACCAAAGGGAGCTGATTGCCAGCAGCAACATTAATAAGATAGGAATAGAATATCTCTAATATGGTGAGACTACTATGATGAATCAACAGATGTTTGAATTTAGGCCTTTAGCACAAGAGCACTCATCAGTTATGAAAGTTTCATAACTAAAACCAGTAGATAAGATGATGAATCAAACTGTTCAAGTTACCACATATCAAGATCATCTGTTAGCAATAGACCATAAAAAACATAGTGCCATAGTGGAACCTGGTGTGCAGGTGCAGTGTCATTGTGAACCAGAGTGAGGTAATGAAAACAAACACATCAAAGAATGGCCTGTGTCTTCGGTCCTATTCTGTTGATCTATAGGTCTGACTTTTGGCAGACAGCATGCTTTTTGTTACTATAGCTCTGGATGATTTGATAATTTGAATTCAGGTAAAGTCATATCCCCAGCTCTGTATTTTGTTCAGGATTACTATAAGTATTTCTTTTGTCCTTCTATATGAACTCTTGTTTTATTACTTCTCTGAGAATCTCATACAATGAGTTTTGAACATATTCACCTCTTCCTAAACTCCTGCCAGTTCTAAACTCCCTTTACTACCCATCTAAGTTTGTCTTTCCTTTTGTATTTTTTCACATAAGTCCAATCTAGGATGCCCATATATTCATGGATATGTGGTCTTCCACTGGACTCTGTTCAACTTGTCAAGGCCAACACTTTTAAAGAAAACTGACTTCCTGACCCAGGAACCATCAACAGTCAATAGCTCCACAGCTGAGGGTAGGACATTATGAACACCTCCATTATCCATAAAATTTCTTATGGCTTGAGTTTCATTGGGCCTTCCTGCTAGAGTTTATACATATAGTCTCCATATTGTGTCCAAAGGAAAATGACTCCTTGTATTCATTTACCACCTCTGGCTCCCATAATCTCTCTGCTCCCTTTTTTACTATGATTCCCCGAGCCTTGGAGAAAATGGTGCAGTGATGAGGGATGAGCATCTCACAGTCTCTTATTTTCTCCACCTTGGCCAGTTGTGGGTCCCTGTGCTAATCACCATGTACTGCAAACAATCTTCTCAGATGCATTAATATATGAGTATAACAACGTCATTAAAAATTGGTTCAGTACTATATCCTTTTGGCAGAATAATGGTAGTAGGTTCTTTCCCAATAGCATTCTTTATAGAACTGTAAAAACCATCTTTACATTCACAATGAAACCCCTACATGGAATGACTGTTGGGCCAAAAGTTTGTGGCAAGTCATTCCATGTAGTGGTTTCATGGGGATTTTGATGTGATTTCATGCATTGTGGCTTCTCTTGGTATTATAACTATTTTTGAAACATTGATTCTCTTGTTCCATGAGCATAGGAGGTAAGAGTAGTACGCACAGTGTTATGGAATCAGCCTAGATGTCTGTCCACAGAGGAAGAAATCAAGAAAGTATGATACATGCACTCACTGGAATTTTATTCAGCTATTAAGAACAAAATTATGTTCTCAGTGAACTGAGCCCAAACTCACAGAAACAAATATCATGTTTATCCCCATTTGTAGATCCTAGATTTTACATAGATCTATAAAATCATGTATATGTAAGCAAAAACAAAAATATCCTGTGAAGCAAAGGGACTTTGTGGGAGGGGAGGGGATAAGAAAGAGTATGGAGTGAAAAATGTCAAAGGACACATTGTATATTTCTATAAAATGATCCTTAGGAAATTCTGTAAGGTGAGTCTATACAAAGAATATTCCTAGAAACCAGCTTTGACTGATCCCAAACCTTTGAATATTTCCCTTCACTGTAGTGTATAAACAGGGCAGGGAGGACAATTAAAGCAGACAAGATAGAAGTAGAGCCAGTAGCCAGGAAGGATTTCATGTCATGAACAAGATGGTGGTGAGTGGATGGTGGCAGGACCTAAAATAGAGTTAGAGCCAACACTGGGCTGTGTGAGTTCATCTGGAGGATGAGGGGATTTACCCACAATGCCTTCAAAGACAGCCATGTTTACTCTCCACAAAAGTGGCACTCGGCAGTCTGTGTACCACTCCTTGGAAAATTAAACTAGATGACAAGCAGATATATCTATGCATCCTATACTATATAACCATGGTGTATAATTACTGACCATATTCATCCTCCATCACAGAAATGTTGGAAATCTTACCCAACTAAGTTGGTATGAGAGTTCAGTCACTCTCCCCTGCAGCCCCTCCCGTGTGTGTGTGTGTGTGTGTGTGTGTGTGTGTGTGTGTGTTGTCAAGTAAGCTAAGCTAGGCTGACTAGCCAATGATCTCCAGAATCTGCCTTTCTGCATTTTTCTGCCCTCCTTGGCATAGGAATTGCAAAAGATTGTCAACCATGTCTGAAATTTTAAATGTGGGTTCTAGGATGCAAACTGAGGTCCTTATACTTGCAAGGCAAGCACTTTATTGGTTGCCCCATCTCCCAGCCTTCCCTTTCTTAAAAATGTTACTCATACATACATATGTGGAGGTCAAAAGACAACTCTTGGGTGTTGGTTCTCTCCTACCAGTTTGTGAGACCTAGGGGTTAAACATAAGTTATCAGGCACAATTTTCTCTAACCACTGAGATACTTTCAGGGCCCACCCCTCATTTTTGTTTTACTGACTAGCAACTGAATTTAGATAATACCTAGAAATATTAATACCACTTATTCAACATATCTCAGGCGAAAAAAATCAAAATCATTGACACTATTTTAAAGGGAGAAAGCAAAGTTTATTTAGAGATCTCTTATTTACCAGAATGCAATAATAAAATGCTTAAAGAATGAACTCAAGAGTGGTCTGAGTCATAAAGCTTTGTCATAAAGATTACCACTGGTGTGTCCGTGGATAAATAACTCAAACTGTCCAAGACCCAGGCTATTTATCTAACCAAAAAGCTACAACTTCCCTAACTTAGCAATAGTTTTGAGAATAACTTGAGTTCATGTATGGAAAGTGCTCAGTGGTTGATCTGTCTGCTCCATCTGTTATTATTTTAATAAAATGAGACATGGTGAAAAACTTATAAGGTCAATATCTCATCATGTTCATGCTTTATGCTGAACAAGATGGAGAGAAAGAAAGGAGTGGAAATCTATCATGAAATGTTTACAAGGATATGACAATTTAATAGAAACTTTCTTCATTTATTCATTTTACATCTCAATAGCAGCCTATCTCTTCCCTGTTCCCCCTCATACTACTTTTCACCCTCAACCATCCCCTTCTCCTCTGAGAGGGCAGGTCCCATGGATACCAACCCACCTTAGCACATCAAGTCACTACAGGATGAGGCACATCCTCTCCCACTAAAGCCAGACAAAGCAGTCCAGTTGGGGGAATAAGATCCACAGACAGGTAATAGAGTCAGGGACAGCCCCTGCTCCAATTATTGAGGGACCTGAAATATAAACCAAGCTCCATATCCACATTTGTTGGGTGTCCCTAGTCCAGTTTTTGTATACTCTTTGGGTGGTGGTTCAGTCTCTGGAAGTAAGTCCCCCAAGTGTCCAAGTTAGTTGACCCTGTTGGCCTTCTCCCATAGTCCCTGTCTACTCCCAGTCCCTCAATACCTCCCTTAGGCTGGGACAGTAAAAGCAAATTGACAGTGGGCTGCCATTTGTGCCAGAGACTTGGAATGGGGGAGGCTCCAGGGAATTTATAAGAGTGACTCTAGCTGAGTCTCCTAGGAGTGGGGGATATGGAGCCTGAAATGGCCACCTCCTATAGCCAGTCAAACTCCCAGTGGAGGGATATGGACAAATACCCACCGAGAGAACCTTCAACGCAAAATGTGTCCTGCCTACAAGCTGTGCAAGGACAAGGGATCAGAGACTAAAGGAATGGCAACCAATAAGTGGCCCAACTTGAGTTCCATCCCAAGGGCAAGAACCAATACTTGATATTATTAATGATACTCTGTTATGTTTGTAGACAGGAGTCTAGCATAACTGTCCCTTGAGAGTCTCTACCCAGCAGCTGACTGAAATATATACAGAGACCCACAGCCAAACATTACACAGAGCTCAGAGTCTTGTAGAAGAAACTTTTAAAACATATTTTTATTTATTTAAAAATTTCAAACATATCTACAATGTATTTTGATCATATCCATCCTTCATGTCCCTCCCAACTCCTCCTCCTACATCTTTCTTTCAATTTAAATTTCTTTCTTTTGGTTTTGTTTTTATAGCCCACTAAGTCAAACATGCATGCACATAAACAAGCCCATCAACTGGATCATAGGCACACCCTTGAAGAAAACTGACCCTTCCTCTTCCTGCGGCCATCAATTTTTCCTCAACTAAGGGTGGGGTTTCAAAAGGCAGCCCTCCATTTCTTGATGGAATTTTGGCAGATTTGATCTTATTCGGGCAACCCCAGGATTGTCTGTTCATGGCATAAATGGTCCTGCCAAGGCCAGAAGATCCCGTTCAAAGAGTTCCACCCTGGCCTCCAGCTCTTACGACCCTTTGCCTGTCACCTGCCACATGAGGAGAGAGTGCAGTACAGATGTCCCACACAGGGCTAATCACTCTTCCATGTTCTTTTTGCAATAGACAGTGACTGGAACACAGGACAAAATATTTTTAAAAATTCTTTTTAGCTCTTTTAATATGCAAACAAGTACATGATTCTCTAATGAAAGAGAATGCATGGAATGTTTCCGTGATTTTTTCAGCACAGGAACTGCTTTAGGGGACATGCATTAGAGATCATGGTCGTGGGATTGTCACCGACATTCCTCTTTAGAAGTTTAACTCACCTCAGACTCTGTGCTTTGTTTTAGTCTCCTTTTCTGACCCTTCAGTCTGGGTGAACCACCTAAAATTTAAAACCTCCAGATAATCTGTTCTTTCTCCATGTTCCCCCAGATCTACTGTAAAATAATTCAGTTGTTTTTTTTTTGTTTTGGGTTGTTTTTTTTCCTTGTTGGATTATTTTTGTCTATGGTCTCTGTGCCACTCTCCACGCCAGCACCCTGCCTCCTACTGTGCCAAGGTTCTTGGTGTTACTTAGGAAGTTTTTTGTGGATTTTGTATCAGTCATATGGATGTTTGCCTTCTTTGTCTCTATTTTTGTGTAGTACAAGGAACTGTTAGACTGCTTAGCCCCCAATGCTTTGGTCTAGGTTAGACATCCATGCAAAAGGGACACTCTGGTTCAGTACCTTGGACAGCACCTGCACGGCTCTGTGTTGAGGATAATTTCTGCATGAAGATGGGAATCATTCATTCCCTTACTACATGTGCACCCCACCCCCAATTAGCCCAGATTTTCCAACAGATCAGCTTCTGCGGCAACAGCTGGTAAGAGCCAAAACTGCCCCCATGTGGAGCTGAGTGACAGCCGAACCCAGGAAGTGTCTGCCCCTTCCAAAGCCTTATATTCTCTTTTATTTCCCCCAAAGCTTTCATCTCCCTGGATTCTCAGTTAACCTGAGCTATTTCCTCATGTCTTCTCTCTGCCGACTGTCAGTGACTAATCCCTGAAAGTGTTAAGCTGTTCACTTGAGTGTAAACTGATTAAAAAAAAAAAAAAGATGCCAGCTAAACAGACAAAACATTATCAGTGAATTATGTACTTCAGATAGGGTACTCTAAGACTGATAAGCTCTAAACCTCCAAATAAAGCCATAATTGTGGCATAGAAGAAAGAGAAGGAAGAGCTGAGGGTTGAAATAGTGGTTCTACCAATTTATTCATTCGTGTGTGCACTTGCTTACCAAATATGAAGTGGGAGCCTGCAGCGTCAGGCTCTGTGCTGGGTGAATAAAATAGTGAATAAAACATGCAGCCAATAATCCTGAAAGGTGGACATTATCAACCTACAGAATTATCATATGGTTATAAGTTATAATAAAGATATGATTTTAAAAGGAACAGGAACATATAATTGAGAATATGGAGGCTGTCCCAGTGCAAGCATACCTCTGAGGTATGTTTAAGATGAGACTCCAAAAAATGAGAAAAGACGCTGGGGATGCTCTTCAGCTACAGGGTGATTGCTTCGCAGGCATGGGGCCTTGAATCTGACCCCCAGCTGCAAGCCATGAATGGCATCTGCCTGCGATTTCAAAGCTCAGAATGTGGAAGTCTGGAGATCATAAAAATCTCAGCTTATCCTCAGCTATATAGCACATCCAAGACTAGCCTGGGCTACATGGGATTCAGTATAAAGTAAAGAAAATAAATTGAGAGCCATAAAGCAAGAAGAAAGCATTCCCGGCAAAGAAATGTCCTAAAGAGAGAAATAGCTTGGCTTCTTGAAACAATAAAGTAAAAATAAATTATATAAATATGACACACTGAATGGGGAAGAAGTAACACAAGGTGAAGTTAGTGCATCAGCTCAGCTGGTACTAACATGCCGTGTAACAAACAAGACACATAATGGCAGAGGATACTGTTTTCTGTTCGTGTGTGTGTGTGTGAGTGTGTGTGTGTGTGTGTGTGTGTGTGTGTGTGTGTCTGTGTGTCAGTGTGGTCAGCTTGGAATCCATTCTAGGTTAAAGCTAGTCCACTCATGCTGCCAAAGCAATACCAAAGGCACAAAGAATGCTATGCTCCATGAAATTTGGCTTTAGAAGTATAGTGTCATCATTCTGTTGGTCAAAGCAAGTAGCACACTGAGCTAAGTCCATGAGAAGGCACTGTGCATTCATAAACCAAAAAAAAAAAAAAATACCAGGGAGGAATGAAAAACTGAGGTAACTGAAACATTTCAAGTGTAAAGCCATGGAGAGACAGAACCAGATCAATGAAGTTCTTCGAGTCTGGTCCATGCAGCTTAGATTTTATTATCCTATGGAAAGCATCAAGCTGGCCTTCTCTAGGCCACACAGTTTGGGGAAGGCAACATATTCTCTTGATTATCTGTATCCTAATCTATGTAGAGTATGTGTGCTCATGATCAGAGAATGTTTTGTATGAAAAATTAACTCTTTGGTCTGGGAAGATAAGCGAAGTGATGGCCACACAAGAATGGGACCTGAGCTTCAGTCTTTAGATCCCATGTTTTAAGAAACAAGCTGTTGTGTCATGAGTATTCAGAGCTTCTGGGCTAATTAATATCCACTTATCAGTGACTTCATTCCATGTGTATTCTTTTGTGATTGAGTTATCTCACTTAGGATGATATTTTCCAGTTCCAATCATTTGCCTAAAAATTTCACGAATTCATTGTTTTTAATTGCTAAGTAGTATTCTATTGTGTAATATACCACATTTTCTTTATCCATTCCTCCATTGAGGGACATCTGGGTTCTTTCCAGCTTCTGGCTATTTTAAATAAGGCTGATATGAACATAGTGGAGCATGTGTCCTTATTGCATGCCAAGGAATCCTCTGATCAAATAATTCCCAAGAAGAAGGAAGGAGAGGGCCCTGGTCCTGGAAAGGCTTGATGCAGCATTATAGGGGAGTACAAGGACAGAGAAATGGGAGGGGTGACTGGCGAATGGGCAGAAGGAAGAGGGCTTATGGGACTTATGGAGGGGGGAGACCGGGAAAGGGGAAATCATTTGGAATGTAAACAAAGAATATAGAAAATTTTTTAAAAATTTAAAAAGAAAAAGACAAAAGAAAATAGAATGAAAAAAATTGGGGAAAAAAAGAATACTGAGAGAGAACAAAAAGAAAGCAAGGTGTTTAACATATGCCTGGAATCTTGCCATGGTAGAAGCAGAGGCAGGAGAATTCCTGGAACTTGTTGGTCCTGGTCTAGCTAAATTGCTGAGCTCCAATTTTGGTGAGAGACTTAAAAAAGCCAACATGGGGAACAACTAAGGAGGACACTTGACATCAACTTCTGACCCTCACCTGTACATGTATGTGCACACACAGCACATATGTGCATACATACATACATCCACACAAAAAATAAACCCTTTGAGTCCAGTAATATTTAGAACAAAAATAAATACATTGTGCATCTGAATATTCATGACTACAGATTTATACATGATTGGATCATTGTGAGAATTTACCGAAAAGGAACGGGAAAGTGTTTTCCAAATTGTGAGATGCTGATGATCACCATTTTTAGAAAAATTCTGCAATGCTGATTAGCAGGATTATTATTCCATAGGCTGGAAAGCTGGAACTTGGAGATGTTGAATGCCTCATGTTTTATAACACAGTGAAGAGAGGAGGAGTTAGTAGTGAGAACCTCATCTATCTGACTCCAGGCCTTCGAACCTTCAATTAACTATAAATTAAATAAGTTGCTTCCCCAGATGAGGAATTGTTGGCGGTGGTGCCTTTAACAGAGATTACTGGCTTTGCTAGGAAGTGATGGGTGTGATTTAGACCTTCCCCAGCTGCTGCTGAGTTAGCAATTGCTCCTTATCCCAGGCAGGCCAGTGGCCAGCAGCTAATTCACCAGGGGCCATCCCCACTGATTTGTTCATCAATAACCCATTACCTCTGCCATTGTAAATATCTCAGAAAGAATGTGACTTTCTGGGAAGAATACCGAAGCTCACCCGGAGAGTTTCCTGTCCACAGTCTGAATTTTAGAAAAAAAAAAAGAAAGAACAAAAGAAAGAATGAGAGAGAGAGAGAGAGAGAGAGAGAGAGAGAGAGAGAGAGAGAGAGAGAGAGAGAGAGAGAGAGAGAGAAGGGAGGGAGGGAGGAAGGAAGGAAGGAAGGAAGGAAGGAAGGAAGGAAGGAAGAAAGGGAGGGAGGGAGGGAGGGAGGAAGGAAGGAAGGAAGGAAGGAAGGAACACATCCTCAATGGCATCCCATGACAAAAGGTCACAGACACCTATTTCCCACAGATCTTGACAGCAAGGATCCAGTGGGACTGTTAGAAGATAGGGTCTTTCCATAGGGTCCTGTCACCTTAGTGTCCACAGGGCACTGGGGAAGAGGAGAGCATAAAGAGGAACACAGATCAGTGCAGGGCCTGATGCACAAACACCAACAGTAAGCTTGTCTGCAGATCTCAGTCTCAGAACCAGAGAATCTGACTTAATAGATTTGGATTCAAGCCTAGAAATGCAGGTTTCATTTTAACCCGGTGGTGCTGGCCTTCTGATGAGAGCGGAGAGTGGAGAACATTGATGAATGAGGTGCGCTCACTTAAGAATCGAAGGTGAACCGCAGCCTCGTGTTGAGCGCTAAGATACAGCAGAATGGCTTGCCGCCTCTGACCTCCAGGTTCCCACAGATTAGTTGTGAAACAAACACAATGACAGGTGAGAACACGTGACAAGAAGTCACCTATGCAGGTCCCAGAGTTTTTAATCCAGCAAGATGCCCCTGGCTATATGAGAAGCATTGAGAGTCAGCTTTACCCACATAATCCCCAGTCCACCCACACTCCAAAGACATTATTTGCTTTCTTCTTTACAACTTCATGATGTTCCTCCCCCCACCCCCACCCTTCTACAGTTCTGAACACAGGTTTGTTTTTTCATTTTATCTTAAAGCAAGCAGAAGTTTCTACTCTGGTATCGTGCTCCGCCACTATAGATACAGGGACTATTCCACGCTACTCTTTCTGCCTTGTATGTCCCAGATTGTCCTTGTAGAGGAGTAAATACCACAAAGCACCATGAAAGGGGCAGCTTAGTCTGTCTTTACAGTGTTCTCAGAAAGTCCTTATTCCTTTCTCAACAAACAGGAGCTTGAGAGCCAGAGCAGACTCACACCAATGAGACAAGGAAGGGTGGGGATTGTTCATTGTGTTAAATACAAAGGACTTTTCTATGTCGTGACTGAAGGATAGCTTGGGAGATGGGGTTTATTTTTCAACTGCTCTTTACTTTTGAGAATCTCATACATGTTTGTAGTAAAATACGATCATGTGTACCTCTAATTTTCTTTTCCAAGACCCATCTGGTGCCTCCTTCTGACTACATGTCTTTTGTTTACTAACTCATTGAGTCCAATTATTATTGCCCATATATACATGGGTGTGGGCCATCCCTGGAGCAAGGGAAATCTACTAGTGGCCACATTCTCAAGAAGGATTGATCCTTCCTCCTGAGCAGCCATCCATCGCCACTAGCTCCCTCGTTAGGGTGGGTCCTGGAGAGATATACCCCATCTGTGCACAAATCTTTGGCTGACCCGATCTTTTGCTGATACCCATATCGTGCATCCATGAGTGAGACCTCCGTGCTAAGCCTAGAAGAGAGCATCTTACAACATCCCTTTTCCCTTCCTCCAGAGGGGTTCCCCCTCCTTGGAATGAATTAAACTTCCATTTAGAGCACTCAGGACTCTAAGGAATGAGTATCTTTTCAATTAAATTCATAAGCTACCTTTAAGGACAAAAGAAGGGAATCTGTAATGTGAAAGAATAAAACCTTTAAAAGGCATAGATAGAAGAAAAACTATTTAGGGGAAAGAAAATTACAAATAAAATCTTTTTTTTTCTTGAGAAGAAAAAAATAGGCAAAATTAAATTAAAAAGCTGGAGATATTTTGCCATATCAAAATTTTATACAAATCACAAGTACTTATAAAAGCAAATTTAAATTCTCAGAATCTAAAGCAAAATGACAGTTATATTAAAAGCTTGCATATATGCAAAGACAGACAGAAGTATCAAAATAACATGTTTCAAAAATAAAGAAAAGTAAAATGGGTAGGTAGAAATTATCCAAAAATAATAAAATGGCCACTCTAGAATTGAAAACTGTGTTTGGTATTGTGTGTGTCCATTGTAAGCTGAGAAATGAAAGAAAGGAAAGGGGGAGAAAGGAGCAAGAAAAGAGGGGAAAGGCAGGATCCTGCCCAGGGGTCCCACCATGCAGTCCAGAGTGTCCAAGTCACAGGCGGTGAGGAAGCGCCATGAGCAAGGGCTAACAGTGGCCAAGGAAGAGCATGGAGCCTGTAGCAGGACAGGGAACAAGGTTACATTAGCATCTTCAAGTGGGGGAAACTGTAGATCCATGTCAAGGTTTCTTAAGAAAACAAAATGACTTAAAACTTAAGCTTTCTACCTCTAACCAGTGAATGACATTTTAAAAAAATGTTTTTTTAAATCAGAAATGTAAGATTTAACGATAGCAAAATCTACCCACAACAAAACCTTGTATGCATCCTTATTGAGAAAACTACCCCAAGACAAGTGTTCACAAAATGGAGTTGTAAGTCAAGAGCTGTATGTGGGGAGGCTGTACACCCGGGATCTCAGTGCTTTAGAGGATGAGGCAGTGGGACCCACAGTTCAAAACTGGTCCAAACTACACATCAGGAGACCCTGACACAAGTGAGAAGAAAGAGGAGAGAGGAAATAGGCAGAAGGAAGAGGAAATGGATGAGGAAGAGTGTGAGAAAGCAGGAGACCCAGCGCAAGACTGATGAAGAGAATGGTGAGGGTGTGCAATGTATTCCAGACCTGGAGACCAGGCGCAGGGAGAAAGCAGCTTAACACGCGCCTCTGTGTGCACTAGGGTGGAGGCGATTGTTGTTTATTTAGATTGTTGTTGTTGCTACTGCTGACAGCTTACCAGAGGGAAATGTTTGAATAGCTTTCCGTCATATTTAAGGATGGAGCAAAACTGCGAAGTACTAGGCCAGCATGGGTTTTATGTTGGAAGCCAAGCCAAATGTATCCAGTGAAATTATGGGCTTGCTCACCAACAGGAGCTAAACATGAAGGAGAGGACAGAGGTGAGCAGGTGTGGCTCTCCTGCAAAGGTGCCAGGAACACTGATTCCACCCTAGGAACAGACGTGTTAGGGGGACGCTGCCCATGGTAAGGTGAAACTCTAGTGACTAATTATGTAGTAAAGACTCCGTTGCTGGATCTCTCCAGCAGAACTATATGTCCCTGTCCACCATGTCTCATGTCAGGAAGAGACTCATCAACCAAAATGTAAGATTCCTAATAGCAGGGTTGAAGTTGATACCTGTAAAAATGCAGTCTTGAAAATGGACCACCCTACTTTCTCTAAAAAACAAAACAAGACAAAATAGTATGAATGTTTCTTGTTTATGTTTTTTTCTTTAAATGTATTGGTGGAGGTTTGAATGAGATGTCTCCCATAGTCTCAGGCATTTGGACATCAACCCATTTGATAGTGGTATTTGAGTAAGCTTGGGAGGTATAGCCTTGCTAGGGGAAGTACATCACTGAGTGGGCTTTTTGGTTTCTAGGTTGGATCTCCCTGTTTCCTTCTTGTGATTTGAGATGTGAGATCTCAGTTCTTAGCTTCAGTTCCAGCCACCACATCTGCTGTCTGCTGCTAGGCTGTTCCTATCATTATGGGTCCTCTGGAAACATAATCCCAAATAAACTCTCTTCCTCTATAAGTTGCCTAATTATGATATTTTATCACAACAATAAAAAAGTAAGTAATATAATATTAAATCAAATCTTATTTAATTTTTTACAAGTATCTTAGTTAGAGTTTTACTGCTATGAACAGACACTATGACCAAGGCAACTCTTATAGGAACAACATTTAGTTGGGTTACAGGTTCAGAGGTTCAGTCCATTACCATCAAGGTGGGAATGTAGTGGCATCCACGCAGGCATGGTGCAATGGAGCTGAGAGTTGAGCATCTTGTTCTGAAGGCAAATAGGAGAAGACTGGCTTACAGGCAGCTAAGAAGAGGGCCTTAAAGCCCACCTCCACAGTAACACACTTCTTCAACCAAGCCACACCTCTGAGTAGTGCCACTCCCTGAGCCAAGCATTTTGAACCACAACAAGCTTATCACAAGAAAACATCTACAATAGAAATCAAAAGTTATAATATATACTCATACAGAAGATTTTTCTATATGCACTCATAATTCAGGCTTCCTTCTATTTGTGTATAGAACACTACACAAAAGGAGACCAATTTGCATTGTTATTGTATTTAGACTTGCTTGTAACACAGGTTGATGTCTCTAACTAGAATCTTTCTACTGAAGAGTTCTTACAGAGAAAGGGACTTGACAGATTTGAACTAGTAAAGTAATATTTGGAGCAGAGCACATCTGGTGCTAGCATTACAAGTAGGCAAACCTGGGTTTAATCCACAATACCTACATTAAAAGGTTAAGTGTAGTGGTGCACTTTTACTCCCAGTTCTGGGGGGCAGAAGAGGTATGTCCCTAGGGACTCACTGGCCAAATAAGGAGGAAGAGGCGGAAGGGAGGAGGAGAAAAAGGAGGAGGAGGAGGAAGAGGAGGAAGAAGAGAAGGAGGAGGAGGAAGAGGAGGAAGAAGAAAAGGAGGAGGAGGAAGAGGAGAAGGAGGAAGAAGAGGAGGAGAAGGAGGAGGGAAAGGAGGAAGAAGAGGAGGAGGAGGAGGAGGAGGAGGGGAAAGAAGAAGAGGAGGAGGAGGAGGAGGAGGAGGAGGGAGGAGGAGGAGGAGGAAACCCTATCTAGAAATAGGATGAGGACAACAAGGAGGATGGTGATGATGTGAAAAGTACCTAAACAACAAAACGCGCACGCTCACACACTCACACAATCCCACATGCACACCTACCTGGACACACACAAGTAGCATTGACAGAACAGGGCAGGGAAGAGAGGGACTGATATCTGTAAGTAGACCAGAAAGAATACCCCAAGTATCCCAACGGCAACTGTCAGGGTAAGCGCTAACGTTACTAAGAAGCAGGCACTATGCTCCAGCCCTGAATGAATGGTTTTCTTCAATGCTCAGCTCAAACCAGAGAAGCTGGAACCTCTTACAGGTTGAGAAGCTAAACACAGAGAGGGAGACGGTGTGTAGAGCAGCCCCTGTTGTGCAGGGCATATTCTGGAGAACCGTGAGCATCTGTAACTTGGAAACGGTGTTTGAGATGAATGAACTTTACCCATGCCACTGCTCTCGGAAGCAGAGAGCAGGCGTGTGCTGTCCTGCGTGGCATTTCACAAGCCTGGTACTTGTTAATTAGTGCGCGAGTTAATGCC
The DNA here is from genome assembly GCA_964023405.1 of Apodemus agrarius. Lineage (NCBI taxonomy): Eukaryota > Metazoa > Chordata > Mammalia > Rodentia > Muridae > Apodemus > Apodemus agrarius. The sequence goes on along the minus strand of OZ030015.1, from coordinate 6,431,070 downwards.
ATCTTATTCCCTGACACAGGGAAAAGATGAGACACGGACACGGCTCTCGGTTTCGCAAGCGTCAACTGGGTCGGAGCTTTTGAGCAGCCTGTGTGCCGGGAGAAGCGGAGAGGATAGATTGACTTTCTGAGCTGTGAAAACCGGAGAAAGTTCAATACGTCAGCTGTCAGCACACGGTCCCTCGCAGGCTCAGGAATTTCAATTTCAAAGTACAAGAGATTGAGATCTGGAAACACAAGATCATCAAACGCTAATGATTCCTGAAGTCTGCTAGGGGCGTGGAAGCAGGTGGGGCGCGGAGGCTTGCGGAAGATGTGCGCGAGCTGAGAGCTTCTTGCACTGGATTAATTCTGTGGGCGTTTGAAGGAGAGGAGGCAGCCTGAATGGAAGGGAGTGACCCCCTCCCCCCAAGATATTTCAAAGGCCTAGGAAGGGTCTCTTATTCATGCCTGCTCAGGACTCTGCTGCTCCCTGGTGAATAGATGAATCTCCAGGAAGGCAGAATTTCTGAAAAGCCAAGTGACCTTCAATGGACAGGCAGCTCAAGCTGTCCATTAACGAACAAAACCTGGCTTTACAAAATGGGTTTCTCACACACTGTGCATCTGTATGGTTGAGCTTTAGTGTGAGTGTGTGTGTGTGTGTGCGCGCACACACACACAGGCGTGTGCATATGGGTAAACATATATGTACCTGTGTGTAGATCCGAAGACAGCTGTGTGTTGAAACTCAGATCCTCATGCTTGTGTGGCAAACCCTTGGCTGACAGAGCCATCCCCAGCCAGGACACTTGTTATTAAGATAAGAGTTCTATAGGGCTAACAGATTTCAATTGCACATCTTGACACACTTTAGTGCATGTAGTCACTCATGTAGCTTTTCACCTTCTGTCTGATACCATGTTAGCTTAGGACTTCACTAAGGAGGCCATCCTAGCTGTTACGTGAGTTCCCAGACCTGCCCACCGCTGATTCTCATCTCAGCAGAGCTGGGAGTACAGTGAATTACACCATGCCTCACCTGTTGCCTGGGGATCTGACCTCAGGTCCTCATGCTCTCAAGGTGAGTGGTTTACCAGCTTAACCATCTCCCCAGTTCATGGCTGAGTTTTCAGTTCTCTAGAGGTGTGAGCGTTCATCCTGATACTAGAACATTCTTCTATGCCAGCTGTGCTTACAGATGCCAATTCTGTGCCTTTCACTCTCAGATTGTTTTGCTAATTATTTTTTATCTCAGATTCCTGGATATCATTGAAAGCATCTCATGCCTTTCTATTCTGGAACAGACAGCCAAAAGTACACATTGCAAGATTTTCTTTAGGAGAGTCATGAGCAGGCAGCATTGATGTAGGGTGATAGAAATCAGAAAAGTGTTTCCCTTTGTGGGACAGGGGATATGCTTACTAGGAATAGTTGCTGTATTGTTCTTGACAGAAGTTACACCAGTGGCCACATGGACAAAATAGTATCAAGATGTGCAGTTGATCTCTGCACTAGCCCTGTAGAATGTTTACCTTAATAAAAAGTGTCCTGGCTGGGAATGGCTCAGTCTGCAAAGAGCTTGCCACATAAGCATGAGGAGCTGAGTCTCACTACCTGGGATCCACAGAGCCATTCAGGAATGGTGGCACACACAAGTAATAGCGGTGTTGAGGAAACAGAGACAAGAGGATTCCTGGGGCTCTCCAGCCAGCCAGCCGAGCCACTCCATGAGCTCTACCTTCACTGATAGACCCTGTCTCAAAATTGATGTGAAGAACAATTTAGGAAGATACCAACATTATGGCACATACACATGCATACACATGCATGCATGCACACATATAATGTGTCATGATTTGGACGATAATAAAATAAGTCATCATGTTATTTACTGGAGACTCTTTTAAATCAGAAACCTGTGCAGACATGTGCTTCCTGTTTCTTTAGTCCCCCTTACAATTATGGACTACGTAGCACTTCCAGGTTTTCTACACAGGAACCTCAGTTCCAACCTGCCAGAGGAGCATTATCTGACTCTGCACTGTCTCTGTATGTGAGTCCTACTGACTGACAAAACCTTGTAGAGATTTTTATTACCCTCTCTAAGACAGAGCATCAGGTGACATAAACCCTACGCCGTTCACATTTCCTATCTCGGTGCTAAGAAAATTCTACTCAGAGTCAAGTAGTCCCAAGGTTCTGTGCAGAGCATAGAAGATCATCAGGGTTCCACAATGAGATTGAGTCTGTCTAAAATGCCATCAAATATTCATTTCTAGGAAGAAGTGACATCCCAGAGTGCCAGCAGAGCTGGCTATGGAAGTGGGCATAGCAACGAGTTTCAGTGGATGCTGAGGTCACCTTGCATTTAAATAAAACTGTCAACCTTTCCATTTTTCCGCCTGACTTTATGCAGATGGCAGGTCCCTGTCTCCCTAAAAGTCTGTAAAAACCCAGAAACCAGAATTAGACCCACACTATCAGTGAAAAAATGGGGGCTCCTGGTCCCCGGGTGCTGGATGTCTACCCCGGGCAGACAGAGGAAAAGACTGGGAGCTTTTCAATTCAAGAAGAAGAAAGTCTGCAATGTGGAACAGGGAAGAGGGGAGGGGACGGGAGGGACAGTGAAAGGGGAGGGGACAGGGGAGGGAAGAGCAGAAGAGAAGCTTGTCAAGCAGGGTGAAAGCTGGGCGAGAACAGGAGCGGCAAAGCAGGCCAGGACGTCTACATCCATTTAAGGGCCGGGAGCGTGCTAAGTTAGTTAAAGAAAGTCATCCTCAGGCATTGGAAAAATTCAATTTTCATCACAGCCCTGATGACATTTCCTTTAAGCACCAGATTCAGCAGAGAGATACACCTTCAGGGGAATTTTTTTCCTCTCCCTCTCTACAGTCAGAAGGCCAGATAAGGAAACCCAGTTAAATGCTCTCTTTTCTGCTATGCAAATGTTCTTCCACAACACTAACAAGATAAATATATTTCTGTGAGATACCAAGTTTTCAGAGTCGTGAGTTTATTTGTGAAGGCTTCTAGCCATGCTTTGCCTTGTAGCTAAAATTTTTAGAATAACTTTTATTCATTCTTTGACAATTTCATACATATATACAGTGTATCTTCATTATACCCACCCCAACTCCTGCCTTTCACTGAGGTCCCCAGATACTCCCCTCAACATGTCACTCTCCCTTCCTTATTTCCTTGCTGTGTGTGTGTTTGTGGATATGCTTATGTGTGTAGGTATGCGTGTATGTTCATGTTTGTGTGCTTGTGTGTGTTCATCTCCCTGTATGTGTGGATGTGTATATGCATGTATGAGTGTATGTTCAGGTATGTTTGTGTCTGTGTGTGTTCTTGTTATGTTCATGTCATACACACACACACACACACACACACACACACAAACATGCGCTCAGACAGAGAGAGAGAGAGAGAGAGAGAGAGAGAGAGAGAGAGAGAGAGAGAGAGCTTTAACCCACGGAGTTCAATTAGCACTACCTATTGCATTGCTTCCTGATCTTGCTGGCTTAATTCTGTGTGATCTATGTAGGTGGCCATAGCTGTAGTGAGCTCATGAATGCATTGGCCATAGCATGTCCAGAAGCCAGAATCTCACAGCTATCCTCACATCCTATATTCTTCCTGTCCTCTCTTCCACAAGGGTCCCTGAGCCTTGGTGGGCTGCTCATCCCACTTCGAGATAAGCATCCAACAGTCAGTGTCAGCACTTTCTCCAGTTATGAGTATCTGCATTATTGAAAATCTCAAATCATTTCCCAATGCATGGGGGCTTAGAGGTGGAGTCTTTATCTTCTGCATAGCACATGGCTTATGGGGACAAAAAATACCATGGGAATGTCTACGAAAGGTGCCTGGGTGAATACACATTGCTTTCTCTACCCCTTCTGCTCAGGCACATAAAGTGGCTAGAGACACAGCTATCAAAACAACTAGTGAAAGATGACTTAGTTAGGGACAATATCTGATTATCCACTATCCACATCCACACGAGTCTGTGGCTAATAAGGAAATACTAGGAGAGCACCTCTTGATAAACAGCAAAGCTTGAGCAAACCAGTTAGGACAGAGGCATTCTATTCCAGCACAGCCTTGTGAAAACATCAACTCTAGATCCAGGGAGCAGCCAGCTGGCAAGACATCTATATTACAAGCATGGGTTCAAATCCTCAAAACCATGTAAAAGAGTTAGGCATGGTGGCTTGTACCAGTAATCTCAGCACTGGAGAGGGCAAGACTTTTCCCATAGCTAGATGGTATGTCAACCTCGACTGTTTGACCAGCTGAGGCTAACAAGAGACCTCTCTTTCAAAAGAAATGGTTGTTATCTAAGGCATGACAGCTGATGATGTCCCCTGGTGTCTACAGGCAGGTGTGTACACATAAATACCTGCACACAATGCACACATGCACATGCACATGCACATGCACATGCACAGATGGGTGTTCACATTCAGAACTATAAACTCTGCAGTCAGACAGACCCGGGTGGAATCCCAGCTCCCTAAGAATCTCAACTGCCCTTTGTGCATGCGGTGGACTTGATGACTCCTTAGACATCAGGCAACTGTGCATGGAAAGTGGATGCTTCCGGTGCAGACCTTAGCTCAGCACCGGAAAGAAAGGCAGAGCTTGCTATTGCATTGCCTGTTGTATGAGCTTCCCACTGCTGCTGTAGCAAATCACCAGCTGTTTGGCAGTTTAAAACAGCACAGGTACGCCATCTGACAGATCCGGGATTCACAAGTGAGCAATGGGTTCCAACTGACTACAGAGGACCACCAGCATGGCCGTGCTCCGTACACAACCTTCAATCTATTATTTTGCTTTTTACAGGGGTGACCTTGGTTCATGCCCTCACTTCTCTCCATCCTCAAAACAATAGCCCAGGAGCACATCATTTTAACACGGGTTCCCTCTTTCCCTCCCTCTGTCTCTGTCTGTCTGTCTCTGTCTTTCTCACACACACAATCTGTCTGTCTGTCTCTGTCTGTCTATCTCTCTATCACACACACACAACACACACATTCACACACAGACACACACTCTCACATACTCTCTCATACACATATACTCTCACACATGCTGTCCATCTCTGTCTCTCTGTCTCTCTGTTTCTCTGTCTCTCTGTTTCTCTTTCTGTCTCTGTCTCTCTGTCTCTATCTCTGTCTGTTTCTATCTCTCTGTCTCTGTCTCTCTCATACACACACACACACACACACACACACACACACACACCTTCTACCATATCTCCATACCACTTACTCTGATCTCCAGCCTCCTTTCTGTGAGGTCAGATAATGCAAACCATCTCACCATTTTTTATCACAAGTCCTACTACAGAGGCTATTGCTTTAAATGTGCTTATTCATGTTATGTATGTCTATGGGAGGAGAACATTCCCCAGTTCACTTTTGGTGATCCAGAGACAACTTGTGGGAGTCTGTCCTCCTCTCACATGGTCCCATTTTGGTTGTCAGTTTTGATAGCAAGCCTCTTTATCCAGTGATGCTCATTGGTCTAGTTGCTATGCTTATTCAGGGATGGACTTTACCCAAGACATGTAGCTCAAGTATGTAATGCTTCTCCAAGTTTCTTTGGCTGTGAAACTGCATTCTAACTTGATCATCTAATATTTTAGTGTGTTAGTGTGTCCATACAGCACCTGTCCCAGACGCTCTGTATACACACTGTGCCGGGGACTGCTTGTGTCAGCTGTTAAAATTCACTACAGATGGAAAGATCTACAGCCCAGAAGCCTCCACATTTCTGAAATTGCTATACAGGAGTCAGTGTCATTTAACAAAGCCCTGGTGAAGAAATAGAAATAAAATATATTGAGGCAGAAAGAGCAACCGAGAAAGGGAACCAGGCATCACAGATCCAAGAGAGAATTCTTATCAAAGACCAGTAATTTGGTCACAACTATGTAACGGTCCCACTTCATCTGGAAGCATGGCAGTTGTTGCAGAGCTCCCACTAGAAGGTCACAGTTGTCCTCGCTGCCATCCTCTCTAAGAAGGAAATTAGCTCCGCCAGCAAGGCCCCTGAAATGCTCCCTGCTCTACTGTGAGCCATGGCCTGTTCCACAGGTAATTTCTCCAGGACAGCCTCAGATTAGGGTAAAGTGATTGCATTTGCTAGGGTCCGTCCCCCCTTGTGGGCATGTGCTTGCTCTCTCTTAGTCATACAACTGTGCAGAGCTGTCTACCACTTCTGCAAGAAAAATAATCCTGATAGCACGAAGAAAACCAAAGCAGAAAGCATGTCAAAGTGTCAGAGTGCGTGAACACATGGATTTGGCTCCAAAACTCTTCTCTATTTTGTTTTGTTCATTATATTTATTGTATTGTTCAGGGGGTATGGAGGGAGAGAGAGAGAGAGAGAGAGAGAGAGAGAGAGAGAGAGAGAGAGAATTGTGTTCTGCATGTGATATGTATGCATGTGGAGGTCAGAGGTCAGAGTCAGGTGTTTCCCTCCACCACAGGCTCTTGGAGATCAAAGTCAGGGTCCATTCCACTAGGCCATGTCATTGACTCCTCAACAATTTCCTCTTCACATCAACGGATTCAGAGAGGGAGTCTTTAGGAGCTGATGAATCTCAAGTCAGCTTCATCTTAACGCTGACTTACAGCCTGGAAGCAGCACAAGCAGTGTGTAAATGAGTGGGCATTGCTTACAAGCACAAGCAATGAAGACCTGTGACCTGCTCATACCTACTTCCAATTTGTTTTTCTTCTCCTCCATTATATAGAAGTGGGAAAGAGAAGCAGAGGCGAGAGGAGGAGAACAGAGTTGGTGAGGACTCACGTGGAAATCCCCACGAGGTGTGGGAAGTGAGGAGACAGAGGACACCTTCCATTCTCTCCCTCCTTGCTGAGGGCAGGCCCTGGGAGTCAGGCAGAACAAGGACATGTCCCGTGCAGTGACTCAGCTCCCTGTGTCCAACTGCACAGCCAACAGCTCTGGAGCAGAGTAGAGACTTGGATTCATTTCCACTTCAACATACCACGGGGCCACAGCATGACCATTGCAAGGGATGGGGCTCTCAATTCTCAGTATCACTTTCATGAACAACGAGAGTATGCCATGGGGGAAGATTAGATTGAGAGGGGAAGAGGGACCCTCAGAGTGTAACCGCCTACACTCTCTCCCCCGTTACCCATTCTTGAACAAGGGACCTTGATTATGCCACCAACCTAGGCTCAATCATATTTCTTAACCATGATTAATTTCTCCAACTAACTATTCCAAAAACAAAACCCCAATGCCTTTATTAGTTAGTTAGTTAGTTAGTTAGTTAGTTAGTGTGAGACAGTGTCTCACTCTTTATCTTCAAGCTCATCTATACGTCACTACATACCAGACTAGTCTCAAAATTCAAATCTTACCTCAGCTTCCAGATTGCTGGCTTCACATGAGTATGCAAGTAAGTACACCTGGTTAGTCACTGCAATCCCATGTCAAACAAAGATAAAGATAAAGTGCTTGCCTAGTTTGTGCAAAGCCAGAGATTCAATCCCTAGCAACAGGAAAATAAATGCTAAGTTGATTAAAACACAATTTCAAATGGCTCCTCAGGAGAAGGAACTTGCTGCCAAAGCTGATATCCTGAGCTCAGTTCCCGGAACCCACATAGTGGAAAGGGAGAACTGACGTAAACAAGTTGCCCTCTGACCTCCGAGTGCTCACAGTGACATGGGCCCCACCCACCCCCTACACACGCTATAGATAAAAACTGTAACATAAAGTCTTTGAAAAGGCTAAAGAAAAAAAAGAGTCTCTCTCATTTTGCTACTTGACAAAATGATTGTAGTCTGGAACACACTAATACAAGCAAAAAACCCACCAGGGTAAAAGAAGTCAGAGTCCATCCCACTGGGTCCCGAAGCCTGGGGCTAGGCTGGGGCGCCGGTGCTCAGTGACACTCCATCCCACCGGGGAGTGCTGCCTGGGGTCAGGCTTGCTCAGCAGCCGGAGTCCACTGCAGTGGGTACCGGTGAGGGAGAGGTGGATGCTCAGCACGTAAAGTGTCTGTGGCCGAGGTAGGAGGACTGGAGCTCATACTCCCAGAATACACGGAAGAGCCCGTGGGTGTGTTGGCCGACCCGTAGTGCAGAGACAGGATCCAGAGCTAGCTAGGTAGCTGGACTGTCCAAAACAGCAAGGTTCAAGGTCAAGGCTGTCTCCGTGCATGAGGTGCAGTGACCCAAGGAAACACATGAATGAAATCTCTGGCTTCCACATGCCCGAGCTCCAGCACACACAAGAATGCACATGCACATATTCCCACATTCACACACACACAAAAAAATGCATACGTGCATATGGAAAACAAGAAAGAAAAAAATTAAGATTAACTTAGAACATTTCTATCTTTCTTATATCCAAGATTCGACTAATTACAAGACTTGAGCTATTTTACAGATGATCCCAAGAGAAAAATATCATGATAGTGCAAGGCTACTAACCTGCATTCTAGTTTCAGAGATGGGAAAATGTGGGGACATAAAGTAGAATTTAAAATCAATGACGTAGAGTAAAAGTGATATGAAAGGCAACTAAAGTTAGATC